>CM075012.1:2837137-2862007 GCA_037576675.1 Pangasius sanitwongsei
ATATATATTGCCCTCCCAGGCAAACGGGGCCTGCGTGACCCTTTCGAACACCTTATCGCCTAGCCCCATAACACTTAAATGTGGATTTTGATCTTTATTGGCTCTAAAGACTTTATTCAAAACTTTTGTGTTCGGTTTTCTGAACAGTTCAGACGAGCTGTACGCCTACTTGAGCCACCACCGGCCTGACCTGTGCATCCTGGAAGGAGGAGGCGAGGAAGAGGAGGCAGAGCGGGACGAAGACGACTTCGTGATTCTCAGCGACGGAGAAGAGGAAGGAGAGGAATCCAACAGAGACGGACGCACCGGAGATGAGTGGGAGGTGTGTATGAGTGTGTGAGGAAGTGGTAAATAGTTTGTCGTATGCTGTACACTCTCAGAAAGACGCGTACTGAACAGTACCATTGCTTGTTGTTGGGGTGGAACCCTCAAGCATACACACTTTGTCTCTTTAGTGTGTGACTTTTACCTAGAATGGTGCATGTAGTGTAGCTTTAAAGCTTTAGTTTAAAAGGTAATCATGTACCTTAAACCTTGGTACACCATGTTCACAGTTCGAGGTGAAAGATTCATATTAAAGGTACAAAAGATGGCAAAAGGGCACAAGGAAAGGTACAGTTAGTGCCCGTTTTTCTGAGAGTGTTCTGCTCTCAGTTCTGAGTATACCACAAGAACATGTTTTTATTTCACCATTTTATCAAAAACTGATCTTCGCTTGATACAAACTCCAGGCGTTTAAAAAGCATCTGACTCTTACACTTACACGTACTTCACACATGCACCGTTTATTCCATTTGAATCGAATCCTGATGTGTTCTCCATCTTGGTTACGGTTCTTTAAACAGTGGTGGTCTCGGTCCGCTTCTCCGTGAACTCTGGCGAAATGAGAAAGCAATTCGACTCTGAATCGACTCGTCTGAGGGAAGTGAATCGAACATGCAGTTGGTTTTGTGTTTTGGGTTGCAGCATTTTTTTTTTGTGGATGTGAGCTGCAAAACTGAGCGGCGAGACACAAACTGAGCCAAAGGACAGAACTGCGGAAATGTTCCGGAGATTTAGACCAATGAACAAAAAGATCAAATATATTTATAACTTTTATTCATTTAGTGGTGGCTCTGTGTTCTCTGTGTGTGGCTGATTTTTGACATAGACTTGGCAAGGGTCGATGTATATCTGACCAATGAATGAAAGAGTATTATAATAATAATTGTTATTTATATTTATATAGTAAAACAATTTATAAAATAGTAAACCTCTTAATAAAGTGTTTTTATGTACAAGGTTAATTACAGGCAAAGTATAACACAATCCACAATCATAATTACGTATAAGATATGAAAATTCTGAAAACGTACGTGTTTTTGAGCACATTTTCAGCCCTACACACCTTTTTCTTTTGCTTTCTGGTTTACTGTGCAAAACCAAACCAACTCAAATAGCAAATGAACCAAAAGGATCCGGTTCTCTCTGGTTCAGACTCAGAAAATAATGCGAATGCACACTTTTACATTTTACGTTTCATTTTAACTACGTAGTAATTAAATACAGAAAATTACTAAATGCCAGTTTTTAAAAAGTACTGCCCTTTGGATTTAAGGACCGATCCTAATGAGACCCTAAATAATGTTTCATTCAGTTTAGGTGCAGTTTTCTAATTAGATGTCAGCGACCTTTTTCATTTCACTTACACATATTGTTTCCTTAAATTCTTTAAAATCCATAAAAGTTCAAATTTGGGGAGCTGGAAAACTTTTGACTACATTAGATACAAAGGTATAGCATTTGAAACTGGTATTAATACATTTTCAGTTGTTTTGCTCAAAGTCCGTGTATGCAGTTGAAATCTCTCTGAATGTGTGTGTGTGTGTGTGTGTGTGTAGATGGTGTGTGTAGAGGACAGCAGGGTGAAGGAGTCTCTCTCTATAGACAAAGAGCCTGATGGACTGAGTGACATTGTGACGCAGAGCCTCATACTGAACGCACAGCAAGTCCGAGAGGTCAGACATATATACACACACACACACACACACACACCCCTAATTAATTCACACTGAGTGTATAGGTTGTAACTGAATTACTGTAAAATGTAACGCGATGTCTTTGTTCGTCGTGTCGTCAGCTGTCGAGCGAGCTGCCTCCTCGTACCGTGGGTCACTCGTGGAGATTAGCCTACAGCACGAGCAAACATGGCGCCAGTCTCAAAACACTCTACAGGAAGCTGAGCGCCTCGGACTCGCCCGTCCTCCTCCTCATCCGAGACGACAACGAGCAGGTCAGACGCTAACGTCTGGAGTCTAGTCTGGTCTGAAGCTGTGTCTCAGACTGTGCTCTTATTTACCAGTGTAGATTATTCTGAGAGAATATATTCGAAAATATCTGACAGACGTTGAATATTTGAAGTAATATATCTATGTTCACGTTAATTATTAACCATTATATTCTCCGCTTCTCTCTCTCTCTCTCTCTCTCTCTCAGGTGTTTGGCGGTTTCATCTCTCACCCTTTGCACCCAAGCGACACGTTTTACGGTACAGGAGAGACCTTCCTCTTCCTCCTTCACCCTCGATTTAAGGTAAATCTAGGTGCACAGATACCCCAGAATGCACCTCTCGCAAAACACCACAGGTATATCTTTATTAACGTACGGATTTTTTTAAAAGGAATTATGGAGACACGAGGCTTTTAGGAAACAGAGGTGACCCGAAAAAAATCCCTGTGACATCAGATCTATAATTAAACAACACTGAAAATGTTTACATTGTACTCAAGAACCTCTGCATCGATGAAGCCAGTCATATTTTAGCTATGTGGCTTTACAGAAGTAGAAATCTATGAAGACAACACGGTTGGTTCATGGCAATTGAGGGTGCTAATAGTGCTAGAAATATTGCTTGTGCATGCTAAAATTTGTATCTCCTGCAATTCGCTAACACTGAGTTGTACGCTTTTTAAAATTGTAACTTTGCAATATTGACTTTTAACAAAATCTAATGCTTATTTGTGATTAAAAACCAGCGGTTTTACGCCAAACCTGGCACAATACAAGATACAAGAAAAAAAATAGAGGTATATAGTATAGAGAATTTTCTATGATTTTTCAAAATACTAGTTGCAAGTAGAAAAATTGATAATTTTCTTAAATCTGAAAGCACATAACTAAGAGTAGACGCAATACCTGGTGTCCACAGTGGTGGCCAGTCTGATCAGAACTAACTTCTGTAATAGTCCAGCATGTTTCAAGTCTCAGTCTACAACACTGTTCTTTCTATTAGCATCTGAAAAGTGCTTCAGAATGACTTCTTCTGTGCGAATGTTGCATTTTCGGCCATTTTGAAAGCCACATTTTTAAAATAAGTCACATGTCCTTGCTATTAGCTGGACTACCCGAGAAGTACACCAACTCTGGCCAGAAATATTTACAAGAGCACAGCTTTGTAAGATCATTAAAATCGAAGCCACCAAAAAGTGAAGGAAGCTTAATTTGTTTTTTTTTTTTTAAATAAATGTGATTTCTATACATCACTGCAGTATTTGAGATTTGTCAGTCCTTTGGACCAAACTTTATGTACTAAAAGCTTTAGCAAATGCTGAGATCATGATGCAGCCACCTGTGGTTGAGCTGATATGAAATGACCCACACACAAAAACCTTGAATAAAATAAATTAAAATGTGTGTATGATATCTATAGGATTAGATATAAAACATTTGCACGAGACACACGCCATGACAAACTCACCTCGACCAATCAGCGACGGCATAAACATATTAAAGAGAATTAATTAGTCACAGTCAATGCTGCTTGTTTGAAGTAAAGCTAATGTAATATTACTTACTTTGCCTGCATTATCGCCTTGGTTTTAGTCACATGACTCACGAACAGGAAGCGCTTTATCATTATCAGTACAACACACAGAAAAGAGACTTACTCTCTGCGTAGTTTATCCTTCGCAGCCTCCGAGCTCTTATCTCTGTCCGTAACTCTTCTTCGCTGTCTTGTCTTACTCTCTGTCTGTCTGTGTGTCTGTCTGTCTCTCAGTGCTTCCGTTGGACAGGTGAAAACTCCTTCTTCATTAAAGGTGACCTCGACTCCTTTGCCATCGGTGGTGGAAGGTACGAGCTCTTTGTAATCAGATATATACAGGCATTGTGGTTGTTATTTCATATATATATACCACAACATTGTTTAATTATCAATTCTGATTGGTCGGAATGTGTTGATTACTTTTCTATAACAACACCTCTGACAGTTTATAGGTTTATATTAATGCACTCGTTCTAATATGGCATCGTTTCTATAGTAACAGCTCATTCACAGGGACTTGTACGGAGGACACTCTGCATAATCTTAGATTAATAATAAACAGATTTTTGTTTACTGTTAGGAATTGTTTATTTAACATCTGTGGAAGGAGTCTCCAGCGTCAGTGCTTGAAACGTAGTAACAGTCAGGACGATTTCCACTGCGTTGTTTGAAGCAAAGCATTACCAAGCTGCATTTTTTCCCCCCTTTTTTAACTTCCAAGAGAGAAACAAACCAGAGTCCGGTGAGGGAACGACTGTTTACAGCTGATATAATGTAAGAAGGAACAGAAATTAACTTGTTTCATGGACGTTCCAGAACATTAAAAGGACCAAATGGATAAAAAGTACAAAATGTCAGTCTTTAATAAATAGAAATTGTAATCAGTGGCAAATTGCTGTAGTCTAAGATGAATAAAACATGTGCTTTTACTGGAAAATCATCAGCTCCAGGATGGTAACAGTAACTCACACCACCTAGTCGTTGATTATTTTCTTGTAGCAGTACACCTCCAAGTGTTTGATTCCTTACTTATTTCTGCAGCCATGCAAATGATAGTTGTAGTTCTATCGATTCCTAATGAGTCAGTTAAGGCCTAAGGGGTTAATTAAGTTCAGACTTTACATCTGGAACGGTGTCCAAACTTACCACAAGCCACAATTTTTCTATTTTGTAAGTTCATCAAAAATAAACTAACTGTGCTTTAACATTACTTCTTTTCACGTCGAAAATATCTAATTTGGCCGGGGGTGCCCAAACTTTTGCATACAACCGTATATGTAAACTAAATTGATTATTATTTGCACTCTGTGGTACCTTTTTTAACATTATATTTTAACATGCAAATTAGAAAATATGGCTAAAAATCATGAATAAAGACAATAAAAAAAAAAATTTTGATGTAATTTTGATTCCTATGTGGTTTTTTTGTCCCTCGGCAGTGGACACTTTGGCCTGTGGCTGGACGAGTCTCTGTACGTGGGCAGGAGCAGCCCGTGTTACACCTTTAACAACTGCAGCCTGTCTGAGAAGAGCGACTTCCGGGTGCTGGAGCTCGAGGCCTGGACCTTCTGGTGATCTCCCTGTTCCCCGGACCTGTGCTGTAAAAGGGCTGTTTGGTGGAGGAGTTTGGTGGAGAATTACGGTGGAGATCTTTAAGATCTGGCGGAGTTTGTGAGGTGGAAAAGCAATACTGGATGAATTCTTTTCGTATTTAGGACATGATGTGCAATGCTAACCCAAAAAAGAGGTCATACGTTTTACGTCATTACGTGGCTTGCCGACCCATGTGGCCTCGATGAAAGGAAAAGACACGAACGTCGATAAGAAATGAAAGTTCGAAAGTTCGACTGCTTTTTTTGCTTCACTGCTTACGAGCGTACGCAACTTTGACAAATATGGCCGCCATGTAGAACAGAACAATCGTACAGTTAAATGACTGGATCAGATTGATGGAGCTCAAGAACCCAAGAACCACACTTTTATCTCCAATCAGGTGACAGACAAAATATTCTCACCTTCACGTCTTTATACGAGCGTTAAAGTCCCCATGAAATAGCTTCTTAGCTGCGAATCAGTTCCGTATGTTGATGTATTTCCTTCTGAAACGGGAAGCGACGCGTTGAACTGCTTGACTGATTTACACACCAGCCAATAGCGTTCGAGATAAGCCACACCCCTCAGCAGTTTAGCGAGCTAGCTAAATATGTAGAACAGAGTTTAACGAGAATCTTCTACTGGCAGAGAAGCCTTTATGGAATCGCATTCCCGTTCTGTCTGACGAATGGACATCCAGCACTGAAACCACGTTTGCTGCTAACGAGCTAACGCACTGCTACCGTAGAGCAAGACCTGCCTCCGTATATACGGCACGGGACTTATGGTTCTAGAGAGCATTAATTAGATGACCATGATCGAAGTCGAGATATACGTCATCAACAAGAATGATTGAAAAGTTCCCAAAAGTGATAAACTATAAAACTAAAAGGAGAATTACAGGAAATTACAGAAGTCCAGAAAGGCAATGAGTTATTTATATTTTTCTGCGGCGTAACCTTGATATCACTTGAAACAGCGATTCAGAAATCTGCAACTATAGAGTCATGGACACTACAGTGATCCTGAACAGGTGATCAGTTTCATTACCAGCCAGACTGAGGGAGCGGGACGTCTCCATGGTTATCGCATGAGGTTTGAGAGATGCCACCTAAATGGTGCGAAGGCTCACAAGACTTTTTATGACCTTCGTCATAATCTTAAATAGAATGTAATTACTGCAGAATTGCCATAACACCAATATATGACAGTGCGCCACTGGCCACGATGCAGTGGTGCTAGTATACCACAGCTACATGGTCTCGTAAAAGATACTTTTTATTTCTTATTGTGAAAACCAAGCTGTGATCTGGAGCCAACACTACAGAAAAATAATTAACTCATGGCCTTTCTGGATGTCCGTAGTTCGAAGATACTTTGAGTTAATGTCTACAAATGTAGCCAATATCGTAGAACATTTGATCAAATCTGCTTGTATAGCACGATGTAAAGATATCACGATACACACAGTATCTCAGAAAAGTATATTATGACATCATTTTATATAAAGTACCGTATTGGTATTCATAACACCAAGGGACAGGTACAAACACCTCTGAAACACCAAGTTTGATTTCACTTTAACATTCTTCTCTTTTCTGACACCTAGACGATGGAACGAATTCGATCAAGCTGCCTTTAAACGAAGACTGAATCCCCTGTAAGCACTTAAACAAACTCTCAACCTCCACTGATGTTAATAACAACAATAATAAAACTATTAAATGAAGCAGAATATCTAACACACACCTCCCTTTCAGGATTTTGTGTTTGTACTAATGAGAAGATTTGTAAAATGTGAAGACAACAAAGCACTTCCTGAGCAAGTAACTGATAAATAACCTACATTTAAATACTAAAAACCACCGTTTTAAAATATCCAAGGGGTAAAACTGTGTAGGTACGAGCATTATAAATGGGAATATAATTGTTTTATGGATAAATTATAAAACAGAGGTACTTTTTAAAAACCGTTTCACCCAAAAAAAACAAGTGTTTGATTCCGATTTGCACCGAATCGGCGGCCGTTTTGCATCACGGTTTTACTCACGAGGACAAACCCAGTCGAGGCACAGTTGACGACGTCACGTTAAAAAAAAAACAAGCATCATCAAAGCTTGAACATACAGAGGCTGTCTGTTACCAAGTTTCACTAGCTAACACAACGCTGCGTTTATTTAAAGGAAGTGTACGTTTGAAATCTAACTTGTATTTAAAAAGAGAATTGTTAATAAGTGCATCACACCTACAACTCATCACTGTAACTTATATATATGTAAACAATAAATGTGAATCCTCAAAAGAAATCGTGGTGATGTTTTGTTTTTTTTTGTTTTTTTTAAAAAAAAAAAAAGATTCCAGACATCAAATAAAAAACAAGTAGAAAAGCTCTTTATTTTCCAGTACTCCATTTTCAGATACTCCACAACAAATACATTCATACAGGGAAAGTATTTAGATAGTGAACACAAATGATGAACACTACAAATAAAACAAATACACACAGTTTTCCGCTCACCACGAACGCAGTCGACGTTTCATGTCCAACGTTTGCTCCTGTTTGCACTGATGCTCTGACGCTAATGTAGCTAACAAACAAACAAAAAAAATCAGTTTTAGCCAAAATGTTTTGTGTAAGTTTTCTCCTCAGACTACATCCAGTTCTTCAGTGAAGTCACTCAGGCGTAGTGATGTGGTTTAGGACAGACTAGGACTTCCTGTCAGCTATAAACATGACGTAAACTCTACCATGTAGCTGAACGCTGTATCATTATGACGGCGGCCATCTTGGACAACCGAAATCACTTTTTTCCTTAATATTTCAGTGAATTATTTGTAGGCCAAACCAAACTTAAAACCAGACTTAGAAAAATGTATGTTGATTGTCTTCATACTCGTGCATATGTTAATAATACTTATTTATTTATAATATTTATTAATAATCTGCCATAAATTACCAAGTGTCTTCTCTCCACAGCTGATTCACATTTAGCCTGCATAGCTTTACAGAGAGCTGAAAACAGCCAAATGGTGAAAGAGCGTGTCCTGAGTGTGTGGAGCGCTAAATATTCCAGTAACGCAGCTCAGCCACTGCAGCGTGTCAGCCTCCATAGACACTCACTAACTCTTCCTCTTTTTATAGAGCGCCATTACTTTTGTCCTGATTGAACGAATAGCCTGATTTGTCTTCATTTATGGTTATGTTTTGATCCTTTTTTTCTTTCATATGAAATGTGCATTAAATTTGTGTATAATAAATTAAAAAAAAAAAAAAAAAAAGCGATTTTAACTTGACAGCATAATAATCCGTATATAAAGCTGAATAAATGAATTTTTCCGAATACATTTGTTCACATCTGATAAATGAAGCCCGCTGTTTCCAAATTTTAAAGCTGGGATTGAAAGCTGGAGGTCATCACTTGTTTAACAATGAGATCACCAAGCTTACTGACGTTGTTTAAAGAAAAGCCTGGATTATACTTGCTTTTAGCTACGCATGTGCGTAAACAAGATGGCTGCCACGCATATCCCGTGCTTGTTCCGAGCGTCGCTTGTGCACGGCCTCGGAAACGAACGCGTGGTGCAACACCAGCGTAAACAGTGAGGGCAGTACAGCACCATGTTACACCGTGTCACACCGTGTCTGCAAATAATAAACAAATTAGCCTTGTGTCTCCAATCTGTACTATTCTAGACCATTATTCAGTTAATATTAACTGTTGTGTTTAGTTTTTCAATTTTAAAATTAGTCCTCAAACCTACCGAAAGCTCCATTTTGAATGTAAGGTCAGAGTTTTTGATTTGAGATGCAGCTTTTGACAACAAAAAGTCACGCAGCGCCATGCATCAAGTATAAACCAACCTTAAGCGTATGAAGCTCTGGCCACGTGTTTTCAATAGTTGCTAGCTATTTTAGCTTCATAGCTCAAGTGCAAAACTAAAGAAGCAAACTTCAGACATCGGTTTGCCCACGTTACTGTAATGAAAACATGAAAATCTGATTTGGAAGCAAATTTCTACTTGAATTCGATACTTTTATACTCAGTTTACTCAGTTTACCTCAAACTTCCTTTGATCGTCTTTGGCATGGTCTTTAAAGTGGTACTTTTTTTTTTTTTAAAGTATAATATGATATTTTCATATATAGGATATATCCATATATCCAGGACGAATAAATTCTTTCTTTCCGATAACACTGAGTCTAATTTGTTCCATAAATATAAGGAAAGCAGTGGCTTTGAACCCAAATCGAAATAATTTTGCATAGTTAATACTGATCTATTAGCATAGTTAATTTGACTACAAGACAAGACAATACACTGATATTCTAGCAGTTATGTGTGCAAACGTGTGTGTGTGTGTGTGTGTGTGTGTGTGTGTGTTTATGCTCGGCAATGCGGTATGGCTTTGTGTGTTTGTGTTATTGTGCTCTGTGTGTGTGTCTGGACTGGAACAAAGACATCAGGCCTGGTCTCGCCACAGTGAGCTTTCAGAGCAAGCCATCACAAACTGCTCCATCCAAGGACAAACCACACACACACACACACACACACACACACACACACACACACACACACACACACACACACACACACACACACACACCCACACACACACAAACCCACACCACCATTGTGTTTGGCTGAGCAACACAAACCCACTTCCTTCATTCTGAACACACTGAGCAGCTACTGGAGTACCATTGTGCATGGAAACACACTCAAAAATAATATTAAGCTGTGTGTGGCATTCTGGGAAAAACCAGTCACATGTCAAAGCAAAGATGAGTGAAAAATGGTTGTATTTTGGCATCAGTTTTAAGAAATGATATATATTATGCCAAAATGACATGGAAATATTTTTATTTTCTAACCTTGCGTTTTAGATTTATTAAATACGGCACTGTAAAGAATCTGTCGAAAGATTTCTAAATATTTTGTCGCTAAAGCCGGCTTTACACTGTACGATCTTCAGCCCGGTTTTGCTCTTTCAGACAAAAACATTCACACGTCGTAAAAGATTTCTTTGATCTTTCGTTGAGACGTGATGTGCTAAACCAGCGGCTGGTTTAGTGCCACCGCACCCTAAGCTGGCTGATGACAACGTTCTAGTAAGGTGAGAATTTTTTCTGATTAAAATCCCCGAGTGTTAGCATAGCTACGACGCTTAGATAAAATCCACCAATAGGAGGATGGCACAGGACCTCACAGGATAGCTACGAATATGGTAGTGGCAATGGCGAAACAAATGAAACATGCTAACAAACAGAAGAAATCTCTAAAGAAAAGAAAACGACTACATTCTGCTTACATCACTAGTCACAGGTCTATCGTTAGAGGATCTTCATTGTATACTCTGAGATGGACTACATGGACTACGATGTTGTACAATCTGTTATAGGATTTTATTAGGATCTCATACAGTGTGACAAGTAATACTCTTACAAGACCGTACAGTGTACAACCGGCGTGAACGTCACACTTTGATCAAGTCGTGGGATAGCTACATGACGTGGCGAAGCGGACATACGCCTAATCAGCTTGTAACTAGAGATCAGGTATTAAAATGCTAGAACTTCACCTCTGGTTGAAATACTTGCAAAAGAGAAACATATTTCTCTTTTTCCTATTTCTTACATTCCATGTTCTTTTTTTTTTTGTTGTTGTTTCGTTTAAGAAAGTGTTTAGTTTTTAGAAGTTTATATAATAGAAAATGTCCGATTTTCACCATGTGAAGGGTTTTCTCCGGCTGCCACACATCTGGTGGTGAGCGAAGAATCAAAAAGTGAACAAAATAGCTGAAAATGGAAGGAAAAAAAAAAAAAAAGTTAAAGTAATAGTTAGGCCAAAAGATTTAGTGAAAGTAGAAATCAGCCATGTTTGGTGTCTAAAGCCTGTTTTCTTTCATTTAGCTTCAATTAGTTATTAGCTACATTATTATATGATTGACTATATTTCAATTTAAGCTGGGATTTTTTTTTTTCCTTTAATAAATGCCTCTTTTCTAGGTCAGAGCTGGAGTGTTGATGAACACCTTCATCACTAGACGACTGTTCACTTGTTCAGTATAAAAATTTCATAATCAGCACACTACGCTTAAACCCAGGTCACAAAAATAGTGTTACCTTATTCACTGTATTACCAGTTGTGTAGAAAAATCTGCAGTCACTTGCTACAGGACAGGAGAGGAGAGAAGTCCCCAGAATTCAGTGCAGCACAAGGTCCAGGAAATAATTCCCCGTTCACGTGTGTGAGACACGGACGAGTCTAGCTGTTAAACTGAGAGGTGTGTGTGTGTGTGTGTTTATGATGCTGACTGGAGGTAAGCTTTGGCCTTGTCCAGTCCCTCCTGCAAGAAGCGGATGTAGGTGGAGGTGGAAGGGTCCTCGAACCCGCCCGAGAAGCTGAACCCCGGCTCGTCCTCCTCCGGCTTCATGGACGTCTGGTCCAGGAAGTTGTTAGCGTTGATGTGGTGAACCTGCGGAACGGAGAAACGAAATGGGATGAAAATGGTATCGACGTTTTATACCATCAGATCCTTTTACGAGGAGATAATTTTGATAATGTGCTAAATTTCAAGCGGTTGTTTCTAGAAATGAGTTCAAATATCTGCCTGTACACGAGATCATTTCAAGTCGGGGGAAAAAAAAAAATAAGTAAAGAAATTGGCCCATGAATTGGTGAGCTCATGTTTTATTAAAAAAATAAATAAAAAAACCCCTCATATATTAGATATATTTGTCCATATTGGAGATATTTATACAAATATATGTTATTACATTATTTATATTAAAACATTAATTCCCCGAGTAAAATTGATTGTTTTTAAGGGGTAACTGGAAGGTTGTGAGTTCAAATCCCAAAACACGAGCAAGACTTTAAACCAGAAGAAACCCGACAAAGGAAAACACGGATGAGATCTTAATACAAATGCACAACAGGACTTCGCCAAAGACAAAGACACAGGAAAGTGTAAGCAGACAAACTAATCAAAAGACACAACAGAGAACAGTCAGGATATACAAAACAAAACATGAAGCGAATTCATGACCGATAGCCTAGGCAAGATTAGAAATTAAATAAAAACACTATACTTTGGTAAGATTTATTTATAGTTTCTTAAAATTTGAGGTATCAAAGTACATTACAGGCTGGAAAAACTCAAATCTTGGTGATTTCTCGACAGAATTCATTCAGAATTCAGTCAGTTTTCCCCAAGACCACGACACATATTTTGTAAAATTCCCAGACCTACCACTGTCCCATTAGGCAACGCCACCATCATTTCCACAGGGAAGCTGTACTGCTCCAGGTGTAAACGCGCCTTCTGGCTCAAATCCAGATTCTTCTCATCAGCCTGCACGCAAATCACATGGCATTAAAAAAACGGATACTTCTTACACAAACACCGATCAAGAGATCTGGAAGCTTCCATACTTTTTGCTGGAGCAACTGTTGTGCTGATACGGGAAGAAAAAAAAATGTCTCATGCGGCACACTGTAACCATAACAACACCCTTACCTCTAGCGAGTATCGGTTAACTAACTAGTCTAGCTTGCTGTCTAGATTAGATTTATTGTTATCAGTAATGCAGATGAAAGAAAAGATGGGTGATGAAGAGGTTGTTCGTCTTCGCTGTAGGTTTGGAGGCAGAAAATGACGAGAACGTGAGCTGCTTGTGTGACTTGACCACATACAGCTACAGTTCAAGTGAGACGTCACATCGCGCAACAAGGAATATCCCAAAAATACGCACAGTGTTATGTTTAGCTTGATAGTAAAGTGAGAATATAGCGTATTAAAACATTTTCAAGTCAACATGTCGTAAATCTCCTCATATCCACCCACTACTACAAGACGAATTCTTCACTGCACTCATTGCTCCATGTTTGGATTCTCTTGCTTGCTCTCCTTACACGAGACCTGATTGGTCAGGAAATAAAAAAAAAAAAAAAGTACTTTTCTGAAAACTTTTCCAAACTTCTGGAAGAGACAGCTGCACTTTTTAAAAGCAGCAGGAGTTTGAGGGAAAAACCAGTGTGAACGCAGCTTTACTCATCTAAGCATCCTTACTCCGTGAACACACCGAACAGCACACTAACCAGTTTTTCCAAAGTATGAATGTAAAAATGTGTGAAGCTTCACCTGCAGGTCCTCCAGCTCTTTGACGAGAGACCAGCTGCTGATGAAGCTCTGGTTGAGCAAGGCCAGGACGGGCGAACTTTCCAGGACTGTCTCCCGGAGAGTTCGCCCCGAACCTACACACACACACACACACACACACACACAGAGCATAGAGTACAAATCTGATTAACTGTGTATCCATTCGTAAACATTCCATAATAGCTAATGAGATTATTATTATGAATAAATACATCAACCTGCTATCAATCACTTGTTTTTTTTTTTTTTGTGGTCACAGACAATCCTCTGCACTAGAACTGTTGTAAACCAGGACTAGCCAAGGTCGAGTCAAGGTCGAGTCTTAAGATCGAGTTCCAGATGAAATCCAGACTCAAGATGGAGCCCGAAAAAATTCAGATCCTTCTCAAATTTCGGCAAAGACTTTACTTCAACTTGGAATTACGTCTTGTAAAACAAAGACAACACGAACATTATTTATTTATTTATTTTTTTTTACAAACTCAGGGTCGAAATAAAGACAAGTCCAAATGCCAATAAGTTCAAGTTAATACAGAAACCGTGAGAGACGTCACACTGCCCTCGGTCATATTGATATTTATTTCTTTTTCTTCCTTAATATTCCTCACTATCTTGCTGCTGTAACACTTTAATTCCCTGATGACGGATTAATAAAGGTTTATCTGATCGCATCTTAAATGTAATAATAATAATAATAATAATAATAATAATAATAATAAGTGCTGTATATGTATTTAGCTTTTCAGAGGAATAGTGCAATTATTAAAAATCTGATTCAAGTTTGTCTAATACTAAATTTTTTTTCAATTGGAATAGATGAAGGTACTGTGGAATATACCAAACAAAAATAATTTTTGAAGTCTTTTCTGTGTGTGAGACATCCACATTCCTCAACAGTCTTGCTTGTACTCTGCCAGGATAATGAGATGAATCCACTGCACAATAACACACACTTCATTCCCTGCATATTTCTCAGCCATGCAGTTGCGATCCTCTCATTCTGACCTCAGCAGGACTGATCGTCCAGCGCTCCCCAGAGCAGGATGGAGTGAACCAGCTTCCCCTCTGCTTCTGCCCTGCTGAAGGCCTCTGAGAAAGGCAGGTACGCCACCTGAGGAAGGGAAAAAAATGAAGAAGGTGTTCATGGGAAGGAAGGTATGAATGAGGTTGTGGAACATGTGACGGAAAAGAGTTTACCTTTTTGAAAGGGTAAAAAGTGACCTCGAGGCGACCGGCTGCCTCGTCTCGGCTGATCTCGGAGCTCCAGTGGATCTCCTCGAACACAAAGTGGATGGGTTCTCCTCCCTCCTCCCGGGTGTCAATCACCTTCCCCTGCTCATCGTAGATCACGGAGGGCGTGGACGGGCCGGCCGCTCGCAACTCCATCTGGAAAATGTTGACGTGTGTGAATATATTCATATCTAAAATCGAATATGTATTCAGCTCCTCAAATCCACCATGTTGTTTATTTCTGACCACAATACAGAAGCCTCTACTTTTGAGGAGGTTGTTTGCTTTCGCTGCATCTTCAGAGGCAAAAATTAAAGAGAATTCGCACTTCTTGTATTTTTTTTCTACATGTAATGACAGTTAAAGTACGACATCATGTCACTTCCTGGAGAATTTCAAGTAAAATGTGCAGTGGAGATTGAAAAAAATAAAACCTCAACAGTGTAAGCAGCCATAGGATGCACATCTTTATTTACAGTCACCAACAACAGTTGAAACATTAATTTAAAAAAAGCACATACGCTTTCTCCAATTAGGGCTTTTGCTATTTTCCGGAGAATTATTTTCAGCGATGCGGGCGGGTGTTTATGTACCTGTGGCAGGTAGCCGATATCCACCTCCATGCTGCTGCTCTCACTGGCACCATACAGCCACTCCATATCAACATTCAGAGACCTACAGACACAGTACGACAATCAGAGATCTGCAAGCTGCGTTCAATATATACACAAGACTTACTTAAAGAGAACTTCAGCTCTAATGCCAGCATTACAGACCGCACACTACCTTGAGAATGGACCATAAATCCCGTTTAGTTTATCTGACAATAAGATCACATCTCAGCTTCTCTATCAAGGATAACACAATAAAGTCACTGACTTTATTTCCCTTTATTTGCATTCTCCATTTCCTTGATTATACACCAGCAAAGATATCACATGCACTGTTTAAACTAAGCCGCATCTAAAATGCCATTTTTAACACACAACATATAAACGCATTTCTTCAGCATGTGGCCATGCTGAAGAAATAAAAAGGTGGGGGTTTTTTTTCAGTTTCAGTGGCTGTACGCTTGGTATCTACGGTCTTCTTCGTACTCACTTGTCATTAGGGACATACAGATGGAAGTCTCGGACATGAGAAGCGTCTCTGGAGAGCACGACGTGGCCAGCGAACTGACCGGGTGTGAACCAGAACGGGAAATCGGGAACGTCATTCAGCTGGAACTCGGCGTGTATCCTGCGGTTCGAGACACAACGTGAACAGAACACAGCATTGAAACTGGATCATAAGCAGATGTGATGCAGAGGCACTATCTGTAGCTGGATCTGTTCAGTGCTCCAAATAGTCGGATATAAATCCGAAGTGGGTGTGGCCTAAATCGGAAGTTTTTTCTTCTTTTTCCTTTTTTTTTTTTATAGAGATGTGCAAAGGACTGTTTTGTCCCAGCTCACTCACCCAGTTATCATGTGTGTTTCCCTGCTGAATTTCAAACAAATTTAAACAAACCAGTATCCTAATTTAAAGCATCGCAACCCCCTGACCAGGCAGTTACTAAGGATGAATGAATGGCCGCTGTACATTCATGGTAATGAACATGGTCTTTCTTGTCCCACAAGCTTCATACCTGACTGCACGCCCGCATGAAAGTAGAAACCTCCCGCTCACGTAACTTTTCTGATAAAAATAACAGTGCGCCTGATGTTCATATCTGTATTTGTATTTGTTTAGAAGACATTATCTATTCATTGCAAATAACGCATTCATATTTGGTTGGATTTTTTAGTTGATTTGCTTTATCATGTGTTGTTATGTGATATTGAGTTCACATTGGTGCGACAGATCTTGAAAAGAGGAGAAAGAGAGGAAATATTATTATTCTGCTTAGGTGCAGTTCCTGAAAGTCAGCTCTATAATCCAGAACATTCCTGACATCCTAGCTCAGCGCCGATTCATCAAGCTTATCTCTGTTGGCTTTTTTTTTTTTTTTTTTTTTAAAATAATCAACTCTCTTAAGAGTTCTCAGAAAAAAAAAAAAACCGTTGATGATGCATTAGGATTTGTGAACTTGTGAAGCTCAGTACCTGAACACGATGTCGTAGTAGAAGTCGCTGACGGCTCGTACGCAGGCCACGGCTCCCTGAGGAGCGAAGCGGGATTTGATGAATGGCCGAGGATGAAACATGCTGAGCAGGGTGTGGATCAGAACCTGAGGGGGCCAGAAGAAAAGAGAAACACTTCAGAAGTCATGGACAACAGTTCAGGACCTTAATATTTAAAACACACAGATGCCAGTGTTGTTATAGATCACTGTGAAGAACCTGCATTCCAATGAATTCCTATTTTTTTTCTATACATGACTTCTGCTGTAGGTGAGATATTGTGCTTATTATTTATTGGTCTTAGGTTTAATCAAAGCTTAATTTACTTGATTACTTCTTCCTCGTTTGTACCTGGCAATCAGACTCAGCCCTGGAAAAAAAATCGAACGTGAAAAACGCTCATAACTTTATAGAGATGCACTGATCCGATCTAGAGTGCATCAGCTTCGATCTTATGAGATTTGACTGACTGACGCATTTCATGTCTTGCATGAGTGTGAGAGTGGGATCGATCCTGTTTTCTCTAGTCTGGGAATATTCTCCATCATTCCACCTCCGCATTAATCCAACAAACTAAAAGTAAACACGCCCATAACCACGCTGTCTGGTCACCCCTGCTTAATTTTCAGCAGGAAAAACAAAAAGACAACTTGTTTTGCTCGGCACAACAATGCTTCTTAGGAACAATATCTGTGACAAATGTAGGAGATAAACAGCAAGCAGCAAGTTTATTATTTTCCTAAGCCAGTTAAGTGACAAGTGCGCCATAAAAAGATCAATAAAACACATTTATCCGTCATCCAAATGCTCGATTTCTGCTGGAATCATACTTTACCTCTTTGCCGCGGGGGGTGGGCGGGTGGTACCGATTGTTGGGCAGATATCCACTGAAGATATTGAGCTCACTTGGTATGATCCACCACGTGTCCCCCGGCTCCCCTTTACCCTTCGGGGGCAGAAAGACCCGGAACTGAGCAGCCGAGAAGCTGGAGGATGGAACAGCGGGACGCTTCCATGAACGCAGGCCGCTCAGCGCACTGTGGGATACCTACAGAGAAAACGATTTCATTCACTTTTCCTTCTTTTATGTCCACTTCCTGTTATTAATGCTGCTAATTATTTTAGAAAAAAGTACAACGACATGACAGAGTGATTTTCTGAAACAACATGATAGTCGTAAGAACCCGAAAAAAACGAAAGGATGCAAGATTAATGAAAATGTTTGATAAATTACTCGCTAGACATGTCTAGTTGCTGACAAGCTGCCGGAAATAATGTATTTTTGAGATCAGTGTACATGAACGTCATTACAGTGTTACTTCTGGTCGTAAAATCTGTTTTTTCTTCGTGATTTGAAGTTGTCGAAACTCCAAAACGTCGCACCGACGGTAAACGGTTCAAATCAAGGAGATCTCTTATTTAATTTTTGTATGAAGTTCTCATTTTTGTTAATTAGATTCATTAAAATGTATACTTTCCCAGGGTGTTCTGATGTTTCCGACCAAATCCACGTACCTGAACACATCACGTCGTATTTACGACTTCGAATTTGTAAAGCAAAAAAAAAAAAAAAGTTATAATAAAAGTAATAATAACTATTGTATCTAATTCCAATTTTGCCAGAATAATTCAACGACATAAACACGAAGTTAGCACGGAAAGGGTTTTTTTCATTTACTTAGGAAGATATGTTTTACAATAAAATTAGTCAGATGAAAAAATTCTGGCTTCTGATTGGTCAGAAACAGAGAAACAGCTCCTGCTGAACTAATGTTATTAGAAAAAAAAAGTCTGTTTGTAATCAATGAAACACTTTTTCCAGTGCTTTATTAAGACTCGGTGCAGAGGCTGAAGTTTTACCCCCAGAAAGCCGTCCTTGCTCTTGGTCATGGTCTCGAGCAGAAGCGGCTGCATGGCTGCGTGAAGCGTGAGCGTCTCTCCGTTCGGGTCAGCGATGAACTCCTCTTCGAACTCCGCAGGAGGAGCGACACCTTTACACAAGAGACAAACATGGCAGACATTCAAAACATGGCAGTTTTTTAACACTGAAAACTGCACTGGCATCGCGTCATATGAGCTAAACGCGAGATAAACGTGGCGCTGTGAAGCAAACGTGAACGTCTGAACCTGTGAGTTTTTCAGCGATGGGTTTAAACTCCTCGGGACTCAGGTAGAGGTCGTGATCTACATCCAGAGATGAGAAGAGGAAAAGTCCTTCTGCTCCTAGGGTCTTCAGCGCCGCTTCCTGAAAAACAGAAGAACTTAATGAGTGGGAAGTTTACACGCTGATGATTACACGCCGCCTCTTTCACTAGGTTTCTCGCAGATAAATCCTGTGGTCCAGGAAAGCCGAGGCTGCCGTGTCATGTTGTCTGTGGTCTCTGTTTCCTCCAAATATATATCTGCATATGGAACCTGATATCTAATTATATCTCATTTTGGTGCTAAATGAATGGCTGAGCTTTAGAGTTGCTCAGATTTCAACAGGAATGAAGCAGATATGATGCATTAAGTCTGCACAGATGTGATGTGAGGGCAGGGATGGAGTTATGTGCGTAAAGACCACCAAGTAATGGAGGAAAGAACTCCTCCACATTGCACCCATGTGTGTGTGTGTGTGTGTGTGTGTGTGTGTGTGATCATCAAACACCCACCCCCTAATAAAACAACTGGTCTCATCTAACACATACGTGGCATAGAAACAATGGCACACCACAGCTGTGTATTACTGCGCGTGCTGCAACGATTAATCGATTTAATCGACATCAATCTTTATTCGCGTCATATCCAGGATTCTGCTGTATGCCTCTTGATTTTGTTTGTTTGTTTGTTTGTTTTTAAATCAGTAGTGCAACGATTAATCGATTAAATCGATTACCCAGTCGCATGCATTATTTCAAACTGATTAAAAAAAAAAAAAAAAAGAATATATTGTTGAAATGCAGCATTATCTCAGAGATGGCACTTACGTGACGCTGGGAGATGTGTGTGTTTCTGAAATACTGGATCCCAGCACCGATTACCGGAACGCACGCGACCATGAATAAAGTCCAAAAAGCCCAGATGCGCCCAGGTGTTTTTCCCGAATCGTGATCTACATCATTATTTATCGATTTCTTCTTCTTCTTCTTGTTCTCCTCTTCTAACAGCGCTGTTTTATCCACATCCCCCGCCATCCCTCACCCTGCCTCTGCTTTACATTTATAATCTCTTTCCTGCGGTTTCTGTTGTACCGAAAATCGCCCCAGAAAACCGCTGAACGTCCACAAGCCCCGACTTTTACAGCCAGTCCTCTACTTTTTTTCCCCCAGTGGAGAGACTGCCTTTCACATCATCCTGGCCGAATCCCAAATGCTTCCCAGTTCCCTACATAAGCGCACTACGTAAGATGTGACGTCATGACGTACGCGTCCTACGTAGACCTCTTTAGATTTGTGCGGTTTGGGATTCGGCCTCGAGTCCATTCCGCCTGCATGGAGGTTTCATTCTTAAAGGGACAGTACTCCTGTTTTTTTATTTTATTTATTTATTTTTTTTTAAAAGTTGAGATGGTGGTTGATGGCGATGTACAAAAATATGAGATGGAAGAAAACTTAATATTTCAATGCTTTTTCATTCCCCCGAGAAACTTCAAAAGAGAACACAAATATCTTCTCGAGAGAACGCAAATATCCTTGCAAGAGAACGAAAAAATATTTGCGAGAGAACGCAAAGTTTCTCGTGGGAACGCAAACGTTTTGCGAGCGAACGCAAAAGCACTGAATTATAAATTTTCCTCCCATCTCATATTTTTTCCATCACCATTTCCCCTCAGGGACTCCGTACCGGTTGTGCTAGTGACCTAAAATGATTCTTTTTAGTGATTCGTAATTTTAGTGAATCATGACAAACAATGACTGTATATCTGGGTGGAAAACATGGCACCATTTACTCCCATTGTGAGTTTTTGAAGCCTTTTTTTTTTGGTCAAAACAGAATCGCCATCTTGTGAAAACTGAAAGCAGAGTATGCGCAGTGGATACGGACGCTCGGACAGTGGATACGGACGCTCGGACAGTGGGTCCGCCTTTCGCCCGCCCATATTAGTGATGGACACCGTACTTGTTCACGTTGGGAGTGCGCACGCAAGTTGTCGCATCAGCTAACACAAAGTGCCAAGTTATTACTTACTATATAAATTGCTAAAAGTGTAGTCATATAATTTTTGGAAGTACAGTATACTGATTTTACCGTCGTCAGGAAAAGATTTTAGAGCTTTGAGTCATGGCTGACTGAGCTACCATTCGCTAGCGAGCTAACTTTAGCTATCATTTCAATAAAAGTAATGTAAATATAAGTAGCTAATGCAAGGTCCCAACTGAAATGTAGCGGTAAACAGCAATCAGCATTTACACTCGAGATCAACTGAACAGAATTAACCTAAAAGAAGTGGTAGTCTTAGAAGTAAGACACAAGGGGTGTGCTGTTATAGGAAAATAACCAGTGACAGTGTAGTGTGGAGTTATTTTCTTATAACGACATGCCCTGTCATGTTTTATTCCTCTTATAACACAGCAATGTGCCATAGATTTTTTTTTAATTATTAAAGAATGAGAAAACAATTCCATTTATACTTAGATGCTCAGATGCTTAACTTTTATTACATCCACGTTATTATTTAAACCACTTCTTGTCAAATGCAACTGCGTGGTGATATGGTCATTGTAAAATAATAATAAAATAATATATATGTTTTGTGATTGTTACATTTTCCTGTCTGTAAATTGCATGTTTCCACTTTTGAATCAATCGGTGTAACTTTGCGATTATACAAATTTATGTTGCTAACAAGACAAAAACAAGTGAATCTTTCTGAATGAATCTTTAAAAAGAGAAATTCTGACAATACCTGGCAGCAAATGGTCTTCGGTTTCAATTTTTTTCTGTTTTTTTTTTTCCTCGCTTATGATGTTAACTTAATTTGTGAATGTATGGATGCTCAGGATGATTTTCCTCCTATCTCTTCCTAACCGTGGATTTTGATTGTGGAGGAATCGTGGGTGTGTTTTTCCCATTTCACTTTATTATTCCTCCCACTCGTAAAGTTCAGACCCTTGCGTGTTTTACGTCAAATAAAACGAGACCAATAAAACAAACATAAAAAAATTCATGTGGTTTCAAATTTAGACTTGAGTGAAGAAAATCAGTGATGTTTTTTTTTTTTTTGGACTCAGATTTTGTTGGATTTTAATCAAACCTGCAATCAAGGCTTAATCTTAGACCCATATGAAATGCACACATTTGTCCACTTACATAAAACGTAGTCGATCATCAAAGACATGGTGACTGGTGTCCAGCGTTAGCTTCTTTAGTTTTACTCTGGAGCAACAAGGCCACTGTAGCTAACAAGGAAGCAAAAATCTGTCTCATGGTACAATTGTGGCTTTAAATACACACCTGAAACTGAACCCAGTTCATCAGCGATATCGCTCAGATGTGCTGATGTGGTTTGGGACACAGTGGGATTTGTTGTCATCTTTCAGACGTGAAAAAGACGTCACCACCTGGCAGCCATCTTGGACAACCGGGATTGTTTTTCTCTGCTTATGCTAATTCACAGATGTATACATTTAAAGAACTACAGGCTGTTAAATTACTCTGTGAAAGAAACGAATGTTTGAGATTGATTATAACTGTGAGGTACTGTTGCCACCCCAGTGGATGATTTTCCAGTAACAGCATTTCCACAAATGTTTTATTCCTCTTATACCACAATAATTTCCCAATGATCGAAATGTTTCATCTATTATTGAATGACACTTCATAATTTTAAACCATTTATAGTTACTTTCAATGCTGTGGGACATCCGTGAAACGAGTTAGTTCCTGTTCTCACTTACGTTATAGCAGCTATACTATACTCGCTCTCTCTGCAGTTTCTCTTTTTTCTCTCTTGAAGTTAATAAGGCAAAGAAAACGCAGCTTGTCATGTTACTGAGGAAGCGTAAACTCCTCGGTCCTGAAGACTTTCCCATGTCAGAAAACTTTACCGACTGTCACAAAGTGCTGACACTGGAGACTCCTTCCATAAATGTTAAATAAACACGATTATAGAAAACTTCACTACATCAAGGATACAAAGTATTTTTTCCCCGATAGGACGGCATGATAACGGCTAAACATAATTATACCATTGCTGAATTTTCTAATCTGATTGCTCAGAAGTTGTTGATTAATTTTCTATAACAGCAGCGTGGATGTTTGTTTTTTTTTAAAAATTTGTTTGTGTGTCCATCATACAAGTCTGTGTGTAAGCTGTTACTATAGAAACAATAACCTATAAGAACGAGCGCATTAATATAAACCTGTGATTTGCAGCTGCACTACTGTCCAAGATGCTGTTTTAGAAAATTAATCAACAACTTCTGAGCAATCAGATTAGATTAGATACACACACACACACACAATAAATTACCTATGCAGAACACATGATAACTGTGTTATCACAATTTATTTACATATGAATTTACATATGGAGCCGTTTGTGGTCACAGTCCAGTCAAATCCTCACACACACAATAAACCAACAGTGCTCACACACACCACATCAGTGTGTTTTTGTTGGATTTGATTGACAGGTAAATCAGTCAGTGCACTAAACAGCTCAGGCTTTTCGGCACTATAATACACCTGATAATACACTGTGTAGTGCTTTAACACTCCAACACTACAAATAAAACACACATTTTAGCTCTAAAGGTTAATTATCTGAATCCTGCTGTAATCCTACACCAGTCTTTCCAAGTTAAAAATAATTTAAAGCCGAGCAAGCCTTATGCTTGAGTAAACAACTTTATGAGGACGTGAGGACGGTTGTCTGTGTACGTCTTGGAGAAGGCGTCCTAGTAAAGTCAGACTCTGACATGAGGTACTGTCGGGTAGCTAATATTTTTAGGTACAAATGTGGATAAATGTAGATCTTCATGCTACAGTGGTGTTGAGACGACGGACAATGTTCACTCCATGTCCTCCTCCACCTGCTGCGTGTGCACCTCGACCTTTTTAGGTGGGACGTACGAGCCCATTCCTGCCGCTCTCTCCGCCTCGGCCTGAGTGTACGGCTCCTCTCTCAGCTCCTTCAACCTGGGGGAAAAAAAACAGCTTACACAATCAAAATAGATGTCTTCCCAATATTAACAACAGTGGAGTGCATTGGAAGGTTGACAAACATCGATCTATGCTCCAGGATCTAATACAGTTTTCACAGTCCATCACTATACAGTGCGACAGACCACCTCAGGGTCACTGCTGGATTGAGAGGCAAAAATCCCCAGCCAGCAGCACTGATGTGGTCAGAAACTCACACTGGAGAAGGAAAAACAAGAGCTTTAATCTCTATCTTTCTACATACAAGGTGACCAACAAGGTAGGAGTGTGTACTAAAGTGCAGGACGTGTTAAATGCCTCAACATCACTGCTGTAGTCAATAAAATCAAACCTGCACCAGTCAAAACACTACTAATGTGAGATAGGGGAAAGGGGTTGGGGCTTCCAGAGGCTTCCACCTGCGCAACTGTCAATCATTCCAGATTCATATGGCGACTTTTTTACTGGAGGTGTGGGGGGAACTGCTCTCTGCTTGAGTGATACCATTAAAATACGGAGCTCGTATCCATGTTTGAAACTTAGCAGCTCTGGTAAAAGGACAACGGCAGCTGGAGTGTAGACGTTTCCCCTACGTAGCTGCTTGTCTGTCTTCCCTTTGCAAGGATCTGTGTGTTTGGTTTTTTTTTTTTTTAACAAGTCTGATTATTTATCCATTAGTTCACATTTATCTATCATAAAAACATAATGTGAAGTGGATCGAGAAGTGGAATATTCTTCAATGGCCAAGTCAGTCGCCTGATCTCAACCCAATAGAGCCGCTTTTCACTTACTGAAGACAAGACTGAAGGCAGAAAGACCCACAAACAAGCAGCAACTGAAGGTGGCTGCAGTGAA
>CM075012.1:2862107-2874489 GCA_037576675.1 Pangasius sanitwongsei
AAGCAGCCGCAGTTCTTCTGGAGACTTTGACTGTCGACTCGCTTCTTATTTCTGCAGCGAAACCCAGCAGCCTTCATGATGTTTTTATCTGAAACGTGCTCTCTTATGGAATCTGCTGCTTTCTTTAATGACATACAAACATTCTTCTGTAACACTGAATATTTTTTGGAAAAGTAATGTTTGGAAATCTACAATGTTTTTGTACTGACTCAAAAATGGAGAATTCATAAAATAAATATCTTTAACAAACTTCGTACTTATATATATTGTAGATATTTTGCATGGGCATTCAGCAGGAAACTGACCGTTTTTTGTGGACTTTGGTCTTGAAATGCTCCTTCAGGGTCTTCAGGTCAACAAAGTAGCGCCTGCAATCAACATTACCCTCGATTAATAACAATTATGAAGTGACAGAGGTATTAATGCTGGCCTCCTGTGCTGAATTATCATAAATATCACTTCCTGACCTAAAAGCTGCACACGAATGTGTCTCTGAGAGCTTTGAAAGCAATTTTATTTCCAGGTGTTACTACAGCTGGGGAATATGATGATATAATATCAATAGATTATGATCAGTTATATCGCAATACGCTTTGATATATTGTGGGCACTGTGATAGCACTGTGATATATAGTTATTGTCCATATTTTGTCATCTCTCAGGTGAGTTACTCACGCGCAGTGCAGGCAGTAGTGCTGAGCGAAGCCTGTGACGTCATAGTCCACTTCCTGCTTCAGCAGTTTGGCTGCATTGGCAGGGATCATGTCAGTGTGGACCTGGTCCAGGTCCTTTGTCCTTCGCTTTGTCTTCCACGTCTTTGCAATGTTCTTCTTTTTGCCATTTTTGTGGTTGCCCACCTGCTTGGATTTGCCCATGATCTATCAAGATAGACACAAGAGAAGCTTTCATATTAATTGTAAAATATTTGCCTTATATATGAAGCAAACCTTATAACTGAAGCTTTTAGTACATTCTACCGTGGTGAAAACAATTGTAAAGTTTATGGAGTGAGTCAGATTAGCATTTTAGTTGCCTGTAACTAGATAGATAAGCAATGAGAGTTCAGAGTAGCTGTATTTTAGAGCCATTTCTTCAGATAAGAAGCGTATTTGAGTAATAAAACGTTAAATAAATAACGGGAAACCAATAAATTTGATCTATAATTTATACAGAAAACGTTTTACTTACTTATAATACTGTTATTTCATCGACTTGCGTGCTCAACAGTACACGTGTTTACTCCTTCAAATATTTACTTCCGGGTTCAAGGCGACAAGTGGGAGGCTACTGCGCATGCGCAGACTGTGGGCGGCCATTTTATGACCGGCCACTAAGTGGCGACAAAAACGCGCGCGTGAGTAAAGCAACGGTTGCCATGGTGACGTCGTCGCGAGGACGCTTCTTCGTCAAAAGAGACTGATATCCATTAAATTTAATAAACAATTAAACTATGCGAGGGACAAAATAAGGAGGAAAAGTGGTTTAATTTAATCTGAAAGTTATTTTAAACTTAATTAAGCTGTGTAATAGAATGTCACGTGAGTATTTTATGGTTAGCTTTAGCATATTTAACCGAGTTAGCTTGACAAAATTAGCTTATTAGGCCATGAGATTATTATTATTATTATTATTATTATTATTATTATTACCACAAATATTTCTACTTCATACTTCTCTTCCCATTTATTCTCCATGTTTTATTCAGGTTAAAATTTCCTTCACCCTTTAAATTAGAGATCATTATATTGCTGTTTATGTTGCAGAGCCTGGGATTGTAAAGGTCTCATACATCTTTACAAATGGAGACAAATATGGTGAGTATCAGAGGACTGAGGGATCATTAATAAACCAGTAATAAACCGAACATGCAGAAAAGTTCCTTATCAGGTTTATTCCCAAAAAAAAGAGCAAAAAATAAAAAACAAAACACAGACAGAGAGAGAGATAGAGATTCAGAGAGAGACAGAGAGAGAGATAGATAGAGTGCAACAGAGAGGGAGACAGACAGACAGACAGAGGGAGAGAGAGACAGAGAGAGAGATTCAGAGAGAGAGAGATTCGGAGAGAGACAGAGAGGGAGAGAGAGAGAGAGAGAGATTCGGAGAGAGACAGAGAGAGAGAGAGATTCGGAGAGAGACAGAGAGAGAGAGAGACAGAGAGAGAGATTCGGGGAGAGAGAGAGAGAGAGAGAGAGAGTAAATTCATTTACAACTTGTTTAGTGTGGAAGAAATTCCTCATTTATTAAAATGACTATAATCATAGCCGTATGTCTAATTAAAATATTACACCAATTATATACCAAGTATGTATCATTCTTTTTATTTATTATTAGAGCTTTTATCTCTGAATATTTAATTCCTGAACACAGCTTTAAACTGTGATAAAAATTTGATTTAATTTCATGAAAATGAAAGGAACCACCACTTTTCCTACTTTTATGTGAAGGTTGCAGTTAGATGTAAGATACTGATACTTGTGTTTTAGATCAGATTTAAACAGACGTAAGTCACTGGATGTAAATGAGGTGTATATTATATAAGGAATAAAACACTTGGTGATGATAATTGATTCTTTTCCTACAACAGCACACCTGGAAGTGTTTTATTCCTCTTATACCACAGCAATTTGCTGATGATTAGGATTTTTAAAAAATTTATTACAGAATGACGTCATACTTTTTATCTGTTTCTAGTTACATTTGTTGTGGAACATTAACAAAATAACTTTCTCTTATCACTTACGTTATAGCAGCTATAAGCAGTATTTCCCTCACTTTCTTTTAAAGTTAATAAGACAAAAAAACTCCACGTCATGTCAAGACTTTCTCATGGTGGGAATCTTATAGCGTTACTGTTGCACAGCGCTGACGCTGGAGACTCCTTCCAGAAATATTCATCAACATCTCACCACGTCAGCGATCATATAACGTTTTTCTTTGTTAAATGACCAGTTTTTTTTAATCTGTTTATTATTAGTCTTAGATTATGTACAGCGTGCTGTTACTATAGAAACGATAACATATTAGAGCAATCAGGAACGAAAATTCAACAGATACAAACCTACAAAAAAAAGTTAGATAGCAGTTAATGAGTTTATTATGATTTTCACCCGTATCAGTGTTTTTTTTTTAAAAAGCAGATTTGCTTTATCGATCTCTGGACTTTTAAGTTGAATTTAATCGTTTTTTACTCTTTATTGCCTTTTTACCGTGTGATAAACATTTTCTAATTTTCTCACAAATGAGAAGACACTTTCACATAAAGCTCTTTTTATCTAAATTACTGATTCTACCTTCTCATACATGATGATCAGTAAGGATTTATAATCACAGACTTAAATATTCAGTATAAAAGAGAGAAATTCAGGACCAGTTCTCCTCGTACATGCTGTGTTGTTAATTGCAGTGTGTGTGTGTGTGTGTGTGTGTGTGCGCGCGCGCATGGCAGAGGGTGAGTGCTGTCATACCTCGGACGGCGTGGTGATGAGGAAAGGTTTCGGCACACAGACCTCGTCCTCTGGGACGACGTACACTGGAGAGTGGAACGACGATAAGGTTTTAGTGTCTATGTGAAGTTTGTTTTAATTATTAATAAAATAACGAGGTCTGAAGCAACAGCATCATGTTCCCGTGTGTACAGCGGTGATGTGGATGATAGAGGTGCATTATGGGTTGCAGATGAACGGCAGGGGGACGCTCTCGCACCCCTCAGGAGCCGTGTACAAAGGCCAGTTCCGAGACAACATGTACCACGGCAGCGGAACGTACCACTTTCCTGACGGGACGAAATACTCTGGAACGTTCAGCAACAACAGGTCGTGTTTACTCTCGATGTGCTTCGCTCGTTTCTCACATACTTCTTGTATTCCTGTTTTACTCATTTTATACCACAGCGCTGTTGAATTCTCAATTCTGATTGGTTCAGAAGGTGATTATAGGTGATTTCTATAACAGCAGCTCTGACATTAGTGCAGCTATTAATTACAGGTTTCTATTAAAGCCCTCGTTCTAATACGTCATCGATTCTATAGTAACGGCTCATTCACGGGGACTGGTACGCCAGGCGCTCCACAAAAACAACGTTTTCTATAAGGAGTCTTTATTTAACATTTATGGAAGGAGTCTCCAGTGTCAGAACTTTGTAACAGTCAGAAATAAACCTGTAACATCTCCGGGATACAAAGGAGGAATGACTGTTTATAGCTGCTATAACGTAAGAGATAACAGGAACTAACTTGTTTCGCAGATGTTCCACAAATGTA
Organism: Pangasius sanitwongsei; assembly: GCA_037576675.1. Taxonomy (NCBI): domain Eukaryota; kingdom Metazoa; phylum Chordata; class Actinopteri; order Siluriformes; family Pangasiidae; genus Pangasius; species Pangasius sanitwongsei. The sequence continues at coordinate 2,866,369 of CM075012.1, forward strand.
ACTATAAACGGATAAAACATACAAAGTGTCATTCCTCTCAGAAGTTGATTATTTTCCTATAACAACATGTCCTGAAGTGTTTTTTTGCTCCTGTAGTCTAAAAATGGTCCCCAGTCAATATCATTTTTTGCTTGTTTTAAAGCCAAAGGGTGCATTTATTTTAGTAACCCTCAGGAGCAGTTAGAATTTGGTTCCACTGTAATTAATCTTCTCTCACGTCCCCTGTGTAGTTTATAACACCCAGTATTCTCATCCAAGTTCTATACTTCCCTGAAGAACATCTCATCAGGCCATAAGCAACGACTTTCACATGAAACAGTGTTGCTGACAAGCACATGGTAGCTTCAGGGAAAGATCTGTAACAGCGCCTTTGCACCAAGATAAAGCTCATGATGTTATTTGTGGTGATGAGCAGAGCTCATCAATCTTTTTCTTAATGTGCAAGAAACGATCCATAATGTGAATTTCCACATTTCACATTCTGTTTTATCTGCAATGATCCTATAAATGGATATCATGCTGTAACTGCTTTAGTGAAACAGCTTTGAACGCGGCTTGAGTTAAACATTAATCACATGCTCTCAGTTTTACGCGGCTGAAAACAATAAGCTAAACTCCCAGGCTCTCATTAGATGGAAATACACAGACAGTGTCTTCAGTCACTTGGTTATTTGTTTTAAAAGGAAGTATTTTGAAACCCAATTTAAAATTGACACAATTGTTTCATTAGATTTGTATGTGTAATTTCTCAATACAGATTATTCAGCAATGTTAGCAGAAATGTTATTACTGAGCCAAACAATAAGCCTGATTTATGTGTAAATGCGTAAATGTTTTCGTTTGACCGAACCGAACTAAAAATTCCTGCGAGCTTTACAAAAGTATGGATAACACAGATTTTCTCCGTACCCGTGTGTAAATAACAATCAGCTGTAATTTACCACAGTACAGCTGATTTACATTCAGCCCCGCCCACAAAACTCCATAAATGGCAAAGTTCACAAAGAGCTGAAACTGTGAAAACCCTTTAAGTGTGGTGTGAGCTAAACCTTCTAGTAATGCAGCTCAGCCACTGCAGCGAGTCAGCTACCACAGACACACACTAACCCTTTCTCCTTTCTTGCTTCTGCGAACATCTTATGAATCGTAAATCGAATGTTAGCAGGGGTGGACAACGCTTAAGTAATTGCATTTCATTACTATACTTAAGTATTATTTTGGAGTGTGTATACTTGAGTGTTACTGAAATTGAATACATGTACTCTTACTTAATTATATATCTAAGAAAAAAAAAAACCCATACTTTTTAATCCTTATTTTTATGTAGACCTTCAAAGTACTTACAAATCTCAAAAGTTCTCTTCTTCTCTCATCCAGTCATCGGGTTCATCAGTGTACAAAAAAAAAAAAAAACTATCGAGAATCACAATGTATTTAACACTATAGCTGACCATGTGTCTGAATCTGGATAATCCACCAGACTGCAGTGTGGAACGTGAGGATGAACACCCTGGCCCTACCTCAGTAAAATGTTTCAGTATGCTGAAATAAGAAAAGATTAAATTAAATGAAGTGTCTCCTTTACTTTACTAGAAGGCATGATCTCCATCTAATTTGAAAAAGCATGCTGAGGAAAGTTTCGCCGCTTTGCTAACATTAACTAGCTATATTCAACTAGCCTGTTTTCTTTCCTAATGCCAGGTTAGATGGACTAGCATCAGCTCCAGGAGCTAATGTGATTGGCTACGTAGAAATCAAATCCTAGCTAATGGTAAATGTTGCAAAACAGAGATTGAATGATGCTTTCAAAATCGCGTGGACATTAACTTAATTTGATCAGTTAAAAACATTTACTTTTTAGTACTTGTACTTGATTTAAAAGTGGCAACTTTTTTTAACTTTCACTTGAGCACATATTTCGTCTTGTGCTTTTAACTGAGTGAGATTTTGACACATTATCTATATTTTCACTAAAGTATAATATTTTTCAGTACTTTGTCCATCCCTGCTTGTTAGCGATATTAGCCTCTTAGTTCAGGAAGCAAAATTTGGTTCAGGCACCAAACAAGTCACGACTCATTGACCATATTTAAGGGACAAAAAGGGAAGAAAGTGTGAAAACTGGCTGAGCTGTCACATTTACATGAAGAGGTTTTTGTGTTGGATGTTTTGAATAATTTTGTCTTTTCACTTCTCAGACTTGAGGGTGAAGGCGAGTTCACTGACCTGGAGGGACTCGTGTGGACTGGAAACTTCCATGGAAAAGCAGCGCCAGGGCTCAAACTCAAACTTAATATGTAACACACACACACACACACACTTTTCTGTCCTTGTAGGGACCTTCAACTGAGTTATTAATGCAGCTAATTAATGCTATGCTACACTTATTATTATATTACACTGGAACCCTAATATTAACATCAGGAAACCTTTTAGTTCTTTTAGTTTAAAAAAAAAATAAAAGCTGCAGTTTTTGTAAGAAAAAAGGTGATTTCCTTGTGGACACACACACACACACACACTAAATCAGCCTTAACACAGGCAGTTCAGGATCAACAAATAAGCATCTGTTCCTCTTATAACAGAGCGCTGATTGTCTTTGTCAAGGGAAAAGGGTTCTTCTGAAACTTCCTTCGTTTCTGTAAGTTCTCTTGAGTACTGAGAACTTTTACAGGGTTGTATTTTTATTTGTCAGTGATGAACAGAATAATATAAATGATTGGCTATAGATAATTCATTTTGTTCAACTCTATATGCTATAAAAACAGTTTTGATTAATTGTACACAGCTATCACATTATACTGTGATAATGAAATCTAAAATTGTATGAAGCTGATGCTGAGAAATTTTCACAAGATTACCTTCTAGCATCTCAAGCGAAGCCATTAGCTACTAGTTTAACTAACTGAGACAAAAGTCCTTTAGTTGTGCAAACAAAGTGCATCTGAAGCTGGATTTGGTGAAGCCAGTTGTACAGAAGATCAAAGATGTTTGTTTTACATTTTTACATTTACTTTTTTTTTTTTTTAAACTGGAGTAAGTACACTGCATAAACATTCACTGTCCACTTTTTTCTGAACACCTTTAGGAAGGCTACAGTAACTCACATAACCACTCTTTACAACCATGTTGATCAGAAAAGCATCTCAGAATGCACAACACGCCAAAACCTTGAGGCAGATGGGCTACAAAAGCAGAGGACCAGAAGACAGTGGGCACAGGATCACCGAAACGAGAAACCTTGAAGAATGGAGAAAGAGCAGACAAGTTTTTTTCCAGTCTGCAGCTATTAAGTGATGTGACCCAGTGCCCGCTGTAGTCACAGATTCCTGTTCTTGGCTGACAGGAGTGGAGCCCGATGTGCTCTTCTGCTCTTGAAGCCCATCCGCCTCAACGTTTTGATGTCTTGTGCGTTTGAGATGCTTTTCTGTCCACCACGGTTGTAAAGAGTGGTTATTTGAGTTATTTTACCCTTCCTGGAGGGTTACATTTAACCTTTTATGAAATTTATTTAAATGTCACATATAAAGCAGCATTGTGTGTCATTTGAATGAAAATGTGATAAAAAATGACCTCAAACCTTACATCATCAATTTACGAAAAGGTCCCATGCTTTAGTAAGTATCAGAACTTTGTTTTGCCCAAGGAGGGTGAAGATCTGTGAGACGAGTGTGACGTCCTGAGGAACACAAGATTTTTATGTATTTACACACCCCCACACACACACACACACACACAGCTAAGCTCATGACTGCAGTAAGACCGTCAGGAGTTGTGTAACACCAGACCGGATGTTCAGGAGAAGGCCATGTGATATTATTTTTGCATTAGTTTAATGTTATCGTCTGCTTATTTTTATAACACATAAATGCTAACATTAAAACAAACCAATAATTAATACATTAAGTGAAATCGCTGTCATTGACCAATCGGAAAACTTTACAATGTATAGGGTAGTTTTTGCATTAATGATGTTTCAGTTGTGTATTACTTTTAGCATCAGTGATGCATCTGTTTTAATGAATGTTGCAAATGCATTCTTGAAAATAAACCAATAAACTAAGCAAATTTGCTTGCTTCAAAAATGATTAAAAAATACACTACCTAGGGCTTGAGTGGAGCAACAGAAACGCATTCGCCTTATCGTCAGGGGATCGCATAAGTTCGGATCACGACGACGCTACAGCCATCCATTGTGGGGAGTCCAAGAGAGTAAAACTGGCCGTGTTGTCTGAGTGGGAGGGACGTCATACTCTCTCTCCTCTGTCAATCACAGCGACACTAGCCAATCATGGGCATCTGTGAACTCATGTATGCGGAAGAGGGCTGATGGCACTTTCCTCTGAGTGTGTTACGCTGCCCTGTGAAGCAACATGAGCAGCAGTTTGAAAAGATGCGATCAGCTGGCTTTATGTTTCTCAGAGGAGGCACGTGTTAGGCTTCCTCCTTAATATGACAATTATGACTGGGGAGAAGTGGGTGGGAATCGTCAGGACCAAAAACCGGCTAACCGGCTACCTGCTTTTCCGTTAGGATTATTTAAAAAATCATTTTAGTCCATTAGTGTGCCTTATTCAATGTGATTCCCCTGTCCTCACCGAAGATAAAGAAATCACTTATATTCAATGACGGTTGGTGAATTATAGCAATTTGGCAAATATTTGGCAAGGAACGTGGACGCGACCATTGGCTACGATAAAAGAGGTTAGCTTTATGCACAGGAGAAGCAAAGTAACATGATTTCTCACTTTCTTTAGTTCCTAAGACAAAATCATGACAAAAAGTTAAAAAAAAAATCACTGTATGAATACTGCTTTTTGTACTGTTACCAAGTTGACTACAGAATTTTTTTTCCCCGTAAGTATGACACATATGACACACTGCTCTCTGCAGAGAAAGTAAGATCATTCGTATGATGAGGTCTGTTGCACCAACCTGGTGCTATTAGGTGTCAGAAACGCCTTCTAGCACTCAATGTGTAGTGATTTGGGAAATATGGAGGAAACACATGACTGCCGTGTGAATGCAGGGTAATATTCCAGAGGCACTTTCAGTCGGAAATTATGGTACTATACACTGTGTTCTTTTGAGATAATTTTCTATTTATTGTTCCTGTTTTTGAAAACTAACTGTGTGTGTGTGTGTGTGTGTATCCAATTCAGATTAGTGGCTACATCGCTGTGCTTGAGGGTGGGTGTTTTTACAGCTAGGCGTTTCGTCTGCACTCATTATTCCGATGTCTTAAGCCGCTATAATAGTCTACACTGCTGAGTCACCTCAGTAAATGATGAGAGCGTTTAACGTGTGTGTGTTTTTGTGTTTAAGTACTTGTTTTTAATGTGCAGTAACATAAACTGTGTGTGGGTGTGTGTCTAGAGTTCAGGGCAGATCTGTCTTGAAGGTTGAAGAGGAAATTGTATCGTCTGGTTTGTTCTATAAAGCAGGGGTGGATCTCTCCCTCTCTCTCTCTCTCTCTCTTATTCTCTTGTCTTCCATTTTTCCACTTACTCTAAAACAAGGCCTTTTTGTCCGAGGCCTCATCAGACTCACATGGTTCGGAAGAGAGAGGACACAGAGGTGGGACAGAGTGAGGCAGAGAGGATAAAGCGTGCAAAGGAGAGATTCAGACACTCAGGAAAATGACCTCGTTGGTCAGTAGAGCTTTTGGATGACTTCTGTTTATTCTTTCAGCTTCTGAGTGAAGAACAGAGGAACACAGCGTTTCAATTAAAATAAAACTGAGGAACAAGATTCTGGAAAACTAGGACAAGTTTGTAGAAGCGGAAAAATCACTGGAACAGGACTCTGGACTCGGAAAGACAGCGGAATAAGATTCTAGAGTCTGAAAGACTGGGACATGTTTCTAGAAGTGGAAAAATAACTGAAACTCATTTTTGTAGAGTCGGAAACACAGCAGAACCATGTGTACTGGAACCAGTTCCTAGAAGCCGGAAAACTGGAACAGGAAAGTGGAAAGAGAGTGGAAGAAGATTCCAGGAGCAGTACGACTGGAACAACATCCTAGAAACCAAAAGACTGGAACTAGTTTCTAGAGCCAGAGAGGCAGTGGAACAAGGTTCTGGAAGTGGAAAGATTTGAACAAAATTCTTTTACAAGTTTGTAGAGGCAGAAAGACAGTGGAAGAAGTTTCTGGAATCTGAAAAACATTGCAAAAAAAAAAAAACAGCAGAAAAGGATTCTAGAAATTAAAATAAAATACAGTGGAATAATATTCAAGAAACAGAAAAACTGGAACAAGATTCTAAAACCTGAAAAAAGTGGAAAGACACAGGAAGAAGTTTCTAGTAGAAGAAAGACAGTGAAAATTTTTTTTAAGAAGTAAATCTAGATCTGCAAAATTTACAGTTCTGGACCTTAACCGATAAGTTGGAATATCGAACCCTAAAGGAACATGGAGAACGGAAAAACAGAAGGTGAAGTTGATGAGCCAGAGTCACTGAGCCTGGTTTTCTAAAGTGTATCTACAGTCAGATAACAGTTTTAGGGTTTTGCAGGTTTACTAAACCTTATGTGAACTGCTTCTGCAACTGTTTTCTTTAGGAATATTCAATCAGACACTCAGGACTGTGTTCAGAGTTGAGTTTAGCGTGTGTAGTGAGGGTTAACACTGGAATTGTGCACATCAGTATTCAGACCTCAGTATGTCACTTATGTTTTGGCTGTAAATATGCAAAAAAAATACTATGGAATGCAATCGTGGCCAATATTAAATACATCAGTATGAATAATCTTGATCAGTGACATTGCTTACTGGACAGATTTTTTACGGATAATGTTCTGAATGACCTTTAAATGAGCTGAAAGTGCAGCAGAAGAGTGCTTGGTCAGCTTGTCCTTCAAACCATGGGCATGTTTTCTTTATAGGAGAGTGCATCAAATTAACAAAAAAATTACCATTGTTTTAATAAACTAATTTCAAAGCATGATTGATAGCGTACATTCCAATGACCACGATTTAATATCTCATGATTTCATTCAAGGTGTGCACAATTACCTGTATATCAAAAATTATATGCAGAATAACAGGACGTGCTGGATCAAGTGCTATATAAGCTTATAAGCTGCTGAATAATGAAGGTGGAAGCCATACTGCTGAACTAATTTTGTAATAATCAATGTAATTTTTGTATTAATTAATGTAATAGGAACATTCATACACCAATATATTGCCAGTATACTAGACTTCTATCAGATGATTATTTTCATGCTTGAAATACTCTCATTCAGATATCCTCATATTAGTCTTTTTTTTTCATTTTTACATTTTTTGCTTTTATTTTTTCATATTACATTTGACAGCAAAGAAAAAACTATTTGCTTTTACAGTCTGCATTTTGTATACTTGTTTTTTGGGCTTAAAGGTGAGTGGTCTAGAGAAACTTTGTCTCTGAAGCTTCTACTTAACAAAACACTTGGGAGCGTGAATTACACACATGTGATTTTAATAATCTGGATGTGTAGCCTCGAAAATCATCTTAAGCGTGCGAGTAAGCCATCTCTGAATATGCATAACTTTGCATAAATACTGACAGAGTTTTTGGACTTAAGTCGCCAGCTCTAACTATGGCCTTTAAGTGTCTCCTGTTGTCTGAATGTTGTGTAAATGAAGCTCTAAATGAACTCATTACACATCAGAACATTGCAGTAATTTTACTTTTGTAAGTTTATAGTGTAGCTGTCTTCAAATCTCTCAGCTGTATTTCTGAATGTTCTGATAATGTCCCTGTTGAAATGATTCACTTCTAAACTGGGTGACCTGAGAACATTTTAGATAACATTTAGAAACAATTCTACAAGGAGTTTTGTTTGCAGAAATATTGAACAGAATTGACATAAAGGTAGATTATATCCAAATGGGAATGTTTTGTAAAGCAACATTCCTAAACATGTGAAGCAAATCCTGTCACACATTTTTAGAACATTGCAGGAATTTTATTTTAGTAATGTTACAACCAGACATTAGAACCTGTTAAATACATTACTCAATTTTGTGATCTTTTTTTTTTTCTTAGATTAAAATGATCTTCCTTTCCCAGCTCGCGGTGGGGGGGGGGGGGGGGGGGGGGGGGGGGGGGGGGGGGGGGGGGGGGGGGGGGGGGG
>CM075012.1:2880147-2893038 GCA_037576675.1 Pangasius sanitwongsei
TTATGCACATGTCAGTCCTAGTAAAGGAGGTGTGGCTTATGCACATGTCAGTCCTAGTAAAGGAGGTGTGGCTTATGCACATGTCAGTCCTAGTAAAGGAGGTGTGGCTTATGTATGTGGCCAATTAAAGAGTGTGGTTTATGCTCATGTTAGTTTTGGTGAAAGAGACATAGCTTATGTGCATCAGTCCCAGAGAGTCATAGAGTTAATGATGACCCAACATTAAGATAACAGTGGAGATTAGATGAGGGGTTAAAGCTTACATGAATGTGTGTGTGTGTTCATTCCACAGAGTGATTTTCTGGACAATTACGTGTCCTATCTAAAGGAGCTCCCCGAGTGCCTTTCAGCTGCCAGCTTTTTCTCAAAGCCTGTTGGCCTGCTAGAGGTATACACACACACACACACACACACACAAAGATCAGGTGTGATGAATGTGTCCTGATTGGCTGTGCATGTTCTAATCTAGGGTGACATCACAGGAGATGAGGCACGTCCATCTCTACACACTCTGCTGCTCCAGCCGGTCCAGCGTATCCCAGAATACCTCAGGCTCTTACAGGTGTCCATCTAAATACACTTCTTTCCATCCATCCATCCATCCATCCATCCAAATATCTATTCCGTCTCTGTTATCTAAACATTCCATTCATCTATCCATACATTCAAGTGTTCATCTTAATATTTCATCCATTTACACATCAACCTGCTGTTTTTTCTGAGAGTGAGATGTACACGTGTGTTTGTGTGTTACAATGTCATGGAGAAAAAAGAATACTGAATGTGTGTATGTTGCTTCTGGGTTTTATCATTAATTAACATTTGTGTGTGTGTGTGTGTGTGTGTGTGTCTGTTAGAGCCTGTTGCGTCAGACGGAATCTGAGCATCCAGATTATTATCTGCTGCTTGTGTGTGTGCAGCATCTACGATCCTTCACCACCCAGTACAGTAACCTCCTCCAGCACAACCAGGAGCTCCTCACACACTCACACACACACGGCCCGAGAGAACACACACACAACCTGTGCACTAACCAGCCGGACCGGGTGACACACACACGCAAGGAATTCAGCAGGTGAAACAATGATTGTGTCAGTGTTGTATTGTGATGAGAGAGAATATTTGTGTGTGTGTGTGTGTGTGTGTGTGTGTTTGTGTTGTGTCTAACTGACCTGGTGTTTGTTGTGTGTGATTCAGATCTTCAGTAAAGCAGCTGTATAAAGTGGATTATGAGAGTTCATCAAATTACAGTAGCACAAGTGCACTGATGTGAGTCAACAAGCACCAGTCATCCATCTACTCATCCATTTCTTCATCCATCCATCTGTCTAACTTATCCATCCACTCCATCCACTCATTCCGTCTGTCAATCTTATAATTCTTCCATCTATTCCATCCACCTGTCTAATTATTCCATCCATCTGTCCATCTATTACATCCATCTCCCTGTCTATCCCAATTTTCTGCCCTCTATTCCATCAATCTTTTCATCATGCCCCCATCCCAATGATGTATGTGATCGTTCTGTCCAGCCATCCACTCATTCAACCATTCCATCTGTCTATCCATCAGACTATTCCATCCATATCTCTATCCATTTAAACCACTTCAGTTTTATCTCAGTTTTATCCATCCATCCACTCATCACACCATTTCCTCATCTGTCCACATAGCTATTCTATCCATCTATCCAACTTTTATAAACTTATCACACATTTCATTAATCTGTCCATCTTGCAATTATTTTCATCCATCCACCCGACTAAATAATTATTGGTATTCCATGCATTTATCACTCCATCTAACCATTCTATCTATCTACTCTAATCAATCCATGTGCCATCCTTCCATAGATCAACTTATCAAACTGCATCTATCCCTCCATCCACTCATCTGTTCATTCACCCCATCTAACTATTCAATTTATTCACCAATTCCATTTCATTTGTTCATTCTAATAACTATTCATTCTACATCTCCCATCCATCGATTTGTCTACCTCTTTCCATCTCTCTCTCTCTCTTTCTCTCCTCCTCTTAGTGATCCAGCCCACGGTCAGGGCAGAAAGAAAGCAGCTGTCCGTCGTTACCCTGATTGGGAGGCAGAGCCTCGTCGTTTTCACCCCGATATTTCCTTTGCATCCGACTCAGAATCTCGTCACAAAGCCACGCCCAGTCAACTCCACAGGATTCCAGAGACAGAGAGGGTGGGGTCAGCCCTGGCCGACGCAATGGGGGCTTTCCTTCCATACAGAGGCGGGGACTCTCGCTGTTCGAGTCGTTCCCATTCTACTGACTCGAGCATCGACATTGCTTTTGTGAGCTGCAGCCCCTCCCTCAGTCCAGACCGTCAATCACACAGCAGAGGGCGGAGCAGCGGAGGTGGGGTTTACAGACCCAGCCGTGGCTGTGTGTCGCCCGATTCAGCCAGCGCGATGAAGCCGTTGCAGCCGGTACAACGGAAGAGCAAGTCGCTGAATGGCTTGCAGCTGGACAGCATCGACACCCGTCCCCACCTGGTCAGAAGTCCGGTCCACCCGAGGCTGGTACGCCAATCGAGCGCCAAATCGAGGCTGAGGAATAGCAGCCCAGAGCGGCATCACGAACCCAACACACACACCACCGCTGAGGAGCTCACACAACTACACAAGGTTACACAACACAAACCTACACAATGCATTTCTCTAAACTGGAAGCTAAAACCGTTATTTATTTACAAGTGTATGTGCTTTCCGATCTCAGGATTCCGGACCGCCAATATGGGAGGAGTTAAAATGGAAGGGTGTGTCCGACGAAGGTGACCACACCCCTCTGAGCGAGCGTAGCAGGAAGGAGGGCAAAGGTTTCCGGAACTCCTTCAAAAAACTCTTTAGAAAGAGGTGAGGGTAACAGATTTTCTCTAACACACACACACACACACCGATGGCAACCTACCTCACTAAAATGTCACGCAAGTCTCACGTGCGCACACACACTTCCTCCTTTTATGTAGATAGACATGCTGAGGGAGCCATTTCCTTTAGAGATGGGAAGGTGGCTCACAGAAATTCAAGGAACATCCCTGTATATAAATATTTATTTTTACAAAAAATAATATGTGGAACATCCAAACATGTTATATGCACCATGTACATCCAGGGCCCCGTACATATGCAACTGAGGAAGGATTGAGCATTAAGTGGGACGTCAGGACAAACAAAGGGTGGGGATGTTGAATAGTTTAGGTGCTTATTGGTGAGCAGTCTTACACGGAATTGTCTCAGCTTCCAAACCCAGATGTAAATTAGTGGCATGAGTGTTGCTAGGTGTGGTTTTTACCACCTAATTTGGCTACTTTTGACCTGCGGCTTGGGGTTTGGCCACTTTGCATACCATAAAGTAATTGGAAAGTTTCATTTAAAAAAACAAAAACAAAAAAACAACTACATCCATTTTTGGCAATTAGGGACTTTTATTTAAGGTTTTTCAAAACTTTTTTTTTTTTAATGTGTAAGAACATGCATACATTTATTCAAATATATTGAACACATTTTCACACCTCTGCCACTAGATGGTGGTGTTTTCAGGTTGTCCCTGTGTCCGTCCGTGTGCGATTTGCATTAGTGCGACCTCTCAGGATGGAGTGGTTGAATGTTTGTAGGATTTATATGGAAGTATTATTGTAACCAGCAGATGAACTCATTAGATTTTGGAATTGATCCAAACTGGCTCACGGTCACAGCAAGGTCAAATGTCTGAAATAGTTTTTTTTCTTTTCCTTAATAGCTTCCTTCCTGTTTGAAGTATATTTTAAGTGTATTTCAGGGACACAAACTAGTAACAAGAAGGACCACACTTGGTGCTGGAGGCATCCACATCAAAGCCTATGACGCCAAGTTCTAATTGTTGTATATAAAAGAATATATATAACATTGTGTGTTTGTGTGTGTAAAATGTATATACCCACACATGCATATACACATACACATATTGTGGTGCAATGGCTTTGATGTGGATGCTCCAGCACCAACAAGTGTGTGTATATGTGTGTATGTGTGTGTGTGTGTGTATATATTTATTTATGTGTGTATTATTACACTGTGTGTGTGTCAGGTCTGGTGGAGACAGCAAGGCGGAGAAGGCTGAAGGACAGAGCAGTAGTGAGCTGGAATCTGGGAGATTAAACAGAGCACAACAATCTGGAGATATCGACAGAGGAACTGCGGTCTAAACACACACACACACACAGACAACAATTCCACTAGAAGAATCTATTTTTGTGGCTTGCTATTTCTCTCTCTCTCACTCTCTCTTTGACACACACACACACACACACACACCTTGTGTTGCTTCTTTAATGCTATTCATGTTATTATCCTTCACTATCCTCTCTGCTGTTAACCACCATTCAGTAACATTATATAGAAATAACCTCACTGCTGTTCTATACATTTTACAATACACAATAATATGCATCCACAATTTCATAATGGATTTCATTTTGTCTAACTACTGAGCAAAAAAAAAAAAAAAACATTACTACAATGACATTAAACAAACTAAACCATCTGCCAAACCAATCCAAGTGCATTAATGTGTGTTTATGAAAATAACAACACGAAATAACAGACACAATGACCACCATTCCTTTTTTTTTTTGTTTTGTTTTGTTTTCACCTTTAATGTGTTACCTCAATCTCATAGATCAGTTTCACTTTCGAAACAAAATATAGACGATTATACAGTCTGTAAAACCAAATATTATCGTACACTATTTACAGGTCATGTGCATCGTAGTGTGAAGTGAACGTGTTAATGCAGCTGAAGAACACGGACTCGGTTTGTTATCAACACATGCTGAAACCTGTGTGGTGATGTTTCAGGATGAAAGCTGCACTCTGGAAGGTTGAAAGGTTACTGCACTTTAAACACATTCAACTCTCTCTCTCTCTCTCTCTCACATACATACATACGCTCTCTGAGTCTCTCGCTCTCTCGCTATGTTCAGTGATGTGTGTATTATACTACACCCTGCATGTTTTGACTGGTAAGCAATGCGTTATGTCTGGATCTGTCCACATTACCGGCTTCTTCTAAAGCCGAACGGCGGTTAATTAAACATAGCTGATCAGCCAAGACATGTTTGCTCTGCAGTTCTGTGTAGGAGCTACGAGGCTAATGTAAATAACTAATGGAAGCTGTGTCGTCTCAAATGGAAAATATCTCATCGATCTCACCTGGAATGTTTTGAGGATGGCCTTGTTGGACAACCAGAATTTTTTTTTTTTTTTAAAGCAAAATTTGGTATCATTCCACCCTCTAGACCATGGCTTACGCTGCAAAAAAATGATATCTTAAGCAAATTCAACTATTTCTCTTTATTAGATTGTTTTGAAACAGATTATTAAGCCTATTTCTAAATATCTTTACTCATTCAGGCTTAAAACTGTCTTATTCTGTTGGTAGTGTTTATTTCTAGAAAGAAGCAATTATCTGCCAATAGAATACGACAGTTTTAAGCTTGAAATTAGTACATATGTCTAGAAATAGTCTTAATGGTCTTATATTTGTTGTATAATAATCTCATAATGAGAAATATTAGATAGCTTTAGATTAGATTTTCTTTTATCCAAGATATCATCACTTGCTAAGACACTGTTTTCACACCGAACTTAAGTGTTTTTAAACGTAAGATTTTTTTTTAGCGTAACAGTGTCGTCTGTGGACGTGAACAACAATGCTCAATCCATGGACGTGCACATCTGGAAATGTACTCGTAAAACGCCTTCATTCATTTATCAGAAATACGGTGATGGAAAAAGAAGTAAAACAGAAGTGAGTGTAGGAATCACAAAAATCACCAGAGAGAACGGACAACATGGAGCCGGCGCTCGATCAAGCATTAGATAATTATATAAATAACTAGTGTTAAACATTTTGTGTGTCACATCCAGCATTTGTTTTCTATTTTTGTTCGTCACTCCAAATCTCCAGAACATGTAGCATTTCTGCAGCTCGGTCCTTTGGCTCAGTTTGTGTCTCACGGCTCAGTTTAGCAGCTAGTGTGTCGAGAGAAATGCTGTGACCTAAAACGCATGGTATTTTTGATTCACTTCCTGCAGGTGAGTCGATTCAGAGTCGAATTGCTTCCCCCCCCCCAAAAAAACGCACTCATTCAAACAGACTAAACGCTGCACACGTGAAAGCACAGCAATTACAGAATTTTAGGTGCGAAAAACTTCCGTTATTTTTTTTTTTTTTTCCAAATTTGACTCATAGCTTCAGTGCAAAACTAAAGAAGCAAACTTCAGACACCAAACATGTCTTGATTGATTGGGGTAAAAGTGACTTTTTTTTTTTTTTTTTGCTGACTTGTTCCTTTGAATGATGTTCTAAAATGGCAAACTGACATGAATTGCATTATATTTTAGCCCTAAATCAGTTTAATCAATCATGGAGTGTGACGAAGTAGCAGAAGTGCACTTCCCCCCCCCAGTAAGCATGTTCACATTGCTAAATTATCACCCAGACAGTCATTACTGCCTTTCCAAAAAAAAAATAAAAAATATAACATTCAACGACAGATGCCAACGTTCGGCTACGATCACAAGGACGTTTTGGTATCTAAATCAAAAACGCGCCTCTTGCATGCTGAATGAAAACGACGCACTGACAAACAACATGCAGTAGAACAGCGTGAAAATTACCAGACATTAAGTGTTCAGACAAAACATTCTGTGATGTAATCATGCACCAGCCAATCAGAGGCAGTCTGAGGCAGACGTCTTATATTTTAATGAGTTTTACCCGGTCAACTACAACGATCTCCAACAAACCAGCACTTTGCCAGACACCAAAACATCCTTGTGACGTCAACTTTATGGGAATGCGTTCTTCTCATAGTTCTCTTTTCTTTCATATTTACACCTACATCACCACGACATTTATACGTCAGGAATTAAAACTGAAAAATCTTATTATTCCTTGCTAATCGCTATCATTTGTTAGATCTATTAACTAATGACATCACAGCTCGTGTTTAAACGTGCGTGTTTGTAGTGTAAAGCGACGCATGTAAGTGTGTGCTGCGTTTTTTTTTCCATATACGCATGTCTCGGAACATCTAAGCACTTGCAAACAGCGAAAGTCACATTATAGTCCGTATAAAACTGTGCAAATTTCCAATACAGTGATTAGTAAGGTTAAAACGTGAGGCATGGCTTTCAGTCTGAAGCAATGAAACACACAAAGGCCGTCCCGCTTCATACGATAAACAAACACGTTTTTTTGAGTGGCTTTTGGTTTTTCTAGTGAATTAAACTGCAGTCAGAGTCATAATCTTTGAAACGGAGTAATTTTGGATTTGCTTTCCAGAACAAGTGAGGCTTAATTATTTAATTCAGAATTGGCCCAAGTGTTTTTAACAAATACGAATTTGATCTTTAAATGGCAATGATGCTTCAATTACATTTCATTATTTAAAATAACAAAACACACGGATGGACAACTGATCGCTTTCACAGAAAAAACAAAACAAAATATAGACGATTATACAGTCTGTAAAACCAAATATTATGGTACACTATTTACAGGTCATGTGCATTGCCGCAGCATGCAGTAAACATGGTCAGCTTTATTAGTAACACACGTTGGACTAAAGCCAAAGCAACGAAGAGCTCATCAGATGAATCTACACAAGGTGTCAGAATGAAATGTGTGTGTAAATAATCGGGAAGTGTCGATATCATGTTTCTGAAAATTTATCTCGGTTGGAATACAAGTTCTGTCCACTTAAAAAGTTTCATTTCAGTTATTTAAAATATTTAGTACTTGAATGCGTTCGAATGTTAATTATGTATAAAATTAGCATGAATTTTATACCGCTATCCGATTAGCAAACATTCGTACTGGATAAAACACGTGAGGTGAAAACTGACTTATTATCTGTCGATAATTATACGATTATACGTCGAAATCCAACCAGTTTCCACACATACAGGTGTTTGGGAAGTACATCGTCACATTTATTAGTTCATTTACTAGCTGTAACATTAGTTGTAACTAGAGATGGCACTGATCGAACAAAAATGGCAAATGGAAAAGAAAAGTACTTTTGGAACAGGAAATGTTTACGTATAAAGAGATTTGACTGGTTTTTCTGTTGTTAGAGTTGATTTTATTATATTTCGACTTTATACTTTATTATATTTACAGTGTATTTTTGTGTGAAAGAATTTAACTGCTAAGTGCTTCAGTTAAAAAAAAATTTAACACATTTTAACAGGCAGTAGTTTTTAAAGAAAACAATATCAGATGGGTATCGTATCGGCTGATACTCAAAGTTTCAGTATCGTGTCAGTCTCAGAAAAGAAAAAAAAAATGGTATTGTGCCATCTCTAGTTGTAACAACGGCGACTTTGTTAAAAAAGTCTTGAAAGACTGGCACTCCCTTTTTCCTACGTCATGAGACAAGGGTGTTTTGGCTAAAAACGAGTGTTAGGCAAATTAAAATAAAAACACAGGAGCTCGAAAAGCATTTAACTATTCAAACTATCCACATAACTGTCGCATTCGAAAGTGAAAATCCACGTTCGTTTGACCGTCCACCACGTTGTTCCAATATTCACTGAAATCTCCACTGGTACACTGAATTTTGGGATTCTCGTCATTGAGGACACGTGCTATGGCAAATCTGTCCAATCTCAGGATGTTGTTACTCTGTGCTTTATCTCAGAAGTACAAATCACCACCCAGACACAAATAAAACAAGCAATAATCTGAAGTGTTCACATCGCTGTAAGTTAAAATACATGGTTATTGGCACACACACGTTATATATTAAATCATATACGTCAAATTCCTATTGTTTAAAACCCATGGGCCAATTGTTTGGCAGCTATAAATCTTCTGTCCTGCATGAGAATAATACGGATATAAATAACGTGGCTGGGATCCATACTGTGAGCTGACCGAGTTACACAAACCCGTCTAGATACATATACAGCAATAAGACTACTTTTTTTTTTTTTTTCCCCAATCAGACTGGAGCTTTCTTTAAAGTTAAGTTCATCGTGAGTTGATTTGACTATGTTTTTGCATAATGTATCCTATATTAAGAAACTGAGTGAAACTGTTCTTGGTCCTACAGGAGAACATCTAACTCTAACTCTAGACGTCTAGTAACAAAACTCCATGTACTGCTTACTTGCATTTGGAACAAATTTGGAGTTGGAATGTGCATCTGATTTGATTAAGATTAGTTTTCCATATCGTTCAAATATATACACTTCCTAAACTGAGTAGGCTAACAGTAATGTCTTTAACCGATTTAATTAAAAATGCATAAAACAGAAAGGAATAATTTCTAAAAAAAAAAAAAAAAAAAAAAAAAAAGGCCAACATGACTAAATACAACATTCTGTGCATTTTTGCACAAAGTATTTTAAATTTTGTGTTTAATTATTAGCTACAAATAGATAAATATAGGATAAGATTAAAAAAATGCTGATTATAAATAATGACAGGACATTTGAATGAAACATTCCTTTAACGTTTTCCCGCTGAGCCCATGCTCTCGCTTCACGGCTAGACTTTTCTAATTAAAAGTACGTAATGTACAAAGTTTAAAGGAATAATTCGGCCAAAACCGTTAACGCAGCTAATAACGACCTAAAGACTGTAGTGCTGATCGAGTTAAACGTTAATACTTGAACTTTAGTGTTAATTTAAATTTGAGACTCACCTGATTTTGTCTTGGATAAAGAAGTGCTGAGACGAAATCTTTATATTGTGATTATTTGCTAACCTTTTATCACGGTTTACGATATCATCACAATGTTAGGTTAAAAATGAATACATGTTTAGAGATATATATATATAAAAGTAGTGTCTTGAATACTGTTTCCAAATTAAGCAACAGTTTCTTGTTTTTAAAGTGTTCATTTGATGGACAGCAGAATTCTGTGATTTGATCAAATTTGCGAATTCTGATCAGTGTAAATGGTACAGGATAAAGACGCAAATGTCGACCAACGTTAGCACATTTGGATGAAACGTTTCCTTTAAGTCTTTGATCCGAATAACCAAAGTATGTACACGAGTCCGTTAGCGTTACTGTAACTTCTATGCAAGTACGTGTTCTGATATTGCAATGCATAAATTCACAAGCATATTATTGTTCATTTTTATTATTGGTATTACTACTAGAGTAAGTTACGGTGACAAATACCTACACAGAAGTTACACTCTACTCATTTCAGTTTGAAAAGTCATTTTTGGTAACAGTTTCATTGTATTTATTTTAGTTTGTGCAGGCTAGCTGTGGAACAACTTCCTAACACACGTATAGTATTATATTTACAGAATAATGCACGTTGTTAAAAGCTCGTGTCAGTATTCACAAGGTAACGAGACGCTTTATGAAGCTATCTATCTTGCCGTAAAAGGAAACAGGCACTTTATAACACACTTATCAGCACTGAATAACTTTTTTAAAAAAGTAAAGTGAGCATTTAAGGACAAACTGGCTAACAACGTCCTCTCTTTCAGTTGCTAAGTTGCTGTAGATTTATTTTTGTAATTAGTGAGTGAATAACAATTTTACAATTGTTCTTAAATGACGCTCACCATTGAAGCTAACTTAGCTAGACAGCTTTAATTACCACAAGAGAAATTACTGTTCTCTAGAACTGGAACCTCTTCTTGTTAATTTCCTGATAAACATCCAATATTCGACCACTATCTCCTGATTTCAGTGCTATGTTAAAACAGAACTTTATTAGCGGCCTTCACGCTTGTTGTCCCGATAAACTCGCAGGACGATCACAGTCATGCAATTGGCTTCCTTATTTGAACATAATCCACTATGATATTAGTGATTTTAGCTAAAAATTAGCTAAGCTTTGATACCGTTTGTTGACTTTAGTGCTTTAAATCATTTATACAGCTTAATTATCTATTTATTGTAGTGTTCAGATTGAAATGCTATCCTCGTGTACCAGCGAACGTCCCAAAAAAATACACACGCAGTTATTTTTAATTACACTGCAACGTTGGAATATTTTTTGATTCAGCATGTTGTAAAATCTTCTCATTCACTCAATAACAAGACTCGTTTTCAGCAGCACTTTGTGTAAACTCAGCTGTGATTTAAAATACAAGTGGCAGCTCTTTTTATAGTGGACTCACTCCCATTACACCTACACGTGAAATGTTCGCTAGCAAATGATAAAAATAAATAAATAAACAATTAAAAAATATGACTAGTGTGAAAGCAGCCTAAATTAATGTTAAACGGATTTTCTTTTTCAGTTGAAACGATACAGGCTTATAATATACGGTGAGAACGAAATGTCTGTTTTTGGTCATTTAAAATGCTAAAACAATAAAAGTGCAAAAAACCAGTGTGTCTAAATTGTGAGGATTGTTTTATTTATTATTGAGGAGATCTGGTTAGAATCTGGGTATCACAAGTGCTCTAGGAATTCGTGTTCCTGATTACTGAAACGATTTCTGAGCAAATTAAAGTGGAAATATTGTTTTTACGCC
Source organism: Pangasius sanitwongsei (assembly GCA_037576675.1). Classification (NCBI taxonomy): domain Eukaryota; kingdom Metazoa; phylum Chordata; class Actinopteri; order Siluriformes; family Pangasiidae; genus Pangasius; species Pangasius sanitwongsei. Next base: position 2,891,673 of record CM075012.1, read on the forward strand.
AATACAGGGCCATTTATATTATTAATCACACGTTATGTTTCGAATACTGACATGAGCTTTTTACATGAACTGCCTTATTCTTTAAATATTATTTGTTGCTAATTTGTGTGTTAGGAAGTCGTTACGTAGCTAGTCGTAAGACGTAAGATGTCACCACCGGTATAAAGGTGTATCGGCTCTTCAGGAGCCAGACTGAGAACGAGGGAAGGCTGCAGGCAGGGCTGATGAAAACGAAACATCCGGAGTTTAAAAAAACAAAAAACAAAGACAAGACGCCTCATTTTAACATGCCACAATAAATAATTTAAAACAGGCGAGTCAGCTCGTCAGGGTAGGATACGAGCGGTGGTGGGTGTGTGTGTGTGCGCGTGTGTGTGTGTATGGCTGAGTCATAACAGACAGTAGTGTAAGGGCAGCTGCTGGCGTAGTGTTTATAGGAATGTGTGTGCGCACATGTAGCTTATAGCTATGGCGGGGGTGTAGTGTGTTATGTTATGTAGCGTAGCAGAGGAATGCTGTTTGTGTGTGTGTGTGTGTTCAGTAGCTGTTCTCATGGCCTGCAAGTATGTACAGGTTACTCTGAGCTGTTGGGTTATCTGTCGGTCGACTCTCCAACACCACCGTCCTGTAACACACACACACACACACACAAGAAAGACAGAAAGAGAAAGGTTATGAGAAGTATAATTACTGTACATCTCTGCTGCATGTGTGTGTAGCAGCTGTGCCCTTTGTGTGTGTGTGTGTGTGTGTGTGTGTTGTCGAAGTCTTTCTTTACCTTTCTGAGCCCAGCAGTCTGAAGATGCGCGAGCTGTCCGAGATCTCCTGCGTGATCTGGTGCAGTAACAGAGCAATATTACACACACACACACACACACACACACACATTCAATACAGCGTGTATATACAAGCCCCAAACACACACCTCGTTGGTTTTGAAGCTGCGTCCCTGCATGCCATGTCTCCAGAACGCCAGCACGCTGTCCTGCAAACACACTGACACCAGCAGAAAGAGGAGTTATAATGAGCTTATCCTCATCTTACCCTGGGTTCACATTCACACTCGTAAGAAACAAGCCTGCTACTGTCGCTTGTGGCCGTGGCCTGTCATTTACACCATATGGCCAAAAGTTTGTGCACCCCTGACCATCACACCCATGTGTGTTTTTTTTTTCCCCAAACTGCTGCCACAAAGTTGGAAGCACACAACTGTACAGAACGTCTCTGTATGCCGTAGCATTATAATTTCCCTTCACTGGAGCTAAGAGGCCCAGACCTGTTCCAGCGTTACGATGCCCCTGTGCACAAAGCGAGCTCCATGAAGACATGGTGTGTGAAGGTTGGAGTGGAAGAACTCGAGTGTCCT
>CM075012.1:2918641-2935808 GCA_037576675.1 Pangasius sanitwongsei
ATATGAATGATATTTTATTAACCCTTCATTAACATTCCAAACAGGAGTTTTTTTTTTTTATTTCCAAAAAAAAAATACAAATTTAAAAAAAAAAAAAAAAAAAAAAAAAAAAAAAAAAAAGTGTGGATCAGTGTGGCCCAAACATATTTTGCTCTCTGGCTGTATCCCAAATGACCATTTAGTTCCTTTATAAAGTATTAGGCACTACAAATGGCATGAAATAACACCTCCAAAGCTTTATGTAGTGCACTACAGGCTCATAATTAAACATTTGGCATAAGACAAATAAAGGGAAAGCAGAGACACACACACACACACACACACACACACACACGGCCCAAACTGTTACCTAACTCTCTCTGGCTGAGTCCCAAATGACTTCCTATTAATTCAGTGCACTACATGAAGTATGAAATTAGGAACCGTTTAATATTCAGCACAAGAAATCTGGCCCAAACTTAGTTGGCTTTCTCAAAATGAATACCAAATGGCTCCCTACTTCCTAGAACACAAGTGTGCTACATATACACGCATGAAACGACGGCTTCTTCTGAGCCCTACCTAGAGCACTAAAGACTAAAAGATGAAATGTCTACAGATTTAAGAGTAAACCCAGTACAAAAAAAAAAAAAAAAAGTGTACAGATGTGGACCAAACTGTGACTCAAGTATCCCTAAATGACTCACTACTTCCTATATAAGTGCACTAGACATCATATGCAAGAATAACACCCTACCTAGTGCACTAAAGGTCCAACAGCTTGCCCTTATAGAAGTATAAAAGGTCAAACAGTTCCCTACGTCCGAAAACACTTCATATGTTATAAAATAGAGCACAAAAAGTCTAATAACCAACCAAGTGCACTACACATACACCCTACCTAGTGCACTAAAAATCCAACAGCCAGCCACAATAGTGTACAAGTGGTCCACTGGCTCCCTACATCCAATCAAGTGCACTACCTGGTGTATACAATACCCCATGTAGTGCACTATGTGTATAACAAAACCCCCTGCACCCTACATAGTGCACTAAAAGTCAAATAGCAAGCCACCTGCTACAACTACTGGACAGAGTCAGATGGCTCCCTACGTCCTAGCCCAAAGTGGATAAACCCCAAATGACTATCCCTGACCTACCTAGGGCACTAAAAACCAAATAGCAATAGCATGTAAGTGCACTACATATGGTATACAGTTATAAATGAACCCTATGTAGTGCACTATGTCCTATAGGGAGCTATTTAGGGCAAATGTAGCCCAAACCTCTTGTTCTTGCTAAGACATCCTACTTCGTAAGTGACAAGAAATAATAACTTCGGTGACCTACCGAGTGCCCTAAAAAGAAATATCAGTGTACAGACAATCAAACAGGTTCCCTGTGTTCTTAAAACCTCACACACTACCTAGTGCACTAAATGTCCAACAGCGAGCCAAACAAATGCATCGCTCCCTACTTCCAATGTAAGTGCACTAGATAGTAGTAATTCACAATGTAGGCTGCCTGTCTAGTGCACTAAATGTCTAACAGACACCCAAATTATTGCAAATATAGTGCACTACATGTCCAGTAACAAGCCACTTAGAATAACACCCTACCTAGTGCACTAAGCTGAAGAGACTGCCAGTGTATGCTACTGCACTAGACATCCACATTAAGGTATAAGGGTCAAGTGAATCCCGGTTCCTTATCTTAGTGCACTACATAGAGACTACAAATAGACCTGGCTAAATCCCAAATAACGCCTTACTTCCTATAAAAGTGCACTACCCATGTTATACAGAACACCACCCCCGCACCCTGCGTAGTGCACTAAACGTCAAATAGCAAGCTGTTTCCTGAAGCTAATGTCTAAGGGGTCAAATACTTCCAACAGACATGCACTACATATAAAATATGCAATTACACCTTACACTACCTAGTGCACTAGGAGTCCAAACTGATCTACAGAGGATCAAATAGTTCCCTACGTCCAATATAGGTGCACTACAGTGTGCACTACATGTCCATTAAAGCCATTTTAGAGTCCATTAATCAGTCCAACTAATGTCTCAGGGGTCCAATCACTCCCTACCACATAAACAAGTGCACTACATATCATAAAATAACACCTTACACACCCTACCTAGTGCACTAGACAGCCAAACTAAGGTATAAGGGGTCAAATGGCTCCCTACATCTCATCTACGTGCACTCCTTAGTGTACACATAATAAGATACCTGATGTAGTGCACTATATGTCCATTTAGACTAACACCCTATCTAGTGCACTAAGGACAGTAGATCGGGAGTATATATCAAATATAAGGGCACTTAACACCCTACACACCCTACCTAGTGCACTAAACATCAAATAAGCCGTCTGCTGAAACTCAGGTCTCAGGGGTTCAATCACTCCCTACTGTATATACACTACATATGATGAAATAAAACACAACACCTTACACCCCCTACCTAGTGCACTAGACATCCAAACCAAAGAATAAGGAGTCAAATGGCTGCCTACTTCTCATCTACGTGCACTACATAGTGTTTAAAAAGACCTGATGTATCAATCTACCTACCTATTTTCTGAAATCAGTGTATACAGGGTCAAATGGCTCCCTACGTCAAATATAAGTGCACTACATATGACGAAATAACACCTTATACACCCTACCTAGTGCACTAAACGTCAAATAACAGGCTGTCTGCTGAAACCCATGTCTCAGGGGTCCAATCACTTCCAACTTTATATCCAAGTGCACTTCATATGATGAAAACACCTTATACACCCTACCTAGTGCACTAGAAGTCCAACAGACAGACAGACAAGTGAGTCAAGAATCAAATGACTCCCTACTTCTCATCAAAGTGCACTACATAGTGTACAAAATACCTGATGTAGTGCACTATATGTCCAGTAACAACCCAGTTAAAACAACAGCCTACCAAGTGCACTAAGTACAGTAGACTGTCAGTGTATACAGGCTCAAATGGCTCCCTGCATCAAATCCAAGTGCACTACATATAATGAAACAACATCTTACACACCCTACCTAGTACACTAGACACCCAAATTAAGGGATAAGGGGTCAAGTTGCTCCCTATTCCTCATCCAAGTGCACTACATAATGAATAAACATACCTGATGTAGTGCACTACACGTCCAGTAACAGGCCATTTAGAATAACACCCTACCTAGTGCACTAAGTACAGTAGATTGCCAGTGTATGCTAGTGCACTATACATCCCTTAAATTGGATACGGGGTCAAGTGGATACCTGCTCCTCATCCAAGTGCACTACATATGATGAAACAACACCTCATACACCCTACCTAGTGCACTACACATCTAAATTAAGGGATAAGGGGTCAAGTTGCTCCCTATTCCTCATCTAAGTGCACTACATAGTGTATAACTATACTTGATGTAGTGCACTATGATGAAATAACACCTTACACGCCCTACCTAGTGCACTATACAGCCCAATTAAGGTGTAAGAGGTCAGGTTGCTCCCTATTCTTTATCTAAGTGCACTACATGGTGTATAAAATACCTGATGTAGTGCACTATGATGAAACAACACCTTACACACCCTACCTAGTGCACTACACATCCAAATTAAAGGATAAGGAGTCAAGTGGTCCCTGCTCCTCATCCAAGTGCACTACATAGTGTATAAAAGGGGTCAGGTTGCTCCCTATTCCTCATCCAAGTGCACTACGTGGTGTATAAAATACGTGATGTAGTGCACTATGATGAAATAACACCTTACACACCCTACCTAGTGCACTAGACATCCTCACTAAGGTATAACGGGACAGGTTGCTCCCTATTCCTTATCTAAGTGCACTACATGGTGTATAAAATACCTGATGTAGTGCACTATGATGAAATGACACCTTACACGCCCTACCTAGTGCACCAGACATCCAAATTAAGGTATAAGGGTTCGGATGGATCCCTAATTCTTATCAAAGTGCACTATATAGTGTATAAAATACCTGATGTAGTGCACTATGATGAAATAACACCTTACACGCGCTACCTAGTGCACTAGAAATCCAAAATAAGGGATAAGGAGTCAAGTGGATCCCTGCTCCTCATCCAAGTGCACTACATAGTGTATAAAAGGGGTCAGGTTGCTCCCTATTCCTCATCCAAGTGCACTACATGGTGTATAAAATACCTGATGTAGTGCACTACATGTCCAGTAGGGAGCCAGGTGGGATTCCGCTCCCAGCTGCTACAACTTCCTACATAATAAACACTCTTCTAAGGGGGTATAAAATAATACACCCTACATAGTCCACTATATAGGGAGGCATTTGGGACGCGTCCAGGGCGCCACACAAACACATCCTGTTGTTGTTTACTACGAAAGCTCCAGTGTAAACAAGCGGAGCTCCACTGACAGCTGCAGCTGATGTCAGCGTCAAACCGGAGGCTTTTACACGCAGCACAGTGTCACACAGCGCTTTAACTCCCACACACTGTTGTGTTGTTGTTGTGTTGTGTTCTGAAGCGCATCTCAGTGCTGTTGTTGTTGTTGTTGTTGTTATCACCTTGTACACATCGCCGTAGGTTCCGCTACCGATCCTCTGGATCAGCTCGAAATCCTCCTGCGGGTTCCGGCGCGACAGGTCCAAACCCGAGTTCATGGCTTTTCTGTTGCTTTCCTTTCTCCGCCGCTTCTGTCGCTCAAACCCCGGGGCTGGCGGTGCAAACACCGCGGGCGGAGACGCGCACCGAAACACTACACGACGCCTCCGCGGCTACCCAACTCAACATGTCCGTCGGTGCGCGCTTCGCTGCGCATGCACATAGCCATCCGCCTCTTTCGCTCTATCGCGCATTTCCCCCCTGCACGTCTTCACAAGGACCTCTCTAGGCTGGCTATCTCATTCGCCTGATTTAAATTCATTCAATAAATTCTCAACTGAACCAAACCTACGTTACCGCTCTTAATTTTATAAACGTTTAGCTTGGGAAAAAAATAACTCATAACAAACAAAACAGTTTCGCTTATCTCGTTATTCAAACTTATAAAAATGCGAAACTGAAATAGTTATTGATAGCTAGCAAACAGCTAGCGAATTCCGTTACTACAGCTAACAACGAAACAAAATTCACTGAGCTAAAAGTGCCAAGAATACATACTATAATGTATCTATATACAAATTAAATTTATATACGAATTCATTTTATTGCAAAAGAAACAACACTACCTGGAATCGGGCACATAAATGTCTACCTAAATATTTGTAATTCCTTAAATTCATCCAATGAGATTGAGACCGGAAGCCGACGGGGTGCAGGATATGTATAGGATGTTGTTTACTGTACGACACGTATAACGCTCTCTCTCTCTCTCTCTCTCTCTCTCTCTCTCTCTCTCTATCTATATATATATATATATATATATATATATATATTGTGTGTGTGTGTGTGTAATGTACACAGTCAGTTTATACAGCCAGAGACAGAGACAAGTTTGTTAGTGTTAAAGGAGATTCTTCAGAGTCTTAAAATGTACTTGATGTTCCACAAGGTTATGTTTCAGGTTCCTTACTGTTCTGCCTTCATGTACAGCCCCTTAGACGTTTTTTTTAACTTGATAGAAAGTAATTAAAACTAATATTAAACAGTTTCTAAATGCACAAATTAGTGGGGCCTGTATGATTCACAAATAACTCAAGACTCAAGAGAAAATTCAGCAGTATGCCACCAGCAATACACTATGAATTACTACTATCTTCTAATGAAGAAAAGTCAGGTTTAATAACTTTTTTCAATGAATTTAGTCCTATTGATAATGAGCTCTATACTTTGACACTGTCCTCTAGACCAACCACATGTGTACTTCACTCAGTACTGTCCTTCACACTGTGTTATCAGCAATTATGGAGCTCCTATTTAACCTGAGCTTGGGACATGTCCCCAGTTTTTACAAGCTGTCCCTTAGAGTGCCTCTTAAATCAAAATGAGCATTTTAGAGCTTTTTGTACCTTTTGCACAGTCTCTATCCATCCATCCATCCATCCATCCATCCATTTTCCGTACTGCTTATCCTACACAGGGACGTGGGGAGCCTGGAGCCTATCCGAGGGGACTCCCTGAGTACAAGGCGGGGGACACCCTGGACAGGGTGCCAACCCATCGCAGGGCACAATCATTCACACACACTACAGACAATTTGGAAATACCAATCAGCCTACAATGCATGTCTTTGGACTGGAGGAGGAAAGCAGCGTATCCAGAGGAAACCCCTGAAGCATGGGAGAACATGCATATTCCACGCACAGGGTGGAGGCGGGATTCGAACCCCCAACCCTGGAGGTGCGAGGCAAACATACTAACCACTTCCACAGTGTCGGAGATAGCAAAAATATGATAGTATATCTAGAAAAAAAAAAAGTAGAAAAAAAAATTCTTGGAGATATTCTTAATTTATTTGTATAGTTCATCTTGTACGGGAAAAATAACTGTACTAGTCTTGTATTCATCCAATTAAATACTCTCTAGAACATATATATGTCCTTACTTTACACAATAGCAGCTCATTAGCAGCAAACATGATTTTTTTGGTGTGTTTTTGGTCATGTGTCTTCCCACACACTATTCCCTTTTCTAACCATTGCTTGGTTGAAAAAAGAAATTTTGAATAGGGTGGAATTCGTGGAAGTTGGCAGTGATGTGCCTGGCACATTTCAGAGGAGTGTTTTACCAAATTGGAGCTGTTCAGTGCCGGAATGTTGCTACTTCAGACCGATCGAGAGCACCATTCCTTCTTCAACACCACTGGCGCTGCTGACGGTTGACATCAGCTCAGACAATTACGGCATAACTCCATAACCACGCGGCATCTCGTCATTTAGGTCATCGTCCTCGTTATAGTCAGCAGCGGAGAGGAATCTTCCGCTGGTTCTCATTAAACTGTTTGATGTTCTCCATATTTAGCTAGCTCGCTAAGCTACTGTCAAGTTTACTGTTTACTGTGCCGTATCTCAAATACTATTGTATAAAACAGTCAAGCACTTCAACAGCTTTCCTTAAGAAATTAAATCTTCATCCCTCTGATCTCTCTCTGATTTCCATCCAATCTTCAAAAAGATATTTTAATGGGATTTCTGCAAGCATCAAACGTACAAAATCAATGACATACTGCTCAACTCACTTAGATTCAGTGTTGGACTTGAGCACACCATGTGACACTTTCCTGGTTTAGATCTTATTTAATGCGTAATTTCCATTGTCTTGTCATCAATGGAGATTCTTCAGAGCCTATAAAAGTGAGATGTGGTGTCCCACATGGTTCTGTTTTAGGCCCGCTATTGTTCTTCACTTATAACACGTAATTAGCAAAAATAATGTTGGCTTTCACTTTTTACACTGATTGTACACAATTATACTAATTACAGCAGAGTTTTCCAAAAGCACTACAGCACAAAGATCAACCTTAAATGGTAGAACACTCTCTCTCTACTAGTTCTTTACCAGATGATCTTAACTTTATCAGGAAACTTGGCCCAGTTTAGCCAAACTCAGTAGCACAGCCACACACAAAATGGAAGTGTCAATGGTAAAAGATGAGATGAATAAACTCATTCAGATGAATAGACATCCATTCATTCATATCTTGGACATGGTCGCGGTTGATCCGGAGCCTACCCAGGGAGCACTGGATGGGAGGCGGGAATACACCCTGGATGTCCATCACAGCACATATACCAACCCTATAAGATTTGTAGTCATCTCAAAAACCTGGAGATGTCTCGAGTATGGTGGAGTTAACATCTGTGTTATTTTTTAGTTGATGTTCTCTTGGCACCATTATAACTGGACCTCTGACACATGCCCGAGGCCATGGTTCTGGACAAGAGTGGGATGATCCCTTCAGGTGATGGGAGAAACCTCGTCCCAGGTAATTTGGTATCTTACCACTGTACCAGTTGGTGGTGGTGAAGCAGGAGCTCAGTTTGTGTAAGAAGCTCTCTGTTTACTGGTCAATCTCTGTCCCAATCCTCACCTATGGCCATGACCAGAAGAATAAGGCCACAAGTGGTCACAGGAGGTGGAAGGTTCCACTGCTGGGAACCCAACAATCTGAGTGAGCCTCTAAGGTTTTTTGGGCACCTTACAAGGATGCTATATCAGGCACATCCCACTGGACAGAGACCCTGGGGCAGACCCAGGACCCACTCTAAAATATTATATCTCACAGATGATTTGGAGTCAACTGGGGATCCCTCAGGAGGAGCTGGAATCTGCAGCTTGGGATATGATACTCTGGACTGACCTTCTCAGCTTGTTGCCATAGTGACTCTCACCCGGAGAAGCAACAGGCAAACGAATAAACAAAATAAATTGTAATTAATTTAATAGCGATTGTAGACTGGTTAATTTATGTGTCTTATATCTTCTGGTGGTGCATGAGGTAGCACTGACCCGACTCTTAGCCCCAGGGTCGTGGGTTTGATCCTGAGCTCTGGTTATTGTCTATGTGGAGTTTCACATGTTCTCGTAGTGTACGTGTTTTTTCTGAGTTCTGCAGTTTCCTCCCAAAAACATGTGGATGCTTTTGGATCCACCTCAACCTTGACCAGGCTGAAGCACTTACTGACGATGAATGAATAGATTATGGACTCAATAAAAAGACATCTATTAAATGAAGATGATTCTTTTTTTTTTACCATTATGGTATTTCTGTGTAAGGGTCCCTGGAGGACTAGTGACAAGTCACTTCACTCACTTTAGTGGTTAGGCCACAGCCCTCCCACCGCTGTGGCCTGGGTTCGAGTCCCAGGCAGGGAACCAACCCCAGCCACTGGGATTGGGTGCAACAGTGCACTCAGTGCCGGTCCCAAGCCCAGATAAAATTGGGGAGGGTTGCATCAGGAAAGGCATCTGGCGTAAAAAACTGTGCCAAATCAAATATGTGGACCAATGATCCACTTTGGCGACCCCTAATGGGAGCAGCTGAAAGAGGAACAAGAGGAACATGGTATTTCTGTGTAGTATAATGTATAAAAATACACATTATTCAAGAACTTTATTGTTTACACACCTCTGGTTGCTGCATAAAATTAAGTAAACCAAGAAGAACACAATATACTGTATATATATATACAAAACACACAAGAGATAAAATAAAATTAAAAAAGTACTATAAAAAGACAGAATATACTTTAAATATCCCACTGTATGCACAGTCAGTACAGTATGTGTGTAATGAGGCAATTCAAGTATAACCCAGACTCTCCAGGTGTAGAGGGGAACAATAACAGTAACCAATTATTTATCACTTCCTGATGTGCTGAAACAATAATCCAGGTCTTGATGTCTTTTTTTGGCATCCACATCTCAACAGAAGTCACATATTACAGTCTTTAAAAGTTCATATTTAGGCTAATGAAAACAGTGGACCCCACCCTGCACGTATACACACACACACACACACACACACAGCTGTTATACTGGTTTCTCACACCTGACTCACATGCCAGGCAAACATACTTGATTTATTACAGTCAACAAGTGAGTAATAATGAGAAGAATTCTCTTTAACATATTTAACACTATGTTGCACTACACACACACACACACACACACACACACACACACACACACAAATAAGGTGCTGACTCATTTAGCACCTATATACACAGCTCTATTTAAACACCAGTGACCCCAAATAATCTACATTCATTAAAAAAAAACAAAGGGCCTTATTCATCAGTGTTGGTTTTTTCACTATTTGTGAAGCTTGTGTAAGATACTGATTCTGAAAAAGATACACAGTATTGGAACAATCATGTTCAAGATTACAGGATGACATTTTAGCAACTTAGTTAACACATACGGATTCAAAACGATCAATAATGTGCGTGTGTGCACATGGTCAATCATTCTTAAAATCTCAAATGTTTAAAAACATTATTGTATTAAAAAATATCTTTTGTATGAAAGATATAGTATTGTATGAAAATATACACTGATCAGCCATAACATTAAAAAACCTGACTAATATTGTGTAGGTCGCCCTTGTGCCACCAAAACAGCTCTGACCTCTGAGGTATGGACTCCACAAGACCTCTGAAGGTGTGCTGTGGTGTCTGGCACCAAGCTGTTAGCAGCAGATCCTTTAAGTCCTGTAAGTTGTGAGGTGGCACCTCCATGGATCAGATTTGTTTCTCCAGCACATCCCACAGATGCTTGATCAGATTGAGATCTGGGGAATTTGGAGGCCAAGTCAACACCCTTAACTCTCTGTCATGTTCCTCAAACCATTCCTGAACAATTTTTGCAGTGTGGCAGGGCGCATTATCCTGCTGAAAGAGGCCACTGCCATTAGGGAATACTGTTGCCATGAAGGGGTGTACCTGGTCTGCAACAATGTTTATGTAGGTGGTATGTGTCAAAATAGCATCCACATGAATGCCAGGTCCCAAGGTTCCCCAGCAGAACATTGCCCCGAGCATCACACTGCCTCCACCAGCTTGCGTTCTTCCCATAGTGCATCCTGGTGCCATCTCTTCACCCAGCTGTCCACATGATGTAAAAGAAAATGTGATTTATCAGACCAGGCCACCTTCTTCCATTGCTCCAGGGACCAGTTCTGATGCTCACGTGCCCATTGTAGGTATTTCGGTGGTGGACGGGGGTCAGCATGGGGACCACTCTGCGGCTACGCAGCCCCATACTCAGCAAGCTGCGATGCACTGTTTGTTCTGACACCTTTCTATCAGAGCCACCATTAACCTTTTCAGCAATTTGTGCTGCAGTAGCTCTTGTGTGGGGTTTGGAGCAGAAGGGCTAGCCTTCGCTACCTGCGCACATCAGTGAGCCTTGGGCACCCATGAGCCTGTCGCTGGTTCACCAGTTGTCCTTCCTTGGACCACTTTTAGTACTGATTACTTGACTGTAATCTGTACAGTAAGTGAACAGCAACTGACTGTTCACTTGCTGCCTAATATATTCCACCCCTTGACAGGTGCTGCTGTAATGAGATAATCAATGTTTTTCATTTCACCTGTCACTGGTTTTAATGTTATGGTTGATCGGTGTATCTTTGCCCAATTATGTCTCTATGACTATTTTACTTAAGAAATAAAACACACAGGTGTTGTAGGAAAATAATCAACGATGAGGTGGTGTGATGCGGCGAAACACAAAAGGAGGTTACTTTTGTCACCCTGAAGTTGATTATTTTCCTAGAACAGCACATCCTGAAGTGTTCTATCCCTCTAATACTGCAGCAATTTGACAACAATTACATCTTTTTGTTAATTAAAGAATGACACTCCATTCACTCCATTTATACTTAATGTTGTGAAACCAGTTAGCTCATGTTGTCACGTTATCCGTTTACATGGAGCATCTGCTGTACAATTCCCTGTCCAAGTTACTATAGAAATGATAACATATAAGAACGAGTGCATTAATATAATCCTGTGATCTGCAGCTGCACTACAGTCAGAGCTGCTGTTGTGGAAAATAAATCAGAATCGAGAATTCTAGCACCATGGTATGCGGCGAAGATTTGCCTCACGTCAAACGGTACATTCATAGTATGTTTGAAGAGTGGTTTAAATCTGTTTTTTTCCCCTAAATATCTCTCAGATTTGATCGAATGCTTTTAAATAAGCTCTGAGCCACATGCTTCCTGCTCCTCGCACCTTTACGAGAGCAGCCTCGTGCTTTTTTTAAACCTCACACTTCTCTGCGCACATGCCTGTCAGCATCGCCCAGTGTCCGTGGCTAAACTGGAAATAAAATGGCGGACTGCCAGTGATAGCTGCGAAACAGCCAGAGCTCTGCATCTGGCCTTCTTTGGCCTTCTCGCTCTAATCATAAACAGACGAGCACCGCCAAGCTCTGGATCTAATCGTCTCTGTGATAAAGCCTCATGCTGGCGATTTGTTCGTGTCACTACTGTGAGGATGGATCGACTTACAAATATGGCCTGCTTTTTATTTCTAGAAGAATGTGAGAAATTAGACATAAAGATTAGATTTAAAGGGCCAGAAACACAGCACTGATTTTCACCAATTAAAAAAGAAAACTTGGAAATATAATTATGTATCTTTTATTTGAAGTTAGACACAGTTCATACAGATGACTAAAAGATGATTGTCTGAAAGTGCCTTCTTCATGGCTGAATCACAAATAACTCCGGATGTCCTTCACAAGTGCACTACATAGGGTAGCACAGAAGTTTTGGCACCCTACATAGAGTAATGAATGCCCAAAATCAATCCATGTACTTTTGAAAATAGTGTCAAATGAGGCTAATGTACTTCATACACTCTTTAAAAAAAAAAAAAGTACTAAACTGTACCATTCCTTGTTGCTGAGGTGGTAGCTGAGGTGGTACCCTCAAGGGTACACATTTTGTTTTATACTGTATATATATATATATATATATATATATATATATATATATATATACGTATAATGGTACAGTTTGTGTGTGTGTGTGTGTGTGTGTGTATAATATATAAAAGCACATGTACCTTATGTACTGTAAATCTTTATCTTATAGCTTAAAACTAATGCTTTTTTCTTTTCGGGGTAAAATATACATATTAAATGTACAAAATGTGTACACTAGAGCAGTGGTTCTCAGCGTGGGGGACCAGGGACCCCCAGGGGTCCATTAAGCATAGCCAAGGGGTCCGTGACCTTTTTGACTGTCACAGACGTGGAAATCACAACCCACATTATCAAATGTTATTATATTTAAGGGTCCAAGAACCAAAATCAACTCAGACCTACTGTATTCAGCAATAGAAAGCTCAGCGGCTCCAAAAATATTCTGCAATAAATCCATACTGAAGGGGTCCATGGAATGTGTTTTACAGTTACAGACAGTCTGAGAACCCCTGCACTGGAGGGTGATGTACAAGCAAACAAGGTGAGGCAGATTTTAGTACTGTTTTTTCTGAGAGTGTATGTACTGTAGGCGCACTACATGTATGCACCCTACATAGTGCACTCCACACCCAACAGGAGGTCACTTGCTATAGTTGTGCATCACATGTCGTGTGTCTCTTCGTGTAGGTGTGTATGAGCGCGTCGGTGCTCCCGAGGCTCACTCTGTGTTTGCTCTGCAGGAGCAGCGAATTAAAAGTGAACTTCAATTTTTCCGTCCCACGGCTGCCTGCGTCTGTCTCTGAGGTGTGTGCGTCCTCTTCGCAGCCGGCTGCGCGTGACCGCAGGTCGAGCGTGTCCGATTTGATAAGTTTCTTAATCAGGGCTGAAAGTTGCAGACTGAGCAGGAGAACCAGGATTCCACCCTCACGGAGAACTCTGTAGATTTAAACACGTTAATTTAAACACGCTTAAGCAAAATATTAAAAGGGGCGATTTGTGAGATATATAATAAAGCCTCCTGCTGCATGTGAAATTGTGTAACAATAGAAATTACAACTGTTGGCAAATTGCTGTCATATACGAGGAATAAAGCACTGCAGGACGCGTCGTTATAGGAAAATAATCAACTTCTTCATCACAGCATCACACACAATCAACTCAAATGTTGATTATTTTCCTATAACAGCATGTCCCTAAGTGTTTTATTCCTTACGTATCATATAACTGATTACTACATGAAGCAGGACCTCAACCATATTTCGATGAAGCCTCATCCAGAAGTGTGTATGTTTTTAATGATCTACCTCTCCATCTCAGCTAGAATGTGTGGAAGAGCAGACGTCATGTCGTCACCGCAGCTGAACTTCCTGCCGAACGGGACGTCACACACCACCGCGTCTACAGAAGCTGCAGGCAGCGGCATCGCTACGGTACAGAGAGAGAGAGAGAGAGAGCGAGAAAGAGAGAGAGCACGTTAGTGTGTAATAGTCAAGTCCAAAACGCTGAGCTTCCTACCATCAGTACTTTTAATTCATAATTCCAAGACTGATGCAGAATTTTAATTGTATAAGAATTTAATTTTTAGGAGATATTCATTACTCAGTTATTTAAAATTGAGACAAATCCATTTTTAAGCTGTTATTTGAACATGTCTGTATATCTTCATCACATACAGTACATTGTGCTTGATGGGTACAAACTGTTGCCGTATATCTCACTAAAATAATAACCAAATTATAATCTCCAGTGTAAATTGTTCTCTCTTAATGACTAATATCTGGATGTGTAAAGATTATTTTTTATTATTTTAATTATAATGGTACAAGCCCAAATAGGTTAATGATTAAAACATGTTGCAGTTACGGAATGTACTGAGTTTTATGGGAAGTGGCAAATAAAGTGTATGTGTGTGTGTGTGAGTGAGAGAGAGAGAGAGAGAGAGAGAGAGAGAGAGAGAGAGAGAGAGAACATAGTGAAGTAGTGTAAGTACCCATGCAGGAAGACTGGATTAACAGGACTCTCTCTTCCTGACCAGCAGCTTGTACATTCTCTACAGCTTTGTGTAACTGAACTCCATCACTGTCCATCCCTATAAACACACCATTCTACACACACACACACACACACATACACACACAATTTAATTAACTTGCACTGATCTGACACACACTAAGCACTGACATCAGTGTGTGTGTGTGTGTGTGTGTGTGTGTGTACAGACCGGACACTCTTGCACCGCCTCCAGCAATATGGTGCCAACTCCACACATGGGGTCTAAAACTACAGAGGCCTCCTGTGTGAGAGAGAGAGAGAGAGAGAGAGAGACAGAGAGACACTCAGAGAGAGACAGAGGGAGAGAGTGGCACACACACACAGACAGAGAGAGAGAGAAAGAGAGAGAGAGCAATAGAGAAAAAGAGAGAGAGAGAGAGACAGACAGAGAGAGAGTTATTTCAGCACTTTAGCAAGCAACTAACTACTAATGAGTGAAAAACAGTCATTTGGCCTCATTTATTATTCTTTTAGTAAAGTTGTGTGTAAATGTTTGCGTGAGCCAATCTGAACTACAATTTTCAACAGGATTTACAAAAGTTTCAGAAACTCGTGCTCGTGTGCGTATGGTGCGTAACATGCGTGAAGTGCGAAGCGCGTTCCTGACACGGCTCATTCGCATTTAGTAACACCTACAAAACTCCATAAAAGGTCAAGTGTACAGGCAGCTGGGAGAACCGAATGAAAAAGGAGTTAAAAGTTATTTTAACTGACTTCTACGCCAATAACAATATTTAATAATTCAATATAATAATAATAATAATAATAATAATAATAATAACAACCGAGCGCTAAATCTTCTGTCAGCAGTTTAACCTCCTGTCAGCAGTTTAACCTCCACAGTGTATTCCAGATATAAACGTTCAATAATCCATGCACATTATATGATCTAAAGTTGATCAAGTTGAGGTTTACATTAGTTTGTCTTCTTAGGCATTAACTTATACACACTCAGGAACACGAGTAGGATATGAACATTTTTCCAAAATTAATTAATTCTCGTGTAAACGCTCATATGAACGATTTACGGATAAATCCGTTTGTATCCAGCCTGATAACTGCCCACTGTCTTTAGTTGCTGGAGCGAGCTCGCAGTCTGGGAGTCTCAGACAGAGGGCTGTCAATCATCCATGCTCATTAGAATATAAGGCCACACCCATCCACACCGTTCATAAACAGACTAACGAGCAAATTCTCCTGCTGTTTGAACAGTTTTCTAATTAAAAAAAGTAAAAAATCTTGGGTGTTTTTGGTCAAATCATGCTGGGTGTCTGATGTAACACTCCAGTTTGGTATAATACTGTTAATTTAATATTTTGATATTTTTTTTTAAAAGCATTTCCCACCATGTTCCCTGTGTGAGAGTGGTGAAAAGATTACAGCACTGTACCTGGAGATTACAGAGAGACGCCATTGCCCAGGCTATAGTGGACCTGAGCCCAGTGTGCTTCAGATAAGTGCGACTGGCTAGAGGCTGCCTAAACACACACACACACACACGCCATAAGCATGATGAAAGAGCAAATCATAGCTTTAATATGTTTTAATATTAGAGCTACCTTAACAAAGGAATCCCGACTACACAGTGATCATCACTTAAATACACGTTCACCTGTATAAAGATAACACACACACACACATAAAGCAAATAACCCACAACATTAAACACTCAGACCCAGTAAATATATTAGCAGTAGTGTAAAGAGATCTTTATGACAAAGATAAAGAGTGTGTGTGTGTGTGTGTGTGCCTCAACAGTTGGATCTCGAAGGTCAGCTTTCCATCCTAGCTGTCGGTTGATGGCCATCCCAATTATACGATTAAGATTCTATGAAACACACACACACACACACACACACACACACACACACACACACACAGACAGACACAAACACACAAAGGTCACTGTAGCAAGGAAAAAAACAAAAAAAACCACTTAACCCCAAAATCAGCTGGGACACGTATGATGTCCAACTTTATACACGTATGCACACATGCATGCATGCACGCACACACACACACACACACACACACCTGGGAGTTATAGGAGCGAGCGATGGCTCCACTGCAGCGGCAGTTCACTCTGAAAGTAGGACGATTCAAACTCTCTTCTTCCTCCTCTCGCTTCCTTTTCTGGCCCCGCCCCCCAGAGCTGTTAAGCTCCGCCTGCAGCGAGGACCAGGTGGAAAGAGCGTCGCTCCACACGTCTGGATTTCCCACAATCCTCTGCTGTATCACACTTGCTGCCTTTCCTAATGGAGGAAGGTGAAAGAGTGATATTTAGAAAAACTCAAGTCGGAGTGTAAACACGCTCCTAACTACCATCTTTCCGTGTCGTACCTTTAAGTAAAGGTGTGTGATGTGAGCTGCACACCTGGATTTGTGGGTAAGGAAGTGGGTGGAGCTTTAAGCAGAAGCAGGAAGAGTCTCTCTGCTGATTTGAGCTGCATCACATCATGTAGATTTGAGTGGCAGCAGAAAAAGACCCTTCCGGGGATGTGTTCCACCTAACACACACACACACTTACAACCATTGCTCCCAATCAGCCAATCATTGATCAATATTGTTCCAAATGACTAATCACTGATTACCATCATTCCCGGTGACCAATCACTGATCGTCAGTTTTCCTGACAACCAATCACTGATCACCATTGTTCCCAATGACCAATCACTGATTACCATTGTTCCCAATGACCAATCACTGATCACCATTGTTCCCAATGACCAATCACTGATCACCATTGTTCCCAATGA
>CM075012.1:2935908-2949443 GCA_037576675.1 Pangasius sanitwongsei
CACTGATCACCATTGTTCCCAGTGACCAATCACTGATCACCATTGTTCCCATTGACCAATCACTGATCACCATTGTTTGTCCAACCCACCACTTCTTTGTTCTTCATTTTAAACTCACTTCTTGGCGATATTTACAGTAATAAAAGCAAGTTATTTCATCTGTAACCTTTTCATTCGTGTTTATTTCCAGACTCCTCATTACAACTGCTTCATTTCATCTGCGTTCATGATTGAATTATAGAAATTTGTAATTTTGTGGTGCCGTGACCAAAGACTTCTAATTTCTATAAGAAATTTTTCTATCCTGATTAGTCTGTAGTATTTTCATTAAATCCTCTTTCTTCATGTAACACGTTCTGATATGCAAATGATCATGAAAATCCAATGAATATGCAGATTACGCTGAGTATGACGTCACTAGTCCACTTCAAGCGACTTTTTGTGCAGGCGTTAGCTACTTTCCCCTGAAAAGTAGTCACATCTTTAATTGAACTCTGAATTAAATGTGAGCTAGTTCACCTCTGTAGCATTCAGTTTGCGCTTCAGTTCGTCCAGCAGAAACGCCTCCATACCGGCTCCCGCGGTGCAGTAAAACCGAACCGAACCGCCTCCGTCCCTCATCATCATCATCACCACCACTCTCACGGTGAAATGATGTGCGCACTACGCATGCGCGAAAATGTCGCGCATGCGCAGGTATGACAGCATAGCTCGGTTTCAAAATTAAAGCCAAACCTGCTGTAATACACAAACAGGCTTCTATTTGCTTTGCTGATATCAGATACACATATATATTTTTTAATTTACAGCGTGTAAATAAGGCTGTAAATTACTAAATATGTGCTCATTTGCATTATTGTAATGACACACACATACTAATTAGCGTTATAATCAAAATATTGGAATAATTTAAAACATTTTTGCATTTTTGATAAATACATTTAGCGTAATTTAGCATAATTTTTCAAAAAGATATCAAAACTCAAAAATATTAAAAAAAAAACTATCACGATCTGGCTTAGGGACTACGAATGTGTGTGTGTGTATATATAAATATTTTATATGAAAAAAAAAGAAAAAAAATAATTCAATGATCCTGTAGATTTTTTTTTAAACTGTATATTTTTCCATCTGTAACTTACTTATGTACATTCACCCCTAGAAATGTTTGTTTAAATATTCGTTATTTATACACAAACGCCTTTTCTGCAGCAGCGTTGACTGAGGACTTTTATTTTAAAATGAAACCCGGAAGTAAATTTTTCTCCAGCGTGATGCGCTGTTTAACGTTACAAAAACACATGCACGTTTCGGCATTTGTAGAAGAGCTCGTAAAGAAGTTAGATTATGTTTTAAAGCAGTGGAGTAGTGGTTTAAACTCGCGTTAACACTCCAGGTTGATGACAGACTGACAGACAGACTGACAGACAGACAGACATGGAGGTCCTGAAGAGAGCCGCCGTGCTGGAGGACGCGCTTCAGTACCGACTCTTTCTGCTCCATCCCGAGCCTCTGGATGCTCAAGAGAAGCAGCGGCTCCTGCTGCGGCTCCTGGAGGATGTCCTGGCCGAGCTCGCTGCTCTGCTGGTGGGCTACATTTGGCAGAAGCAGCCGTTCAATCTGAGCTTTCATCCTGAGAAAGGTGAGTTGAGGTGATGTGAGGTGAGTTGAGGTGAGCATCTTCCTGCAGCTCTACAAAGCCTATAGTGTCTGAGTGTAATCACTAGTGTGTGTACACAAACTTAATATATAAACAAATCTAACATTTAAGCATCAGTCTCTGAGCAAAATGCCACCAATCATATCATTTTAAATGTTATTTGTGTCATCCTCAGTATACACTATATAGCCAAAAGTGTGTGCACCCCTGACCATCACACCCATATGCGCTTCTTGTCCAAACTGTTACCACAAAGTTGGAAGCACACAACTGTACAGAACGTCTCTGTATGCTGTAGCATTATAATTTCCCTTCACTGGAACTAAGAGGCCCAGACCTGTTCCAGCATGACAATGCGCCTGTGCACAACACGAGCTCCATGAAGACATGGTGTGAGAAGGTTGGAAGAACTCGAGTGTCCTGCACAGAGCCCTGACCTCAACCCCACTGAACACCTTTGGGATGAACTGGAACACCGAGTGCACCCCAGGTCTTCTTGCTCAACGTCAGTACCTGACCTCACTAATGCTCTTGTAGTTGAATGAACACAAATCCCCACAGGTCAGGGGCGCACAAACTTTTGCCCATATGGTGACTTTCTGACAAAATGTTCAGTGAATTAAATTCCTTTTGAATGAATAACCAAAATCTTTAATGTGGTGCGATTACTTTGAATGCTGTAACTCCATTGATGCATCTAAATTATCCACACGAAAGAATAGAATTTACAGGTAATTTAATAAATATAGAGTATGGAGGGAAACTCTGTCGTTGCTGCTTGAAATAGCCGCTCATTCTTCAGAACAACTTTTCGTTATTTCAAAATACGAGTTTTTAAAATAACACTAATGCCATTAAATGCAGAGACGAATGTTCTTTTTAAAAATAATTTCCAGCAATAAAACTTATTTTATTCTGCTCACTTACATATTGGATAGACCTCATATTAATGTTCAGCTTGTGACATTCAAAAGAATACAGAATATATTTTTTTTAAATGTCTCTCCGCAAAGACATTAATAGCAGGCTTGTGGGATAAGCTATTTTTCAATATAATATTTAGACTCCACTGATTTTTCTGTTGTGTGTGTGTGTTTTGGTCTATAGGGGGCGTCCCGGCTCACCTGGGCGGCAGCACGGAATACGGCGACAATGTCGAAGACGAGTGGTTCATCGTTTATCTGCTCAAACACATCACGCACAAATTCAGCGAGCTGGCTGCCAGCGTCCAGGACAACGACGGACAGTTCCTCCTGATCGAGGCGGCCGAGTACCTGCCCAAGTGGCTCGACCCCGACAGCAGCGAAAACAGGGTCAGAGGTCATGATGATGATGATGATGATGATGATGATGATGATGAGGATTGGCAAGTTGCTGTGGTATAAGAGGAGTAAAACACTTTGTGTCGTGCTGTTTTAGGAAAATAATCAACATCAGTGTGTTAACAGTAACTCCGCTTCCTCACACCACCATGTTGTTGATTATTTTCCTATAACAGCATGACACAGTGTGTTTTATTCCTTACACAGTACATAGTATAGAAGCATGGCTCTATCTGTGTACTAAATAGGATGCCATACTAGGCAGCGTACTACACGTATTAGTTCATGCTCATGCCCTGCTTCTTGCTGATTGGCTGATTGACTCTGACAGGTGTTCCTGTACCATGGAGAGCTGCACATTTTGCCCAATCGTGTGCGTGCTGGAGAAGCGGGATGGCCTCGGGACTCGGTGCCGTCAGTACGAGAGGCTCTGGAGGTGCTGCAGACACACGGCGAGCGCTGCATGGCTGATCGGCGCATCCGTGCTGCACTAGAGCGTCGACTGCGGGGGTAAGAGACAGGGTGAGCGGTGTGGATCAGGAGGCGAGGGGGGTGGATCAGGAGGCGAGAGGGTGGATCAGGAGGCGAGAGGGTGGATCAGGAGGCGAGGGGGTGGATCAGGAGGCGAGGGGGTGGATCAGGAGGAGAGGGAGTGGATCAGGAAGAGTGGGGGTGGATCAGGAGGCGAGGGGGTGGATCAGTAGGTGAGGGGGTGGATCAGGAGGAGAGGGGGTGGATCAGGAAGCGAGAGGGGGTGGATCAGGAAGCGAGAGGGGGTGGATCAGGAAGCGAGAGGGGGTGGATCAGGAGGCGAGAGGGGGTGGATCAGGAGGCGAGAGGGGGTGGATCAGGAGGCGAGAGGGGGTGGATCAGGAGGCGAGGGGGTGGATCAGTAGGAGAGGGGGTGGATCAGTAGGAGAGGGGGTGGATCAGGGGGTGAGAGGGAGTGGATCAGGAAGAGTGGGGGTGGATCAGGAGGCGAGGGGGTGGATCAGGAGGCGAGGGGGTGGATCAGGAGGAGAGGGGGTGGATCAGGAAGCGAGAGGGGGTGGATCAGGAAGAGTGGGGGTAGTGCGTTTTGGGGAAGAGGTAGAGAGTGAAGTTTTTATGGAGATGTAATTCCAGATATTATTGTGGATCTCGTTACTGTGGATAAATATGAATTATGATTGTGTGTGTGTGTTGCAGGTACCCAGGTAAAATCCAGACCAGCCTCCATCATGCACATTGTTTCGTACCTGCAGGTGTTGCAGCGGTGTTGTCACGGCGACCTGACCTCGTGGCTCCAGCTGTTTCCGCATTTTACCTGCGTGACCCTGTTGACCTTCAGGCCTGCAGAACTTTCCGGAACTTTCCCCCTGAATCCAGAGTCCTCACACTGGTATTTATTTTGCTTTTATAGTTGCTATCTATGAGAAAATTGTTAAGGCGAGTTAATTTTATACAGTTTCAAGGTGGGTTCAATGGCAGTTTTATTTACGTTAGATAACGACACTATCAGAGCGAGACAATCAGAGCTGTCTAATCAAAACCGTCCAATCAAAGTAATCAGAGTCGACCAATCAAAGCCAGTCAGTCAAAATCTTCACACTCTGCCAAAGTCAGCCAGTTAAAGTCAGACAATCAGTTTTGGCTAATCAAATTAATCAAATTCTGTCAATCAAATTTAGCCAGTCCGAGCCGTCCAGTCAGAGCAATTCAAGCTCTATGGCTCCATTAAATAGCCAAAATATCATTTTATTTTATTTAAACAGTCAGATTATGTGCATAAAATATGTACTTTGGTGGTTTGTGGAATTTTTTTATTTATATGATATTTATTGATATTATATTTATATTTATATCTGTCTCTCTTTCTCTCTCTCTCTCTGCATCTGTCTCTCTCCCTTTCTCCCTCACACTCTCTCTCTCTGTCTCTCTGCATCTGTCTCTCTCCCTTTCTCCCTCACACTCTCTCTCTCTCTGTGTCTCTGTCTCTCTCTCTCTGTCTCTCTCCCTTTCTCCCTCTCTCTCTCTCTCTCTCTGTGTCTGTTTTTCGCTCTCTCTCTGTGTCTGTGTCTTTCTCTCTCTCTCTGCATCTGTCTCTCTCCCTTTCTCCCTCACACACTCTCTCTCTCTCTCTGTGTCTCTATGTCTGTTTCTTTCTCTCTCTCTATCTCTCTCTCTTTCTCTCTGTCTCTCTCTGCATCTGTCTCTCTCCTTTTCTCCCTCACTCTCTCTCTCTCTCTCTCTCTCTCTGTGTGTCTTTGTCTCTCTCTCTCTCTCTCTCTCTCTGTGTCTGTTTCTCTGTCTCTCTCTCTCTGTTTCTCTCTCTCTCTCTCTCTGTGTGTGTGCGCGTGTGTGTGTTTCTCAGGTGACATTCACTCGATGTCTTTACGCTCAGCTGCAGCAGCAGAGTTTTGTCCCTGACAGGAGGAGTGGATTTACTCTGCCGCCTCCATCACACCCTCAATACAGAGCTCACGAACTCGGCATGAAACTGGTAAGAACCTAAGAGTTTTATTCTAAACTGATGTGGAGTAAGAGGAATAAAACACTGCTGTTATTGAAAAACATCAGGGTGGCAGCAGTAGCTCCTCTTCACACCGGGCCACATCGCAGCACCCCGTCGTGGATTATTTTCCTATAACAGCATGACACAGAGTGTATGTTGGTTCTGTACTTAAAGTGTTATTCATTATCATCTATACTGCTATCACTCAATAAGTGCACTTACCTTCTCACTTGAATTAGTGAAGTTAGTAATTAATAATAATTTCGATATGACGAGGAATTAGTAGCAGACGGCTCTGTGTGATTTTTTTTTTGGATTGTAGGCGCACGGTTTCGAGATCCTGTGCAGTAAAAGCGGGCGCACAGCAACGAACTCTGAGGCTCCAGTGAACGCTAATCCGCTCTGGAGAGGTTTCCTGGACAGCCTGAAGAGGAACGATTACTTTAAGGTGAAACGAGATGAGGAAAAAAAATATTAATATCTAGATTTCCACATTACCACACAATCACTGAGCAGTGCCTGTGCGTGCAGGGGGAACTGGAAGGCTCGGCGCGCCACAGAGAGCTCACGACGGCAGCCGAGAGTTTCTTCACGCAGTCGATCCCCAGCGCACAGAGGTGAGTGTTCACGTGACTCGAATCCAGTCACTGCTCTTTGGCTTTTCCGACAATACGGAACAAATCCACGATCCAACATTTCAGCAGTATTTCCCTTAACAAGTGATCCGTACTGTAACTAGGTAACCATGGTTACCAGGGTATGAACACTGCATGTAATTGTCATAGAATATTGTCATAAGCTAGTTAAGGTATAAGTCTAAGAAATATTTTGGGGGAAAAAAATACAAAACATGGAGTAAAACCATCTCCAGGTTTATATTTGTTGTATCATTAGACATATTATGAGCGATTTATATACTTTTTATTTTAATTTGTATTAAATATTTACATTTTATAAAACATTCATAACATTTTATATTGTTTCCCTGCCAACTGATTATTACTACTTTATTGTAATTACTTATTTATTTTATGGCTGTTATTTTATTATTGTTTTATTAATAATAATAATAATAATAATAATAATAATATTTATTTTTAGAATTTCTATTACATTTTTAATTTTCTCCGCTTTTCCATTTTTTAAAAAAATTATTTTATTTCTTTGTCAAGTACTATGAGCTGCCTTTGAATGTACTGGAATGAAAAGTTCTATATAAATATTATTGTTTATTATTATTTCTTGCGGTAGTTGTGCGCATGGTCCAGGTGAGGAGGTGTTGCAGGTGTTAGAGAGCGCCCCCTACAGTCTGGAGGAACTGAAGAAACAAGAAGCTCACCTTCCACCAGAAGACAGTACGTATAGTATATATATATATATAATGTATATATATGTATCTTATATATATAAGACAGTATATATATATATATATATATTTCTGTATAATATACGTATCTCCATCTGTATTTTTGTCACCGTCATTTGCTTTAAACGGACGCATCAGCTCACAGATCACAGTGCCTTTGGGGTTGATTGAGTTCCACCAGGAAATTTCTCGAGCCCAGCCTTGTCACTGTATTAAATCTAAATATGGAAAAAAAAAATATCTCCCCCATTCATAAACATTTATATTTAGTAACTAAAGAGTTTAATATTATCCTTAAGATGCGTCTCTCTGCCGCCCCTTACAGGTGATGACTGGTTAAACATCACCCCAGATGAGCTAGAGAGGTTGCTGGAGGAAAGAGGGGGTCAGAGGTCAAGTAAGGGTCGAGGAGTTGCATGTGGAGCAGGAAGGAGTGAGGATGAGGAGAAGCAGCAGGAGGAAGAGGCCGGGTACACTCTAGTGGCTGTGACACAGGGGATGAAGGACTTCATACACGCCATGTCTTCACACGAAGGAGCTGAATTCCCACGGTATCATCATCATCATCATCATCATCATCCATTAACTCTGAGAAGAAGCAGATTAATATTTATCTTCACACTACACTCCTGGGCAAAAAAAATGGGTTAAGGCCCAAATGGTTTTTAATGGCTTTTAATGGTTTTTAATGGTCTTTAATGGTCTTTAATGGTCTTAACAACAAATCACAGGTCAGGAAATTAGCAAGAATCAAACAAATAGATAAAGGAAGTTAGTATGGGAAGCTTTTCCCTTTGATTTCTGTAAATGTTTAAGTCTTGTGGCTCTTGATGGGCTGCATCAAAAAAAAAAAAAGCAAAATGTATCAATTTACATTTAAAAATTTGTTATATATACACAGAATAGAAATACTAAAAAATAAAAATAAGAAAAAGTATAATTTTGTAATTGAAATAGTTTAGAAATATTATAAATATAATACAGGAGGTGGAGTCAAATGAAAACCTTTTTTTTTTTTAATTTTGCATTTTTTTTATTGCAAATATGTGTCTTAAATGTATGACTAGAAAAATGTGTAATTTTTTCTATATAATCTTCATTTCGTTCAGTGCAAGTGAAATTTATTAGTTTCTAATGTCACCTTTTTAATGTTTTCATTTGACTCACCCTCCTGATATAATAACTATAATAATAAATTATTCTTAGCATATAAATAGAATTTTGTTATTTCACACTTAAGATTTCAACCAGATATTAAAAGTAGATTTAAATGTAGTGGACACGTTTTGTGTTTGATGTTTGCTTTTTTTTTTAATGTTGTGCTTGAGCTGTGATGCTAGCTCTATAGCTACCAGTTTAGCAATGCACACACTTCATGTTTAAATCAGACAGTAACATGTGATTTAATGCTTTGGTGTGAAAGGAAGTGCACTTTTTTTTGGGTTTCAGCTCGTGTTTGTCGGAGCCGTTCAGTTTCGACCCTGATGCAGTGACGAGTGCTCTGGACAGACTGCTTGGTGAGTTCAGATGAGCATGTGTAGAATTTTATGTCAAATGCTTGATATAACTTTAAAAAAGTAAAATTAAAATAGTTTTTTTTTTCCATCTGTGAGTCTCGTCTAGTGGTGACACATTTGTTACATTCAAATGGCTGTAATGAAATGGAAATGATTAATTGATTTTTGTGTAATTTAATTTAATTGATGTTGTCAGGTGGTAAAGATGAGGAGCTGGACTCTGATGATTTAGACGATGATGATGATGATGATGATGAAGAAGAAGAAGCAGAGGAAGAAGGACCTGAAGAGCAGACAGGAGCAGAGACGTTGGACAATCTGAGGAGATACATGGACGAGATGGACCAGGAGCTTCAAACCACGAACGTCGGACAGAGTTTCACGTACAACAGCAAAGTGAGTACTAGCTTCTCGTCACAGACTCAACTACATTAAACGTAACATTAATTAAATATTAAGTAAAAGTTCAGTGGTGCGTTTTTCCCCCAACACAAAAACTCTGATTAAAGGGCATTAAGCATACTTTCTAAAAATGATACTTACATGATAGACAGACATAAATGGAGACAGACAGTGACATACAGGAGCGAAGACAGAAGAGACAGACGGAGACAAGGAGACAGACAGACTAAGATTGAGACAGGCAGACTGAGACAGACAGAGAGAGAGACTGAGATGGAGATATAGACAGACAGAGACAGACAGGAACGAAGACAAGGAGAAAGACAGGGAGACAGACACAGGGGAGAGAGACTGCGATGGAGATAAACAGACAGAGACAGACAGACTGTGACAGACAGAGAAAAACAGACAGACAGGAACAATGATGGAGAGAGACAGATGGAGACAGGGAGACAGACTGACAGAAACAGGCATGGGGAGAGAGACAGAGATGGAGCTGGAGAGAGATAGATGGAGACAGACAGAGAGACTGGGAGATGGACACAAAGACAGAGGCAGGCAGACAGACAGACAGAGACTGGAAGATGACCTGGGACAGAGACAAGGAGACAGTAAGATACAGAGACAGGCAGACAGACACGCAATCAGAGATGGAGAGAAACAGACAGACAGGGAGGTGAGACAGACAGGTGGAGACAGAGACAGACATAGACAGAAGCACAGAGACAGATAAACAGAAACAGAGACAGGAGCAATTTGCCATTGATTCCACTTTTTAATTTGATATGACACTTTTTACTTTTTGTCCATTTATAAATACATTTAATGTTGCGGAACTCCCACAAAACAAGTGAGAACTGGAAGTAAAACATAAAACAAGTTTGTAAAAGATTTGTTTATAACTTGTTTGATTTACATATTAAACCTTTCAGCAAACTCACACCTCTTTATCTGCTGTGTCCAGCAGGACGGCGATATGAGAGCAGATGCAGCAGGAAGCTCTGCACAGACAGAAGACGATCTCCAGCCCTTAGACGTGGACGTCAACCTGGTAACCAATTTGCTCGAGTCGCTGTCCTCTCAGGCTGGTCTCGCCGGACCCGCTTCAAATCTGCTGCACAGCCTCGGCCTGCGCCTGCCCCCTAACGCCGATCCCTCCTGAGGCCACTGACCTGAACCAGCTTGAATAGCACTTACAGACGGGAGAGATGGTGCATCACATCTCAAGTCTTTACTAGGAAATTCCATATATTAGCAATATATTTATAATGCGTTTAACACTGTATACTCATATTCAAGTGTATTTTTGTACAGGATGTCAAATAAACGCAGTTTTGTAAAGCACTTGTACAGAATCGATTTGCATAATTTGGAAATTTCTCAAACATGATAAAAGTTCTCCATGTTGAGAAAGAGACAAAACAAGACCAGCTTTTTGCAGTGTCTAGACTTGCTGCTAGTGTTACATTAACGAAATGAACAGAAATTCCTCACACCCAAGTCAAACATTTGTGATTTTATCTTGTCCGATTGTTTACCTCAGACCAGTGACACATCCGCAGGTTTGTTAGGTTACATATCACCTTTTATTGACATTTTTAAAATCAGCTTTACTTTGACTACTCGCTGATTCAATTCAGTAACGAGCACCTAATTAATAAAATACTGTCTGTTGTGTATCAGACATGGACTACACTAAACATTAGGAACACCTGTTCAATAGACAATGTTTTTCCAGTCTTCGTCTGTCCACTTTGGGTGAGCTTGTGACCAGTGTAGCCTCAGGTTCCTGTTCTTGGCTGACAGGAGCGGAGTCTGATGTGGTCTGCTGCTGTTGTAGCCCATCCACCTCAAGCTATGACATGTTGTGTGTTCTGAGATGCTTTTCTGCTTACCACGGTTGTAAAGAGTGGTGATTTGAGATACTCTAACTAGATTCCTGTTAGCCTACCTTTGGTAAAAGTCACTGAGATCACATTTATTCTGCATTCTGATGTTTGATGTGAACATTAACTGAAGCTCTTGACTAGTATGGGCGTGATTTTATGCACTGTGCTGCAGCCACATGATTGGCTAATTGGACTATTGTATGAATGACTGAGGCACAGGTGTTCTTGTTAAAGTGGCCGATGAGTACATGTGCTTTAATGAGACCATTACGTTTTGTCTGTCATTCTTTCTTACAATTTCTGCTTTTTGTTGCTTCCAAACCATCATTTGGCTAACTTGACCTGATAAAGGAATCACATGCCTCTTAATTGGGATTTAGCCAAGGGGAAAATTTATGAATATCTACTGGGATAGAGTCAGCTTTCTAAATGTCTGTGACTGGACTTGATGTTTGAGCGTCCTCTCTGATTGCTGGCTTTGTGCTATAATAAGTTAATAAGAGGCATTACGAGTCCTCCAGCGGAGTGTAGCAGAGCCGCAGTGAGTGGCGAGTACCTCAGCGCCGTTACGTCCACTAGAAAAATCTGTACAGCGCTCAGGAGCAGCACGGCTAATATGTATCCCAGGAAGAGCAATGTGTGCCAGCTGCCGTGCGTGATCGCTTGTGGAGTGTCCGGATGCATCACACACAGAAGTGCCAGCAACACACTCTGGTTCACTGTCAGGGTGTAGTAGAGGTCAAAAGTCGTAGCATGGCCTTGCTCAGTCTGGGCGACTTTAGACAGCCAGGCCAGGGAGAGACTGTGCAGGAACAGGCTTAGAGGAGAGTAGAAATATTCCAGCGGCTCCATGTTGTACACACCCTCACCATACACTGACAACAAACACACATCATTTATATATATATATAAAACAAGAGAAATTACCCAGAGTGCATTGAGATCTGAAATCTTGGCAAAACTGACGACTTATCACCTCAAGCCCCATTATCCCACCCTTGCCCTGCCTTGGTGCATGCTGGGAATCGCAGTCCTCCTACCTGTAATTCCGATAGAGGTGAAAGTGGTTGCTATGAGCAGGCAGGTGAAGTAGGCGGAGTTAGGCTTGCTGACTCCCAGCAGGTGACCCCACGCCAGGCTGAAGAGTGGGAGGAGGCGCCCGGTGAGGGGGTACAAGCCCGAGTGTGCACTCGCCTGCGCCCACAGTGCCAGAACACACTGGACCCCACCACACACAGCCGGCACCATAAGCCGCTCGGCTAGCCTCCAAGAGAACGGATTCAGCTGCACGACACCAAGAGCGTGCAGACCCAGCAATGCCAGGATGTTCAGAAGTACCTGAGAAGAACGGGGGTGAAAATCTAGAATACCTATAATACTTTCCAAACATAACATCAATGCTACTTCAATAATGGATGTAAATTGTAAGTGAGTGTGAAGGAGATAGTGTGCAAAATTTTAGCACATGAGAGGAGTGATACAGACACACACAGCTTTATAGTTTTGAAATTTCTAATGGGAAATTTAGATTCTTTTTAGTTTTTCATCTTATTGTCAGCTTGTATTAATTTTTGTTATTCATATAGTTATTGTAAGTGTTCATATTTCACTTTTATTAATTCTAGTAGTTCTTATGTTTGCTTTTTAAAGAAAAAAGGCACCAGGTGACTTGAACTTAGGGCTGAAAAAAAAAAGCTGAAAAGTTATATAATATAGTAAACATAACAGCATTCACATGAAATAAAGCCTTTTCCTGCCAGAACATTTGAATGAATAATAGCCTATACATACTTGCTTTAATTAAAAAAAACACACACACACACATACACACAGTCATACAAAGTAGTGTTTTCTTTCAAACCTGACACACAAACTAGAGGTTTTTTTTGTAGTTATATAAATATATAATATATAAATTATATAATTTTGTACTTTAATGGTGACTTCTATGCATAAAAAAGTTTTATATGAGCTCTGGCTTCAATTATCAGTAAACATTTTTAAAACACCAAAGTTTTACATGTGTAGAGAAGTCAACATTAACATTTACAAACTGATGATGGTCTGTCAGATAAGATCTGAGCCAGGAAATAACCAACAATATTTTCTAGTCTATCTGCAATGAAATCAAGTAATACAAGTGCAATCCTGATCACACAACCCTGATCACAGGCCAGTCATTGGTCATTTACTACTTTAACCAGCGCTTTGTCAGTACTGTGATGAGACCTAAACCTTGACTGCATTCATATGTGTGATTCCTATCAGGTATGAGCTGAGCTAGAACCTTTTCTAGGCTCTTGGAGATAAGGTTTGATAACTGATAGTTTAAAAAAATATTTATGTACATAACGAGGAAGAGTGGAAGAGTTCTGTTTGTACTAGATCTGCTACACAACTGGAGGTTTTTGAGGAGGAAATTAATTAAATTAATTCTTGATCTGCATCCAAATTTCTGTAAAGCTGCTTTGTGAGAATGTCTATTATAAAAATGCTACACAACTAAAAATTAACCTGGACTGAACTGGAAGGATTCCAGTTGCTCTCTTGATATGGTTGTCTGACAATAAAGTCTTTTGATTTTTTTTTTTTTCAATGAAAAACACTGCTGCCATATAGTGTTCTATATAGGTCATCCACCGACTTTGTTTAGACATGTTTCTTTTGTTGCTGGTAAGTCACACCACATCCAATGTCAGTATTTTATTCAAAGGTTGAAAAAGTTAGCTATATTATATTGGCTCTGGAAGAGGATATATACTATATGTACTTTGTCTGAAATTTGCACGCACTTTGCATGGCTGTAATTAAATTCAATTCAATTTTATTTGTATAGCACTTTTAACAATGGACATTGTCACAAAGCAGCTTTACAGAAATAAATG
>CM075012.1:2949543-2966665 GCA_037576675.1 Pangasius sanitwongsei
CAAGGAAAAACTCCCTGAGACGATATGAGGAAGAAACCTTGAGAGGAACCAGACTCAAAAGGGAACCCATCTTCATCAGGGTACAATGTAATGTAATGTAGGTCTGAGATGAGTTAAACAGTAACAGTACCTGCATGAGGGCAAGAGGCGTAGTGTATGGGTAGTGGTACTGCGGAATGAAGATCCTGCACACAAAGTCGTGGAGCCGATCTGTGAGTGCATACAAAACTACGACCACCAGGGCGGCAGCATAGGGCATTAATGGGGCCAGGGATTTATAGACTTTACACACACATGCTCTGACTGAAGGAGGACCTCGTATACGCAGCCACGAGAACCTGTTAGATGGAAAAAGACCAGCAGTTTGGACTAGAGAGAACAATTAGACAACAATAGAGAGAAATCTGCTAATTCAAACTTGGACCCATGACAATAGTTAACCAATGTTACCAAGCTTGCTACCTCAGTTGGTTGCTGTTTTTTAAATACACAATAAACATCATCATAGCTAGCTTACTAGCAGACTTCACTGGTAATTCTAGCACAGTATTTTGTTTAAGTGTCTGGCTGTTGCTAAACCATTATATTGTGTAATTTTATGCTAAGCAGTACAGTGAAGCAAGGAATTGCAAATAAAGGTTAATAGTGATGTCATATGATGTATTTTTCTTTAGGGATTTCTGACATCCTGCAACATGAGGACATGTTCGCAATCAAAAAATACACTTACATAGCACTTTATTAGGAACACTATACTAATATTGGGTATTACAACAGCCTCATTTCTTCATGGCATGCATTCCACAAGATGTTGGAAACATTCCTTTGAGATTCTGGTCCGTGTTAATAAAAATTCCTACTTTTATGCTTCAATTCTCCTGTTCTCGAGAGATTACCGATTCAGATCTGGTGACCAAGAAGGCCACTGAAGAACATTGTACTCATTGTCATGTTCATGAAACCAGTTTGAGATGACTTTTTCTTTGTGACATGGTGCATTATCATGCTGGAATTAGCCATTAAAAGATAGGTAAATTGTGGCCTTGAAGGGATGCACATGGTCAGCAACAATACTCAAACAGACTGTGACATTCAAGTGATGACTGATTATTAACCAGCCAAGAAAACATTCCCCACACCATTACATCACCTCCACCAGCCTGGACTTTTTGTTGTGTCCATGGATTCATGCTATTGGTGCCAAATTCTGACCCTACCATCTGTGTGCCTCAGCAGATATTGAGATTCATCAGACCAGGCTATGTTTTTCCAGTCTTCAGCTGTCCAGTTTTGGTGAGCCTGTGCCCCCTGTAGCCTCAGCTTTCTGTTCTTGGCTGACAGGAGTGGAGCCCGACATGGTCTTCTGCTGTTGTAGCCCATCCGCCTCAAGGTTCGATGTGTTGTGCATTCTGAAATGCTTTTCTCCTCACCACAGTTGTACAGAGTGGTTATCTGAATTACTGTGCCCTTCCTGTCAGCTCGAACCAATTTGGCCCTTCTCTCTTGATCTCTCTCATCAACAAACATTTCTGTCAGTAGAACTGCCGCTCACTTTTTTTATTGTACCATTCTGAGTAAACTCTAGAGACTGTTGTGCATGAAAATCCCAGGAGATCAGTAGTTATAGAAATACTCAAACTAGCCTGTTTGGCACCAACAGCCATGCCACAGTCATAAACACTGAGATCACACTGTACCCCCATTCTGATGGTTGATGTGAACATTACCCAAAGTTGCTGGTCCGAATCTGCATGGTTTTATGCATTGCACTGCTGTCACACCATTGGCTGATTGGATAATTGCGTAAATGAGTAGGTGTACAGGTGTTCCTAATAAAGTGTTCCGTGAGTGTATCTTGCTGACTTTCTGACCAGGAAAAACCAAA
The DNA here is from genome assembly GCA_037576675.1 of Pangasius sanitwongsei. Taxonomy (NCBI): domain Eukaryota; kingdom Metazoa; phylum Chordata; class Actinopteri; order Siluriformes; family Pangasiidae; genus Pangasius; species Pangasius sanitwongsei. Next base: position 2,951,429 of record CM075012.1, read on the forward strand.
ACACTACACAGATATTTGATATTTGCAAACCTAAAATTGACTATCGACTAAATAAGATGTAAGAATACCATTTGGAGATTAGGGTGCTTGTATATCCGGGGCAGCCATGCCAGGTCTCCATACTGCCTATGACGTCCTGATAGGCCTTTGAACCCTGGGCATCAGATACAGCGCTCCTGCATACATAGATACATGAATATATAAATTAAATCTCTTGAAATTGTTAATGGGACTTAAGACACATTTTCATGTCTTTCTGAATTTAACAATTTTCAACTGAACATCACGTTTGCGTCCTGGTTTTCCTGCCTTGATTCCTCAGCCTTTATTCTGGCTGTGTTATCTGAGTTTAGTATATAAGATAAACATATGAAGATATAATAAATACAAAATATCTATATGAGACTTCATTCTTTCATTTGGTATAAAATTTATTCCATTGTGATGCATCACAGTCAAGAAATGTAAGAAGAAGTGATAAAAGTCTCTTCCCTAAATAAACACTGTCCACTTACTGTATATCAAAGTGTAACTTTAATATGTTACCGTTTAAAGTAGACAAGAGAGTTCCTGGAGTTAGTATGTATGTACAAGCACAAACAGAAACCAGCAAAAATTAATTATCCCCTAAGACACTGTTACACACTATGACCTTAGTATAATAAGTTTCTATCCTGCTGAAGAGCTGTTTTGAGATGTCGCACAACAACTCACAAGCAGGGGTTCTCAAACTTTTGGAGCCAGGGATCTCTCTAACTGTAAAAAAAATCCATGGACCCTCTCTGATTTTTTTTCAGAACATAAACCAACTATTAAAATATTAGACTAATTCTTTAAATTACTACCGGAGGCACGTTATTTAAAATTATTTACTGGAGCAAAAGAATTTTCATTCCTGAACTGCCTACTTACAGAACATTTTTTGTAAATGAAAAATTCGATTCAGGTCAACATTATTTATAGGCCTATGGTGACTAGGCAAAAACGAATAATAACTATAAGAACTGAATAACAACTATAACTTTGATAATACTTGCTTATGATTTTCATTACTGTAAAAAATATAAAAAATATTATGCTTCACAGACTTCTCTGAGTCCTTGGACACCACTTTGAGAGCTGTGGCTCTAATGTCCTGAAGTTGACATGCACGTGTTATTTCAAATTCACATTATTGAAATTCTGAGACAGTTAGAAAGTCAAATTCGAACACTGGCCAATCACAGATGGAACATCATTATTCTGCAAGCTTAAATACTGTTTGGTTCTATCTGAGTGTTTCATATTAAGCTCTTAAACTCCTTAAACAACTAATAAATGATTATAAATACAGCAAAGAAAGACATTTTGACCACATTACATTTTTCTGATGTATTCTCTAAGATCTAAAATATAATACTAAGATATTCCACTTTTAAAAAAGTTGTTCCTAAACAAGACATTTTACCTTAAAGTTTGAAGGTAAAAAAATGATTTAATGTATTTATTAAAATCCACGAGAACATACAAGACATCGCACACGTCTGCTAGCTGACCTTCAGTCCCAGTTACACTGGAAACTTCCATTTATTTAGCACATTGCATGTAGCTAGCTAATGTCAGTGATATTTAATGCTAATCTGACGTTAACTGCAATATTAGCTTTGCACTGCCCCTAAGACTTCACTGTGCTGAAAGGTTTATACATCGTAAAAGCACCAAGTACAGCAGACCTGTTTTGTACGTGTATGTTTTATTACTCTGATGAAGCATTTGTAAAAAATCTACAGCTAAAATTTTTTTCATCGCTTTTTTCAACTTGCCATACCGAGGCTTCAGGCCTGTTCTTTTCTGTTTAGAGTGTAAATTGGACATGGTTATTGATTAGCCATGTACATGTGTATGTGTATTTGTGTATTTACTTCTTTAGTCAATCTGTAACAGTGCAACAGTTGACTGTAAAGTTTATGTGTTACTATTCAGTTTTTAGAGACACTTAATATAAAGTAGGTCCCAGTTACTGGATCAGTTGCCAGACTGTATAAAGTGCTTATTATGCTGTTTTGGGTTATTCCTTACTTATCATAACTAATCAATACAATTATGTACTAATATATATATATATATATGTCATAATAAATAAAGCAATTAATAAATAAAGCAATTAATAATTAATGCAAAGTGATTAAACCATATATGTATAAGTGTCTAATTTGGACTTGAGCAAAGAACAAGACCACAATTAACCCTTAATATGTCTTGTTTAAAATAAAGTGTTACCTCTTTAAATCTGTAAGGGAAAATATTCAAGATTAAACAATATTTAATGTTTTGTCATGAGTGTCTCAGCATCCAAAACTAATCTGAAGAAGGCAGTCACATAATATTTAATACAAATGAATAATTTAAGATATTTATAAAAGCATTCAAAGAGGGAAATGCCAACTTTTAAACATATATAATTATGTCAAATATAAAATAGCCAAAAGCCAAGAAGAACAACTTTACTTTCTATATATGACATTAAAAAAAAAACACTGAAAATACTCACTTCACTTTTCTGGTCTTCGTAAGCCGACATGACTCATACCAAATGTTTCAAAAGCACATATTTATTCCAGACGATCCTACTGTATCAGCCGTTATTTTAATAATGTGTAAAATAATTTGCATATCCAAATGTTCCATCCTGAGAAATGAGTGAAAATTCCCTGTGTGTTTCCCGCAGTGCTCATCACTCTCTGAAGAGCTGACAGAGCAGGACGGACTTTGGTCTTCCCTTGCTTCTATAGGCAAACAAGCACGAAACTGCTAAATTTCATCATCATCATGATCATCTCTCACTTTCTCTCTCTCACTTACACACACACATATACACACACACAAACACACGGAACTCATCCAAGTCGCAGATTTTAGAGCCAGAAAACTGTCATTTGTGTTGTTGTTGTTGTTTGTTTTTGTTGATCTAATAATGAATGAATAACCTGTATATATCTCAGTGTGTGTGTTGTCATTCATAAGGTGTGTTTTGAATATTATTTTAGGTCATAAAGTACATGTTGTGGAGCATCCGCCGTACACGCCCCTGTGAATGAGCTGTTACTATAGAAACGATAATGTATTACAATGAGAGCATTAATATAAACCTACGATTTGCAGATGTGCTACTGTCAGAGCTGCTGTGATAGAAAATTAATCAACACCTTCTGACCAATCAGAATTGAGAATACAACAGCACTGTGGTGTATAGTACGGTTTAATAAGGTCTTTAATTTGAGCTTAATCCTGTAGCAATCTATTATTACACCAAGTTGACAGTTTATTAGGTATATTAACTAATAAACCAGTAAGTGGATAGACAGTGAGGATAAGTATGTATTCAACACGTTTATTTTTTTTCCCCAAAGCATATATCCACTCATATTTACACACTTTTGACTTTTCTGCTTATAAATATAAACAAAACAGCATGTATTCACAAGCATAAACAAATCTATATTTAAAAAATGAAATCCATAAGGACGCTTTCTTTACTGACATACAAACATTTAGTTTTGTGCTTGAAAACTAATATTTGGAAATCTAAAATGTTTTTGTACTGAATCAATAATGTAGAATTCATAAAAGAAACTTTTAAAAGTTTGTACTAAAAAAAAATAGGGTGCCTAAGTCTTTTGCACAGTACTGTACATATATACATACAGTACATATATATATACACACACACGTTCAGACAATATAAATAAAAAGATGCATAAAAAGAAATCTACATATAAATGTAAAAATGCAAAAACCCGTTCTCATTCAAATTGTACCTGGTGCCATTATAAAAGATGTTTCTAGATTTCATGCCACAAACCTCTTACCGTAGACGTCTCGAAGCTGTAACTGCATGAACGCTTTTGCAACAAAGTACTAATGTTGGTACTTTTTCTTCCCCATATCAAATTTGTTTTTTTAAATATACAGTATCTTTTATTAAACGTATGAGTTCATACTTTTTATTCATATTTATAAGTACAAAGTCAAAAGACATTGTGTGTAAATTTGAAGCTGGAAGTATATTAAATAACAAAAACAAAAGTGTCTGAATAATTATTTCCACTCACTGAATAAAATAAATAATAATATAGTGATTTCTAAAAATATTATATAATTCCTATATTCATCTTATCATTTTTTTGTGTTCTTCTTTAAGGATGATAAATACTCCTGTAAAAGTTTCTTTTTTAAGTTTACATGAATGTTTTTAAAAGTTATTCACGTGTCCACTCAGGAGGAGTGGACACCCTGCATTTGTGTGTTCGATTACATCAAATGGATTAATGATTGAACGATCAATAGTATGGAAATTAAGGAAAGTAAGATGCACATTTTCACACTGTAAAACATTGTGTAACATTTTAACACTCTGGACTATTACAACAACAACAACAGCAACAGCAACTATACCCCCTTGCCCTGGGAAAATGTTGTATATGTAATAAAATTGCTGGAGTAAATAGTGATTCTGAATTGGAGTCCACCATCTTTGTTCAACATGTCTTTTGTTGCACTAATATGATCTATGGTGTTTTTGACATTAAGCATGCAACTTTGACATTAAGACCCATGCCTATACAAACTGCTGTTGTTTCAGCTACACTCTTTAAGGGTCACCACAGCGGATCATTGGTCCGCATATTTACACCGGATGCCCTTCCTGATTTCATCTTGGGACCGGCACTGGGATCGCACTGTTATGTGCCGGGAATTGAAGCCAGGCTGTGGCGGTGAGAGTGCCGTGGCCTAACCACTAGTCCTCCAGGGACCCCATCTCTATACAAAATAATGTCTTTATATAGATGTCTGTAGTGACCAACATGCATGAAAAGGTTAAGTAATATAAATGTAACATTTTAATTCAAATACATTAATAATTAATTAATTAATTACAATACTTATTTCAGATTTTGATGACATTACAAAGTATACCATACGGTATAACTCACCATTTTGTTTTGTTGAACATATAATAAGTTACATATGTTAAATAACATACTAAGATATTAATTAACACTGAACTGAGAGTTGATCAGGAATAGATTTATGAACTGATAAACTGGCACCTTAGTGTAGACATATGCTTAATATATAAACATAAAAATAACTGTTTTGTTATGTCGTGTGGTGTTACTCTGATTCCAGTAGCTGAATTTAAAAAAAAAATTTTTTTTAGATGTCTTCAGTGTTTTAGATTCTGGTGCTGATAATTGCTGTGTTATAATACAGATGAAGTCGATGTGTTCTCCGGCCGGACTGCACCATCTGCGAGTGACACACTCAAACACCCCCCCCCCCCCACCCACCCCCTTCTCTCTCTTCTGTTAAACAAAGGCCCTAAATGCAAGAGATAAAAAGACAAGACTGTTTCCTTTTAAAATTCTATTATGACATTTATGACATTCTATTATGACATTTATGACATTCTAACATTTCATGGGTATTAACCAAACCTGTCAGTGTACAAGGACGAGTAAGAGAAAAAGAGAATGTCATAAGTAGATAGCTAATAGCCTGCTTGCAAATCAGCTAAGTTGCAGTATCTATGAGCCTGAGAGAGGGCAAAGGGGTGATAATTAAGGAATTGCTGTGGTATAAGAGGAATAAAACACTTGAAAGCATGCTGTTATAGCAAATAAACAACACATGAGATGGTATGATGTGGCCTGGTGCAAAGCAGAGTCACTGTTTTGTTTTTTTTTTGTTTTTTTACAATAATAGCATGCCTAAAAGCATATAGTATTTCACTTATACCACAGCAATTTGCCAATTATTGCAATTATTTTTATTTATTATAGTACAACACATCATACTTTTTTAAATCAGTAGTTACATTTAATCTTGTGGAACATCTGTATTATCACTTACGTTATAGCAGCTATAAACAGTCGTTCCCTCACCAGCCTCTCTTGTTTCATTCTCTGGAAGTTAATAAGACAAAAAAAAGCAACTTCTTACAGAGAAACTGTAAAGTGCAATCCATCCTCAAACTTTACCTCTGACTGTTACAAAGTGCTGACACTGGAGACTCCTTCTATTAATCTTGAATAAACATTTCCTTACAGAAAACTTCACCATATCAATGATTACAGATGTTTTTTAAAATCAGTTTATGTGGAGTATCCCTCATACAAGTCCCTGTGTAAGCTGTTACTGTGGAAAAGATTATGTATTAGAACGAGTGCATTAATATAAACCTGTGATTTGCAGCTGCACTACGGTCAGAGCTGCTGTTATAGAAAATTAATCCATACCTTCTGACCAATCGTGTTTGAGTATTAAAACAGTGCTGTGGTTTAAAAAAAAAAAAAAGGTTTTAAACAGAACAACTTGTGAGAATGGATTCTATGCATAAATAGCGGATTTTCCAGAAAAAGGACACATTTGAGAAAAGTGAGTTTGGGAAAATATCCATACGTCTCTGATTTTAGCCACTAGAGAGCACCGTGGTTTGGGATTTGGTGTGTTAAGAGGCATTGTCTGAACATTTACAAAAACACGTGCTTGGCACAAATTGTCAGGGTCGGTCAGGAGCGAGGAGTCAGCAACAGTGGATGCAAGCGCAGATTTATTAGTGAACGGTGCAAACAAACAACAAAAAAACACTGAAAACAAGAATCAGAAACCTGAACTAGAGATATGAGTTAAAACATACAGACTATGGTCGAGACTCAAAGTACAAACAGAAACACACAAACATGAAAACAACAAAAGCTTGACAGTGAGGTGCTTACAAACTAGACTTATATAGGGGTGCTCAAGCAGGGTGAGATGAAACACAGGTGATAGAGGAGAGGACATGTGACGTGCTGGGGTGGTGGGAAATGTAGTTCAGTGCCCTTTGGGTGCGACCATGACACAAGTTAACACAAACTTGGTATACACTACGACAATATCATAAGAAGAATATATTTTTATGCAAATGGAGATGGAACGTTATGCAAGATTTGTGTACTGATTATCATACAGTATAGCCATATTCATTATGCGAGCAGGTTTGACTGTTTAAACACGTTTTAAAAGTGAAAACTCATTCTCTGTATATTTGATTCCTTTAAGCATACAGTATGGAGTCATGTTTTTGAGATGGACAATCTGTATCGCTTGACATCATCTAATGTACCCGTGAACATTAAACCTTAAACGCATGCACCATTTGGATTTTGCATGTGTGTGGTGTGTGGATGTGTGTGACACACTGACCTGTCACGTCCAGCTCACCCTGGCTCATGTAGAGCACTTCACTCTGCCGCATAACCACGGCAACCTACTAAAATAAGGACAGGAGGAAGGGGAAGGGAACAAACGAGAAGAAGGAAAGAAAAAAAACGGTTGCTTTTTTACACATGGGGAACAAATGAGCACCATGGCCAGGAGCCAGATTCCACACTATTGCTCAGCATCACTGAGGATTTTGGTTCTTGTAGGTTGATTTGGCTCAGTTGCAAACCTATTCAGCCGTGTGTGTATGTGTGCGTCAGGATGGTTGCGTCGACTCTTGTACCTTTTGGCCCGTAGCAGTGAAGAAGGCTGCGAATCCCGAATGCCTCGAATCCAAAACCATGGGCATTGCACTGTCCAGGTGAGTTCCTACAGGTGCTTATTTTTATTTCAACTACAAATATACTTAAAATTATAATAAATTGAGCTAAACATACAACTTAGTAGACCTTTACCTTACCTCTTATGAGGGACAGTAGTGCTCAGAAGTATGGAGAGGTCATGCAAGTATTTTTGGCAGAGAATAAATGTAAGATTTTAATCTATCGTACTATATCTATATCTTTTCGTCTTATTCCTACATTTCTCTTTTTTAAACCCTCTATACCTCCCCCTACCTGCAGGTCTGATAAATGCCGTATTGTCTCCTCCACTGGGCTTCGGAGCTCTGTGCCCGGAGAAAACAGCGCCTCCTGTCCAGAGATGAATGGCATTTTCAAACTCTCCCGCAATGACATCATTCAAGGCACTCAGACTAACAACGAAGGTTTGCCACCATGATGATGTCTTATTTGAAAATGTTTATTTACAGGAAAAAAGGCAAAGAAAGAAATATTTTATCTTATTTTCATCATGTGAATGAATATGAATACATTATTTGCATAAACAGATAATGTGTTCTAAACAGATACGTATACAGATATGAATAGGAAGCGCACTATTTTTTTCTCTAGAAAGCACGCCAGAAAGGTTCACTGGTTAAGACTAGAGGTGTGCATCTGGACTGGGATCCTGCAGGACACAACAAAAAAGTTGTGCGAGTGGGAGGTTTTTTTTTTACTTTCATGTAGACATGAAGCTTGCAGGACATTAACATGAAGGCGTGGTGCTGTGTGACGCATTTACAGCATTCATTCAGATGTTCTTAACTAATTGTCTCTGGTGGTTTAAATAAGGCTACTAGTCAGTTTATATTTTTGGAAATAGAACCAACTAAGTTTGTTAGAAAATATCGCTGGCAGGTACAAACAAAAATAATAACAGTGTGCATGGGATTAAAAAGAATAACAGTCGCAAATCTTTAGCTGAAAGCAATTGTGAACTGGAGTGATGTAGCTGAGGCTGAGGAACTGTCAGAGCCAGAATTGTATGAAAAATATAATGACAATTCTACATCTGGGTTTTTTCCAGTGTTTTTTGCGGGTTTCCAACAAACTAACAAAAACCCCTTTTAGTTTAGGTCACACCCACTTTGGGTTTAAATCCGAATACAGATAGAGATATTTGGAGCGCTTTAAACAGGTACAGATTCAGATAATAGAATTGAGTTACACCTCTAGTGTTTTGTGTTGCATGATGGTACATGGTTGGACTACAAGTGCACAGGATCTGTATGTTTGTGTATGTGTGGTATGTGTTTATATTTGTGTGTGTGTGTGTTTAGAGGAGCTGTTGGTTCCTGCCCTTCCAGAGAAAGCTGATATACAGAGAGGCTACGTGACTCCACAGCAGGTATATAACTTGTTAAACGCTGAAGCCGGTGAACCAGCACTCCATGACCCATACTACATCCTCATTTTGGACTGTCGCTCTGCAGACAGGTACCACATGCTGCACACACTTCCATAAACTCAAACCCATTTACCACACATAAGTAGCTGTTGAAGTATCATTCGTCCACTCAAGTACCTAATCTCTTTTGAAACACAGGTATAAGCAAAGTCACCTGGTTACGGCACGTGCAAGTGTGACCGTAATTCACCCAGATCTTGGTTGTTTGATAAGCTGCGTCCAGCTACAGGAGTTTTCCATCATTCTGCTTTATGCAGAGGAAGGACACAGCCCAGGTACCATGATATGCAAACAATTAAAGATCTGGATATTTCAGAACCATCCAAGTACCATAGATTAAGTTAAACCTAAAAAAAACCCACAATTCAGCCATGGTACAATGGTATATCAAAAAAGCCAAAGACTTTTTAGATACATTTCAGGACCCAGGTGCTATGCATTCTTTAGATCCCAGATTTCCTCCTGCAGAGATTCTACAGAAACTAGTAAGGACACTAGTAAGAAAACATCCCGGCTATTAAACCTCCTTCTTCAAAACAACACTATGATAAAATAAGAATCAACCACCTTCCAAGGACTACCATTATTACGTATAATCCACAATGTGTATAATCCACAATTCTGAGCTTTGGGCCATTAGGGAAGACAGCATGCCATCTTGTAGAAATGTAAAAAAAAAAAAAAAACCTTGTCTAAAACAGTAGTCATCAAATCCAGGCCAGGAGGAACTAAATCCAGTGCAATTTAGATATTTCCCTGCTCAAAGACATTTCAACTCACCAGTTAATTACCAGGTTTATTGGGTGTGTCAAGCACCAAACTGTATTAGACTCCAAGTCTCCAGCAATAGAGTTGCTTGGCCACACTACACTTCACAGATGCTGTCCTCTGGTATACATGGTCATTTTGAGCAAGTTCTTTTAAATTGCTACAATATGTCGTGTCTCCTTCAGAACTTTCACCACTTACAAAAACTCAATGTTTTCAAGCATCAGAATAGTTCCTTCTACTGGTCAAAAACTCCAATACCATCTACCACATCCAATAAGATATTAGAACATTTATAATCAATGCAATTTAGACATATCTGAGGTACAAAGAATGTACAGCTGAACCCACCAAGTCAGTCCATTAATAAGTCTCTGTCTTCTTTCCTCTCTTGTGTACAGTAGGCAGCCAAGAGGCACGTGCTGACAACCCCACCCTACAGCACTGCTTCTTCCAGCTGAGTGCCCTTGGCATGGACCCTGTCATCTTGCTGGGTGGCTACTCGGCCTTTCACTCACTCTACCCCTTCCTGTGTACACCTCGGATGGTCCTGCTCGAGTCTGAGCGCCGCCTTCTCACCATCTATCCCTCTGAGATCCTGGAAGGGGCACTGTACCAAGGTTCTGCCTCGCAAGCACAGGACTACCGCATCATCAAGAACCTGCATATCACACATGTGGTCAATGCCACCGCCGAGATCTCAGATGCCTTCCCCAATGTCCTGAGGTACCTGCGACTCCGGCTCAGCGATGATGCCCAACAGGACCTTCGCCAGGCACTTCCAGAAGCTTCCCGTTTCATAGCAGCAGCCCTAAGGGGTTCACCAGGCTCCCCTGGAGGGCGTGTGCTAGTGCACTGCAGCCTGGGACGGAGCCGCAGCTCGGTGTTGACACTGGGCTTCCTGATGGAACAGCGCCGCTGGTCTCTACTACACGCTTTCCGTTGGCTCAAAGAGAGGCGCACTTGTGCGGCACCAAATGCCGGGTTCCTTCGTCAACTCTCAGAATACGAGGAGCAATTGTTTGGGAGGCGCCTAACCTCGCTTGATGACATTAGGCTCTGAACAAGCGAGAGGGTCATTAGAAACATTTTTTGGAAAAAATGCCACAGATTTTGGAAGACTCTACAGAATCATATTCAAGATTCCAGAAATTCATAGGACAAGGAAAAGTACAGACCAAATTGCTGGTACTTAGCTGATTACATCAAGTGTGCAGTGTCATGGAGATTTAACTTCTTGCAGAATTTAGTCTTCTGACCTTGATTGGCTGGCTCAAATGTGTTTGGGGTTAAAAAGGGGTAAAAATGAACTATTGTTAAAATGATCATACGTTCGTTCCTCTTTCGGCTGCTCCCATTAGGGGTCGCCACAGCGGATCATTGGTCCGCATATTTGATTTGGCACAGTTTTTACGCCGGATGCCCTTCCTGACGCAACCCTCCCCAATTTTATCCAGGCTTGGGACGCAACCCCAGTGGCTGGGGTTGGTTCCCTGGCCGGGAATCGAAATCGGGCCGCAGCGGTGAGAGTGCTGTGGCCTAACCACTAATCCACCAGGGACCGTTAAATGATCATAGATTACCATTTATTGTTGGACAGGACAAGAACAAACTTTGGTTGGGTACCAGGTGACTGGTTAAATGTTACACAAGTGGTGAAATGTCACAAATTAGACACAGGTTATATGTACCGTTTGAAGCTGTTGAGCGATACCCAATCAGAATTTGGTTCTCTTTCTCAATCCAGAACTCTTGGTCCCAACATCTGCATCATCAAGAGGAATGTGATTATGTGTGTATGTAAGTATGTGAGCATTTTGCAAGGGCAGTGGTGGATCAATGGTTAGGGCTCTGGCCTACTGATCATAACAATGTGAGTTTGAATCTCTGTACCGCCAAACTGCCACTTTTGGCCTGCCATCTGCTCATCTGCAGAGTCTCTTTGGATAAAAGTGTCTGCTAATGGAATAAATGCAATTGGTGTATAATATAGCTTCTGGCAGGGCAATTCAAAGAGTAAACCTGGTGATATATGGAATAGAGGAATTGTATAGACTGGACCAGGGGTTGTTGGTGTCCGCAGGTTATTGTTCCAACCAAGCAAGAGCCACACCTGATTCCACCTAGACCAGTGAATCCCAGTCTGTTCAATAAGGTCCAGTGTGGAATCTTCAGCTTATCAAATCTGACTTAGCTGATCAAGCACTAGAGTAGGACTTTTAACCTTGAGTCCTGAGGAATCACTCCCCTTCAAAACTTCAGTATTTTCCCTGCTCTCAACACACCTGGTCTGGCTTATTATGGTAGGTTTAGAGCACTGAAAACTTGAAAATATAGACAGAAGAGGCTTTATAAGACTGGTAGTTAAAACTCATGGCCAGTGGTTCTCAAAGTGGGGTCTGGGGACCCCCAGGGGTCCTTGAAACATAGCCAGGGGGTTAATGACTTTTTTTTTTTTTTTAAATAAAAAATTGTTATAGTGGTGGAAACCACAATGTCACATTATCAAAGTTATTATAATTAGGGATCCAAGCACCAAAGTCAACTCAGACGAAATTTCAGGACTAGAAAGTTCTATGGATCCAAAAAATATCATTTAAAAAATGTTAATTATTTTCATGAAATAAATCTATGATGAGGGGGTTTGAGAATCACTGCTCTAGACCATCTTCCAGAACAAGTAAAACATTACAGCTATAATAATAACGATAATTTGGCTAAGAATGTTATTGAAAAGATCAAGAAAGTCAATCCAAAACAGATTTGGATAAAACATTCATTCCTGCTACACTATTTCTGAGATACTAGCAACAAAATCACACCCTCTTGAGGTTTTAATATTTGCTAAGGGATCTTGCTCATTTATTTGTTTTTTCCCTGGAAGACAATGAAAATAACAAACTGAATATTGAGGAATTAGTAGATAGTTGGGTTGAGGAACTACATAGTTGGGTTTGAAATATTGTATATTTAGGCTAGTGAAAAAAATCTTTGTTATTTTTGTATTATTATTTTTGACAATAGTGTTAGTGTTTGCTTTCTGTATTTCTAGTTGCCAAAATACACCAAAGAACAAAACCTCTGACATGAAATCTGCAAAGCATCCTGGCTAACCTTCCCCTAATTTAGTGATGAGTAATTTACTAAAACTAAATCATTTTTAGCATATTAGCATGTGGTTATTAAAATACTAAAACCGCTATACATTATTAATATTATATAAATAATGTGGGCTAAATTACAGATTCTCATACTCAAAAGAATTTTACAGTCAATTATCTATGGATTCTGCAGTGAACATGTTCTTGCATAAATATTTTATACTGATTTATTGTCACCACTTGGTTGTAAAGAATGATTTCATCTACTACACAATGTAATAAAGTGTACATTTATTTTATCACCATGGCTCTTTTTGTTTTGTTTTTTTTTTATTGTGTTTTTTTTGGCGTAGAGTCTGTTGTTTAAATTCAGTGTGAAAAAGGCGGTACCTCACGAACAAACAACAAAAACACACAATCGTAAAAATTCTTTAGCTTCTCAGACTTCACATCAGAGTAACGGCTTGCCTCAGTTGTTGGGGTGTTAAAATGTCTGCAAACAAGCTAAACTGAGAGACTTGGCTCTAGAGACAGACCTAATTATAGACCTGCTTAGTAAGAGAAGATGAATAACTATCACTTTACTTTAACTTGAAGGAATATAAATTAGAGAGGAAGAAGGTGACGGAGAGAGAGAAATGTCGAGAGCTGATTTCACCCATAATTATCCAAAATGACATCGACTACAAACTACAAACAGATCAATCCACGTATGCCCAGTTAAAGCTCTTCCATATGTGTGCTGGAGTTTCAGGGGGCAACTTGCAGCACACAATGGGACTCTTTTTGGTTTGGTTTTCCACTAGTTTAATATTAAAATCATTATCTAATCAGATTTTTCCTACAACACTGTTGAATTCTCGAATCTGATTAGCCAGAAGTTGTTGATTAATATCCTATAACAGCAGCTCTGATAGTTTCTATAGTTAGAACCTTGGACTTGTATGGGCATGATCTACATAACATAAGGCTAATAATAAATAGATTTGAAAAATATGCTGTTATGTTTTCTGTAAGGAGATGTGTATTTAACATTTATGGAAGGAGTCTCCAGTATCTATAATGTAAGTGGTAACAGGAGCTTACTTCTTTCACAGACATTCCCCAACATTAATTAACTTTAAATGATCAAAATAATTAATAAAAATGTAGTTATTGGCAAATAGCAGTGGTATAAGAGGAATTAAATATTTCTACTACGCTACGCCATCATTGATTATTTCCTTATAACAGCACATCCTATCATGACATGGAAGTTTAATTATGACCAGCATAAAATTACAGCAACTGTTGAGGATCCTGGAGGTTGCTAAAGGTCTACTAGACAAATACCTTTTAGTATTAAAGTCATAGTTTAGCATCACAAGTCAAATGCTCTAGAGTCATCCAGAATTAAGGTCAGGAATTTGTTCTGAGTGTGCTTAGAGAAAGTTTGGTTAGTGTTAGCATTACCGATGTGACTTCCATTCAGTTTGGTGTAAGTACAAGACAAATGGCTATTTCTTCATCGGAACAATGATTATTTTAATTCTATTCTTAATAAAAAATAAAGTAAGGACAAAATCAATAGTGAGTTAACTGGCTACTTGTGATAGACCAACAAATTGTTTAATTTACTAGCTAATATAAATAAGTTGTAAAACATATGTAAATATTACACAGGACATTACGCAAGGCTCTATTTTCACGTAGGTGTAAGTGTTACTTAGTGGTTACCATCTGCGCTGACTGTCACATAAATACTAAAGATACGGATAAACATACTGTATCTGCCACATCCACATGAGCCAACACTGCAATGTGACTTATTTCTGTTTGGGGTATGATTAAAAAAAAAACACACACACAAAAAAAGCTCATAGACATGAGCTATATGAAGCCTACTAAGAATACAAGAATGCAGATTGGATCCCAGCCCAGAGGTGTTAGATTTGAGAATAAATCACTGCTTTTTGAGTGAATCTTTTAGACGAGTCATTTATGTGAATCAGATCATAAGAATCAAAGAATAGAAAGTTTTCAATTTTTATTTATATGGTGCTTTTTTTTTTTGAATAGACACTGTCACTAAGAAGCTTTGCAGAAATCTGGATGTAGATTCATTCACTAATGAACAAGCCACAGGCGACAGTGGCGAGCAAAAACCTCCCTGTGGAATTATATATCAAATATATGTTGTCATATGTGTATGTGTAATGTGTGTGTTTGTGTGTGTGTGCATATATATATATATATATATATATATATATATATATATATATATATACTTTATATATATATATATATGTTATATTTGCTATCGGCACTTGGACTGGAAAATTAATTATTCTAT
>CM075012.1:2974437-3009998 GCA_037576675.1 Pangasius sanitwongsei
TGAGTGAATGCTGTATGACTCCTGCATGACTGCTGCGTTTCTGCTGTATGACAACTGTATGACAGTTGTATGAATGCGTGACTGCTGCGTGACTGCTGCGAGACTGCTGTATGAATGCTGTATGGTTGCTGTATGACTCCTGTATGAGTGCTGTATGACTGCTGTATGGCTGTGGTATGACTCCCATATGAATGCTGTATGACTGCTGCGTGACTCCTGTGTGGCTCCTGGATGACTGCTGCATGACAGCAGAGTGAATGCTGCATGAATGCTGTATGATTGCTTTATGAATGGTGTATGACTGCAGTATGACTCCTGAGTGAATGCTGTATGACTCCTGCATGACTGCTGCGTTTCTGCTGTATGACAACTGTATGACAGTTGTATGAATGCTTGACTGCTGCGTGACTGCTGCGAGACTGCTGTATGAATGCTGTATGAATGGTGTATGACTTCAGTATGACTCCTGAGTGACTGCTGTATGACAGCTGTATGACTGCTGCGCGACTGTTGCGTGACTGCTGCAAGACTGCTGCGAGACTGCTGTATGATTGCTGTATGAATGCTGTATGAATGTGCTGTGTTAGCACATTCTTCCATGTTAATGTCCCGTGAGCTTCATATCTGACTGCGCGCATGAATAAAATCCATTCCCTCCTGTGACTTTTTCTTGGGTCCTGCAGGATCGCAGTCTCGATGCAAGTCTCTAAATCTTCTCATTGGTAAATAAATGCCTTATAGTCCAGAAATACACTGAGGATAGAGCTAAATGTAATCTGAGCTCCTGTCTGTCCACTGCCTCCTGTCTGTCCACTGCCTCCTGTCTGTCCAGCTGAATTTCTTCAGCTGAAATTGTGTGTGTGTGTATTGTATAGTGCATTAGATCCTATTCACCAGGAGGACAAGGGGAACCGGATCTGTTTACAATAGTTTACACGATATTAAAGTGAGCAGTGTCTTACTCATCTGTGCTTCTGGTTCTCTCTCTCTCTGTCTCTCTCTCTCTCTCTCTCTCTCTGTCTCAGGATGGCGCTGTGTTGGTTAATGTTGAGTTTGCTTCTCCAAACTCTCCACGCTCACACTGACTTCTTCACATCTATTGGTAAGATTCGTCTTTTACTTCGCCTTCCACAATATAAAAATATAAACAAATAAAAAAATAGAAATACGTAACATTGTAAAGGACAACTTTACAATTACAATTTTTAATTAAATGGTTTAATGAAATATATGATTTTTTTTTCAAGCTGTCTTTTTAACTTTCTTTTTCATTTTTTAAAAACACATTTTTGTACATAATGTGATTTTATTCACTTCAAAATATTCAGTTTTTCCTTCTACCTAAATCACAGCCTGCTATAATCGATGCATAATTTGATCTTTGACCTCTAACCCATAGGTCAGATGACGGATCTGCTGTACACAGAGAAGGACTTGGTGACATCACTGAAAGATTACATCAGAGCCGAGGAGAATAAACTGGAGCAGGTTAAACAGTAAGTGCACACACACACACACACACACACTTCCCAACAGGACGTTCCACACATATCTTGATCTCCTGAAATCCTGTCAGAAATATTTGTTGTCACCCTAATAGAGATTATTTGCCTGTGAAAACCAATCATATTATTTTATTTTAAATTTCAAGCAATAATAATAATAATTTCATTTTGGCTTACATACAATGAACTGTATTTTAGTTTATTTAAACAATGTTAAATAAAGAAATAATGAATGTAACCATTAGATTTGAGGTTTAAGAACTTTACTGTCATATTCAAGTCTAGTTTGTATGCTGTCACGGTTACTGCAGTAGAGAATAATACGGAAACTAATAATAAAGACAAATAATGAAGTAGGTAAAAAAAAATAATAAATACACATCATTCTGTTATATCTGATATCGACACTTGAACTGGATCCTTAATTCATCTGTTGTCACACAAATCGTGTTCTTTTGTAGTCATAAAACAAGTTTTTTATTCAATACAATATAAAACCATGAATGTCATAAAAAAAAATTGAAATTGTACTCTATATATATAACCTTTATATACTGTATATATATATATATATATGTGTGTGTGTGTGTGTGTGTGCATATGATATGTATATAATAAATGCATATATTAAATACACATAATATACACATGTAATGTATGTAATGTATATATAATATATGTAACATATACAACAGTGTTTAAGATGTAGTGCAGATTGGAACAGGATGAAAAAAGGAATGTACAAATAACAGTATATAATGTTTAGTCCAAGTACAACAGTGTGTGTATGTGTGTATGTGTGTCAGATGGGCTGAGAAGTTGGACTCTCTGACATTAACGGCAATGGAGGACCCCGAGCGATTCGTAGGTCACCCGGTCAACGCCTTCAAGCTGATGAAGAGACTGAGCATAGAGTGGGCCGACGTGGAGAACCTCGTGCTCAGTGACACCACTGACGGTCCGTCTGCCGAGTAAAAATATTTATTTTACAAATACAGACATAGCGTAGCATATAGAACTGGCTAACTGCTTCTTCTTCTTCTTCTAATAATAATAATGTGTGTTTTAAACGTGCTTCTTCTCTCTCTCTGTGTGTGTGTGTGTGTGTTTGTAGGGTTTATCTCTAATCTGACGGTGCAGAGGCAGTACTTCCCCAGTGATGAGGATCAGAAAGGAGCAGCGAAAGCTTTAATCCGACTGCAGGACACGTACCAGCTCTCAGCCAACACCATCTCTGTTGGAGATCTGCCTGGTATGTGTGTGTGTGTGTGTGTGTGTGTGTGTGTGTGAAATGTCACAGTAAATTATGTCCAAAAATCTACTAGCAAAAAGAGCTTAAAAAGAAAAGAAAATAGATCTAAAAATATAATAATTCTCTAAAAGTAAATTAGGTCTAATAAATAAAGGAGCAAAGTGGGTGTAAAAAATTTATAAAGTCAGGAAATAAGTCTACTAAAATAGGTTTAATCTGTCTGGAAAAAAAGAAACTTTAGAATGGGGTTGAAAAATAGCATGAAAGGAAACAAAAAAATAAAAGATCCTACTTGTAAAAAAAAATGTCTAAAACAAAGTGTAGTGGTAAATTACATATACTGATGTTGAAAAAAAAAACACCTAAAACTGTGTCTAAAAAATATAAAACATTTAACAGAAATGATGGTCTAAATAATCTAAAACAAGTGAATACATTTTACATTGTCGGTGTAATTTTTATAATAATAATCACTAACACTTACCGGTTGAAACGTGTGTGCAGATGAATTTTAACCGACATCACAGGGTGGGACTGATTTTCATATTCTTCCTCCAGATTAGATAGCTAGATTTTTTTGACTTGTTTTATAATAAATCTTGAGTTTTCACTTTTTTGTCAAAGAATAAAGTTTTTAATTATATTAACCAACTTTCATGCCTTCTAACTAATATGTATTAGTGTGTTACTTAGCTAGCAAAAGTGACACCATCTATGTTTCCATCTCGCTGTAATAAATGTAGGTGTCGTAGGAAAAACGCGATGTTTGAAGCTAGCGAATAGACACTGTGTGCTATTAAAATATTCATAACATCATTTATAATTATGGAGGACACAACTAATCTTTGTGGATTGAAGTAGTCATTAGTGATCTGTCGTCTGTCTCTGAAAAGGTGTGGTCTACAAGAGTCGCATGACGGTGGAGGACTGTTTCGAGCTGGGGAAGGTGGCGTACGCGGAGGCGGATTACTACCACACCGAGCTGTGGATGGCTCAGGCTCTCAAACAGCTGGACGACGGGGAGGACTCGCCCGTGGACAAAGTGACCGTCATGGACTACCTCAGCTACGCCATCTACCAGCAGGGCGAGTTAGAGCGAGCGCTGGAGCTCACCAAGAGGATGCTCAAACTGGGTAAAAACACCCAGAGACCTTCAGAAACTTTTACAAAACCAGATTAACTAATCTGATCTCTCTTTAATCTGTCGAGTTTGTTTTTATTATTATTATTATTATTATTATTATTTTTAGATATTTCCCCCTCTGCGCTGGCTCTTGTTTTTCCTCTCTGTCTTATTTCTTTAAAAGAATCTGTTTTTCTATATTACACACAACGTTTCTGTATCGCTCGGCATCCGGTCAACAGGAATAAGCTACACTTTGCGTTTATTTAATAACCCAGTGTATCATATTAAACATTTCATAAATAAAGTCATGATCATTCTGATAAATGTGGAAGTACACGCTAATAAAGCACACACTTCTGATAACACGAGCCATAGAGAAACTTCATATTAAGAGCATAAATTGATATTTCTTTTTTTGATTAGTTATAAATCAAAAGGGAGAAATTCAGGACCAAACACCTGAGTATTGCAAATTTAAATTTTAACGTTTTACAGAACTTCTGTTCAATTCACATGTTCTTATTCAGTGAAAAGTTGTTAAAGTTTGTGAAACATGTGCATGCAGACGCATTCTCAGTCAGGCCGTGATGCTGAAATTCAGTTGAAACTATAGCTGTTTCTATGCATGCGGTTGCCAGATCCCACTCACCAGCGCGCCAAAGGAAACCTGAAGTATTTCGAAGTCCAGCTGGAGAAGCAGAGGAGAGCAGAAGCAGCTGCAGAAGGTGACAAGCGAGAGAAGAGACAGGTGGATAAACGGGACGTGCAGATGAAGCGCTCCAAGGACCCGCTGCCTGAGAGGAACAGATACGAGCAGCTGTGCAGAGGCGAGGGTGTGAAAATGGTGAGAACTCGACACCTCCACATGATCTTTTATTTTTAATCACCTTCTTCCCTGCTTGCTTTACTAAATAAGTAAGGGCCGTGCTGTTATAGAAAAACTACAGCAAGTGTTTGATTCCTATTATAACACAACAGTTTTAAAACTAAAAGTTTTTTTTTATTCATTAAAGAACAACACTTCATACGTTTTTAAAGGTTAGCTCAATGCTAGTTATGAAACAAGTTCATTTCTATTCTCACTTACATTATAGCAGCTATAAACACTCATTCCTTCACCAGCCTCTCTTTCTTTCTCTCTTTTGAAGTTAATAAGCAAAAAAAAAAAAAACAGCTTGTCATGCCCAAGATTTTCCCGGGTCAGAAAACGTAACAGCATTACCTCTGACTGTTACAAAGTGCTGACACTGGAGACTCCTTCTGTAAACATTAAGAAAACTCCACCCTATCAGCCATTATATCCTTTAATTTGTAAAATACCAGGATAGTTGTACAAATCCATTTATTATTAGGCTTAGATTATGTAGAACAACCACCATGCAAGTCCCTGTGAATGAGCTGTTGCTATAGAAACAATAACGTATTAGAATGAGTGGATTAAATTAGAGCTGCACTACTGATCATTGAAATAATAATAATAATAATAATAATAATAATAAGTTAACATATATATACAATCTTTTGATAATATTTTAGTCTTCTACAAAACCCTGGGTAATTATTGTGATTTGAAACATTAAAATCTAATTCTAATACATTCCACTTGTACCGCTGGTCGAACCGTGTTTATTTTCTGTTATAATTAAATCTTCTTTTCTCTCTCTGTTTTGTTGTAGACTCCTCGTAGGCGGAGCCGTCTGTTCTGCCGCTACTTTGACAACAAGCGCAATCCTCATCTGCTATTGGCTCCCATCAAGCAGGAGGACGAATGGGACCGCCCCCGCATCGTCCGCTACCACGACATCATCTCCGAGTATGAGATCGGGAAGATCAAAGAGCTCGCCAAGCCCAGGGTAAGTTCGGCTCTCTGAAGTTGATCTGTGATTGGTCGCTGGCTGTCATGTGACGCTTTGGCTTAGCTGGAGTTTTAACACTGAGATAGTAATGTTTGTAAATATGTACTTCTCATTTCATACATTAGGTCTTACTGGTCTACAGATTAACATTTTAGTTTGTTTTAGCTCCGCCTTCTCAGCTGTGTGAAGCTACTCACTTGGCTCCGCCCCCAAAATTTTACTTCAGCAGCACAACTAATGATTTGTAATTGTAAAGGTAGCATGGAAGTGTTTTTGTAAGTACATAACTATGTAAAGTTAATAGTTGTAGTATATGCAGATTGTTCTAGAAAAACACACAGATTATAACTTCATACATATTCCATTACTTTTATATTTATTATGAAACAAAAGCCCACATTGTGGTCAACCTTTCCTTTCTTTGCACACTGTCTGCATATTGAAGTAGACAGACACTAAGCAGCCAAGTGTGCCATTTTTCAGAGATAGTTGAAGGTTTTTCACTTCCTAAAGGGAAAATCTTAGAGGTGTGCATGGGTCTTTGTTTTTAAATCCAACTTCTGCTCTCTTCCTCTTGAGGGAATTCTGATGAATCGCCCCCGCTTCCACAGACAGTTTCACCAATCCCATTCACTCCTGCAGTTACTGTTATTCATTTGTACCTTTCCTACATTCATTTTATAATGAACTTGGTGAGTTCCATTTCTTAAAATATAACCTGCTGATGAATGAGTGAATGTGGTTAATGAACATGGCCCGTTTTTTTGTCCTGCTTCATATATGACCGCCTGCACGAAAGTAAAACCCACCCGATGTTTTTGTTGGGTCCCACGGGATCCCAGTACTGATGCACACCTCTACTTTGGAGCCCTGTCTGAAAGGGAAAGCCTCTGTTTTACCTAGAACCTTGAACCTTCTTCCAGATAGATGAACACAGATCCATTTAGAGTTCTAGACTGAACCTTTTTTTTTTTTGTTATAGACTGCATGTTAGTATTAGCAGTGATTAACTCCGAACCTCACTCGGGTCATTTAAAAATGGAAATGGAGCTCAGTGTTAACCCCTTTTTTGGCTCCGTAGCTCCGGAGGGCCACCATCTCGAACCCCATCACGGGTGTGCTCGAGACCGCCTCCTACAGGATCAGCAAGAGGTAAATTTCGGTGCAGGAGGGACAGAAAAATCAGTCACAGAACTCCACAGCAGAATCACATGTCACAAAAGTGGGTGGATTTTATCTGGAAATCACCGCACCAGAACTCAAACTTCAAAAGTTCTCACATTGCCTTTTTGACACGTCATAGAACAATATACATCTTTTCTGTTTTTTTTTTTTTTTTTTTACCAAAATAGCTGCATCATGTGATCTTGCTGAGGAGTTCTAGTGTTATTGGGAGCAATGGAAGGTGTGAAAGGACGCGCGCTTTGCTTTTTTCCTGCCATAGTTTTTAACATGACTGCGATGCAACAGGGACCAAAAAAAACCTTTTCCCATAGGCATTATGGGAAATTCCAAATTAGAGCAGACCTCAGCCTCAATAGGGATGAGTGAAATAAGTGAATTGATGGAATTGAGTGGATGAATTCATTATATTTTCTGGAATTAATTAAATTTGTCCCTGTTTTGCTGCTGGTCTCTATTTAGTATCACTGACCTTCTCCTTCTCTTTTTCTTTCTCTGTTTTTCTCTTCTTTCCCCCCTCCACCCTTCTTCCTCCATGCGTCTCTCCTTCCTGTTTTCTGCTCTGTTTGTCTCTTTGTCTGTCCGTTCTTGGGATTAGCTAAAGCGTGCCACAGTGCATGACCCCGCTACGGGAAAACTCACCACGGCTCAATACAGAGTCTCCAAAAGGTAATTCAACTCAATTCAATCCAACCTTTACTAAAACGCAGAGTAGACAGCAGATAAATGTGATGAAGAAAAGGGAGAGAGAGAAAAGGAGAGAAAAATGACAAGAAAGCAAGAGAGAGCAAGAGGAAGAGAGATAGATTAAAAAAGGACAGTGAGAGAAAGAAGATAGGAGGAGGGCGTGAGAAAGAGGAAGGGAAAGTATAAGGTGACAAGGAGAAAGAAAAAGAGAAAGAAAAGAAGAGAAGTAGAATAAAGGAGAAAAGACGAATGATTGGTGAACACACAGACATTGTGAAAAATGATCAGTAAAGCAAACAGCTAGAGCAAAAATAAAGATTTCATGAACCAATAGACCGAGTGTTGCGAAATATAAAGCAGACAGAACATAATACGATAATATATAAAAAAACAGCTGCATACAGTTTATGGACACTCACACACACACACACACACACACACACGTGAAAACAACAGATGGTATTTATTATCTCATTTTGTTATCTTCAAATTTGGCCCTTGTTCATTCCCAACAAGAGACAGTAAAACAAGTGGTATGCAACATCCAGACACACCCACACACACACACACACACACACACACACACACACACACACATAACATCTAACTAGCCACTTGAGTCGAAGCAATAAAATATCCTTTAATAAAGTTATACATAGAAGGACGATTCATACTGCCACACTGAAGTGGTTTAACTAAGCCTGGTCATTACGTGTGTGTGTGTGTGTGTGTGTGTGTGTTGGGTGGAGTTTATGTAACCCAGTCTGGATCCATGTGTGGGGTTTTTGTAAGGCCTACGTGAGCAAGTGCACGCTCAAGAAAAAGGGGGGGAAAAAGGCAAGAATTGTATGTAGGGGATTTGACTTGCAGCAAGGGAGAGAGAAAAAAAGAGAAGGAAAATGAAAAGGTTAGAGAAAGAGGAAGAGGTTTAGTGTAAAAAGGAAGAGGGGAAAAAGGGAGAGAATGAGATGGAAAACAAGATGTAGCAGTACATAAAGAGGGAGAAAGATAGAGAGATAGAAAGAAGTACATGAAAAAGAAATGGATGTAAAAGTGGAATTGAATGGTTGAGGAGAGAAAAAGAAAGAGAGGGCAGAAGGGAAATATACAGAGATGAAGAAAGAGAAATGTAGCAGATTAGTGAGAGAATGATATAGAAAAGGAAAGAGAGAAAGGGTGAGGACGAGGAGAAAGAAAAAAGAAAAAGAGCTAGAGAAAGACAGATAGAGAAGACAGAAAGAGACGTTGATGTTGATAAAAAGGGGTAATGAAGAACGAATGAAAAGAAGGACAAGAGAAAGGAAAAAGAGAAAAATGGAGTGGTAGTGGAAAGGGTGAGAGAAAAAAGAGAGAAAAATAGGGAAGGGGGAAAAGAAGAGAAAGACAACACGAAAGAGTAAAGGAAGAAATATAGAGAGATGAGAAGGATTAAAAAGGGTCAGAAGGTAGTGGGATTGAGAAAGAGGAATGGAAAGAGAAAGGGAAAGACTGCAAGTAGAGCAGAGGGAGGAGGAGAGGGAATAATGTGAAGAAGAAAAAAGGAGTGAGAGATGAGAGAAAAGCGAGGAGATAAAAGGAAGAAAGAAACCTGTTAAAAATAGAATGTGATAAAAAGAGGAAGAAAAAAGAAAAGTGGAATAAACGGAGAAACAGACAAAGAAAGAAGAAGAGTGAGAGATGAGAAAAATAAAAAAATAAAATCAGAGATAGATAGATTGATAGATTGATAGAAAGGAGAGAACAAGTTAGGGAAAAGACAATGGAGAAAGCAAAAGGAGGAGAGTGAAAAAGAGGAAAAGAATGAAACAAAACGAGATGAGAGAAGAAGGGAGTGAGAGAGAGAGAGAAAGAGAGAGAGAGGGGCAGGGGGAGAAAGTGAATCATAGTGATAAGAATGAGTCTCTGTTGAGCCTCAGCCTGACAGAGAGGAGATGCTGTCTCCTCATTGGCTGACACAGATAAGAGCACAAGAAATCGTCCAATCAGAACACAGCTGTCCGTAAGCAGATATGACCTCAGCGTAGCTGGGGTTCAGGCAGCACATAGAGGAAGTGAACTCAGATACAGTTAATAACTGCTGTGAATTAATCAACACCTTCTGACCAATCAGAATCAAGAATTCAGCAGTACTGTTCTATAATGGCTGATACTGGAGCAGCTAAACGCACATAGCCTAGATAGCTAGCTCAACACTGTGACTAGGATGGGGTTCTTAAGATGGAGGAAAAAGGAAGTGTTCGTGACAGATTGTAATTGTACTTAGCATTTACAAGCAGAATATAGTCAAATGACTAACAGATAAATTAGCATTTAGATGCCGAAAAAAGATTTCTAAAAATCAGTCAAGCTCAGTTTTATCTTTGTGTGTTCTTCTTATCTTTCCTTTCAGTAATGCTCACTCTCATCCCTCTTTACCTCACCTTTCCAACACCGCTTCACAAGCTCACTCACTGTTAGAAAAAAATCAGACTTAACACACCAGGTTTTTGTTCTGTAACACAGGCTCAAAGATTCAGAGCTTTCACACTGTTTTGTTTTTTTTCCTGCTCTAGTGCACTTAATTAACTTTATGAATTACTTCACATTTAGCTAATAAGCTAAGTCAATAAGATGCTTGATAACTAGCTAGTATCTTTAAGCCCAAAAGGCTTCTGATAATTAGCTAATTACTTTAGTCCAAAAGGTGTTTTGATAATTAGCTAATATCTTTAAGCACCTAAGGTGTTTGTTAATTAGCTAGTTACTATAAAACCAAAAGTTTTTTTTTGAGAATTAGGTAGTTACTTCAGAACCATAATGTGTTTTTAATAATTAGCTAATTACTTTAAGTTCATAAAGTGTTTGTTAATTAGCTAGTTACTATCAAACCAAAATGTGTTTTTGAGAATTAGCTAGCTACTTCAGAACCATAATGTGTTTTTAAGAATTAGCTAGTTACTTTAAGCTCATAAGGTGTTTTTGAGAATTAGCTAGTTACTTTAAGCTTATAAGATGTTTGTTAATTAGCTAGCTACTTCAGAACCATAACGTGTTTTTAAGAATTAGCTTGTTAGTTTAAGCTCATAGGGTGTTTTTGAGAATTAGCTAGTTACTTTAAGTTTATAACATGTTTGTTAATTAGCTGTTTACTTTAAAACCAAAAGGAGTTTTTGAATATTAGCTAGTTACTTTAACCTCATAAGGTATTTGTTAATTAGCTAGTTACTTTAAGCTCATAACGTGTTTGCTGATTAGCTAGTTGCATCTTTCAAGTGTGTGAGAGCGGGATTTACACTTTGGCCTTTCTGATCTGTATTATTGTACCTGCAAATATTTCAGTGCTGTAGTCAAACAGCAAACATCTGATTGAGCAAACAAGAGCCAGGTGAAAAAAGTCTGTTTCGAAGCATGCCAAGTGCTAATTCACTAATGTGGCTAACAATGTATGCATTAGAAATTGTGTAACAGAATTTCTGTGAAGACGCGTTCCTGTATTAATTCATCCTAATTTGACCTTTCACCTCTTAGTGCCTGGTTAACGGTTTATGAGCATCCAGTGATCGCGAGGATCAACCAGCGAATCGAGGACATCACAGGCCTGGACATGCTCACAGCCGAGGAGCTGCAGGTGAGGGACTGAAACTGCCAACTCGCTGAACGAAGGAGAAGTTTACGTAAATAATTCCTTGTGGCTGCTCCACTTAGGGGTTGGGTGAAGTATGATCCTTGAGGATATTTCCATGATACAAAATATGTCACAATGTATTTATTTGTCTGAGGTTTGCTAACATGTAGGAATCAGGTGAGTTGTGGTGATTTATTGCCAAACTAAATGAGTGTGTGGTATGGGTGGATATTTTTGGCTAAATTATTCATTTCATTTGACAGTTTGGTTATTTCTTTAATCTTTTATTACACACTATTGCCAATTACAATATTATTTAATTCATTACACCTAATATTTCTTTATTTAAAGTTTCTCTTTCAAATATTAACTTGAACACATTTTTTGTTAATATAAGAAATAACATTTTGTAATTAAATTACACTGCTAATACTCACGCTATTCTCAGAAAAGTGTATCGTTGTGTGTCTTATCTGCTACATCTAGCTCTATTATTTGCTATAAATGAAAAAAAAAAAGGAAAAAACATTGCCTTGTGTTTCAGTTACAGCTGGGCGATTTATGTGGTGATACCATATCAATATCGTGTTGAGTCACAGTACAATTGTCTGAGATATAATGTGTATCGTGGTATATTTTTATAAATATAATTTTTTTAAATGACAGTTACAAACTCTAGAAACAGTCGATTTTATGTTGAAGATTTAAAATGGTAAATGTTTTACCTTGTGATATCATTTCTTTTTGTAGACAGTACAGTAAAAATAAAAATGATTCCATAAAGAATTATATAATTATTTAAATAAAAGTATCATTTCATTAATAACTTAAAAATAATTTATATTAAAGTTTTTTTTTGCTGAAACGAATATTGCTTTCTGTTGAACATGACATTGACATTTGATATGAATTTATTTGGTGGATGATTTAAAGTAATGCTGAATGTTTTTTTTTTTTTTTTTCAGGTAGCAAACTACGGTGTTGGAGGACAGTATGAGCCGCATTTTGACTTTGGCAGGGTGAGTTCATTTATCTCCACTAAACAGACAGACAAAAATGAATTTTCCTCAGTGTTTATAATATTCTGATTGTAGACAATTTAATGTTGTCACTACCATTCCATTTATCTAAAAACAACAATACGAGTCCAGCGTGCTACTGATGACCAGTTACAGCACAGGGACTTAATAAACGAATTAAAAACATTGGTAATTGTTGATATGGTGACGTTTTCTATAAAGTGGTTTAACATTTATGGAAGGAGTCTCCAGTGTCACTGTAAGAGAAATAAAACACTTTGGGACATGCTGTTATTGAAAAATAAACTTTGGGGTAATAACTCCCAACCCCATAACCACTGATTATTTTTCTATAACAGCACATCCCCAAAATGTTTTATTCCTT
Source organism: Pangasius sanitwongsei (assembly GCA_037576675.1). Taxonomy (NCBI): domain Eukaryota; kingdom Metazoa; phylum Chordata; class Actinopteri; order Siluriformes; family Pangasiidae; genus Pangasius; species Pangasius sanitwongsei. The sequence goes on from CM075012.1 coordinate 2,987,054, forward strand.
ACTTTTATAAGCTTGACTGTTATTGTACATTATACATTATACATTTGACCGATTTAAGGAGTAATGATAATCCAAGACGAAATCTACGACCTCTGGCATATCTCTAAATAATTCTTTAATATTATCTTAACTGTGTATTTATGTGCATGTCTTTAATTTTGCTCTGTGTGTGTGTGTGTGTGTGTGTGTGTGTGTGTGTGTGTGTGTCCAGAAAGACGAGCCGGATGCCTTTAAAGAGCTTGGCACAGGGAACCGAATTGCCACCTGGCTCTTTTATGTGAGTCATCGCTCTCATCCATCACCGCTCCTTTCGTCTGTCCATCTTTTATGACCTCTGTCATCATTAGGTGTTTGGCTCTCTCTCTCTCTCTCTCTCTCTCTCACACACACACACACAAACACATACACACACACAGAAACACCAGTGATTATTGTTCTCATGGGGTTTCCAGCATCTAATATACTCTCTTGGAAAAAAAAGGTATAGGGTTTAATACTAACTTTTCATTGTGTCATCTGTTATTATAGTGCATTTTAAAAAAAAAATGTTTAGAAGTTGATATGGGTTTATAAGCCTGATTCTGTGACTGGTTTTATTACACCCAGTTATCATAAACTGGTCATGGACAAGTAGACTATAGCAACACAAATACACATTATGTTTTGGCTGTTAAGTATTTCTGAGCAAATGGTTCTTCTGGAGACTTTGACAGTCTCCAGAAGAGTTGTTTTTTTTTTTTTTTTTTAAACAAATGGAGTAATGCAGAAGACAACAAATAATTTGTATATTAAAAAAACAGGGTGCGATTTTTTTTTTCACTCATGATTTTCAATATCTTCAATATCACTCTTTCCATCCATCTGTCTAGCCAACCATCTATCCATCTGTACATTCCTTCATCCATAATCATCTCTCCACTGACTCATCCATCCATCTATTCATCTATCCATGCATCCATGTACTCCTCCATCCATCAATCCATTCATGTAGCCAACCCTCTGTTCATCTGTCCATGCAGCTACTTATCCATTCACCCATTCAAGAATACAGGAACTCCTCAATCCCTCACATTTTTCACATTTATTCAGCTGCTTGTGGTTTGGTTGGTACCGATGTTCTAGCTGATCGGGTCTGGTTTGTAGATGGACCTCAGATGAGGAAGGTGTTTGCCATTAATCTATACTCCTGTGCAAAATAATTGGGCCAAGCCCCAAAATGTCAAATATTAAGAGCTGTTTATACAAATAACAGACGACTAGCAATAAGTGATACATTATGTATGATCATGTATTGCCACAGCGCTAGCTTGAGAGCAAAAAATGACATATCTTATAGTTAAATAAATGATATGCTATTTCCGTGAAGTAACTATTAAACACTTTGAATTTTATTCTGCAGATGAGTGACGTGTCAGCAGGGGGCGCTACAGTTTTCCCAGATGTTGGAGCTGCAGTTTGGCCTAAAAAGGCAGGACTCATCTTTCACTACTCTCACAATATATACTGAATTATCTAATACTAGTTGTTATATTACTACTTATAAGTGTTTTAACGTGTGTGTGTGTGTGTGTGTGGTGTTGCAGGGAACAGCAGTATTCTGGTATAATCTGTTCTCCAGTGGGGAGGGAGATTACAGCACGAGGCACGCGGCCTGTCCCGTGCTGGTGGGCAGCAAATGGGGTGAGTGATTTCCTCACACAGTAGTAAAATTTCTACTTGAATCCACCTGAAGTCTGGGGGGAACAATACATTTTAAATCAGTTTAATAATTAATAAATTACGCTTACGGTAAGTTGAATAAAATTTTTAAAAGTGTGACATGAATTTAATTTTTTTCTAGAGGAATCCAGGTTCTCGTTAAGTGGTGGAACAATCGCACTGAAAGAAATAGAGCTTGTGTAGAAAAATGAATGACAGAACGCATTAGGTTCTAGTGGACATTATATATGAGCTGACATTATAAGTTGACTTGGTTTTTGAGGTTTTGAGGTTTTTTTGGATTATTCAGTACAAGGGTCCAGTAAAATGGCCTCAGAGCTATATTAAATATACTAATGTTGCTATTTATACTAACTTGGATTGTGTAACAAAAATAAAATAAAATAAAATCCCCAACCTTGCTTCCTGGACCCCACTTTGCCCCACTGGTGTAAGGCTTCAAGATTTTTCTATTCGTTTCCTTCATGATGATGTTCTTCTTTCTCTCATCCCAGTGTCGAACAAATGGATCCACGAGAGAGGGCAGGAATTCAGGAGACCCTGCGGACTCAGCGAGACAGAATGACGAATAGAAACGTTTCCTAATCCTCCTCCACTCCTGCATCCTTCACATTTTCAGTACGCTGACAATCTCCCATTTTATTGGCTCGTTAGTTTTAGAGCGGCCATGAGTCTGGGGCAGGGCAGTGGTAGCTCAGTGGTTAAGATGTTGGACTACTGATTGGAAGGTCATGAGTTCAATCCTCACCACCGCCAAGCTGCCACTGCTGGGCCCTTGAGCAAGGCCCTTAACCCTCAATTGCTCAGTTGTATAAATGAGAGAAATGTAAGTCGCTCTGGATAAGGGCGTCTGTCAAATGCCATAAATGTAAATGTCTGTGTTTCACATGTGGAAATGGTCACCATCTCACACACAAACACACTGAGAAATGTCCAGCTGTACAAGACAACAGATTTAACAGCTTTAAACAGTCTAAACTTTAACCACTGATGCAGACAAGCACTCCAAACATTAAAGGAATAAAACAAACTCAGTGTTTATTTAAGAGTTCAACTCTGACCAATGGAGCCATTTTATATACAGAAATAAAGCAGGGTTTGAGCTTTCAACCAGAAGTTCAGACATTCTTACAAAACCAAAATTCCTGGTGTGACCAAAGGGTTTTTTTCTTTCTGTTACTGGGTTTCAATTTTATTTATCTGAAGAGGTCAAAACGTCTGTGTTTTTTTGTGTCTATGGAAATGTTTTTTAAAAGTGTCGTGTTTTCTATGGAAATAAAAATAATGTGCCTTCCTTAAGTGGATTTCTTTCCCTTGTCCTGTTTAGATGCTGAATGCTGTAGTCTTGAAGCAAATTATATATATTTTTTTAATTTGCCTAACAAAGGAATAAAACACTTGAGGTTGTGCTGTTATAGGAAAATAATCAACGACAGGTTGGTGTGATGAAGCTGAGTTACCAGCCTGATGTTGATTATTTTCCTGTAACAGAACGTCCCGAAGTGTTTTATTCCTTTTATACTGCAGTAATTTGTCAAGGTTTATCATTTATATAAATTAAAGAATGACACATCATACTTTTTATCTCTTTACAGTTACATTTAATGTTGTGCAACATCCTCGAAACAGGTATCTGCACTTACATTATAGCTGCTATAAACATTCCCTCTCTTAAATTTAATTAGACAAAAAAAACAAACAAACAAACAAACAAAAAAAACCACAGTGTATCCTTTTGAGAAACAAAACAGAACTTCTCTGTCCTGAAGATTTTCCTGTGTCAGAAAAACTGACACTGGAGACTCCTTCCATGAATGTTAAACGCCTCACCAATCAGAGTTGAGAATTCAACAGCATGGTGGTGTAAAGATGAGTATGAAGCAGCATCAATTCCACAGTTCATGATGTATTCACAGTTCAGGTGAATTTGAGGTCTGGATACAATAAGCAGACCTGGTGTTGTGGTGTACCAGACAGAATCCAGACATTGTTTTCTCCATCACAAAAAAACAAAAAACAAAAAGTATCTAAGGGCTAATTTTCGTGTTGCTGCTTTTACATCCCAGTACGACTCTAAATGAGTTTAAATATATAACACGTAGAATGCTGATCATGTGGAATCTTGAGTGGGATCTTTGTCCATGTGTGAGGTGGTGTGAGAGTGTGAGGCAGTGTGTTAGAGGGTGTGAGGCAGTGTGTTAGAGGGTGTGAGACAGTGTGAGAGTGTGTGAGACAGTGTGTGAGAGGGTGTGAGACAGTGTCTTAGAGTATTAGAGGGTGTGAGAGTGTGTGAGACAGTGTGTTAGAGGGTGTCAGACAGTGTGAGACAGTGTGTGAGAGTGTGAGACAGTGTCTTAGAGTGTTAGAGGGTGTGAGACAGTGTGAGAGTGTGTGAGACAGTGTGTGAGAGTGTGTGAGACAGTGTGTGAGAGGGTGTGAGACAGTATCTTAGAGTGTTAGAGGGTGTGAGTATGTGTGAGAGGGTGTGAGAAAGTGTGTGAGAGGGTGTGAGACGGTGTCATAGAGTGTCAGACGGTGTGAGAGTGTGTGAGACAGTGTCAGAGGGTGTGAGACAGTGTCATAGGGTGTCAGACGGTGTGAGAGTGTGTGAGACAGTGTCAGAGGGTGTGAGACAGTGTCAGAGGGTGTGAGACAGTGTCATAGGGTGTCAGACGGTGTGAGATTGTGTGAAAGGGTGTGAGACAGTGTGTGAGAGGGTGTCAGACTGTGTCATAGAGTGTCAGAGGGTGTGAGAGGGTGTGAGTGTGTGAAAATGTGCGAGAGGGTGTGAGATGGTATGAGAGTGTGTGAGAGGGTCAGAGGGTGTGAGATGGTGTGAGAGTGTGTGAGAGGGTCAGAGGGTGTGAGATGGTATGAGAGTGTGTGAGAGGGTCAGAGGGTGTGAGATGGTATGAGAGTGTGTGAGAGGGTCAGAGGGTGTGAGATGGTGTGAGAGTGTGTGAGAGGGTCAGAGGGTGTGAGATGGTATGAGAGTGTGTAAGAAGGTCAGAGGGTGTGAGATGGTGTGAGTGCCCTCTAGTGGAAGGAGATTCAAGGAACACAAGTCTCCGCTGAATAAATCTTGCACTTTGTTCTGAACTTCTTTATCAGTGTCCTGCACACTGTCTTCATCTGAAAGTCACAGATCATCAAATTAGCAGTTCTAAAACTGCGTTTACAACCACAGGATCCTCAACCATTGCAAAAAACATCACATGGGAATAATCACATAATTCACAAAATGTGGCTTTTATACACTTTACATGTCATGGTTCACACATTTGTCACATGCAGTGCATATGTTTTAATTTCATTATGTAACGTGTACTTTTTTAACAGAGAGAGAGAGGGAGAGAGTTGAAGGAATGATAGTTTAGAGCTGCAAACATAATTGATAACAGGAACTGCAAACGTTCACATCGTTAAATGTAACTATAAACTGATAATAAAAAGTGTGATGTGTCATTCTTTATTAAATACAAATTCTAAATATCTATTATAACAGGAAAAAGACACTTCATGACATGCAGTTATAGGAAAATAATCAATTCTGAGGTGGTAGCAGTGACTCAACACACCACCCTGTCGTTAATATTTTCCTATAACTCCATGTCTTTAAGTGTTTAAAAATAAAAGTAACTATAAATAACCTTATAATAATAGTTGTAATAGTTGGCAGATTGCTGTGGTGCTGTGATATATGAGGAACAAAACATTTTGGGAAGTAGGTAACTTTGCAGTAACGTCACTTCATCACACCATTCTTGATTATTTTGCTAGAACAGCACAACACCAAGTGTTTTATTCTTTACATATCATGCATCCATAATAAATACATGACAAAACATGACCTAATTTGGAAAGACTGGCTTTGTTTCGTGCTTGTTTTTCTTGTGCTTGTGTCTTTTACGACACTCTATTAAGATGAGGGAGAGGAGAGAGTGAGTGAGTGAGTGAGAGAGAGGGAGAGAGAGGGAGAGAGAGAGAGAGAAAAGAGAGTGAGTGAGAGCGAGAGAGAGAGCGCGTGCAAGAGAGTTAGAGAGAGAGCGAGAGAGAGATAGTGAGTGAGAGTGAGTGAGTGAGTGAGAGAGAGAGAGACAGTGTTAGAGAGAGACAGCTAGAGAGAAAGAGTGAGAGAGAGCATGCACGAGAGAGTTAGAGAGAGAGAGAGAGAGAGAGAGAGAGAGAGAAATGAGAGACTTGAAGGAACCGCTGTTTATAGCTGCTGTAATGTAAGTGATAACAAGAACTGCAGATGTTACATGTTAGAACATTAAATGTAACTATAAATGGATAAAAAGTGTGACGAGTCGTTCAATAAATGATAATTGTAATAGGTAAATTGCTGTGGTTTATGAGGAATAAAACATTTCAGGAAGTGGTGTTATAGGACAATAAGTAACTTTGGGCTGGTTATCAGTAACTTTGCTTCATCCCACCACCCTGTCCTTGATTATTTTCCTAGAACAGCAGAACACCAAGTGTTTTATTCTTTACATATCATACATCCATAAAACAGTCTAAACAGTGAGTGTGTGTGTGAGAGAGAGAGAGAGAGAGAGAGAGATCACGTGACCTGTCGGTATTAATTGACAGCTGCGCCGGTGCGCGCGTGGCCAGCCGGTCGGGAGAACAGCGGGAGTGAGAGAAAGAAGAAGATCAAGAAGAAAATCAAGAAGAAAGAAGAAGATCAAGAAGGGTTGAAAGCGGAAAACCAGACTGTAGATACACTCGAGGGTTTAAAGAGCTGTTACAGAGAATAAGTCTAGAAAAAGAAAAAAAAAAAACAACAGATACACGTGAGCGCGCGCGTACCGGAGGAAGACGACATGATTGAGATGGAGAACTCGGTACCGTACGATAACGGCTTCTATCAGGAAGAGTACATGATACAGGAGGAGGAGTGGGACCGAGACCTGCTGCTGGACCCGGCCTGGGAGAAACAACAGCGCAAGGTCCCACACACTGCACATGACTTGCGTCACTATCCTGCAATAAGTCGCTGGAGTGTGTTTATGTGTGTGTGTGTGTGTGTGTGTGTGTGTGTGTGTGTGTATACCTTCACTGGGAAACATTTTCTAAAAGTCTGAGACCACACTGAAAATCCTGAATTTTTTTTCAATTTAAAACTGGAAATAAACAGAAGGTTTCAGAAGTTTGAATTATTTAAAACAAAGAAAGTAAATATTCAATATCTTAAATATTTAATATTCAAGATTCTGCACTATTTCAGGTCCCTATGTAAATATTAAGCAGATGTATGATATTGATATTATTATGTTAACTGCTTCGTACAAAAGGTCCGATCTCCCTCATGTCTAATCTCTTCTATTGAAGCGTCTGCTCAGACGACACTCAGATGCATTTGATCTAAAATGGATCACAAGGTTTTGCACAAATTTGTGGAGTCGATGCCAGCTCGAGTGCACAGCAAAAAGGGGATGAACCGAATACTAAGAAAGTCTGAAATTCATGTAAATATTTCACCAGTTTTACTTTGCACCGAAGTTGTTGTCAGTAATATCATTTGTAATGAAAATTGTTGTATTGAATAAGAAAAAGATGCAAAATAGCAGCAGTTTCACTAGAGGTCTCAGACTTTTGGACCCCACTGTATATCTTTTACCTAGATGTAGTGGACCTTTACTTTAGAGCTTTACTCTATTTATGGTCCAATTACATATCTCACATCTTGTTTAACGGTACACAATATCCACATTTCCAGGTGATAAATTCATATTAAAGGTTCAAAAGATAAGAGCACCAAGGAAAGGTACAGTTTGGTAAACAATTTTTATTTATTTATTTAAAGTGGTTAAATTGCACAAGTGAAATTTCACTTAATCCTTCTCTAATCCCAGGAGATATTTCAGTCTCCGTGTCATTGTGTCGCACTGTGGCATGACCTTTCATTCCCAGAATTCCCTTAAATGAGTATTTCAGTCCAAATTAAATTTACAAAATATCCCAAAATGTAATCAGTCAGCCACCGTAAGTTTAGTCTCTGATGTTTTTGCATCTTTATTTCTGTACTGGAGCTGCAAGGTTTATATATCAAATGCTTCTGTTCTTCCAAATATACATTCTTAGAGGTACATTATATGGCCAAAAGTTTGTGGACACCTGACCATCACACCCATATATGGTTCTTTCCCAAACTGTTGCCACAATGTTGGAAGCACACAATTGTATAGAATGTCTCTGTATGCTGTAGCATTACAATCTCCCTTCATTGAAACTAAGGGCCCAAACCTGTTCCAGGATGACAGTGAACAGAACAGTGGACAGCTCCATGTAGACATTGTTTTCCAAGGTTGGAGTGGAAGAACTCGAGTGTCCTGCACAGAGCCCTGACCTCAACCCCACTGAACACCTTTGGGATGAACTGGAACACCGACTGCACCCCAGACCTCCTCACCCAACATCAGCGCCTGTCCTCACTAATGCTCTTGTAGCTGAATGAACACAAATCCCCACAGCCACGCTCCAAAGTCTAGTGGAAAGCCTTCTCAGAAGAGTGGAGCTTATTATAACAGCAAAGGGGGACTAAATCTGGAATGAGATGTTCAAAAAGCACATATGGGTGTGATGGTCAGGTGTGCACAAACTTTTGACCATATAGTGTATAAAGGTACCATACTGTACTTTTAGTAGTTGCTGGCTTGGTAGCATGAAGGATACATCTTTTGTGACTTTTACTTAAAAATAATTTAAGGTACATAACTGGAGCACTGATATAATTAAACGTACATCAATGATGCACAAAGGTACAAAACATTGGAGGTCAGCTCGATGGTACCACATCAGCGATGAGGAAAAATACAGTTTGTAAAGTATCTTTCTTTCTGAGACTGAAATAACTCCCGGGATTAAATAAAGTTCAATAAATAGTGCAATTTAACTTTTAAGACTGTTAGGTTAAAATAACCCATAAATCTAAAAAGCAGTTAGTGAAAATAAATGAGCAGGTATGTTTAGCACTTTGCTAACAACATACCTACAATCTCACTCAGCTCACTATTTGTCCATACACCGTTTCATAAAAGTGTTAAAAACTATAAATATGCACTATAATATCACCTCTAATGTACATATCCACCTATAAACCTTCATCCTTTGGTTCCAGCTTCAAGATGGAGCTACGATTGTTTTTAGCTCGGCAACATCCTTTCGGCCATGTTTTTAGATAACGCTGTTTCATACAGCGTGAGAAACCACATAAACAAGTCTGTCTGAGACTCTGAGACACTGAACAACTCAAAGTGTGTGATGATTTACATGTGCGGTTTTCAGGATGCTAAACTGTACCTATACCTTTTAGCATCTCATATTTGTTAGCTACACTAGCCTCATAGTTTCATTGCTAACACAAAAGCTACTACGTTTTATGGTTACTGAGAGTTTAATGGAAAATTGCAGTTTCTGTTCACACAGTTTCTGTGAATATTATAGATTGTGGTGCTATTTAGAAAAAAATATAGCTATCAAAAAGTATATCTCCCGAAATAACTAAAACTCTTTGTTAGAGTTGTTGTTGCTAGCAAACTATGACACCTTTAGTTTATTTACTAGCTGTAAGTTATAGTGAGCTGAAAATGAAAACGCTTGTAACAGTAATACAGAACTGAGCTCAATACTAGTCCTTTTCTCAGATCAGTGCGATTAAAATAGAGCAATTGTGTGGAAAACCACCCAATCTGGCATCATTGCTAACAATAGCGACACTTGGAGAGGCTGAGGCGCTCGGTATGCGCTTGCTGTCAACAGATGGCTTCTGACACATGATGACGTGCTCAGGATTAGCGAGGATGCTGAGGCTAATTTTAACCTCCAGGAGCAAAAGGCTGTATGGGGTTTAATCCGATGTCCTTGGTGAGGAATTCCTTTGTTTGGAACAATAGCTGTGGTGAAGTGGGGGACTTTGTGCTCTAACTAGGACATGTATTAATCTATAGCATAGAAACTCTCCATACATTCGTCTGTTCTAATTAAAACACACTTTAATGGACAGTATTGTTTTTTCTTTACTTAAAGGAGTGTCTTATTTTATAATTTCCTGTAATACATTACCCAGCATGCATTATGCAACTTTGCTGCTGAATTCTTGATTCTGATTGGTCAGAAGGTGTTGATTAGTCTTCTATAACAGCAGCTCTGACAGTAGTTCAGACTACAAGGCACATCACAAGTTTATATGTTATTGTTTCTATAGTAACAGCTAGCTCGCAGGAAATATATGACATAATCTAAAACTGCTATGGTATAAGAGGAATAAAACACTTAGGGATGTGCTGTTTTAGGAAAATAATCACCTTCTGGTTGGTAACAGTAAGTCTGCTGCATCACACCATGCCATCGTTGATTATGTTTCTTTAACAGCATGTCCCAAAGTGTTTATCACTTACATTATAGCAGTTATAGAAAATTAAACAACACTTTATGACCAATCAGTATCGAGAATTCAACAGTGCTGTCTTGTAAAAGAAAACAGTGAATGTTTGCCAGCCAATCAGAAACGAGTATTTTCCATGATATAAATCAATACCTGCCCATCACATCACACCACGCCATTCACGCTTCAATAAACCGACATGCGCTCTCCCTATGGATGAATGAAATTCTTTCCCATCCAATCCAAGTCTCTGGGCCACAGCCAGCTTCCACATCCCCGTCCCCGTCTCACGTACTCGAATCCACAGCTCTCTTATCACAACACACCCCGCCAACAAGCTAATTTTACTGCCTTACCTCGGCAGGAATGCGCTCTGGACTGCACTGTTAAAACTTTGATCTTCGTGATGACTACATCAGGTCCAGTCCTGCTTTTAACGGCTTAAAGCTGGGCTCAGGCCATGCTCGCTCTCTCTCTCTCTCTCTCTCTCTCTCTCTCTCTCTCTCTCTCTCTCTCTCACCATCTCCTTCTCCTTTATTTCTATGGACACTAACTAAAAGCTAACTAAAAGCTAGGCTAATTAAAACATACAATAATTCAAGCCATATTTTATATGATTTATATCATTTCAAAGCATCGTTCCACAGAATCTCATTAAGAAACTCTGGTGTGCAAAAATCTGTAAGTAATGAAAGCTAGCCAAATCTAAAAATTAACAGTAGACTGTTTTAACATGAGAATGTCTTTAAGTCATATACAGTTTGTACAAAAAAAAAGCCCACTCCACTCCACTCTTACTCCAAATATAATTAAATATGAAGAGTTTTGTTCCTGTTAAAACATAGCAAATTGCCAATGCTCATATTTCTTTCCATTAATAGTTCTGTTTAATGTTGTGGAGCTAGTTTCAAAATGTTCCTCTTACACCAAATGTACCAATAAATTAATTTTGGACACATGCTACAAAGCTACCAAGTAATAAAAGCTTGTAGTAGCAGCATAAACCAATGGTGTATGACACAAGGTCATATAAAAATGTATAAAAATGGTCAGGTTTTAGGTGTGGCATTTAAATTCCAGTTTAATTTGTATATCTAATTTTTACGATCTAATCTTATTCCACTATTTTATGACACAGCTGTCATGTGCAGTGAGTGAAGCCAAGTGTGTAAACTCAACTTGTGCTTTATTTAGGGCAATCCAAGAACAGACAGACACAGACAGGCTACATCAAACTAGTATAATCCATAATCAGAAGTCAAGACAAGGAAAAAGAGTCGGAAAATTAGAACAAATGTGTGAATTAGAAAACAAGGCTCAGACCTAAACTACAAAAAAACAAAAAAACAAAAAACAAACAAAAAGCATGGCAAGACTTTGCGACTATATTGTGACACCACAGGGAATAAATAGACAAACTAATATGAGAACTAAACACAGAACAGGTGAACACAATAGGGCAACTAACCAATCGGACCAAAACAGAAATAAAGGATGTCGATGTAAGCAAAAGCATATGACATGAAAGCAGCATTCGTTGCACTGGGAATAGCACTTTACACTGAGAGGAGGAATTTGTGACAATTGGTTTTAAAGTGAGTGTGTGATGCAGGAAACTGGTAGCTATAAGCTACAAGCTATTCTATTACTTGTTAGTTGCTTAACAAATAAAAACTAAAAGAATGAACCTCAGACAGCAAGCATATTTGGCTAAAATAGCGTTTAAATACTGTGCTTAGAGCTATATTTAACTACGAAAAGGCTGTAACTCATTTAGTCGATTTGTTGTATAAAACATGTCAATGTGTGCGGTGGTGATTGGAAACCTGTAAGACGTTGCTGTGTCTGCATTCGGACAAACAGCCAAAACAAAATTGGGGTTTGACCAGAATAGTTAAGAAAACATTACTAAAATTACGTAGAAATGTTTTTATTTAATTTTTAATCTGGAGTTTCCTGTCAGCCTGCAAAAATCATGTTGTGTAAGGAGCTAGTTTAACCAACACGGTGGTAAAAACAATCAGTCTGCCCAAACACGTCTACAACCTTGTGTGATTTCCTCACACAGTGAATGTCACTGTAGCAAAGAGGTCTCTAGGTAAAGAATACAGATCCATGTGTACAGAGTTTATTAAGACATAGGCAGAGTCAAAATAAGGATCCAAGATCTTAGCCAAAAAGACAAACACGATCAGGGCAGACAAATTTAAAAATACACAGTCCAAGGAGTAGTCATGAAAGACGAGCAAAGATTAAAAAAAACAACAAAAAAAACAAAACAGATTATCAGAAGTAGCATCAGTACAACAAGGACTAGGCTAAAGAGTCATACACAAAAACAAAATACTGTCCAAGAAATCGCAGGCAAACTTTGCATCTAATGAAAAGTGCACGTGAATTTTAAAGCATGCAAACGAGAAGTGGGTGCGATAACTGAAGAAGTGAGTTAGAATTCAGGGAAGGGCGCCCTCTGGTGATCAAGAGAGGAAATGTCCGGGCTGGATGTTACAGTCATGCAGCTAAGTTGGATAGCTACATGCCTTAGCTAAATGGTCAACTCAGCCATAGTCGGAATCGTTAAATGTGATTTCCCCCCCTTTCACTGGTTTTAAAATGCTAGAACTTTACTTGCGGTTGAGATACATGCAAAAAGTCAAAATTTCAGTATGTGTATGGTTGTTGCAGACCAAACACACAAATATACAAATGGATTGCTGATATATGTCCTAATACAGTCCCTAAACATGCTCTTGTTGACTTGGTTGAATCCTTGTCACAGGTTGGTCCAGTATGTTATTAGATAGAATGAAATTAGTTTGATGATTGCACAGATACCTGAGGGATAAGTCCATAAGAGTGCAGAATTTTGCAGCAGAATTGCAATTTGATCAAATTTGATCAAAAAGTATGTATACACCTGAGCATTCCAAAACCATCCATCCATCCTCTGTACTGCTTATCCTACACAGGGTTGTGGGGGGAGCCTGGAGACTTTACCAGGGGACTCAGGGCACAAGGTGGGGGACAACCTGCATGGGGTGCCATCCCATCACAGGGCACAATTACACACACACACACACACACACACACTCACACACCCTACGGACAATTTGGAAATGCCAATCAGCCTACAACACATGTCTTTGGACTGGGGGAGGAAGCCAGGGGAAGCCCCCAAAGCACGGCGAGAACATGCAAACTCCGCGCACACAGGGCAAAGGGATCCGAACACCCAACCCTGGAGGTACGAAGGCAACAGTGCCCCCCATGCCAAAACCATGGGCATTATTATGCATTTGGTCCCCACTTTGCTGTTATAATAAGCTCCACTCTTCTGAGAAGGCTTTCTGCTAGAGTTTGGAGCATGGCTGTGGGGATTTGTGTTCATTCAGCTACAAGAGCATTAGTGAGGTCAGGCACTGATGTTGGGTGAGGAGGTCTGGGGTTCAGTCGGTGTTCCAGTTCATCCCAAAGGTGTTCAGTGGGGTTGAGATCAGGGCTCTGTGCAGGACACATTCGAGTTCTTCCACTCCAACCTTAACACACCATGTCTTCATGCAGCTTGCTTTGTGCACAGGGGCATCGTCATGCTGGAACAGGTCTGGGCCTCTTAGTTCCAGTGAAATTTGAATGCTACAACATACAAAGACATTCTATAGAATTGTGTTCTTCCAACTTTGTGGGAACAGTTTTGGGAAGAACCAGATATGGCTATGATGGCCAGGTGGCCACAAACCTTTGGCCATATAGTGTATTAAACATTTCCTAAAAAGAAGATTTGAGTAAACTGCATATGAATTTAGTGAAGGATCTCAAATGTTGCCTGTTTATTGGGAACAGTCTACACTCATCTGTCATTTTATCAGGCCCATCTATCATACAGGCCAACTACAGCCATCTGCTGTTCTGCACAATGTATTGGCAATGGATTGTATGTATGAGTGTGTGTGGTGTTGGTACGAGTATATGTTCCTGATGAACTGAGATCCTGGTGTATGACTAAAAAATATGAAACCCATATATACACATAATGCTTTTACGTAAGTCAGGAGAAGGTCAGGTATTACTGGAGAGCGGGACAGAGAGTCCGACTCGTTCCTGGAATTACTAATAGAAATCCCAGGCATCATGTCAGAGGAAAGATTTATGGCCTGTGATCCTCCACCAGACTGGTGTGTGACTCAGAGAAATGACGTCGGTGGCTGAACAGTAATCTTATACCTTCAGAGTAACACATCAGTCAGCTGCACAATCATTAGTGCTGCACAATATATCATTTGTTATTGCAATATGTAACCACAACGATGATGAATTCTCGCTTCTGCTTGGTCAGAAAGTGTTGATTCATTTTCTAACAACAACACTAGTGCACCTGTGAATCACAAAATCATAATAGCATTATCGTTTCTATAGTAATCTTACACAGGGATAATCTATGTCTAATAATAATCTTACACAGGGATAATCTATGTCTAATAATAAACAGATTATTTTAGCTTATGTTAAATGTTTTGTTATTTAACAAACATCTTACAGTTTTCTGTGAGGAGATGGTTATGAAACATTTATGGAAGGAGTCTCCAGTGTCAGGGCTTTGTAACAGTCAGAGGTAAAGCTGTACGTTTTCCAACACGGGAAAGTCAGAGTTTCTCTGTAACATGACAAGCTTGTTTTATTAACTTCAAAAGAAAGAAAAAAGAGAAGCTGGTGAGGGAATGACTGTTCATAGCTGTTTTAGCATAGAACCTACATAGAAGCTAGCTTCTAAGAACCTTTTAAAGGTTAACCTTTTAAAGAGGGACAACCGAAGAAGAACCCTTAAGCGTTGTAGATGTCTGAGATGTGTGCGTGTGTGTGTGTCCCTCAGACATTCACTGCGTGGTGCAACTCCCATCTTCGAAAGGCTGGCACGCAGATCGAGAACATCGAGGAAGACTTTAGAAATGGCCTGAAACTCATGCTACTGCTCGAAGTCATCTCAGGTACACACACACACATGCACGCACACACTTAGTTTTAAATTAACCAACTGCTTTATATGTTTTCTGTGCTCATTTCCCCCCAAAACCATAAATTTTGTGCTTATTTCCTGTTTTGTTACAGGTGAGCGGTTACCCAAACCTGACAGAGGGAAAATGCGATTTCACAAAATAGCCAACGTCAACAAAGCTCTCGATTTCATCACCAGCAAAGGAGTCAAGCTCGTCTCCATCGGCGCCGAAGGTGTGTTTTCATTTCACACACTCCGGTGTTCACTGATCTGTCAGTATCTGTGCCATAGGTGCGACTGGTTACTGTCTCAGAGACCACCTGTTTACTTCCTGTCTAACTTCCTGCTTTTGTCAAAAAGTGCAAAAAGTTTAGTTTCAGAAGTTTTTCTACTTGATAGTATAGTATAGCTAGATAACATATACATATTATACGAAGTGTATGATTTGTGTATTTGACTATTCGCACTACTCCAGCTCTGTTGTGGACACACACTGAGTGTGTACCGATGTGCTCTGTGTGCAGAAATCGTGGACGGGAACGTGAAGATGACTCTCGGAATGATCTGGACCATCATCCTGAGATTCGCCATTCAGGACATCTCCATAGAAGGTACAAAATAGTAATAGTGCTTAGACTAATTATAGAACACATTTACTGTGCAGTTATACTGTAACATAACCAAAATCTGAAATAAGATACGTTTAATAATGATTAATTATATAAAATACACACAGTAGTATACACATAAGGAAACACTATGGCCAGGTATATTTTATTTGGCACTTCGATTGTACATGTTAACGCAGTGTGTGTGTTTGTGTGTGTGTGTTGGTGTGGGGGGGATTGTTATAGTGTGATGTGACACAATGTATGCACCAGACTGAACAAACTAGAGCTGTCTCATATCGTGTAATTGTGTACTATTCTGGATAGTTTTTAGTATACACACATTTTTTAAATTACGTATAGTGACTGAATTTTGAAAACCTCTCATGTAGCTTACAAATCAACCAAAAAGAGTTTTGTGCACCAATATTCTAGATATTGTAGATTAGTAAAACTTTTTAAATGTAAGGTCATAGTTTTCAATCTGATATGCAGCTCATGACAACAGTCACGATGACAGTATAAAGTTTTAAAAAGAAACTAACAATACCAGTCTGTGTTTAACATCTCAGTGCTGCTGTATACTCTCTGAACGTTTACATCCATGTTGAACTGTGCTGTTTAGACTAAGCCGTGCCATCTAGTGGATATCGCTAGATTCTGTATGCTAGGTGTTGTACAGACTAGTCTATTCGTTGAATACATTCACCGGGAATTCTGACCAATCCCTCTCACTTCTGCATTTGTTATTGTTGTATTTAAAGCTAAATACTATTGAAATAAAACCCATGCGCTGTAGCTTAAAATCTGCAAAAATAGTGAAAGAAGGCATTTCATGCCACGGGTTGCACATCGCTATCTGATCCATTCAGCTAATTTACAGCAGCGAACCTCAGTTCGAAGAGAACGATCCATACATGTTGTCAGTTAAACATGGAAAAGCAGGTCACTGAGCTATGAGGAGAGCTCTGATGATGGCCCTGAGCTTCCCAGCTGCGCGCCCTTAGTCCCAGAATCAATACATTTATTATTTTGTTCATATTTATTGCACCGATTTATTGATTTATATACCACAGCAGGTTGAATGCTCGAATCTGATTGGTCAGAAGGTGTGTATTGTATTCTTCTAAGAGCACAGCTCAGAAAGTTGTCCTGGCTGTAACATGAACGATTAATATTAATGCACTTGTTCTATAGTTATTGTTATCTAACGTTATTGTTTCTATAGTAACAGCTCATTCACAGGGACTTGTACAGCGGACGCGCCACCTAATCTAAGACTAATAATAAACAGATTTTAAAAAACATGTTGTATAACAAAGTAAAACGTGTAATTGTTCATTTGTTCAGTTGTATAGTGATGTTTCTTGTTAGGAGACATTTACTTTATTTATTTATTTATTTACTGAGAGAGAGTGAGAGAGAGAATGAGAGAAAAAGAGCGAGGCTGTTGAGGGAATGACTATTTATCGTGGCTATAATATAAGTGAGAACAGGAACTAACTTGTCTCTCGGACTTTCCAAAAAATGAATCTAGCTATAACCTGTTAAAATGTGCGATGTTTTATACGTTAATAAATGAAACGTTGTAATCGTTGGCAAAGCGCCGTTGGTGTGGTTTATCAGCGTTTAGCCACGCTAGCCTAAAATAGTGATGTCCTGAATTAGACTTTGATTTCACAGTGGAAAAGATGAGTGGTCGAGTACTTTTTGGGAATCCTAGTACGTGTACGTGCGCATTTAGTCACGCATCGAGTACAAACCAGACCATAAATACCTCACGCTTTCTGATCTGATGTTATAAAGCAGGCTGAAACACACCAGCGTACTTCAGGATAGCTGTAATAAATGTAGTACCAAATTCAGCACATATCCTTCAGCTGTAATTAAAATCATAACCAAAAAACAATTTATAGAATTATAGAGTTATATAAAGTATAGAGGATAAACCATCCCCCCCCTTTTTTTTTAATCACGTTATGATTTATCTTAAATCTATATCTAGATTGATCTAAACCTTTTCTCTTGTACGGATTATTTTTGTATTATTAAATGGATACATAGATAAACTGTCATGTAAGTGAGGAATGACATCAAAGTCAAATAAATAATTAATAAGACTTAAATATGATTATATATGTATTAAAGTCATGTAGGAAAACGCAGACTGTGTAAATTGCTCAGCGCTGTTTGCTCATGGAGTTGATTCATTAACGCACTGACGGCGACTGGATTCCTGTGTAACTGAGGGAAACAGAGGTGCTGTCTTGTTTACTCAGTTTTATTTGAGGAATGTGAGTGTGAGGAGATTGACAGGCGTAAGTGGCGTTATCAGGGTGCTAACTTAGGAACTCTGATGTAAGACAGCTCCGTCAACAGTCTTGCAGTTTGAATAGCAAACGCAAGGCAGGCCTGATGCCATGTGGAAAATTTCACGTTAGTATCACATCTAAAAGTTATACTTGGAGTAATTTTCTTCATAAAATATAGCCAGGGCTTGATTTGAGTAAAACAGTGGGATGGCATTATGTCAGTTATCGATCTTGTACAGCCTTTCATTCATCTCCTTTTGATTTATTTTGCTTAAGATTTTTTTTTGTTATTGAGACCTTCACAAATAGCAAAATTAAATCTGGAATGAGATCTGTTGATTGCTCTTAAGAACAAATGTTAAAAATTGTTTCAGATGTTTGGAGTTGTATATTTGTGTTTATAATCTAGTATTGCTGTGCAAATCACAGGGTTACATTAATGCACTCGTTCTAACATGTTATCGTTTCTATAGTAACAATATACTGTACACAGGGACTTGTAGGGCAGACGCTCCACATAATCTAAGTGTAACAATAAACACAATTTGTTCTTTGTGGCTTCTCTGTAACATGACAAGCTGTGTGTTTTTTTTTTTTTATCTTATTAACTTTAAGAGAGATAAAAAAGAGAAGCTGGTGAAGGAACCACTGTTTAGAGCTTATAATCACTGTTTATAGCTTCTCTAATGTAAGTTAGAAGAAGAATTAACTTGCTTCATGGACTTTCCACAATAAATGTAACAATACATTTGAAAAACTCTTTCTTTAATAAAAGAAACATAATTGTTAGAAAATTGCTGTGTTATTAATGGAATTAAACACTCCAGGATGTGCTGTTATAGTAAAATAATCAAGTTCATGTTGGTAACAGGAACTCCACTTCATCACACCACTCCATCACTGATTATTTTTCTATAACAGCCATGCTGCTTTGTGTTTTATTCCATACTTATGATATGTGATTTTATCGAGGTGATTTTATTAGCTGTCTAGTTGGCTTGCTAACTAACTAACTAACTAACTTACTAACTAAATAAGTGTCAGTCAATAACTATGAAAATGCCCTAAAACCCAGTCCACAAGGAGCGGAAAGCTACTCAAAAATCAAATTTCTATATAATTTGATTTTTGAGTAGCTTTCCGCTCCTCGTGTACTGGGTTTTAGTGCATTTTCATAGTAACTGACTGACATGTCTTGCTAGATGAGCTAGCTAATACCTAACCTCTGTGTAGTATATAAGTACAGAAACATGAACGCTTCTCATGCTTGGCTTGTAATGAAGTCCTACTAAACCCCATTGCTGTCTGCCGTTTACTTTTAGAAACCTCGGCTAAAGAAGGCCTGCTCTTGTGGTGTCAGAGGAAGACGGCTCCCTACAGGAATGTTAACGTACAGAACTTTCATGTCAGGTGAGTCTAATAACGCTGTACACAAATTCAAAACATCAAAGTCAGATCAGATCAGAAAGTCAAACATCAGAGTGAAAACACAAGTCAAAAGTTTTTGAACACACTTTTTCTTTTCTTTCTTTTTTCTTTTTTTTTTTTTTTCATTTTATTACAGTTTTCAGACTAATAGCAATTAAAATTAGGAAAAAAAAATGAATTTAGGCATGTCGTTTCTAATTTCGTCCGTTTCCAGTAAGGTATTTTGATTTGCATTTTCAAAATTCACACAAAAGAGCTGAATGGAAAACACCATATAGTCGACCGTAACTACAGCTGTACTTATAGGTGTTTAACAGAAATACTATTAGATAATATTAGCATAAACATAAGGTTTATGCTAATGCTAGTGGAGTTTTATTTTACCTTTTAACTTTTCAACCTGAACATGACCCTAATGTACTAATCTCTAGTACTTCAACTCAAGTTTACTAGAAATGACCAGAAATGTGTTTGGTAACGTTTGACCTTCTGACCTTTCAATCGGCGTGGTGAAGCTGGAAGGACGGTCTGGCGTTGTGCGCCCTCATCCACAGGCACAGGCCCGACCTGATCGACTACGCCAAGCTCAACAAGGTGTCCCGTGTGACCCCGAGTTAACCTTTGACCCCTGATATTAACTTCACTGATACAGAAAAATGTAATGGTCACATTAATGTGGAAGTGATATGAGGTTTATGCTAACGAGTAATTTTTTGCAACAAAGCATCACAAAACACAAAACTTCCTCATTTGAGTATGTGAGATTCATAAAGACTAACCACACATACTAATCACTTTTTTTCAGCAGCCTGTGGTGTACAATAGGGTCCAAAATTCTTAATCCACTACTAAAAGCTAGTTGTTCATTAGGAATACAAACATCTTTTGATAATATACTGAATCTAAACTATGGCTAGCTTTTGGTTAGAGATATATTTGGTATAATGTGCAGCAAAAAGTTCACCACACTTTTCTCTGAACACAACAGAGAGACTCTGAGTTTTCCAACCCCAGAATAGCTGCAGGAATTTAGCCGACGGATGCCTTCCGATAAACTGCCAGTGCCACTGACGGACCGAGCATTATAGTCATCTGTTAAAATAAAGAATTCATAGGGAATGATCTTTTGGTCCTATTTTAGTAACTGTTTGTCAGGAGAAATTGCTTCAGAGGCTGGAGGAGCGTGTTATTAATCCACTGTTACTAATACACAATATAAATACACAGAAGCCAATTATACTAAGCTAAAGGGCTACAGGATGTACATATGTAGTTAATATGTACTTCATTTTACAGTTTTCAACAAAAAACTGATTCAAAAATAAACAATTAAGGACTTTGAGTTTTTATAGTTGTTGTACCATTTGCTTAGCTTTGTTTTATCTCAAATTTGTAAATGGCCCTGTGGCAGAATTGTAACATACATGATGCAGGAAATGGAAACATAAAACTTTCTACAGGTTTTCTACTTTCTTACATTTCCATACACACAGTTATGGGGTACTTACTGATAGCTAGCTGTTGTACACACACTGTAATGGACTAGATAACAATAGCTAGGTAACATAGACACAATTATAGCTTAAGCAGCAATAGCTAGCTAATGTAAACACACTATAATGGACTAGGTAACAATAGCTAGCTAACATACACACAGTTATAGGTTATGTAGCAATAGCTAGCTAATGTAAACACACTATAATGGACTAGATAACCATATCTAGTTAACATACACACAGTTATAGGTTATATAGCAATTGCCAGCTAATGTAAACACACTGTAATGGACTACACAACAATAGCTAGCTAAAGAAATTGTTTAATAAGGCAATTTGTATGCTAATGTGAGATCCTCTACAGTGAGCTTGATGCACTCAAAGATTTTATTAGACACTGAAGTCAAAGGATTTATTTAGACAAGCCAGGCCAGTCAGTTCAGTCTGGAGTAAATGGGAACACACACACACACACACACACACACACACACACACACACACACAGCTGTTGCATTTGGCTCCAGGTAAAAGTATGGTCAGGGTAATCCTCAGGTTTTTGTCCCAGGCTCAGTGTTCTGGTAAAGGGACATCAGAAAGTCCCAGTGGATCTGCTGTAGCCGTTTACTGGCATACAGAGAACAATAGAACACACACACGCACACACACACACACACACAGGTACCCCAGATATCCAATCTGACTCATGAGCACATGTGGGATCAGTTGTCCACTGTTTAAAATCCATCTGAGAATAGAAAAGCAGTTTTGGGACTTGAGACATGAACAGCTGAGAAATTCAGGCACTCACAGTGTCAGAAAAAAAACACAGTACTATAATGTCCAAAAGTAAATACACCCCCAAATGTGCCATGTTAGTCCTCCAGGTTGCTTTGTGTACTTTAGAAGAGTTTTGAAGGTCACATTACATTCATCTTTCTGTGGTGAAAGATACAGATTAAAAAAAGAACTTATTTCTGTTATTTCCATTCAGATGTTCAGATGAAAACCACACTTCTGTTACACACGTGATTAACTGAAAGTTGCAAACCTAAAGAAAAATAACTTCTGCCAGGGCCGACAGGAATACATGGGCTAGCATGGCTAATCCCTCGCTCTATTTTGAGGAAAAAATACATAAAAATAAGAGTCAATTTTTGTCATCCACCTTGTTTTATTTGCTGTTAACAAATGGCTGAACAAATTTGTGGAACTCTGAGTGCAGAGGTTCTGTTTACCGTGCTTGCTATTTAGAATAGACACAGTATGATTACGCACTTGAAACACTTAAAAATATAGCAATCCCAAGTGTCGCTTCTTGGCTTTCAATGAGTGTGTTCCTGTGTGTTTGTGTAATAGTTTTATGCCTATGATGAGACCCCGTGCTAAAAGACTCAACGAATCCATATTAATCCATAATAATAATAGAGTAGAAGTAAGTGGTAGGTAGAAGAATTTAGCTATTGCACTCTAGATCCTGACCAACTGTCACTGATGTCTACTATATTTTATATCACCTTAGTGTTTGCACTATTCTGTGCATGTTGTGTATCCATTAACACTACCTTTAAGAAGTATTATATTTAGGGTTATGTGTCAGCTGTAATTTGTCAGAAGGAATAAACGCTTGATATCTTCGGTCTGTACAGGACGATCCTCTGGGGAATCTGAATCTGGCATTTGACGTGGCAGAGAAACACCTCGATATTCCTAAGATGCTGGATGCAGAGGGTGAGCCTTCCTGTATTTAACACTGTGAGATGTTTTTGCATCTTACGAGTGTGCAAAGTCTCAAGATCATGTGATACAAAGGTTTTGAGCTTGAAAAAAATAATGGTTTAGTTCTCTGTCAGGGATTAGTCATTAAATTAGACACCTACACTCATGTTTTGCTGTAAGCACATGTTAAATATTGTAGGGAAACATTTTATATATATATATATATATATATATATATATATATATATATATATATATATGTGTGTGTGTGTGTGTGTGTGTGT
>CM075012.1:3010098-3021775 GCA_037576675.1 Pangasius sanitwongsei
CCCTGAAAATGGAGGTACTTTGTTGAAAATGGCTGTAATTCCTAAATGGTAAATGCCATATTTTTGTAGAACCTCTTGAAATAAAGCTGAAAGTCTACACTTCGATCACATCTTGATTGTTTTATTGATCTGATAAGTGTGTACTCTTGGACTAATTGATTTAAGACCAGATATGTGACTTCTCTTCTCTTCTCTTCTCTTCATCTACACATTGCATCTTCTCTCCCTTTGGTCTTTTCTCCTCACTTCTGTTTCTCATTCTCTTCTTTTCATTCCTTTTCCAATCTCTCCTTTTTCATTTTCTCCTCTCATTTTTCTGCCTTTCTCTCTTCTCCTCTCTTTTTCCTCTCTTGCCATTTTATCTTTCTTCTCCTCATCTCCCCTCTTCTCCTCTGCTTCCTTTTCCCCTGATCATTCCTCTTTTCTCCACTTGTTTTGTTGTTCTTTTCCTTTTCTTCTCCTCTTTGTTTCTTCTCTTCATTCTTACTATTATCTCCTTTTCTCACTTCTTTATCAATCCTCTCTTCTCTTCTCTTCTCTTCTCTTCTTTTCTCTTCTCTTCTCCTTTCCTCCAGACATCGTGAACACTCCTAAACCTGATGAGAGAGCCATTATGACATATGTGTCCTGCTTCTACCATGCTTTTGCTGGAGCAGAACAGGTATAGTGTGTAGGTGTGACTACAGTATGTGTGTGCTTCAGTAATTAACATTCATCCATCTACTGTATCTCTCCATCCAACCATCCAGCCATCATTTTTTTCTGTCTGTCTGCAGGCTGAGACTGCTGCTAACCGAATCTGTAAAGTTTTGGGGGTGAATCAGGAGAACGAGAAGCTGATGGAGGATTATGAGAGACTGGCCAGCGAGGTATACACACACACACACACACACACACTGTGACACCTCTCTCTTCTTCTGTCTTCAGTGCTCTTCTCTTCTCTCTTCTTCTCTTCTCCTCTTGTCTTTTCTTTCCTTCTCTTATTCTGTCACCTTTCTTCTCTTTGCTTCTCTTCTCGTCTCTTCTCTTCTCTTCTCTCCTCTTCTCCTCTTCTCTTTTCTTATTCTATCTCACTCTCTTCTCTTCTCCTCTTTTCCTCTTGTCTTCTCTTGTCTTCTCTTCTCTTCTCTTCTCTTCCCTTCTTCTGTCTCATCTCCTCTTTTCTTGTCTCATCTCTTCTCTTCTCCTCAGTTGTTGGAGTGGATAAGGCGCACGACCCCGTGGCTGGAGAACCGTGTGACGGAGAAGTCCGTGGCTCTGATGCAGCGTAAGCTCGAGGATTTCCGTGATTACCGTCGCCTTCACAAGCCGCCCAAAGTGCAGGAGAAATGTCAGCTGGAGATCAACTTCAACACTCTGCAGACCAAACTGCGCATCAGCAACCGTCCTGCCTTCATGCCCTCTGAGGGGAAGATGGTGTCGGTGAGAGACACACACTCAAATCACTCAATCAGGATTATACCACAGCACTGTGGAATTCTCAAATCTGATTGGTCAGAAGGCGCTGATCAGTTTTCTGCATCAGCAGCTCTGACAGTAGTTCCAGCGACAAATTCCAGCTTCATATTAATGCACTCATTCTAATGCTTTATCATTTCTGTAGGAAGCTTTATGGTGGACATGACATACCTAAGACCAACATACCATAACCTAAGACTTAAAAACATGCAGTTGTTTAACAAAGAAAAACACAATCATCGATATGATTAAGTTTACTGTAAAGAAATGTTCATTTAATATTTATGGAAGGAGTCTCCAGTGTCAGCGCTTTGCAACAGTCATAAAGCTGTAAATTTATGATTTCTGACATCTTTAGGACAGAAGAGTTTAAATTTGAGGTTTCTCTGTAACATGACAAGCTGCGTTTTCAGTCTTCTTAACTTCAAGAGAGAGAAAAAAAGAGAGGCTGGTGAGGGAACGACTGTTTATATGAACTGTTATAGCGTAAGTGAGAACAGGAATGAACTTGTTTCATGGACGTTCTACAACAGTAAGGGATAAAAAGTATGATGTGTCAGTGTTTAATAAATAAAACTGATGTGTGAGAGGAAGGAAGCATTTCAGGACATTCTGTTATAGGAAAATAATCGACTTTGCGATAGTTACAAAAACTTCACGCCATCCTGTCGCTGATTACTTACATTTAACAGCACGCCTCCCAAGTGTTTTATTCCTTACTTTACACTCAGTGACTTATTCCTTAAACAATTACTGCCTTACAGTGTGCCTTCTTAAAGTAAGTTTATGTAATATATGTTAAACTGTATGGCCAAATGTTTTTGGACACCTGACCATCACACCCATATGTACTTTTTGGACATCCCATTCAAGATTAGTCCCCCTTTGCTGTTATAATAAGCTCCACTCTTCTGCGAAGGCTTTCCACTAGATTTTGGAGCGTGGCTGTGGGGATTTGTGTTCATTCAGCCACAAGAGCATTAGTGAGGTCAGGTACTGATGTTGAGCAAGAAGACCTGGGGTGCAGTCGGTGTTCCAGTTCATTCCAAAGGTGTTCAGTGGGGTTGAAGTCAGGGCTCTGTGTTCTTCTATTCCAACCTGAACACACCATGTCTTCATGGAGCTCGCTTTGTGCACAGGAGCACTGTCATGCTGGAACAGGTTTGGGCCTCTTAGTTTCAGTGAAGGGAAATTATAATGCTACAGCATACGAAGACATTCTAGACAATTGTGTGTTTCCAACTTTGTGACAACAATTTGGGGAAGAACCACATATGGGTGTGATGCTCAAGTGTCCACAAACCTTTGGCCATATAGTGTACCTTGGATGTACTGATGGGGATTTAACAAACCTGGAGTGGATTTTGCCATTGGCAAAAACCGTTTAGCCATTTATCACCACTTTTTTATTTGTTTTTTAAACTTAGCTAAGCTTATTAGCTTGCTAAATTTGTTACTTTCTAATAGCTAGCTAGCTACATATAGGAACAAAATTTCATTAGCTATCTGGAGTTAGTTGGTTACACAAATTACAGCGTAAAATCGTGATGTTATTTCTTCTGTTTGCACATATAAAGAGTTTCTTTTGTCATACTGTCACTGTTTTGAAGAATGAACTGCATTAAGCCAAATTCACACTGTACGACATTTGTCACAAGTCTTGCTCTTAGAGCTCTACCTTCCTGCAGAATTCAGCACCAAATCTAGCACACCTAATCCAAATAATTATGTGGGTTGGTAAAGGCTGGTGACTACTGCTGTAAAGCTGCTGGCCCAGCGTTACTGTTTCAGACAGAAATCGCACATTGTAAAAGAATTTTGTGGTCATGAGATGAGATCAGTGGTCTTATAAAGCATGATGTGATGCTCACCAGCATTGCAGTTGTCATCGTGACCAAAGAGAGTTGACGAAAAGCTACCAATAGAAGGATGGCACAGAATGTCGCAAAACTTATGGGACAGCATTGAATACGTTAGTGGCAAAGGGAGAACATAAATGAAAAGTGCTAATGGACAGAAAAACCGTCACTCACTTTGAAGAATGTTTGTGTGATTATACAATGAAGATCCTGCAGTTAATGAAAATTACTACCTTCTATTTAAGTCAACATTCATGTCAGCGTGATCTGCTGACATGAATGTTGACTTGTATAGAAGGTAGTAATTTTCATTAACTGCAGGATCTTCATTGTATAATCTAACATGGAGAACACGTTATCACACAGTTTGTTGTGAAATTACTCCTAAGATGAATGTCAAGAGCCTTATAGTTTGAGATTTTGAGTTTTAGTGTGTGCTTGGGTGTGTGTAGGACATAGCGAGTGCGTGGCAGGGCCTGGAGCAGGCGGAGAAAGGCTACGAGGAGTGGCTGCTGACGGAGATCCGCAAACTCCTGCGAGTTGACCACCTGGCTGAGAAATTCCGCCAGAAAGCCACCACTCATGAGACCTGGGCCTCAGGTGAGGAAAAACTAATACATAGCATCCTGAGCATTTGGAAATATCATTGTATAAACCCGCTATTCAGATGGATATCATTCAAACAGTTGAATTGTGTGTGCGTGTGTGTAACAGGTAAAGAGGAGCTCTTGACTCAGAAAGACTACGAATCTGCTTCACTGACGGAAATTCGAGCTTTGCTGAGGAAGCACGAAGCATTTGAGAGTGATCTCTCGGCTCATCAGGACAGAGTGGAGCAGATCGCTGCTATTGCACAGGAACTTAAGTATGACCTTTAGACCTCTGACCCCTAACTTCTACTGCTAACACTGTGCTAACGTTCTGCTAAATGTCAGTTATTGTGAGTAGAGTGAGATGGATGCGGCTCTGGTGTACTTGAGAATTTTCATCTATTTCATCTATATACATTTAGATGTTATGTGTTACCCATATGTGTATCTGGGAATACGGTTCTGTTCCATTTTGAAAGGAAATGATATTTTATAATGTGTGTTGTGTGTGTGTCTCTCTCTCTCTCTCTCTTAGAAAATGGCAAGTTTACTTGAATGATAGCGTGACTGTGACAGTACTGTAATGTTTTAGTGGAAATAATAGAAGGGCAAACTTTCACTTAATGGCTGCCCATGCACCCAGAGACAGCCGAGGGTGCCAATACTTTTATCTTTACTGAAAATACAGAGGACACACAAGCAGCTGTGCGTTTTCTGTGGATACACAAATAGTGTAAAATGTCCTTCCACACTAGGGGTAATGGCACTAGGTGGCTGTGTTATGTTATATCCTTTGTAGGGCACAAAGAAAGTGAATAGGATGCCATTTTGGATTTGGCCTAACTAGAAAATGGCAGATTTTACTGAGATCACGGGGATGAAATGTAAAATCACACTACATAGCGATAACAAGAATTAAAAAATAACTTTTGAGATGAGTAAGAAACTTTGCCAGACACAACACAAGACTGCTACTGAAGGTTTTTATGCTGACAGAGAGGCGATTCCAGTCAGAGACGGTAATCAGGATGATTGATTAAGCTCCGCCCACATGTCCGACGTTGCATGCTACTTATTTGGAGCTCCTCCTATATGATGAATATCAGCATTCTGTCACAAGCATATGCATATCAGTGTATCAAACTTTCACTCGAATGCTCTGTATGAGGCTTTCTGCACTAACGTAAATTAACCACGCCCACCTTTACTACTGCGCTATTTGAATAAGATTGATATGTAATAAATCATTTTAACTTCTTTTAAACATATTGAGCATAGACTTACTTCTCATCTTCTCTGCAAACATAATCGGGCTTGCAAAACTCTAAATCAGGAATACTTAAATTTGCAGTAGTTGATTTTTTTTTAGTCCGGAATGCTTGTTTGTGTTTGGCCTCCTGTCAGTCATTTTATAGACACTCTACTCTATGGTCGACTGTAGATCCTGGGGGGCGGAGCTTTGTGAACATAATTCAAATGTCAAACCCACCTACTTAACAATAATCTTGAAAGAAATGGCTAATCCTACGTAATGCACGTTTAAAATACGTCTCGGCTTGCTTGACAGTGGAAATAGCGATAGTGTGGAGGATTGTGGGTAATTTGCCAAGCCAGTGAAAAAAGTGTTTGCAGTGTCATGTTCCATCTCTTCATGTCTTGGATTCGATGTGTTATGTTTTGCCTTTCAGCGACCTGCAGGACTGAAATAACTTCCTATGTTACACACGCTGTGTGCACTTACATGCATTCTCAGCACTGTGTGTCACTGCTATCCTGTTTTAGCTCATGCTATCTCCCTCTAAGCCTGTGTGTGTGTTCAAGAGTGAGGATATGATCGTGTGTGTGTGTGTGTGTGTGAGTATGTGATAATGATGCACACATTCTGAGTGAAAGATAAGCGCTAACCTTTCTCTCCCTCCATTACATAGCTAAAGGCTCAGTTCACCTTGTGGCTTATCTTGCTAATCTGGTTGACCTCGTACACCAAACCAAAAAGCTGCAGCTCATCAGCTACGACTGCGTCGGAACAGAGCGTGCCGTTTACACCACAAGCCACCGAGCGCGACTTTATAAGGCTTTATTGTGGAGAGTGTGTTATCTGTGCCTTGTCTTGCCTTATCTTAGGTGTCAATTAAACATTTTAAGGGCCGTGACCTTCACGGCATGAAACGGCAAAAAGGGATACTGAAAAAAACCCCTCTCTTTCTAACCTTTTCTAATCATTGATATTGTGGTGATTTCTGTGAGAAGTTTATTTAACATTTATGGAAGGAGTCTCCAGTTTTAGAGGTAAAGCTATAACTTTTTAAGTTTTCTGATATCTATATAAGACAGAAGAATTTGTGCTTTCTTGGTAACTTAAACTGTCTTTTTTCTATTTTATTAACTTTAAGAGAGAGAAAAAAGAGAAGCTGGTGAGGGAACAACTCTTTCTAGCTGCTATTATGGGAAGTAACCTGGTTCATGGACTTACCACAGCAATAATTGTAACAATAAACAGATAAAAAAAAAAGTAAAACATGCTGTTTTTAGTAAAGAAAAGTTTATTAGCAAATTTGGCAAATTGCTGTTATATAAGATGAACCTTGCTGCCCTGTTGTTGATTATTTTTCGACAACAGCTTGAGACAGCATGTTTTATTCTTTATGTAGTACTGCATTGATGTTGATGTTTTTCCTATAAACAGTCCTATACCATCCTCCTATTGGTGGATTTTTTTTTTTTTTTATACAAGCGTCATAGCAGCTCTGAGATTTTAATCACAAATTTCTCACACTGCCAGAACTTTGTTGTCGGCCATCTTTGGTTTCATTGGCACTAAACTGGGCGCTGGTGATGTCACGTTTTGCATTCTAGAAGAATTCATATACGATATTTGTACGATCTGCGACAACAAAATTGTGCTGGAAATTGTACAATAAATCGTGAAAACGGTTTACTCTGAATTAATAGATTTCATAAGGAACTGACTGTATGTGAGTTGGTGTGTATACATAGGCGTAATAGTGTGAAGGGTTTATTGAATATAATAGTTACCTGACTGTGTGTGTGTGTATGTTTGTGTGTGTGTGTGTGTGACAGTGAGTTGGACTATCATGATGTAGCAGCAGTGAATCAGAGGTGCCAGAGTATCTGTGATGTCTGGGACAAGCTCGGGACACTCACCCAGAAACGCCGCGAGGCGCTGGAGGTACGGTGTGTGTTTTCTCCTAACAGACACAATGTATTGTTTGGAAACTATGCTGAATAGTGTGTGTGTGTGTGTGTGTGTGTGTGTGTGTGTGTGTGTGTATGTTCAGAGGATTGAGAAGCTTCTGGAGACGGTGGAGCAGCTGTTCCTGGAGTATGCAAAGAGATCCGCTCCCTTCAACAACTGGATGGAGGGGGCCATGGAGGACCTGCAGGACATGTTCATAGTGCACACTATTGAGGAAGTCCAGGTGCACACACACACACACACACACACACACACACACACACACATGGAAATGCATATAAATGTAATTTTTTAACTATTATGCAATACTGTGTGTGTGTGTGTGTGTGTGTGTATAGAGTCTCATCACAGCCCACGAACAATTTAAAGCCACTCTACCGGAGGCGGACGCAGAGAGACAGGCCATCCTGGGCATCCAACAGGAAGTGCAGAAGATCTTCCATAGTTACGGTATCCGTGGAGATCTCACCAACCCCTACAGCACCATCACCACCGAGGAGATCATAAGCAAATGGGACAAGGTTTGATGCACACAACACACATACACACACACACAAAATTGAAAATCAGGACACATTCAGTATATCTGTTTATATATTCAAACGTGTGTGTGTGTGTGTGTGTGTGTGTGTGTAGGTGAAGAGGCTGGTTCCTCAGAGAGATAGTGCTCTGCAGGAGGAACTAGCGCGACAGCATGCTAACGAGAGGCTCCGGCGTCAGTTTGCTGCCCAGGCCAACATCATCGGCCCCTGGATCCAGAGCCGGGTGGAGGTACTCCTTTTAGTCCATTACAACACACCTTCACATGACCATAAGAAGTTAAATCACATTCATCAGCACCTGAAGTTGAATTTATGATGCTCGAAAGGAAAAAGGGGATTTTAATGTTAATGAAAATGCTGTGAATCGTAGATATTAAATATAGTGTGTCTGAATTCACCTTTTCAAATTCAGGTAACAAAAATCAGAAATTTCAAAGAAAATATAGATTTTAAAAACACAAAACAAGAAAATTCAGGTTTAAAATTACGAGTAATACATTTTTAACCTGGGTTTCTGTAAGTAATTAAATTCTAATAATTATTTATTACTGATTAAATTCTAATAATTAATTATAGCTGATTAAATAAATAAAAGTACTAAGGTCAGAGGTTTGGTGATTTTTGTATTCAGTTATAATTTTAAAGAAGGACAGGAGATGATTGGTGTGTTGTGTGTGCGTCTGTGTGATGTGACAGGAGATTGGCCGATATTCCCTGGGACTGGGTGGGACTTTGGAGGATCAGATGACGCAGTTGAAGCAATGCGAGCATGTGATCGTCAGCTATAAACCCAACATCGATAAACTGGAGGGAGACCACCAGCTCATCCAGGAGTCACTTATATTCGACAACAAACACACCAACTACACCATGGAGGTATATACACACACACACACACACACACGACTAATTCCATATGAATTTTGTCCGTATGATAATGCTAACACTTAAGCAACAACTTACTGGAGTAAAAGCATGAGCAAAATGTTTTATCATCAGTTAAGTAATGTCACAGCCATATCTTACAAAATATACTGAGTGAAAATAGTCACATGATGAAATTCTGGTCTCTGATTAGCCAGATTAAGAAGCTTGCCAGTGTAACATAGCCTGAGAGTAAAGTCTTGGTCCTTAAATCGACACCCATTCTTTGTTATTATATCAACTAGAAAATCATTCACGAAAACACTTTTGATTTGTATTATGAACTTTTTGCTTCTTTGTAAGTGTTTGTCTTCTATCCATTAGTTCATTCATTACCTCTTTCCCTCCAGCATATCCGTGTTGGTTGGGAGCTGCTTCTGACCACCATCGCTCGCACCATTAATGAGATCGAGACTCAGATTCTGACCCGTGATGCCAAAGGCATCAGCCAGGAGCAGATGAACGAGTTCCGTTCTTCCTTCAACCACTTCGATCGGGTACTGTACTTAGATCAGTCTTTAATTATAATACATACACTAAACACTACAGCTAATCCTCTAGTACTGTACTCAGATCAGTCTTTAATTAATAACATACACTAAAACTATAGCTAATCCTCTGTTACTGTACTCAGATCAGTCTTTAATTATAATACATGCACTAAACACTACAGCTAATCCTCTAGTATTGCACTCAGATCAGTCTTTAATTATAATACATACACTAAACACTACAGCTAATCTTCTAGTACTGTACTCAGATCAGTCTTTAATTAATAACATACACTAAAACTATAGCTAATCCTCTGTTTCTGTTCTCAGATCAGTCTTTAATTAATAACATACACTAAAACTATAGCTAATCCTCTAGTACTGTACTCGGATCAGTCTTTAATTAATAACATACACTAAAACTATAGCTAATCCTCTGTTTCTGTTCTCAGATCAGTCTTTAATTAATAACATACACTAAAACTATAGCTAATCCTCTAGTACTGTACTCGGATCAGTCTTTAATTATAATACATACACTAAACACTACAGCTAATCTTCTAATACTGTACTCAGATCAGTCTTTAATTATAATACTTACACTAAACACTACAGCTAATCCTCTGTTACTGTTCTCAGATCAGGTTTTAGTTATTCCATGTACACCAAGACATTTCAGCAAATCCCCTGATACTGTTCTAGGATCAGTCTTTAGTTATTGGACATTCACTAAATGCTTCAGGTTGGTACTGGTCTCAGATCAGTTTTTAGTTATTATACATTCACTGAACACTTCAGCTAATGCCTCAGTACTGTACTCAGATTAGATATCTTCCTGTTACTGTCCTCAGATCAGTCTTTAGTACTAATACACTTGTCTCACCTGCACTAAACTTTGTGTAGCACTAGGCTGATTGATATGTGTGTGTTTGTGTGTCCTCCTTTCTCAATCTCTTTAATGCTTCTTTTGCTTTCTCCACTGTGGACCTTCATTTCTCGATCCCTGACCTTTGACCCTGACATTGCAGAAGAAGAATGGCGCGATGGACACTGATGATTTTAGGGCGTGTCTCATTTCAATGGGCTATGACCTGGTAGGCATGACTCAGTCAGTACACTCATCATTGAACCCTCATCGACTGTAGCGTTTCATGTCAATATATGTAAGGCTATGTGTTAAATTATCTACTCAAATTAAATAACAACATTTTGCACTAAGTCAGAATAACAATAATGACAGTATAAACAGGATATTCAGATGAATATTCATGTGCGGATTTCATGAAGAGCTAAAATGATCAGTTTTATTCTAGTTTTAATGATGAAAAGATAGATATCTTCATTAAGAATGCCTTAAATGATGTGTTTCTGTATACTAATATTTTTAAATTAGCTGGAGTACAAATTGTTATTATTTTGGGTACTTTGGATGATTCTTTGCTACTGTGTGTGTGTGTGTGTGTGTGTGTGTGTGTGTGTGTGTGTGTGTGTGTGTGTCAGGGAGAGGTGGAGTTTGCCCGGATCATGTTGCTGGTTGACCCGAACACTACCGGAGTCGTAACCTTCCAGTCCTTCATCGACTTCATGACCAGAGAGACTGGAGACACGGACACGGCAGATCAGGTGGTCGCATCCTTCAGGATCCTCGCTACAGACAAGGTGTGTGTGTGTGTGTGTGTGTGTGTGTGTGTATTTATACACATTTTAACCCCTAGTAAGGATACCATGATGGGAATATATGCCAAATTTGATTTTGTGTAGATATTTAATTCCCATTAACAAGTTTTTTTTTTTTATTCATTTTTTAAAAAATGATTATTAAAGAGCCAAAAGGCTTCACTTTGGATACTGATTGAGGTTAAGGAATTTATGAAATAAATACAAGTGTTTACAAGAAGAAATTTCATATTCATATTTCAGAAAAGCTTTCCTATCCTACTCGTGTTCCTGAGTGTGTATAAATCTGTGCATAACAACATTAACTAATGTAAACCTCGACTTGATCGACTTCAAATCAAATAATTTACATGGATTACTGCTCTACTGCACTGCACATCAGCACAAACCCATAAATTAAGACAAATAAAACGAATCATTCAAACATGACAAAAGAAATGGTGCCGTATAAAGAGAGGATGAGCCGTAAACATTTAAATATTTTTATTGGCATACAAGTTATCCAATATAACTTCCTTTTCTGCCTTTCTGCCTTTTCCTTTTATGGAGTTTTGTGGGTGTCATTAAATGCAAATGAGCTGTGCTGGGAACGTGCTTTGCACTTTACGGATGATCAACATATGCACACGAGTACAAAGAAAGTCAGTGTTTCGGAAACATTTGTAAATCCGGCAGAAAACTTGTTTGGCTTACACAACCATTTACACACAACTTTGCTCAAAGATTGAAAAGTGAAAACAGCAAAGCTGGTGACTTTATAGGTACAAGATTAAAATAAATAAATAAATTATATATGTATGTATGTATGTGTGTGTGTGTGTGTGTGTGTGTGTGTGTGTGTGTGTGTGTATACAGTCAGGTCCATAAATATTGGGACATCGACACAATTCTAACATTTTTGGCTCTATACACCACCACA
>CM075012.1:3031878-3048622 GCA_037576675.1 Pangasius sanitwongsei
CAAAAATGTTAGAATTGTGTCGATGTCCCAATATTTATGGACCTGACTGTATATACATACACACATACACACACACATACACACACACACACACACACACACATACGTTTATATACTGTATATTTAGATATGCTTTCAATATATTACATGAGAATTCGTTTTTTTTTTCCATGTACATATCAGTATGAATGGGTTGAATGGGTTGTAGTGTTATTTGAACATGGCTGGAATTTTTTTAGTCATTTTTCAACACTTTCTTCTCCAGCCGTACATCCTGATAGACGAGTTGAGGCGGGAGCTTCCTCACGACCAGGCCGAATACTGCATCTCCAGGATGCCACCTTACACCGGGCCCGGCGCCGTGCCGGGAGCTCTGGACTACACCGCCTTCTCCACCGCCCTCTACGGCGAGAGCGACCTTTAACCTCACACACACAAACACACACAAAAAAAAAATCATTGATCCATGAGGGCAAACAGAGCACCAATGCTGTTAAACAAGGATGCACGTAACATATTTTTAATGAAATCTAGCCAAAATCTTTACTTGAATTTGTCACATTTGTGAGGACACACAATTTTGGGAATTAAAAGAAAAAATTCGGTTTGATTCTCTGAATTAATCACACAATCCTTTATAGACATTGATGGAAATATTTACCACTATATTGAATGTATTGCTTTAACCAGACATACACTGCTATAGTTCTACACTGTTCATGGTTTAGATATGAAAATGTATGTATCACATGCATACTTACCAGAGTGTGTACTATGAGTTATGTTTGTCTATGTCTAAGTGTGTGTTTGTGTGTGTGTGGTTGTATTTCCACTAACAGGGATGTCTAATAACAGCTTATACTGAAGCATCATCTTCATACAGTATGGAGAGCAGGCGTGTGTGGCTTACACAAGACTAATGTTAAAAATGGTCTTTTAATGTGCTTCTGTAACCAGCTATGGGACTGCTAACATCACGCAATACTGTAGCATTACAAAGAATTTACCATTGAACTATTTTGCCAGTGTGAAATAAAAACATTAAAGAATAATGCTCTCGTTTGGTTTAATCTGATTTCTGATTTGAAACAGTGGACTTGGTTTCACCGCATTCCAGTGAAATTCCTTTCTGGGGATCAAACAGACCATGCATTAAAAAAAGAAACATGTAGTGCAGATATCAGATTTATAAAAAAAATCCTTGATATTTTCCAAAAGCATTAGCATAAAAACTGGAAATTATGGAGCTGAACCATGTCGAAGAAAGTGCACGAAGGTTTGTGCATGCAGCTAGAGAAAAGATTTTTGAACTGAAACAGACTTCCATTGCTATTTCACATCATTACATGAGATCCTTTTAAATTAGTTGACTAGAAAATAAAAGCATTATCACCAAAACATACACATGCTGTACGTATCTGTAAGGAATGAAACATTTCTGGTGTCCTGGTTTAGGAAAATAATCAACAATGTGGTGGTGTGATTAAGCGGAGTTACTGTCACCACCCTACATTTGAATATTCTCCAATAACAACACATCTCAAAGTGTTTTATTTCTCTTTTACCCCATCAATCTGCCAAGGATTACAATTTTTTGTAAAAATATATCATGTCTTTTTCCCCTCCCACTTATAGTTAGATTTAATGTTTTGGAGCATTTGCAAAAAGTTTGTTCTTGTTATCACTTACGTTATAGCGGCTCTCCCTCCTCTCTTTTTAATTTCTCTACTGAAATTAATAACTCAACTTGTCGTGTTACAGAGAAACCACAAAGCATAAACTCCTGTGTCTGAAAACTTAAAGTTACAGCTTTATCTCTGTCTGGTACAAAAAGCTCTGACCATGGAGACTACTTCTATAAATGCTAAATAAACAATTCCTTGCAGAAAACTTCAGCATACCAACAATTTCAAACAAATACATGCGGTTTTTAAATCCGTTTTTGTTGAGCGTAAGTTGGTGTGTAAGCTTGTACTATAGAAAGGATGACATATTCAAACGAGCGCATTAATACAAACCTGGGATTTGCAGCTGCACTATTGTCAGAGCTGCTGTTATAGAAAACTAATCAACACCTTCTGACCAATCAGCATTCAGCAGCGCTGTGGCGTCTCTTTCCATTAAGAGTCATAGCTATGCTAATATTTGAGAAAGTACAGTATAATACAGGATTATTACTACTTCTGTAGTACAAAACTCTTCTTCAGTAGGATCAAGAAAAATGATGGTCATTAGCCAGCGTAATGCGTTACGTTTTATTGCATATGAACTAGAGATGCCACTGATCTAATATCAGCAGAAATCAGACATCTGTGGATCAGATATGGGAGAAAAAATATCAGGTATCAGCTCCTGTAACAAATGGCGAAGATTGGAATTGCATTTGGAAAAGTTTATATATAAAGAGACTTGACAGTTTTTTTTCTCTTCTCTTAGGATCAATTTTATTATATTTATACTTTATACTTTTTATTATATTAACAGTATAAGTGCTTTTTTGTGTAAGTGTGTCAAAGAGTTTAACTGTGAAGTGCTTCAGTTAAAAAAAAACATTTTAAATCTTAATATCAGATAGGTATCGGCTGATACTCAGGGTTCAGTATCAGTATCGGAAAAAAACCTCTAATATTATTTTGTTAACGGTTATAGGTGTAATTTAGAGAACTGCATTTCTGAATGGAGCAGATAATGTCATAAAAAGTGATGAACTGGTAACTGCACATACTGCTGAAGTCCATCAGCACTAAACAAAATGGCGACTGAGGTTTAGGACTGAA
Source organism: Pangasius sanitwongsei (assembly GCA_037576675.1). Lineage (NCBI taxonomy): Eukaryota > Metazoa > Chordata > Actinopteri > Siluriformes > Pangasiidae > Pangasius > Pangasius sanitwongsei. The sequence goes on from CM075012.1 coordinate 3,034,656, forward strand.
TTAATCCATCGATTTAATTAAAGCTATCAGTCATGATTTGTGGTTTTAAGTGTTAGTCAAGTGTGAAAATTTGTGCCATATTTAAAAGTTGCCTCTCTCTTTATACCCACTTTATACGACTTCTGACTAAATATCTTTCCAAACATTTAAGAAAACACAGTGCTGTTTAAAATGGAACAGGAGTTGAGGACATTTCACTTCTCTCATGTACTGGATGCTAAAAAGAGTGCAGTTACGCTGGAAAAGAGTGTAATTATGTGTGTAATTATACACGAAAAGTAACAGATCATTTGGTATACTTTTTATTCGGCTCAATTAAGTTGAGTCGATCATTTTAAGAGAAAATTCAGTGATTCATTAATTTTGTTTTTTTTTCTGAAAATAAATGAATAAATAGAGAATAAGACATAACGACAATACTGATTTCCTAACATTGGTAAATAGACAAGACAAAAGACAAGACAAGACAAGACAAGACAAGACAAGACAAGACAAATAAAATAAAATAAAATATTACTTGGTTTAGGGTGAATACAGAGGCACTTTAGGGCTACTGTTTAAAATTGTACAAGTTTTTTTTTTTTTTTTTTTTTAAATACAGAATAAATTGGTAATCTTTCTAAAAAAATTATAAAATTCTGAGAAAAATCTTGTAATATTTTAAGAATGATGTGAAACCTACAGTAAGCTACGTTATTCTTTTTACAAGTGATTTTATTTTCCAAAGGTTATTTTTTTGCCTCAGAATTGCAGAAAAGCCATCATATATATGCATTTTAATATGAATTGTATTCAGTTTGTGTTCTTTCTTTCTTTCTTTCTCCAGCAGACTCGGTGCTCAGTGCTCTGTGGTGTTATCACTGAGTGTGTGTGTGTGTGTGTGTGTTTTCTCTCCTCGATGTTCTCTGTGTTGTCACACACCTGCAGCTGAACTTTCTCTGAGCTCTTCTCTCCTCTCGCAGTAAACGGATGACGATGGCGCCTGCAGACGGAGAAGATGAAGTTCAGTTTCTGCGTACAGTAAGTAGAGAAATCAGTTTCTTCCTGAGAAAGAGAAAGGGGTTCAAGGCTAAAAGCTGTTTTTATTGGAAAAGCTAACATCACCAGAGTTTGTTTCAGGAGTTAAACGGTTTATTTGGAGAAAATGTACCAAAGAAATAGAAATATAAAAATTAGGATAAACATGTCAATCTTGGGGATGAGCGAAGAATTTACAAAGAATTTGACTTTGCGTACTGACACTAACATTGTAACGTAAAGAAAATTATTTATTTATTTATAAAAATCATTTTCATTTACAAAATTGTAATTTAATTTTTTCTTTGTAATATTTGTACTATTCAAAGATTAGATTAAAGCAAAGTAAGATAAGTATGTTTTACCTTTTAAAAAAATTCAGTTCTTGAATAATATAATGTTTAAAAAAATTATTATGGTTTTTGATTATTGTTAATAATGACAATATTTTCCCCTAAATTTGATGGAATTCAAAAGAATTAAGCAAAGTAAAACAGAAAAATTTATTTATTTATTACAAAGTAACTTACTGGAAAATGTTTATTTTATTTATATGTTTATATTTAAAAACATTTTCATTTATTTTATTTTTGTGTTTTTTTCTATATTTTTACATTTTTTTTCTTCCTTAATTTTCTAGAAAACTGTATTCATAGATCAGATACGTCTTTTTTTTTTTTTTTTACCTTTTTGTAATTTGTAATTTGTTTTCATTTAAATATTTTTTAGTTTCTTGAATAATTTTACATTTTCCCCTAATTTTTTTAAGAAATCCAAATGTAGTATCCAAAAGTTTTAAATAAAGTAATGCACAAAAGTACATTTTATTTATTTATTCTACTTTTATTATGCTGATTATTTATATTAGTATTTATATTAGTAATTTTAGTATCCAAAAACAGTGGGAAGATTCTGTTAAAAATGATAAATAATTTCTTAGAATTTCTGTATTATACATAAATTAAGGTGTATTAAATGCTACAAGCACAAACTTTAATCTTACTTATTTATAACTTTTTATATGAGTTAAATGAGGTGTGTGCACATTTAAACAAATATGCAGTCATGAGTGTGTATAATTTTAGCACATGAATGTTGTATAAAAGCATCGCTGCGTCTCTCAACTCTATTTTAATCAGCGTTATCAGGAGAGTGGGACGAGTGTCGGTGTGTTGGCTGTCCACTCTCAGCCGCTTATCTCTCACATAGACTGCTGAGGGATTCCTGTTCCTCCACACACTTTTGGATGAAAAGACACTTAAATGAAAAAGCGGATGTGTCACTGTATACACTAATGATGATGTCATCATATTTTACATAGATGAAGGCATGTACATATATTTACATACAAAATTGTATCTTCTGAGCTGACGCTGCTTTTAAATGTTATATTGTGTGGAACGTATTTACTGGATGTGTGTGTGTGTGTGTGTGTGTGTGTGTGTCTTTATCAATGACCCACTAACGGCTACTGTGAGACAGCACAGAGGTGTTGGAATTCTCCTTTATTGACTGTCTAATAATACCCCTTGTTTCAGCCCGTATATAGCCACACACACACACACACACTTAATTTACATGGGCAACATTCAATTGTAACTTTTTATTATTAAAAACATGAGTGTGACAGTGTGAAAATCATACAAAACAAATGTAGCACAATATTTGCTCGCTTAAAAAAAACTTGTCATAAACACACTGTCAGTGCCATATGACATGCAATATCGCCTATTCTAAAAAATCAGGCAGATTTAGGGTAAGTTGTGGCACCTGGAAACAGCATTTTTTTCGTCATCTAGTCCAATACTCCTTGGTTTAATAAGCAAAACTGATAAGGATGAATTGAACACAGTGTGGTTTATGGTTATGGTTTATATAGTAGAATGTGCTGCATGGCAAATAAATCAGTGCTTTGCTAAAGTTGGGAATTTTTAAAATCAGTTTTTAAATAAAACTCTGCATTAACGCTGCATTCATGCAAATTTGGCGTGTGTGTGTGTGTTTCTGTCCTTCTGAGATGATTGCAATGCAATGGGCATATTGAAACTTGATTGATGATCCAATGTATGAAAAGTTAAACTATTCAATATAATTCAAATATAATCCAATCAGCTTTGAGGAGTCAGAGGCCACACCGTCTTTACTGAGACTGACAGTCACAGAGGCCACACCTCCTTTATTGGGACTGACAGATACAGAGGCCACGCCTCCTTCATTAGCACTGACAGATACAGAGGCCACGCCTCCTTCATTAGCACTGACAGATACAGAGGCCACGCCTCCTTCATTAGCACTGACAGATACAGAGGCCACGCCTCCTTCACTGAGACGGACAGGAAAGTGAATATGCAAATTTTTACAAAAGATGAAAACACTATAACCTTAATTTTTTAGGAAAACAAAAACAACAAATAAAAAGAAACATTTGGCTGCATATATAATTGGGTGTAATTATACTGATATAGAGTGTGTGTGTGTGTGTGTGCGCAGTCAGATGAGTTGGTATTGCGCTGTTGCTTGGCTGTCCCCCTCCAGCAGAAGCTGTGTTTGGCTGCAGATGGTTTCGGAGGCCGACTGTGTTTCCTGGAGTCCACTTCAAACTCCAAGGTGAAACTCACACACTTTACCTAAACACAGTTAGTTAACCTGCTAACCTGCTAGTTACTTACATAATGACACCTGAGCATTCATTTTGACATAAGAACATTACACACTGTCAGAAGAAGACTACTGCGCCATTTTTCTTGTTCCCCAGGTGCTAACAAAGCTTTTTTGTTCCTGAAGTCCAATTATGCATCTTAAATGAGTTTTAAAAATAAACAACATTCATTTTAAAGTACCAAAAACCATTCAGTGTAAAAGCGTAAAATGAGAAACGGTTCCAAGCAGAACTCATTTAGAAAGCTAGAACCACTGACCATCCAAAGAACCCCCAAGGAATCCTAAGGTGTGTGTGTTCCTCCTCAGAATGTTCCGGCAGATCTGTCGCTGTGTGTGTTTGTGCTGGACAGGTGTGTGTCAGTCCGAGCTCTGCAGAAAATGCTCGCCAACCATGAGGACCCACACACGGGGGTGAGGAGACCAGAGCTTTGCTTTCTGACTGATTATAAATATTCATTCACAGCAGTGTCACAAAGACAGAATCCACTACTAAGAACCATTTCATTATTTAGCAAAAAAATATTTAAATCTCAGAAAAATCCACTTCAGTTTATAGTTACATTTAATGGAACTTTGAATCAAGTTAGTTCCTGTTCTCACTTATGTTATAGCAGCTATAAACCGTTTCCTCACCAGCGTCTCTTTTTTCTCTCTTGACTTTAATAAGAAAAAAATGCAGCTTGTCATGTTACTGAGGTCCGGAAAGTGTAAACTCCCATCCTGAAGATGTCAGAAAACTTAAAATTACAGCTTTACCACTGACACTGGAGACTCCTTCCTTAAATGCATAATGAATTTCTCCTTACGCAAAACAAATTTTCAAAATCTGTTTATGTGGAGCAACTATCATACATGTCCCTGAATAACTGGTTACTATAGAAATGAAACAAAATGCTGCTGTTATAGAAAATTAATTACCACCTTCTGACCAATCAGAATAGAGAATTCAGCAGTGCTGTGGTATAACCTGCCCTTAATTTTATTGAAGGCTTCTAAAATACAGTGTTAATGTGAAGACTTCTAAAATACAGTGTTAATATTTGTTGCCTTTTAACAAACAATAATGGACTAAGTAAACACTTTAAATTGAAAAATCGGTCCTGTTTGAGAAATATTTTATACAACTCCCTTAGGCTTTAATGAAAGATGAAATAAAACGAGTTTTCAGTAGTGGACTCCATTGAATAAACATTTGTTTAACATGTATCATTCCTGCTCTAATGTGCTTAACATAACTTACTATATTTATCTTCCTTCAGTCAGCTGAGACAGCTGGCCATCGCACTCTCCTCTATGGCCAGGCGCTGCTGCTCAGACACGCCCACAGCAACATGGTAGGCCAGTCAGAGTGCCCGTGACATTTTACCGCATTCTGATTGGTTGTTGGATTCCAAGTGACGGAGTTGAAGCAGTTGAATATTCTGTTCTTTGTTTTTTAGTATTTGAGCTGTCTGACGTCCTCAGGCCTCTCGGCTGACAAGCTGGCGTTTGATGTTGGCCTTCAGGAGGATGTAGCAGGTAACATCGACCCTAAGTTTGTCCGTACGGGAAAGCAATCTCTTACTGTGCCTTGTATAAATATTTACTTCCAATGAACTTTTCCACATTTTGTAAGGTTACAACCCGGAACTGAAATGGACTAAACTGGGATTATATGCGATGAGTCTGCACCAAATCGCTCGTAATGCTAAAGTGGGCAAAAAGTAATGAATCACGGTGGTGGTAGCATTATGTTGAGAGTTACCCTTAGCCTCTTGGTTGCTTCTCTGACTAATCCACTCTTTACCTGGTCACTGACTTTTGGCTGACTTCTAGGTGGAGATGTTGCTGTGCCATATTCTTTGCGTTTTTTAAATAATGTGGATTTAATGTCAGTCTACAGGATGCTCAAAAGTTTGGATATTTTTTTTCAAAATAACCAAACCCTTTTCCAGAACTTTTGATAGCTCTTTGTTTTTTTGTGATGGTGTTTGTTTAGGTATGTGCTCTAACACACTCTGGGCTCTTCCAGGAACAGGTGCATTTATATTGAGATCACGTGATGCTTGAATTGTACACAGGTCAACTCAGTTCATCTAATTAAGTCACTTGGCAAATAATTTAAGGGTTTCACAGCAATGAGAGGGAATATTTATGAAGTCCCACACACACACACACACACACACATATATATACTTCAAAATTATGGGATATTTTGTGTAAATTCATGATAAATAAATCTCAATTAATTTCATTTCAGTTCCAAACTGTAACACTACAAAATGTGGAAAAGTTAAATGGGGGTGAATACTTATGCACTTATGCACGTGCAAATGCTGATATTCTCAGAGAATTCCAGTAATTTGTGTTTACAGCAGGATCTTTATGACTCCGACTCCACTGCAGAGTAACCTAAAGAGACCTGTATGTGTTTGCAGGTGAGACGTGTTGGTGGAAGGTCCACCCAGCTTCCAAGCAGAGGTCAGAGGGGGAGAAGGTCAGAGTGGGTGATGACCTCATCTTCGTCAGCGTTTCCTCTGAGAGATACCTGGTAGCTTTATCCTCAGATATCCTCAGCTCTTTAAATCTGTCTTTCTTTTTCCTTTCCTCTTATTACCTGAGGTTAGAGCCCTTTTTATATGAACTGTCAATATGAGTTTGCACGTAATGATTTCTCTGTCTCTCTCTCCAGCATGTCTCGTGGGGTACTGGTGTGTATGAGGAGCGTATAAATACGACTGTGGACGCAGCTTTCCAGCAGACTCTATGGAGTGTGGCTCCCATTTCCTCTCGCTCGACTCAGGCTCAAGGTTCAATTAATTTCTCCTTTTTAATTTTTTAAAATTCAATTTTCTGTAACTCAAGCAAAAACAGATGACCCGGGACACTGTCCAAATAATCCAGTTATAAAAGGGGGTTGATGTGGCTATTTTGTGCTTAAATGTTTCAATGTTTGTAAATTTCACAATTTTTAAGGATGTTTTTAATCTCAGGAAAAAATAGTAAAAGATTATGACATGGTGTGGATGATATTTTATCTGTATTATTTTCAGCAATTATGTTACAATTTTTTTTTTTTGCTTTATTATGTGTGGATGGAATTTCTGTTTTAAAAAAATGGTCATATGTTTTATAAAAATGTCTCTGTGGAAAAATCTAGACCAATTTTAATATGAGTTCAATCTTGACGCACATTCTGATGTAGCCAAGTTGTGCTTTCTGCTATTTTGTATTTATGTGTGAAATCATTTAGGTGTGTGAAATAATAATAATAATAATAACAATAATAATAATAATAATAACAATAATAATAATAATAATAATAATAATAATAATAATTATTATTATTATTATTATTATTATTATTATTATTGATTTAACTCCACTGTCCTAGCATCCAGCTACAGCTGAGAGTGAATACAGTATTTCAGACAGGAAGGATGTTTCTAAAGCCAAGTCTAGCATTAGCATTAGTTTCTGTTATTTGACCTGCAGGTCACCTCAGGGGAGGCGACTGTCTACGTCTCCTACATGGCCACACGGATGAGTGTTTGACCGTTTCACCTGCCGGACATGCAGAGGACGAGCGCAGGTCAGTGACCAAGGCTCCTATAGATGTCTGGTATCTGATGTGGCAGATTAGTTAGAAACAAATGGGTCCTAATATAATATAAATTATTATTTTATTCCAATGATTACAATTTGGGAAAAAAGTGGGTGTGGCCTACGTTTTTTGTAGAAATGCTAGCGCTGTCAGAGCTGCTGTCATAGAAAATTAATCAACATCTTCTGACCAATTAGAATCGAGAAATCAGCCATGTTGTGTTATAATAAACGGTTATTGAATAGCATTTGTTCATTTTGTGACTTTTACTTTGCCCAACACATCGTCACACATTCATCTTCTCTTTTCAGATCTGTCCATTTTGAAGCCGGCTGCGTCTCATCTCAAGCTCGTTCTCTGTGGAGGATTGAGATTTTACGTGTGTCGTAAGTACAACAAATACAGTACGGGCCAAATGTCCGAGTCCACCATCAAGACCTTTTTATTTTTTTAGCCTTTAAACATTAATACTCTAGTAAGACATTACTCTATTAAATACTAATTAATTAATCTACACTCACAGAGCACTTTATTAGCAACACTGTATTAATACTGGGTAGGGCCTCCCTTTGCTCTCACAGCCTCAATCCTTCATGGCATGTATTCAACAAGATGTTGGAAACACTCCTTTGAGATTGTGGTCCATATTGACATGATTGCATGATGCAATTCCTGCAGATTTCTCAGGTGCACGTGCATGCTGTGATCCCCTAGTTCTATAGTTCTAGGTGAGCTGTTGGATACAGATCCAGTGACTGGGAAGGCCACTGAACACTGAACTCATTGTCATGTTCATGAAACCAGTTCGAGACGACTTTTGCTTTGTGACATGATGCATTATCATGCTGGAAGTAGCCATTAGAAGATGGGTAAATTGTGGTCATGAAGAGATGCACATGGTCAGCAACAATACTCAAACAGGCTGTGGCACTCAAGCGATGATTGGTTGGTATTAATGGGCCCAAAGCGTGCCAAGAAAACATTCCCCACACCATTACACCACCTCCACCAGCCTGGACTGTTCGCACCAAATTCTCACCCCACCATCTATGCGCCTCAGCAGATATTGAGATTCATCAGACCAGGCTACATTTTCCAGTCTTCAACTGTCCAGTTTTGGTGAGCCTGTGCCCCCTGCAGCCTCAGCTTTCTGTTCTTGGCTGACAGGAGTGGAACTTGACGTGGTCTTCTGCTATTGTAGCCCATCCGCCTCACGGTTCGACGTGTAGTGCATTCTGAGATGCTTTTCTGCTCACCACAATTGTACAGAGTGGTTATCTGAGTTACTGTAGCCTTCCTCATACACATCGTTCAAGGAGTAATGTGTGATGTTTAGAGCTGTCTGGTGCCTGTGAGGTGAATTAAGGTGGGAAGTCATTTCGACATCTGTGCATTCGAGCTACAAAGTGGGCAAAAAAACATGGACGCCTTCATGGTTTGACTTTTCTGAGCAAGAAGCTAGCCAGAGATGCTAACTGTGATGAGTAATGTATATTTACCTCCTCAAAACAGTGAACTGTACAGTCAGTTTTATAGATTTAACAAGTGAATATGTCTGTATGTTAATCTAAAGCAAATACTTGTGTATACGGTATAACTCATTTAAAGTTAAGAAGTGCTGCTTTGCTTACTGTTGATGCTGTGAACGGCCATACTGATTTCATGTTGCTTGTTGAACTCGGGGGTTGAGGGACCTTCCAGAGTTTTCAAATACAAATTCAGAAGTGGTTTGGAGGTTTATTCAAATGCAGCATTATTTATGGGCCAGAAAATGTAACCAGTAAGCAAAACAAACAAACAAAGAATTATGGACTGAAAACAATTAACCTTGGATCAAAGTAAAAAAAAATTGCATCCGCTTTTTTTTTTTTTTTTTTTTTTTTAACGTTTTTTATATAACACAATGCAAAACTTGGAGCAAATTGACAATTTTTTTTTTACTTTGATCCAATACTTCACTTTTTTCAGTAGTATAGACCATAGTTTATGGGTTTTGCTAAGGTCTTTTTTTTTTAATTTTATGTTTATTACTAGGTCTTAAAACATTTTTAGAAATGACAGACTTCATCTTTAATAGTTTGTTTTTCTCTCACTACACGTGTATGTATTATCCCTACTGCTCTGAGTCAGTAAGATTGGTTTGATTTCTGTTAGTGAAGAAATATTAAATATTTTTGCATAGTTTACTTTGATAAAACTTTGCTGTACATGAGATCTCAAACTTTTGGCCATGCCAATGTTTTATTTAGCTCTAGCTCTACCTGGGTAAATTACAAGATTGATGAACCTTCTTATACTATATACAGAATAATGATATAATGTGTGTGTGTGTGTTTGTTTGTGTGTGTAGCTGGAGTGGTAGACACATTCGTTGGGCGGAGCCATTCCGTCTGTATCATGTGACCACTGGAAAATACCTGGGCCTGACCCTGGACCATGGCCTGCTGCTAATGGACAGAGAGCATGCTGACGTCAAATCCACCGCCTTCTGTCTCCGCCCAACAAAGGTCATGTGACAACTAGTTATGTTTTTTAAGTAGTTAAGTTTTGCTTCAGATTTGAGAAATTCACAGTGGGCTGTATTTAGAGGTGGTGACTGAGGTTCAAAGGTTACATTGATATTTTTGTGCCTATACCACCACCTTTAAATCTGATAAAAAAATCAGGGATAGAAAATACAGACTGAAGAAGGAAATAGAGGTTATTCTTCTCTGTCATATTTAATATGATGTAGTATAAGAGCAAGACAATTTAAAAATGAAAAATAAAAGACTAATAGAATGATGACATAAGAATGAAGTAAACAAAGACTTCTTAAAGTAGACTTGTCAAAAGAAAATTTTGGCAGAAAAACTCAATTTGGCCAAATTTTTTTTTTTCATCATTGTGGATGTTTTTGCTAGAATTCAGCTGCACCCATATCGAACATATTTTCTCATGTTGGATGTAAAAAGTGATGTAGTTTGGATGTGGTAAAACATGATAACTTGATACTGATCCCCATCTGTGTATCTCTGTAGGACGCTGGCCAAGAATTTCCACTCTGTGTCCGGAAGAAAGACGGGATGGGAATACCGGAGATCAAATATGGTGACTCTATCTGTTTAGTCCAGCATGTGGACTCCGGGTTATGGCTCACCTACCAGACCAGCGACTCGAAGAGGAGGAAGGAGACACAGCCGCATAAACAGGCAAACAGAAAGAGATGCGCAATCTGGGAGATTGTACAGTTCTCACAGATGTCATAAATATAAAGATAAATATAATTTTATTACTATTATAACAGGGAGCTTTTTGACTTTTTTTCAGGCCATCCTCCATTCAGAGGGTCACATGGATGATGGACTCACACTCTCTCGCTCACAGACGGAGGAGTGCAAAGCTGCCAGTCTCATTCGAAGCTCAACTCTTCTGTTTACACGCTTTATACGGTAGAAATGATCAATTCTAAGTCCTGTGTAGCTTTGAAAGTGGTGAGTTACTCGCCCGTAGTGGGGACATAATAACGACATTGTGCATATTTGTATTCAGACCTCAGACATAACTCCAGAAATTCAGAAGTTACCTGGGAGCTATGCACACGGGGTGGGGTTTGACTAAAACAGAAGATGTCTCAGTTACGCCACTGCGATTCTAAACTTAAGATTATGCCCATTTTTCTTGCGTGGTATCGGCTTGAGCGTAGATTAAGTTGATTAAGTCCAGCATCCCCATCTGACAGTTTAATGTAACTACAATATGTTAAGCTGATTTATATTTTACTTCTATAAAAACACATTAAAAAACTATGGAATGCCATTGAGGCCAAATGCATAAATATGACACCATTCATGAATTAATAGTATTGCCCATTTAAAGTCCATGAAAAGTTTCTTTTGTGCAAAGAACATCAGAAGAGACAAATCTTAATCATTGCTTACTTCGAGGACCAATTGTTTATGGATTTTATGACATCATTTCAAGTGTAAGTGTAGCAGATATGAACAACATTTCAAGTGTAAGTGGTCAGCTTATCCTTCAAACCTTGTTTTCTTTACAGGAGAGCAAATCAAATAAAAAAAACATTGGCATCATTTTATTAATTTGACAAAGATTATATCCTATATCCAAACATTATGATTTCATGTCCTTGATTTAGTATATGAGAGTTCTTTAAGTTGAATGCAATTTAGAGGCAGGATGCAAGTGTGTAAAATCAGTGTGTACAGTAGTTTATTGGGGTAAACCTAATAAATACTTCCAGGTGGGAGGCAAATCACAATCAGACAGCATCAAACAAGGATAATCCATAATGCAGAAAAAAAGGCAAAGATCCACAACCAGGAAGTAGAAGACATTGAGAAACTCATGGGAATATGGGAAACCCAAGGCTCAATAATGCTCAAAAAGGCTCAATAATGTTGTTAAGGCTTCACAACAAGACTAGAACACAGCAGAGTGTATAAAGACAAAATCGAGAAATATATCAATGACTAGAAGGGGTGGAGACAAGAATCATAACAAAAGCACATGGCCATGTGAATGAAACAAAAGAGAACAGCATTCCAGCAATGGGGAACTTACCACACGCTAATAGGTGGAACTCATGCTAATGCTAAATAACAAGATGCGCTGGATCAAGTGCTATTTTATAAACTGTTCAATAATGAGGGTGGAAGCCATTTTGTTATATTAAACCAAATTTGCAGTGATTAATGTGATAATTACAACTTGGACTACATGCAGCAATATATTGGAAAAATTTATTATAATTATTATATTGGAAATTATTTATTTACACTTATTAATGCTCATTTTTTTACTGTTTTTTTTTATCTGCATTTTTACATTGTCTCTTGCTTTTAATTGCATCATATTACATTTGACAGAAAAAACTAATTCTGGTCATCCATGACGGTTGCTCTCTTTTATAACTTTACAAAAGTAAAGTTCAGCTATGAAGTTTACTTTTTTTGGAAAATTGTGTACGTTTAGATTTTTTTGCTCAGCCATCTTTAACTTGTAGACATATTCCAGATTTCCCTATCTCACTATACCGCCATATTCAATATCATGTATTGATTTGGTAGCTAGGTGTCACATGGCTTGTTCACTGCTGAGCTCAAGGATGATGATGTTAATTCACTGTTTATTTTATCCAGGAGATTAGATGAGCTCAATCACAGAGCCAACATTCCAGCCATGGATCTTCCAATAGAAACGCTGCGTTTGAGTTTGTGTGATCTGATTGGTTATTTCCGGCTGCCTGATGACCGCTGGAGTCACGAGACCAAACAGAGCAGCAGCAGAGCGCTAAAGAACAGACAGAACCTGTTCCAGGAAGAGGTAACATCTTCTGCAAAGGATTATGGGTGTTTGATTTATGCATGTGCAATATATAAATAAAAAATTGGTTACACATTTAAATTTTTTTGATACTTTAGATATTACATTTTTTAAACTGAGCCCAAATAAGTATTAGTGTGTGTGTATGTGTGTATGCCAAAAATCTGTGTAGCTCATCTCTCTTTCTCTCTCAGGGTGTAATTACTTTGGTCCTACACTGCATTGATCACCTGCACCTGTATAGCAGTGCAGCCCATTTTGCAGAGGCTGCTGGGAAAGAGGCGGGAGATGCATGGGAAGCCATTCTGAGCACCTTCTATGAGCTTCTGGGTAAAAAAAAAAAAAAAGCATTATTATAATGTTTTTAAACACAAATGTCTGCTATTTATGGTTGTATCTATTTTGCTTTTTTTTTTTTTTTACTTTTATGTTTATTTATTTATTTTTTTTACCATTTACCTCCATGGTATATAAAGCTAAGTTTTTAGAATAGGATGTAAGCAAACAGGAGTAGACTGATGCAGTAATATTGGGATGTGGGATGAAATATTGTAACTTTTTATTTCTTACTTTAATTTATTTCTATTTTTATTCATTACTTTTCTTCTTGGATTTGTTTATCTTAATACATTATCTTAATTTTTTCTTTTTTTGTCTCATTTTTGAGACAAAATGAGTTGTTTTAATTGATCAGTTTAAATGTTGTATAGTTAAGTATAATTTTTATTATTATTATCTCTTTAATTGTGACACACTTTGAGCTGCATTTTATGTATAAAAATACAATTATTATTATTATTATTATTATCATTAATAATAATAATACATTTAAATATAATAAAAATAAATTCAGTGGTATCATAGTGTGAATTATTCAAACTAGTATAACATGTCTAATTATAATATCTCATTATTGACTTGCTTTTCCGCATAGCGGCGCTGATCCGGGGGAATCAGAATAACTGCTCTCAGTTCTCCAGCTCTCTGGACTGGCTGATCAGCAGACTGGAGAGACTCGAGGCCTCCACTGGTGGGTTTGTATTATCATGTACAAGTAACATGCAACCAACTGAGCCACACTTTACACTAACTGTTATTATATGGTCATTTTTTGGATTTACACATGGATTAAAATTCACTTTCATAACATTTAATAACATTTATAACAACAACAACAAAAGTAAGAAATACAAAATTAATTTCTTATTAAAATTATATAATATAAAGAATAATAGAACAGAACATAAAGTGTGTTATTTTAGACAGAAAAACACCAATAATAATAATAATAATAATTCTTATAGATATATATATATATATATATATATATATATATATATATATATATATATATATATATATATATATATATGTGTGTGTG
>CM075012.1:3048722-3064357 GCA_037576675.1 Pangasius sanitwongsei
CCATTCGTAACAGCCAGAGGCCGACAACTAAGAAGGAAGTCAGGTCCTTCTTAGGACTGGTGGGATGGTACCGGCGGGTAAGGTGGTGAAGAACCCGATACGGTGGACTGACAACTGTGAGACAGCCTTTGTCACTCTGAAAGAAAGAATGTGTGCGGGGCCTGTCCTACAGAGTCCCGACTTCACAAAGGGGGTTGGAGCAGTGTTCACAAGGCATCCTCGGTGGGGGTTGGAGCAGTGTTAACGCAGGGTGAGGAAGGCAACGAGAAGCCGATCGCGTTCCTGAGTCGGAAACTGCTGCCCCATGAAACCCGGTACTCCACCGTGGAAAAGGAATGCCTGGCAATCAAATGGACCCTGGAGAGCCTGAGGTATTACCTGTTGGGGAGGGAGTTCACCCTGGAAACGGACCACCGTGCATTAACCTGGATCCATACCATGAAGGACCACAACGCTCAGGTGACCAGATGGTACCTCTCCCTACAGCCATATCGCTTCAGGGTCAGACATCGTCCAGGGAAGCAAAACCTCACGGCTGACTACCTGTCCCGCCACCCGGTTAGCTCGCGGCTCGGAGAGGGGGAAGGTAATGTGACAGAGTGACCTGTCCCTATGATCAGCATCCCGATACACACACAGACTTTACATTCTCACGTTCTCCTCCGTCTACCGCTACGGCGCGGTGGGTGCACACACACACCGGATTGCACGCCGCTCGCATACATGCCGCACACACACTCACGTCACTTTCGCATCCTGAACAGTATAAACACACTCATACCCACACAAGGACTTTCAATTAATTCTTTATTTTGTTAAAGAGTGTCCCTATCTGTATGTATATCTATATCTATATATATACGTATGTTTTGGTTTTTTAAGTTATCACTCGCCTGTTTGTTGCGTCGGTCTTCCGGGTTGAATTTGGATGGCAGCCAACCGGAGCGCTGGATAACGGCTGGCTTTTAAGCATCAGCGCTGCGCCGAATATGTGCAGAAACCCGGAAGTCGGCAAATCCATGACAGCAGGGGTGTTGAATTGTGTCACAGGGATAAATGTTGAGAAGTTATATTGTTGATATTCTTTTTATTATTATTATTATTATTGATGTTATCCTTGTTATTGTCACTGCCACCCGTAATTCCTTGAATTATTATGACTTCCTTTTAGAATTGGTATATTTTGTGCTGTAGCCTCCCCCTCGTTAAGCTATGGTTGAGTCCAAGGGGAGGGGCTTCGGCTTTTAAAGCCCCGTCTCCTTCGTCAGTTCGGGGTGGGAGTTGTGGGAGTAGTGGAGTCGTAAGGAGCTATTAAGAAGTAATGCACATTTGTAGGTGCTGCAAGCCTTGTATATAGTTTCTTTATTTACTCTAACCTTTTTTTTTTTATTAGTATTTTTTTCCTCTTTTCCCTGGGACTTGTAAATATTTTGGACTTCTCACTGGTGCACTGTAAATAAACATCACTTTACATCTTAACAACTCAGCGAGTATTGCCATCATTTTGGTAGCAGGCAAACCCGTAAGGCCACTCTACCACAAGTAGTTTAGTGTGATGTGTTTATGGGTTTCTAGATTTTGTGTGTGTGTATGTGTGTGTAGATCTTGGATGTGCTGTGTTCACTGTGTGTGTGTGTGTGTGTGTGTGTGTGTGTAGATCTTAGAGGTGCTTTGTTCACTGTGTGTGTGTCACGGTACAGCAGTGCGCTCTAATCAGCACCTGATCTGTGACACACTGCTGCCTGAGAGAGATTTATTGCTGCAGAGCCGCCTGGTCAACTACGTCACCAGGTACACACCACACCTTTTACTGTATTTTTCCTTAAATGAAACAAACAAACAAACAAATAAACAAGGCAAATCTCTATGCTGGCAAGTAATTGTTCATTAATTGCATTATTAAAGAAAAGACAAAAGTCACACAAAACCTCACACACATTTCCACATATTGTGCATGTGGTTTTATTTATAATAATAATAATAATAATAATAATAATAATAATAATAATAATATTTTTTAAAAACAATTAATTTTTCATGTTTAAATTTTCCACATGTAGTGCACTGAATTTTATTTTGCATGTCTGATTTTTTTATATGATTCATTTTTCATTTGTTTTGTTTGTGTGATCACGTATTGTTCACAAGATATTTTGTGGGTTTATTTGAATCCACATGTGCAATTTCAGGGTATAACACGGTGCCTTCACATGTTTTTTCAAGTTACTCACATAATCACCTGTGAAATGTGTGTAATTTTTTCATTTAAGCAAAATTTCTACTTTTTTACCTTCAGTACAGAAATTATTGCATATATTTTGTGTCAGTGTTCGCCCAAACATCTACCTTTGCATGGGAGACGACTCCGCCCAGTACAGGAAGTGGTATTATGAGGTGGTGGTGGAGAGGGCGGAGCCTTTTGTGACACCTGAGCCGACTCACCTGAGGGTGGGTTGGGCCTGTAGCACAGGTTACCACCCCTCTCTGACAGGAGGTCATGGCTGGGGGTCAAATGGAGTCGGAGACGACCTGCGCTCATACGGCTTCGACGGCCTGCATCTGTGGACGGGTGAGGGGGGAAAAAAATCAGCCTCTATCTCCTCCACAAAACTTTGGATAATGTAGAGAAAAAAAATCTTAAGGATTGTAGTATCACATTTTTTTTAGTTCACTTAGTTTAGTTTTTTTTAGTTCAGCAATTCAGATATGAAAAAACCTGAACAAATGAACTTTTTAAAAATTGGATTAAAAATGATAAGCATGTGCAATGTTTGCCTATAATTTAATTTAAATTTTAATATAATTATTTTTACTTAAAAAAAATATATATAAAATTTTATATTTCAACCCTATAACTTATTGATTTTCACCTATTATTACATTTCCCTATTTTTATTTTTAAAATAATCTTTTATAAAAAAAATATTTTATAGCCTTTCCATATTGTTTTACTTTTTACAATTAATTATATATTTTTTCCTTTTATTACATTTTCCTAATTTTTTACTTTTTAAAATTAATTATATTTTTTCCTTTACTTCATGTATATGTTTTTTTGGAGCTGTTATTTTCTTTCACACATGACCTCTATAGGAATTGTATTATTAAATATGTTCCATGAATAAAAGTATTAAACTGAATTGTTAAATCCAGTGGATTAATCATTTTAGTAACATGATTACAGCTTTCAGTGATTACACATGAATTAGTTGCAGTACTTTAATCCAAGCGTAGGTGGCGTAGGTCGCAGGGTCAGCTCAGCCAATCAGCGTCTGCTGAGGGAGGATGATGTCATCAGCTGTTGTCTCGACCTCAGTGCGAGGTGTATTTCTTTCCGAGTGAACGGGCAGCCTGTGCAGGGCATGCTGGAGAATTTCAACACTGACGCACTCATGTTTCCTGTGGTCAGTTTCTCAGCTGGAGTCAGGTGTGGATTTTATGTCATTTTGAATTTTTTTTATATATCATTAATTAAATTTTTTAAAATATTTAAAACCAAAATAACATTTAAATCAAAATTCTATCCGCTGAAGTCATGTGTGGATTTTATTTTCTCTAAGATTTAAAAAAAATGTATATATTTTATTTATTTAAACATTTTTGCATTTTTGAAAAATTTAATCTTTAATTAATTTTTTTTTGTTTACGTTGAAAAAAAGAAAAAATTCTGCTGGAGTGAAGTGTGTATTATTTCAACAATTAAAAAACATTCTTTCAGTTGAAGACAGGTGTGGATTTTATTTTATCTTTTACATTTTTTAAAAATGTAATTACTTTACCTTGTATTGATTATGCTGCGCATGTCTCAACTGTTTCATAGATTATAAAATAAAACAGGTGGCCTGGACCGGTGTTACTAATCAGTGAGCACTTCATGTTTTCGTGCTGCAGGGTGCGTTTGCTGTTCGGAGGTCAGCACGGGGAGTTTAAGTTCCTGCCCCCTGCAGGATTCTCACCGTGTGTTGGAGCTTTACTCCCCAGGGGGCGCTGCAGACTGGAGCTGTGTGAGGAGGTCACAAGGGGTCACGGAAACAGTGGGCGTGAACTTTTAGGCCCTGCTGTATCCACTGACCCGGTGGTCTTTACTCCTTCCCCAGTGGACACCAATCAGGTGAGACAAACCCCTGATACCTTCACCTTTGACCTTTAATATTATACATGTCACTTTCTCCAGCTCTTCTGTGCATCTTATCTGTTGTTTCTCAAAGAACTATATATTTACACGTCCAGCAGCTGCATACAGCAGTGTAGCAGTGATTTTTTTTAACTGGTGTGTGTGTGTTTGTTTTGAATCAGGTGACGCTGCCTCCTCAGCTCGAGCTGATCAGAGAGAGACTGGCTGAGAACCTGCATGAGCTCTGGCTGCTGGAGAAAACCGAGCGAGGATGGACACACGGGCCTGTGAGTCAAAACACAACTACAGCATCACGCCAGGCTCTCACACGGTTACCATAGTGACAGGGAAAAAGGAAAGAACGAAAGAAAGAAAGAAAGAAAGTAAGAAAAGAAAGAAAGAAAGAACAAAACAGCACCACTGTTTGTTGTTTTGCACACAGGCAGGTGAAAAATCACTTGATTCGCTACATGGTAACCATAGTGACAGGGAGAAAGAAAGAAAGAAAGAAAGCAAAGGCAAAAAATGCACAAAGTAAAAAAGAAAGAAAGAAAGAATGAATGAAAGAAAGGACAGACACTAAAAAGAGAAACAATCAAACAAATAAATTCATAAATAAAGAAAGAAACAATAAAGAAAAAAGAGAGTAAAGAATAAAAGAAAGAAAGAAAGTGTTAAACATTGCTGGTGCTTGTCCTTAGGCTACATGTAAAAAAAAAAAACCTGACAGTGACGAATTAAAACCATTCACTTTTTATGTATTTCTTCGTAAACCTGAGTGACTCTTATTTATAAAATTAGTCAGACCTGAAACTGAGCAAAGATTTTTACTTTTACATATTAATTATTATTCATTATGGATCTGCGTATATGCAGAAATAAATACCCCCCTACACACTCACACACACACACTGTTTGTTACATGCTTGATTGTAACTAAATTACTGTTTGAGAAATATTAACTACAGCTTATTGCTTAAAAATGAATGAGGGACGTGTGGAAACTCCTGTAACCTGTACTCAAATTGATTACATAATTACACAGGTTAGATAAGTACATAGGAAAAAAAACGTGTGTATCCGTGTGTGTGTGTGTTGTGAAGGTGAGAGATGACAGTAAACAGGTTCACCCCGGACTGGTGGAGTTTTCCAAACTTCCAGATCAGGAGAAACACAGCAAACTCCAGGCCGCTGAACACACACTGAGGTACCGCTCTTCCTACATCCATAATAATAATAGACAAAAAAAAAAAAAAGTGTGTACAGGGAATTTCAAACTCTTCAGACCCTGAGTCCACTGTAATGGACAGCACATTATTCAAGATTTCTTTAAAATGCCTAAATTAAGGCAAAGTCTGCTGATTCCTGGCCAGCCTATCAGAGTCAAACTGTCTCCTAATGAGTGTCTCATGGAAAAGTTTCATCATTCTGAAGAGAAGCATGGCAGATGTAGCCTACTAGAAGAGCATGGACTTTTAAAACATCTTTATACATGGTTTTTACATGTTGATCCCTACTTAAAATGATATCAAAATAATATATAAGGGTGAAGCTAATGATTATTTGCAATGATTATTTAATATTGTAAATACTGAAGAAGATTTTTTTTTTATTGTTATTGTTTATTACAGTGGACATTACGTCTTAACTGATGTCCATTTGCATAAACGTAACGCGATATAGTTTTACTTTTTAGCGCATGAGTGAAAATACATACCATTATGGAATAAAACAAACAAAAAAAGACATTTCAGAGAGATTAAAGTCCAGACTAAAGTCTTTAATATAGATATCGTAAACACTGCCTCCACTATAAACATTCAAACGCTGACATTTAAGAAATGATCTTGTATGCATGTAGTATGTAGTAAATGCATATAACCAGAGTTATGTATAGTTGAGCAGGTCCTGCTCTGGGCATAGGCGATATATTCAGGGGATAGTTATTCCCAGTCCTTATGGCTCAAACTCTTGTGTCAGCCATGACATTTCCTACTTTCTATCTTTTCCCACATCTTCCTATATTTCTGTAGGTCTCTGTTGGCTCTCGGAGCTCATATCGGTCTGTCTGATGACCATGCAGAGGAGAAGGTGAAGTACATCCGGCTCTCAAACAAGTACGTCTCAAACAAGACGCTCAAAAAATAAATCACAATTTTCAGAACTGTATTACTGAACGTTTTTAATCCTTATGGTCTGTTCAGATCAAAGTGACCCATTTTGCTAAAAGAAGAACAGTTACAAATTAATACAGTTAATCAGTTAATACACCAATAGTCCATTTATAAAATATATTTTATAAAAATAAAATTAATGCAGTTTATATATCTGGGGTTTAAAATTCAGTATAAGCAGGGGTGTATAAATACTGAGCTCCAGACAAACAGAATTCATTTACTATTAATGGATTATTAATTTATAAATCATAGTTCCCCAGCTGACGGAAAATTAAGAGAAAATAAAGATGCTAGCTAGGCTCGAGCAATATCTATATGATATGATGTGAGGACAAAAGACGACATGTCATAGCTGAAACGTTGGCCAACGTGGCCACAACAAACATGGTGTGCTACATGATCACACACATAGTCTATATTAATAAACTTATTAAAAAACAATAAAACAGCTAGCTAACAAACTACATTACATTATGTTAGCTACTACATTTCAGCATGATCAGTTAGGCTTCTGGGCAATCAGGACATGGGACTGGGCAGCACACTGGAGCTTTCACTTTTACTCTCAAAGAATAAGGGGAAAAACACACAGAAGAAAGAGAGAAAGAGAGAAAGAGAGAAAGAAAGAGGTACATAAAACTACAAAAAACAGAAAGAAAGACAGAAAAGGCGATAAAAAGACACAAACTAAAAAAAATATTAAATAAGACAGAGAAGGAACAAAGAAAGAAAGAGGCAATAAATTTAGAAAACATGCAAGCAAAAAAGACACAAAATAAAAAAATAAAGAATGTCTCAGTAGACTGTCCTTCATCCAAACGCTAAATCTTTCCCCTGTGCAGGTACGAACTGTGGAACGGCTACAGGCCAGCTCCAGTGGATCAGTCGGGAGTTTCTCTAAGCGTTGCTCAGGAAGCTCTGGTGGAAGCGCTGGCTAAGAATGAGCACAACATCTGGGCCAGAGAGCACATCAGGCAGGGCTGGAGCTACGCACCACAGCAGGTGGAGTTAAAACACTACCGGACATATGGAACTTTGTGTGCATGAAATAATCTCACCAGGAAATGCCATTTAGTCATCATCATAGTAATGTGCACACTAAGCTACTTCATAATAGAGATAGAAATGCAATATGTACAGTATATTGTGTGTGTGTGTGTGTGTGTGTGTGTGTGTGTGTGTGTGTGTGTACATAGAGCAAGGAGTTACCTATCAAATCTGTTTTTTTCAGCTACCAAAAGCAAATACATTTTTATTTCAAGCCACCCAAAACTAATTCTTTTCTTTATAAAATAATAAATGTGGTAATTCTGCCAAATGTACAATGTTAGGAACACCTGTTATGTGGCAGCGGCACAATGCATAAAATCATGCAGATACAGGTTTCAAATAATCACTCTTTATGACCGTGGTGAGCAGAAAAACAACCCAAACCTTGAAGTGGATGAGCTAGAACAGCACAAGACCACATCGCCATCAATTCCTGTCAGCCAAGAACAGTGGGTACAGGCTCATACAAACAGGACAGCTGAAGATAGGAAAAATGTTGAGGTGAACCCAATGTGGCCTTCTGCTCTTGTAGTCCATCCACCTCAAGGTTTGATGTGTGTTCTGAGATGCTTTTCTTCTCACCTCAATTGTAAACAGTTGTTGTTTGAGTTATCATAGCCTTCCTGTCAGCTCTCTGCCGCTGACCCCTCTCATTAACAAGTCTTTCCACCCGCAGAATTGCTGCTCACTGGATGTTTTTTGTTTTCCCCTTCTTTCTTCAGCAGTGTATCCCCAAATCTTTCCCTGATTACTAACACCTGCAGCTTGTTTTCAGGCCTGTATATTTACCCTCCTCTCAGTGTCTTTGCGCTTTTCCATGTGCTTGCTCTTCACCTTGTCTTGTTAAATTTTGCATTGTATAGCATGCTCACTCTTGGTTGCTCTGTCTTCATGTTATGTCATTAGCTTAGCACTTTACTTAGGATTTAGCATAATGTGCTATCTCACATTTGCTCTACCTATTATTATTAGTAGCTGTGTTACCTTTTTTCGGTTTTGTTCTCTCTTGCTCTGTTATTTCTTTGGCCTTGTTATGAACGTAGCATAGCCTAGCCTATTTTAGACTTTTGTTTGTTTACAAGGTCTCTTTTGTTAGTTTGTGTTTATGCGACTGTTATTTGGATATTTATATGTATTTAATATCACTTTGAAGGTTGTTTATTACAACCTTCTGCTCTATGTATTATGCATTATTCTACCTTCAGTTTTCAATCAATAAGAACACTTTATGGTGAAAATTATTTGATTCAAATGAGAAATACTATAATTTCATGTTTTAGGACATTAAAGGGAAGAGGAGCCCTCACCTGGTGCCGTTCTCTCTGTTGGATGAGAGAAGCAGACAATGTGCTAAAGAGTCAGCGAGGGATGTGTTAGGAACTCTGCTTGGTTTCGGATACACTGTAGAACCATCAGAGCAACAGCAGTGTGAGTTACTAAGACAAAATAATAAACAAAAAGAATAACATCTGATAGGTTAGCCCAGTGAGAAACTAATAATGGTAGCGATCTTCACCAGAAGATAGCTAGTTTGGTTTGCAGAAATGCCACAGCTGTTCTTGGCTGGCGATCTCTTGGTGCATTCATCTTTCCTCTGTAGATAAGAGCAATGCTAGGTATGCCGAAGACAGCAGCAAGCCATAAAATTATCCTTCAATTCTTAATTATAAGTTATTAAATATAAGCAGTTTGATTAAGTAGTCCACATTAGTCTGACATGCTAATCCTATTCTGACCATAATTCTGAGCTGCAAACCAGAAATTAGAAAATGAGAATCATGTAGGACTTTACAAAACACTACAAAAAAGGGATAAGAACTCACAGTTAATAATAAACAAGGGATAATAAACACAGCAATTACGGGTGACTAGGTGTTTACAACAATTAAAATAGATACAAATAGGAAGTGTGAACACAATTCCAAAGCACTACTAATTTGACATGATTTCTTTGTTTCTAGCCCTGGGCCCTGACGTGAAGGCTGCGAGTGAGGAGAGGTCTCGCATATTCCGTGTGGAGCACGCTTTTGCAGTGCATGATGGGAAGTGGTATTTCGAGTTTGAGGCAGTCACTGCTGGAGAGATGAGAGTGGGCTGGGCTCGAGTGGGATGTCAACCGGATATGGAGTTGTGGTCAGAAGAACAGGCCTTCGTGTTTGATGGCTCAAAGGTATTACAGCAAACACTCTAACTATTCCCTATCTAATATAAGGACAAGTATAATTTATGAATTTGTAATTAAATTATTTATCATTTCATTTTATTTGTTAGCGCAACTGCTTTCCACCCAATTTGCCAAAATGATTTTCAGTTTATAGGCGATTCTAGGAATAATACATATATAACAACTTATTTTTATGACACTGTCTGTTTTTACATTTACATCTGTCTCATTTGTGTAGGGTCAGTGGTGGCATGGTAGCACCATCCCATTTGGTCATGTTTGGCAGAAAGGGGATGTGATTGGCTGTTTGTTAGATTTGACTCGGAGAACCATGATGGTCACTTTAAATGGAGAGCTACAGCTGAACACTTGTGGCTCTGAAATTGCTTCCAAAGGGTTCACTGCAACTGGTGGTGAGTTTTTCTACAATTATATAAGGATTTATGTCTATTCCACGATAACACACATGTTATTACAAGTTATTACATGTATTTTGCAATGTAATTACACTTATTATATCTTATTACTACTACTAATAAAAAGAACATTGTGCATGACACCACTTGAGTATAAAATATTTTCAATTATTTATAGTTCAATTTTAGATAATTACATAGTAATAACTTGCCTATTACATAGTAACAGAGCTGTAAACATGACTTTAATTTTGATTTGTTTAAATGTATATACATTTTAATTTGTATGATCTTCTGTACTCCAGGCTTTGTTCCTGTGTGTGGTTTGGGTGTGAATCAGGTGGGACGATTGAATTTAGGCCAACAGGTCAACTCACTGAAATACTTCAGTGTGTGTGGGCTTCAGGAGGGCTACCAGCCTTTTGCCCTGAACATGAGCAAAGATCCACCTCTCTGGGTGAGCTGGAGAGAGCCCTTATTTGTACGGATACCAGAGGACCATCCCAGCTTACAAGTAAGTAAAGTGGCCTTAATGGTTAAACCTTAGAATTTGTGAAACACAGTTTGCAGTCATGTGGTCTAAGTGGTCTACTTGGTTTCAGTTTTATAACTTACTCATTATTAAAACTGCAATTTGCAATTATTGTGGATTTTTTGTGTAGCACAGTATCAGTGATTAGCATGGACATATAATATTAGTAGTCTAGGTTGTCCTCCAAAAAACAAGCAAGTGACCAGTTCAGGATCATCTCCTTGCTTAGCATGGAATGAAATGATATTTTTTAGCATGGTAGTGAGGAGGCTGGTGGAGTCCCTCAACAATAACAGCTACATAGACACTTCAATGGGAGGTGTCCCAAGAGGACCTGGGTGTCTGGAACATTCAGAAGTGGTGACCCAACTCATTAGGGAAGCATAAGAGAACAAGAGAGCTAGTGCTCTGGCTCACCCTGGCCAATGCATATGAATCCATCCCCCACAAGTTGGTCCAGATAGCCATGACCAGGCAATGTAGTAGCCCAGGAGACTTAGGAGTATTGCCCTCTAAAGGGAATAACATAAAACTACGGCTTCCCTTGGAGTTGCTAGAAGAGGAACTCATGGTGTCTCATGGTACTTCACTCATGGTGAAGTAATGGTCAACAAGGACTTCATTGACTCCATGGCCTAGGCTGGTGTGGTGGTCAATAATGGCAGGAAATGGAGAGCAGAGGAGGCCATGCTGCAGACAGCTGTGCTACAGTGACCTAGTAGGAGTAATGATCACAGGAAGGGCTGGACTTGGAACATTCTCAGCTCCAAATGCAGACTGATCCAGGACGAGGTGGGAGCAGCTGTGAAGGAAAAGAGGTCCAACAAATATTTGGGCATGAAACAGCACCGAGCATGGATGAGGGGGGTGAAGGCCATGGACAGTAAGGTTACATGGCAGGCTCTATGGCAGGCAGAACCACAGTGCATCCATTTCCTTGTTCAGACGGTGTACAACATCCTGCCTAGCCCATCAAACCTCTTTAGCTAGAGCAAAGTGGAGTCACCAGATTGTCCACTGTGCTCCAGGAGAGGAATTCTGAAGCATATCCAGAGCTGCAGCCTAAAAGCCCTGAGAGAGAGATGGTACCACTGGCACCATGACCAGGTACCGAAAGCTATAGCAGAAGCCATCAGCCTGGCCAATAGCATCAGCAGGAAATGAACATGCACCCCCCACCCTGCAGATTGAATTTATGACAGCTGGAGAGCAGCCAGGATCAAGACCCAGAATGCGATCAGGGATCCTAGCAATTATGCAAGACTGACAGCTCAGAGTGGACCTAGAGAAACAACTGTGTTCCCATGGCACATTGTCCAAATGACCTTGAGACCAGACATCCTCCTGGTCTCTGAGTCAACCAAAAACATCCTCCTGTTGGAGTTGATAGTGCTGTGGGAAGATAATTTATACTAGCCCATTTATACCAGCTGCCCCTGGGTATATATGACCTCTACTTTCAGATAGAATTTTAGAAAGTTAGTAATAAAATATGTACAAATATCTCAAAAAGACTAGGGTTCTAAGGATTTGCCAGAAACCTTTATCTCACCAAGATATGCAAGAAGAGAGGGGTCTTTAATATACACAAGGTCACAGCAATAAAAACGTAATTCACACATACCGAAGAGACATAAGGACTAAACTACTACTACTACTACTACTACTACTATGAAAACTAGTAGAAAAAGGACAACAGTATAAGAGCTAATAACATAACCTTTGTTTTATTGTACTCCCAGGTTAGTTACATTGATGGGACAGTTGGCAACCCGCCAGCTCTAAAGGTCACCCAGAGGTCACTGGGATTACCTGATAGTGTTGGCACTGACGTTGAATTCTATCGCCTGAGCTTGCCCATAGAGTGTGCACACGTATTCACCAAGCCTGTAGATGGCACAGTACCTCCAGCTAGCTGTGTAACATGCCACATTAAGGAACCAGAAGAAGGGGAGGTGGACTCTGACTTTGAAATGCTGATGAAGTCGGCCCACAGACACACGGGAAGTAGAGATGAACTAAACAACCATAAAGATCATGCCCAAGAAAAGCCTTCTAGACTTAAGCAAAGGTCAGTTCACTGTAATCCATGGTAGTCTTACCCAGAAAGGACTTGTGTGGGGGGGAAACTTTTGTAGTAAACATACAAGTTTAAATAAAACCAATGAAAACTTTACCTTATTCTGTAATGAGATGGGCAAGATGTTTGGACTCATAATTTTCCCATGTCATTGCAAGCAAAACGTACGTAAACTACTCTATATGAGACTAGCAAGAACACTTGTTTTGTAAGGCTATAAACAATATAGCCTTCTATGAAACAAAAGGATCAACAAGGGTTCCAGCACTAAATTGACTGTTCCTTTAAGATAGGTGATTTGGTTTAGTATTATGTTCTCGGATTTGCTTTTTGGCTCAGGGTTTGGTGCTTTATAGGTTTCTTTTGAAGAAGAAACCAGAATTGAACACTAGTGGCTCTTCAGCTCGGCTACTGGAGGAGGTGCTGGCAATTGAGAGGGACAGCAGTAACCAACTTGCCAACTGCACCAAGGTTAGAGACTAAAAACATGTACATACAGTATATAGTCCTGACACTGTGAGTTTCTTATTTTGTCTTTCTGTTTGTCTTTATTTTTATTTCTTCTGCAGTACTACTATTCTGTGAAGATCCTACATGGGCAGGATCCATCCTGTGTCTGGGTTGGATGGGTGACTTCAAACTTTCACTATTATGACAGAACTTTTGACCCAGAGAGAGTGAGCAGTGTGACTGTCACACTTGGGGACCAATGGGGCAAAGTTCTTGAGAGGTTAATGACATCATCACTGTGGCTATAATATCATATCCTCCCAAGGGAATGTAACAGAAATTATGCAGTGGTGTTATTGGTGTCAGGTTATTTTGATGCATGTCTGTTTGTATTCCTAACAGTGTCAAGTGCAGTTGCTGTTACATGGTGTGTGCTGCAGAGGGCAGTAGTCTCACCAACAGCTGCAGTAACATAAGGCTGGAGATTGGCTGTCTGGTTGACACTGCAACTGGATTTCTTACTTTTACTGCGAATGGAAAGGACATGGGAATCTTCTATCAGGTAACTATTCCAATAGTTTTTGCAATGACTTGTTCTTGTTTGATAATGTGCCCCTTGAGCTTAACCTGATTATGTATTCTTCTAATTTTTATATATGTAATTGAATATGGAGTTTACTTCTTTAGGTGGAACCAGGCACTAAACTGTTCCCAGCAGTTTTTGCCAAAGCCACCAGTTCTGATGTTTTCCAGTTTGAACTTGCACGAATTAAGGTAAATGCAGTTGAATCCTTTAGCCAGATACACTCAAATACTGTAGTATAGCAAAGGCATTTTGGCTTGTCCTTTTGGATTCAGTTAAATTCAACTGAATTTTATTTGTATAGGACTTTTAACAATGGATATTGTCACAAAGCAGCTGAAAAGGCTGCCAGAAAAGAAAAATCCACACTTTGTAAAATGATTATGTTTCCTGTAATAAAAGATTCACACTATTGTCACTTAGTGGAAAGTTGAGGAGTTCCTTCCTCACACACTACCATCTGGTACTATTCTTTTAAAATTATAACCAATACTTTCCCTGTAGGGTGCATGGCCATTGTCTGCTGGTTTGTTTTGGAGTGAGAGGAAAAACATGGAGCCTCAGTGTCCCCCCAGGCTTAATGTCCAATCCCTGATACCCATGAGGTGGACACGGCTCCCTGAACATGCCCTGCAGGTAGAGCTGACACAGCTTGAGGAGAGGCATGGCTGGAGGGCAGAGTGCACCGAGAGTCTACAGTTCATGACCCTGCACATCCCTGAGGAGGACAGGTCAGAGGGCAATAAGCTATGTGGAAAAAGTGATCTATTTGACTAGATCACCAAGTTGTGTAAAGACAGGATGTTGTTTGGTTGGGTGACCAGGTCCCAAAAAGGCATAACATTTTTATGGTGATCCTTAAGGGTCAGTACTTGGCCCCTTTTTGCTTCTTTGTATATGGTGCCAAAGGCGGCAAACTGTCATTTACTTTGGAATGAAACTTCACACCTATGCCGATGATATATTCCTAGCACATTTTCAGATCAACAAGCATGTTTACTGTCTATCCAGTAAATTAGTTGATAGTTCATAGTTCATATAAAATCCCATTAACATGCTTGTATGTATCAGAGAAGTAAATAATAGCATATTATTGTTTTAAATGGAACTTTTCTGTTTGGTTCCTGTTCCAGGTGCATAGACATTCTCGAACTCTCTGAACTGGACAACTTGCTCAAGTTCCATGACCACACTCTTCGTCTCTATTCCGCCCTCTGTGCCCATGGAAACGTCCCCGTAAGCCACGCCTTGTGCAGCCATATCGACCAGTCACAGCTTCTGTTTGCATTGTGCTGTTCTAGAATGCCTGGGAATCTGCGAGCAGGTTTTTATGACCTATTAATGACTGCCCACCTGAGTGCCCATAGCAGTGCCAGGCAGGCTACCACCCACGAGTATATTGTGCCCATGACTGATGCCATGCGCACTATTACGCTTTTTGAAAACAACAGAAAGCAGCACAGCCTCCCAGGCAGTAACATCAGCACCTCTCTGCGACCAAGAATGTACTTCAGCTCACCTTGTTTTGTTAGAACTGGCAGCAGTTTTGATAATAGCTCCAAAACATCTGAGGATGGTTCCTGTCAACATAGTCCTGAATTCCCACTGGATGTGCTGACAGCTGTAATGACAGCCATGTTGGAGGAGGCAGTCCACTCAGTAGGGAAGAATATAAGGGACCCTGTGGGAGGCAGCCTAGAGCTACTGCTTGTTCCTCTTCTCCAACTCCTCCACACACTCCTCCTCATGGATGTATATCGTCACTCAGATCTGAGGAACATGCTTTCCTTCATCCTTCCCTCTGCTTACATGAGGGAAAATAATGCAGGAGAACTGATGGATGGAAATGGAGAGAATGATTATGAGATAGAGGGGGAGGAGAAAGAAGGAAGAGTCCTTGCTGAACAAAGGACTTTGTTACAGATGAAGCTACCAGAAGCAGTTAAACTACAGGTACGTAAGACTATAATAACAGGTATGATAATAATTTTGTAAGTACAGTCAGGTCCATAAATATTGGGACATCGACACAATTCTAACATTTTTGGCTCTATACACCACCACAATGG
>CM075012.1:3064457-3076255 GCA_037576675.1 Pangasius sanitwongsei
ATTGTGGTGGTGTATAGAGCCAAAAATGTTAGAATTGTGTCGATGTCCCAATATTTATGGACCTGACTGTATGTTGTAAGGGCTCAGTGTAGCTCAGGTGTAATTACTGATACAATCACTGGATTGCTAAATGTTCACGACATTCCATCTTTATAAGTTATTCATGAGTTTTTTTTTTTTTTAAATGTTTGTTTTATTTGTGCTTTTCTGTCTCCACTCTCTCATAGCTGTGTCACCTGCTGCAGTATCTGTGTGACTGTCAGCTGCGTCACAGGGTCGAGTCCATAGTGACCTTCTCTGCTGACCTTGTGGGTCGTCTCCAGAGCAACCAGCGCTCTCGCTACATGGATGTCATGGAGGCACTCAACATGTCTGCTGCTCTCACCGCCCGCAAGACCAAGGAGTTTCGCTCTCCACCTCAAGAACAGGTAACCAACCAAAAGTCCAGAGTCAAAGATCATGGATAACAGTGCAGAGTATATTTCAGAGTGGAATCAGTTCATACAATATCCTTGTATTCACAACAAAAGTATCTCTAAAGATCCTTTAGAAATGAATAGGAAAAGGTTTAATTCTCTATCGGAGGCTTTAAAACAATTTATCCAATAAAAAGAACCAAATAAATTGAACTCTGAATACTGTCCTACTCCTTCAGATGAATATGTTGCTAAACTTCTGGGACAATGAGCAGGATTGCCCCTGCCCTGAGAAGATTAGAGAGTTTCTCTGGGATTTCCATCTGGACCTCAGGAGCCATTGTGGTACCTGACTAATCACAGGATTATATACTAACAATACAGCCAATAATATTTAGCATGGAAATATTTAATCCTCTTGTTTTGTTTACTAATTCACAATGTAAGAATGAAAGTGGATCATTTTGACCTAAACAAAAGTCTTTTGTTGTACTTAACAGGAGTTGAAACTGATGAAAACTTGGATACTGAAGATGATGAGAATCAGCCTATCAGGAATCGATTACGAGACCTCATGGACAAAATGTCTCGTCTAAAGAGGAGGATGTCTGGTGTGGTTGAAGAGGAAGTTGTGGCTAAACCTGGTAGGAAATTCAAAACACCAGACTAGTTTAATAGCATGGAAATTTTAATAGGAAGTTCAAAATAGTGTAAGCATGAACCAAATGATGAAAATGTTATGAATGGTTATAGTGAGGGTGTGCATGGCTGTTAGTGCTTGCGATTTCTTGCATCACTTTTATGCGATAAAATCTTTTGATCCCTTAATATCTGTTTTCTGCTACGTCTCTCTATTTCTCAATCCCATTCTCTCTCTTTCTCTCTCCAGTTTCTCTTCAGAGGCTGATCTCAGACACTGTGATGCGTTGGGCTCATGAGGGTCCGCTGGAGGACCCGGTTCTAGTACGGGCTGCATTTGGACTCCTGCACTGTCAATATGCTGGCCTGGCTGGCAAAATGGCCAGTCCGTTGCAAAAAGCCTACTGCATCACTCAAAACTCAGTAGAGGACACACTTGGCCTGCAGGAGGCACTGGGACGGATCCGTTCACTACTTACAGCCCGAATGGGAATTGAAGAAGAGGAACTCATGATCCGAGGGCTTGGGTAAGAGACATGTAATGTTGAAGACTGTTAATGAGACCAAGACTAAGCTTCCTCATTGTTGTCTGTTGGACAAAATGTATTAAAGTTCACTTTTAACACGAACTCTGTACTTATTTAAGGCAAATCCAAAAGTTGTAATAAGAGCAGAGGTCAAGACACAGGCAGACAATGATAAATGAGGATCATGCATAATCATAAATAAGGAAAACAGGCAAGGAAAACCAGAAGAATAGAAATTAAGGCTAGAACTTAACAAAACAAATTCACGCTAAGACTTGCAAAAAATAGCACGCAGAGGATATAAAAAGTCAAACAAAACTAATCAAGAACTAACACAGAACAGATGAATAAATCAGGAAATAAACCAATGACATAGCATGGACAAAGACAGGAAATGAGGTGTGCAGGGGAAACTGTGACAGTTGGAATTTGCAACCACCTGAGATCTGCTCATGTGTTTGGAACCAATACTCTTTCCTCTGTAGTGACATCATGAAAAATAAAGTTTTCTACCAGCACCCAAACCTGATGAGGGCGCTGGGTATGCACGAGACCGTCATGGAGGTGATGGTTAATGTCCTGGGCACCAGAGAATCCAAGGTAGCTGTGCATTTCCATTTACAGCCATGTTTCTTTCAGTAAATGTAACATTCATTTTAAACTAACACATAGGCCTATTTTAGGAACTATGTAAATGTTCACATTGGATACGTAATGTAATCTCATGTAAGAAAAAAAATTCTCTTCCCCTTAAGGAAATCAGGTTTCCAAAGATGGTGGCCCACTGCTGCCGTTTCTTGTGTTATTTTTGTCGAATCAGTCGCCACAACCAGAAAGCCATGTTTGATCACCTGAGCTACCTATTGGACCACAGCAGCGTTGGACTTGGTATGCTCACTAGTCACTACGCTACTGATGATTCTCCATGATTACATGGGTTTAAATGCGTTTATGTAATCTGTGGTTTACATTATCATTGTTAATGTGACATACACATTTAAAATACTAGATTAGCTTCTGAACTTACTAACTAGAGCCTGACAGTCAACAGTAATTAATTATTCACATTAAAATTTGGGGAAAATGTGAAAGTGACGCCTTGTTTGTACACATTAATTCTCTTTCAGGTCAGGTCATGGTGTTACGTGTTTTGAGGCATGCAGTTAGCATGAAGCTAATTCATTAGTTGTTACTCTTGAGCCAACTTAATAATTTGGCATCTGGTTAAACCAATGTTAAATGAGGAGAAAATTATTTCCTTAACATTTCTACATTAATATAGTTAATATTGTCAGGGCTGTTTCTGAACCTTTGGGGGCCCTGAACAACATCCTACTACTGCTTGTTAGCCTGAAAACAAAGCATGATGGTGGTA
Organism: Pangasius sanitwongsei; assembly: GCA_037576675.1. Lineage (NCBI taxonomy): Eukaryota > Metazoa > Chordata > Actinopteri > Siluriformes > Pangasiidae > Pangasius > Pangasius sanitwongsei. Next base: position 3,067,415 of record CM075012.1, read on the forward strand.
GCATCATGTTGAGACTTACCCTTGGCCTCTTCCAGGAACAGGTGTATTTATACTGTATTAAATTCATGTGACACTTTCAACTCCATCCATCTAATTATGTGACTTCTGATGGCAATCGGTTGCACTAGAACTAATTTAGGGGATTTACAGCAATATGAGTGACTATGTAATCGCAACTTAGGTTTTTTATTTGTAAATAATTTCTAACTATGATTACCCCCACATTTCAACATTATAGTCTATTTTGCTATAACTCATGACAAGTTCCAGGTTGTAACACTACAAAATGTTGTGTAATACTTTTGCAAGCCACTGTATCTAAAAACAGCTCTGTTGTCTGTCCTCATTTGTAATGTGAGAAGTTTAACCCTCATGTTTCCTCAGCATCACCTTCCATGCGAGGCTCAACTCCTCTGGATGTGGCTGCGGCTTCTGTAATGGACAACTACGAGCTGGCATTAGCGCTCACAGAGCCAGACCTGGAGAAGGTCAGAACCACTGGCATTTACTGTATCTTCTCATACATTCTTTGGTCTGGCTATATTATATAAAATTATGTGTAGGAAGTGTGTTCAGTACGTCAGGCTCAACCTCAGTGGTTCTTGGCATGGACTAAAAGCACACACCATGCTACATATGCTTTAACAGTATTTATCCTCCTGATGTGTTCCTGTAGGTGGTGCAGTATTTGGCAGGCTGTGGTTTGCAGAGTTGTACGTTGCTGCTCTCTAAAGGATACGCAGACATCGGCTGGAATCCTGTCGAAGGCGAGCGATACTTGGACTTATTGCGCTTTGCTGTCTTCTGCAACGGTGAGAGAGTGGTGAAATCAGTTTTTAACCATGATCCACTCACCTTTAAAGGACTATTAATGGACTTGCTATCCTTGTGCAGATGAAAGTGTGGAAGAGAATGCATACGTCGTCGTCCGGCTCCTGATTCGCCGCCCTGAATGCTTTGGCCCCGCCCTCCGATTAGAGGGAGGAAATGGTCTCTTAGCAACCATGGAGGAAGCCATCAAGATCTCAGAAGAGGAGAGCGGAGAGTGTTTTTCTAAAGCCTACCAGTCCAGTAGCACTCTGTTAGTTACTGTTTGCTCTCTTTCTTTCTGCTTATGTTTTTTAATTGTCTGACAAACTGTTTTTATTAATTCCTCGCAATTCCTGCAGTGACATTCTTGATGATGATGAAGATGATGATGTCATCCACATGGGGCATGCCATCATGACCTTTTACTCCGCTCTTATAGACCTGCTGGCCCGCTGCGCTCCAGAGATGCATGTGAGTGATCATTATAGAAATAATGTAATTAATATAGAAAAAATACTACAATCAGTATCATACAAATTATTTAAATATGTGTATGTGTGTAGCTGATAGAGGCCGGTAAAGGTGAAGCTGTTCGTATAAGGGCCATCTTGAGATCTCTGATCCCTGTGGAGGACCTGGAGGGAGTCATCAGCATCCCTCTCCCGCTCCCTTTTCTGGACAAAGGTGCACCATCAATTTCCTTTCACTATGGCAATAGACCCTGGTTGCAAAATCATAGCAGGAGACTATAGTGATTTTAAAGAACCCGCCATAATATGGTTTTTAAATTGTCACACTATGTCACACTGGGTGCCAGAATCAGACAAATTACCAAGCCAAAAGAAGACAATTGTGGTTACAAATGGCCCACAACCAATTAGGAGGGATAATGGTCTGTCTTTGCAGTGCACATTTTATCTAAGCTATGTAGCTTGCTATTATATCTGTGAAGTTATCTTGCTAGTAAGAAGTTAACATGCTTAGCTTGCTAGTTATAACTTACCTAATTTATATTGCATTAATAAACTTACTTAGCTTGCCTAAAATCTTCATCAAGAAACTAGCTAGCTAATGTTAGGTGGCTAGGTCGCGTTCTTACTGAGGAGTTGTTGTAAAATGGACATGTTCAGCTAGCTAACTTTGTTAAACTAACAAATGAGTTTATATCATCTTTTTGGGCAACACCTCAGCTTTCAGTGTCTCCTCAACATTTTAATTGTAAAACATTGTGTTTTAAACAAAACTGTAAGCACCAAGAGACTTGTATGTAAGTTGTATATAGTACATCTGCATGTATATGCTGAACCTGTTTGGTGAATGATGAATGAGTAATTTTGGTCAATTACTTTTTTTAGTTACAAAAGTTTAAGTCATATTTGTAACCAATCCTGATTTTGGTCAAGATTTGCTCCTCTAATGTTCAGTGAATCAGTGAAACTGATTTGTTCAGAGCTGAAAGTTCCCAGCTTTTCAGTTTGGCTGTTTTTTTTTTTCTTCCAAAAGTTGGATTGACTTAAACTTAAAGAGTTACTGAAAAATGGAAACATTTAAGAACATTTAATGAAGGTGCAAGATGTAGCATGGTCCATGTGATTGCGCTGCGTGTGAATGTAAAGGGTGAAGTTGGAATATTGGCCCAAAAAGCACTTCATATTTTGCTATTGAAGTCAATGCATCTTAAAAACTAAACACCAATAAAGAGATTTATCAACTTACGTCATTTCTTCTCAATTATTAAAAAGGTTGCTAAATTTTAAAGATAAAAATAAATAATGACTTTTATGTGTTGGTGTGGTGATATAAACTGGAACCATAATGAAAAAATAAGTGAAAAAAGGAATTCAATCTTCAGTAAAGGATATCCTTTTTGGTTTATTTCAGATGGTTGCATGATGGAGCCGGACATGTCCAGGTGCTTCTGTCCAGATCACAAGGCATCCATGGTGCTATTTCTGGACCGAGTCTATGGCGTCCAGGACCAAAACTTCCTCCTGCACCTCCTTGAGAAAGGCTTTCTGACAGATCTGCAAGCTGCTGTTAGCATGGATAATGTGAGGGAGCCCCCCACTAATATGACTAATATGTAACATAAAAGCACTCAAAGACTAATACAATGATATATGAATGAGAAGATGGCAGACATTGAAATAAACCTAAAAGGAGCTTAGTATATTGCCAATACACTGCTGCATGAATAGTCCTAGGTATAATTAGCACATTAATCACTGCAATTTTGGTTTAATTTTGCAATATGGCTTCCACACTCATTATTCATAAGCTTCTAAAATAGCACTTGATCCAGCACATTCTATTATTTTGCATTTTATTTTTTTATATCATGCACTAACAGATAATTGTGCACACAATTTATTGAAGCCACAATATTATAAATCGAGGTTATAAAAAATGTGTGTGGAGTGTCCTACAATATTTGGAATAATCTATCTCTTTTCTTCTCCATCTCTCTGTAGAGCGGACTGGGTGGTACAGACATGGCGCTGGCTCTGAACCGTTACTTGTGTGGGTCCGTGCTGCCGTTGTTGAGTAAGTGCTCACCGCTGCTGCGTGGCCTTCCTCTTTTTAGGACAGGAACAGTGGAAGACTTCCTACAAGCACTCTACCATCTCTCTAAAGCCAGCAGCCTCACCAAAGCCCAGCATGATGCCATCCAGACCTGCCTGCTCTCTGTGTGTGGGTGAGTTCTAGTGTCACACTACGTAGTTCCACATCAGGTACCGCTGTTTACATTTACTTTGATACTGTACTTAAGTATCTTGATTTTTACTTTCACCTAATAAATTTGACTTTTACTTCCTACATTTCAAAAGAAAACATCCTACTTCCTACAAACACCACTACATTTCTCTAAAATCGACGTTATAGCATCAGATGGCTTCAAGGAGTTGATCAAATTCCTGACAAATCTAAATTTTAATAAATGTGACAGCGAGAATGAGAATGAGACAGCATCATAATGCTTATCTTTAGAAGCATTTTTTATTAATAAACAAACCACACTTAGTTAAATTGACCTTCTGAAGTCTAACATCCATTTTTTTAATGGTGAGCTCAGAAAAGCAACTTAATCATGTGATTTATTATGTTTTATTATTATGATTTATTATTATTACAGATATATTTCATATATGTTTATATGTTGTCGTAACTTTTTAACTTAAATCTCTGACTCTGAATACGGTCTCTAGTGTGTATCATTAGAGTTCTTAACATGCTTGCTAACATTTGAGAGATTAGGAATAGAGCTATTGTTATTTAACCTTAGCTAATGTTTTCAAACGTTTCTCGAATTCTTGGTAAAAAAGCCACTAATTTACCATCAGCAACTTTTTCTTTTGTGGTGTCTCTTTCTTATCTGAATCTTTCTTGTGCTTTTAGAGTTTATATTTCTCTACTTTATATTGAGAAAAGAATTTGAAGCTGTACTTCTACTTTTATGAGACACTTTATTTAGATCAGTATTGCACTTTTATTTGAGTGGAGAACTGCAGTACTTTACCACCTCGACTCCTGACATCAGTGTGTGTGTGTGGATCTATTTGTGTGTGAGTGTACTTATGTGTATTTATGTGTGTATTTATATTATATTACAGAAAACTGAAGCCGTCCCTGTTGCAGCCTCTACTGCGAAATCTCACGGTTGACGTCCCACAACTGTCCGAGAACACCAAGATGCCACTTAAGGTCTTCATTATTATCTTAAGCTCTTGCTGATTTAAGAAACACTCCATCTTTTATTTTCTTTTAATTTGTTGACACTCTTGTCTACAGCTTCTGACAGATCATTATGAGCAGAACTGGAAGTACTACTGCCTGACTGGTGGACGTGGTGGTTTGGGCTCCACCTCAGAGGAGGAGCTTAATCTCACCAGGAAGCTGTTTTGGCATGTTTTCAGAGCATTGGCCAAAAAGGTTTGCTTTAGGAACTGGGCTAAATCCTGACAGGAGTGTTGTACACCAGACTTATGGATTGTGTTTTTCACTGAAATACATAAATAGCAGTGAATATAAGCCAAGAAAAATACATACATATACAAAAAGATTCTTTGTGGTAATATTTGGGGAAGATGTGAGAGCTTTAATGGTGACAAAGAAGGACTTTTCAACACTAAAGAGACAAATGCTTGTAATGGATACAAGCAATACATAAATAGTTAATGTTCCATTAAAAACAATCAGGGACATGATTGAAAAATAAAACCTGTTGGCATTTGGCCAGGAATTTGATGTATTGGATTACAGAGTGAAAGAAGAACCTAACCTAAAGATTACAATTTCAGATTTTCACAGTCGAATCTTGCAATTTTCAAGTTTAAAATCTGGAATGACTCACAAACTCACAAAATATAGCACCTGAACTTCACCAAACATCAGTGGAACTACAACTGAAATCTTTAGATGATGAGACATAGTACTGCTTTTTCTCCAGGCGACACTTCACCAAATATTAATTGTGGCACTTTTGCATGAAAGGGTGCGAAGAATTTTGTAGTTGACTGTGTGATGTCATCACACAGTGCGACCCAAATACTGTGGCTTGTTTTTTGTTAAATTGCTGCCCACTGAGACATGAAAGAATAATATTGTAGATTATATATGATATAAAACTGTAATACATTATGGTACATGTCTATATGGTACATGTCTATATAAGTCGACCATCATTTGCTGTTTTTACTTTTTTTTTCTCCAGCCGTATGATGCTGAGCTGTTTGAGCTGTCCGTTGGATGTCTGGTTAGCGTGTCCGGTGCTGTTCCTCCTGATCACGTCGACCTCACCTGCACATCTGGCCTGGACACACACTCCTCACTGGACTCAGAAGGACGCTTCTGTCCTCAACCTCTGGACACGTTCAAGTAAGAACACATGGGATTTACCTTCATGTTATTTAGCAGTTTCTATCCTGTCCTAAATGCACAATATAGCATCTTAAATACTATTAATTATACTAAAGCGCTGTTGAATTCTCGATTCTGATCATGAAGTTTTCTGTAAGGAGAAGTTTATTCAACGTTTATGAAAGGAGTCTCCAGTGTCAATGTCAGTGCAGGAAGTTTGTAAAGACATGAAAGCTGTTTTTATTTTGCCTTAGTAACTTCATAGATAGAGAAAAAAGAGAGGCTGGTGAAGGAACGACAGTTTGTAGCTGCTATAACATAAGTGGTAATAACTTATTGCACAGATCTTCCCCAACATGAAATGTTACTACAAATGGATAAAAAAGATATGTCCTTCTTTAGAATAGTTTGAAATGGTTAGTTTTGGGAAATGGTGTGGTTTAAGAGGAATCAAATGCCATTATAGGAAAATAATCACTGTTGGGGTAATAACAGTAACTGCTTTATAACACCTATCTTTGGTTAATTATTTTCCTATAACATCACAACATGAAGTGTTTTATTATTTATATACTAGATAATGGAATTATATTGTTTCAGTTTGGTATATAATGATTAATTTTCTGTTGTTGTATTTTTGATCCCAGTGTAATAGTGCCAGAGGGATTGGAGTATGTGGTGAATAAATACGCAGAACACACACATGAGAAATGGTCACTGGAGAAGGTAAAAGTGAAGTAACTATAACCAGATAAAATGTACAATGGTTGTTCTTCTATAAATAAAAATTGTAATTGTTAATAAATCACTGTGGTATAAGATGAATAAAACTCATCAGAACATGCAATTATAGAAAAATAATCAACTTCAGGTTGGAAGAGTAACTCTGCTTCATCACACCACTGTGTTGTTGATTGATTATTTTCCTATAACAGCATGTCACCATGTGTTTTATTCCTTATGCAATGTATAATTCTGCATGTTTAATGTTGTTTGTTTGCAGTTTGCTAATGGTTGGGTTCACGGAGAGCAGATGTGTGAAAGCTCTAAAGTTCACCCACTCCTGAAGCCCTACAGAGCCTTATCAGAGCGAGTGTGTAACACACACACACACACACACACACACACACACACACTTATAGTTCAATAAATGACTAAGTCTAAAAATCCTCTTTTCTGTTCAGTATGATTTTGTTGTTGTCTTTGTTTTTTTAAAGTGTCTTATATTTTTCTTTCTCATGTTTCTGGGTTTTAGGATAAAGAAAACTACAGAGTGTCCATTAAAGAGACAGTGAAAAGCATGCTGGTCTTGGGCTGGACCATTGAGAGGTCAAAAGAGGGGGATGCGAGGGACCTCCATCACCTATCCAGGAGGATCTCACAGTCTGGCCAGGTGATGGATCATTTAAAAAAACATGAGTTATAAACCCATAGATTTAATGAACTCATAGATGTACGACTTATAGATTTTCTAAAATGTTTGTCTTAAATGTCAGGTATCTTTCAATAGCTTTGGGCTGATTTTTTTTTTTTTACAGTCTTGGCAGCCTGACCCGCATTCATGTCTAGATAGTGTCCTTAATAAAATGACAGCTATTTTAACATAAATGCTAGAAATCTTCAACTCAGTTCTAAAAAGGTTTCGTGATATTCATTACTTTCAGTTCACAGCGCATCATTGTTGAATTCTCGAATCTGATTGGTCAGAAAGTGTTGATTAATTTTCTCTAACAGCAGATTTGACAGTAGTGCAGCTGCAAATCACAGGTTTATATTAATGCGCTTGTTCTAATATGTGGTAGTTTCTGTAGTAACAGCTTACACAAGGACTTCTGTAATGGACACTCCACATAAACTGATAAAAAAAATGTGTAATAAATTGATATGGTGAAGTTTTTTGTAAGGAGTTGTTTATGTAACATTTATGGAAGGAGTCTCCAGTGTCAGTGTTTTGTAACAGTCAGAGGTAAAGCTGTAACTTTAAGTTTTCCAACACAGGAATGTCTCCTTAAGCTCGCAGTCATCTATAAGTGACATTTCAATACTTTAAGTCCAAAGCAGGATGGCGAGTCTCACCAGCTAGTTCAGGAGCTGTGAGTATGAAAAAAAAAAAATCTGAAAAATCTGGAATTCAGAAAAAGACAGATAAAGTTTATAATGGTTGCATTGTATTCTGTCACATCACAAATTGAAAAACAGTGCACTTAATAGTATGTAAAATTGTACAATGTGTATGTCTAAAGGCTGTGTTTTTTCACCATACAGTTAGTAGACTGCATTGCGGTTTGGGAGACCTTAATGGGACGCCTAAAAAGTGACAAGCTGTTGTTGAAAATGGTTTGAAGAGACACTATAGAAGGTTGAAAACAAATACTACAATGTGTGTTATTGCTGACATTATACTCCAGTAACCAAGAGTGTAGCACTAAATGCCAAAAGTGTGCCATTTATTCTATCTATATGTTTAACCCTCCTATTATCCTCAAAATTACTAACATCTTTTATCCTTGGGGTCAATTTGACCCCAGCAATTTAAACCTCCAGAATATGATTTTTACCCACGTTTGTGTATCAAATACTTTGTTTATTTGTTGACTACCTAAATAGCCCTTTAAATAAAATATAGACCCTCACGCAACCCCCCTCCCTCCCTTTATACATCCAGAATACCGATTGCGCGACTATGGAAAAATACGCAAATCACCATAAAATCTCACTAATGGTCCTACAATTAGAAAGAAAGATCTTTTGGGTTTTTTGAAGGCTTTATATTATTTCTAAGTACAGATTTTTGTTATTTGTAACATTTGGAAAGGAGAACAATTTCTGTTATCAAGGATAGTAACATGTATTATGTTTGGGGTCAATTTGACCCCAGGAAAAACAAACACAATTTCAGACATTTAGAACGATTGTATTTGTAAAACAGAAGGGGTAGTCATTGTAGTCCAAGACCATTCATGATTTCCTGTCTTCTCTGGTGCTCAGGACAGCATTTTGTTCATGGTGCTCATCAGCAGGACATTTTTCCCTTTCTTGGGGCAATAGGAGATGACAGTGGCTCTGTCAGTGAAGGCGAAATATTGAAGATGTTACTTTCTTGTTCTTCATTGCAAGAAGCTCAGAGGGAAGCTCCAGCTTGTTTTTTTCTCATTGTCCCCTACATGGTAACCT
>CM075012.1:3082789-3098908 GCA_037576675.1 Pangasius sanitwongsei
AGCTGGCAGTTCTCACCAGACGCAGGATTTCTCTGTTCGGTAAGAGGCTGGCACAAAAGAATCATACTTACGCACTTCGCTTTGTTTCCATTATGACTTCTTCTTTTCTTCATTTTCACTTTCATACTTAAGTATTTTAGCCTTTATTTTATTATTATAGTATAACACAAAAGCATATTTAACATTGAGAAGATGTGGTTATTTAAAATTTATGGAAGGAGTCTCCAGTGTCAGTCTCCAGTGCTTTGAAACAGACTGTCAGTTTTCATACACAGGACAGTCTTCAGGAAAGAGGAGTTCATGCTTTGTGGTTTCTTGGTAACATGACTAGCTGCATTTTTTTGTCAAAAATTTGAGAGAGAGAGAGAGAGAGAGAGAGAGAGACTTATATGGGAACTGCAATTAATTAATTCTGCAATTAATTACAGATAATAACATATATAGCTAGATAACTAATGCGTCAGCTTCATATAATGCCTGTCAGGTAGCTAAACTGGTTAAATGCTAAACAAACACAAATATGCCAGTTTGTATGAGGAAACAATTACGATAATAAAATATTTTTCAGACGCAGCAGTTAGAGCATTTTAAGTGTCCACTGTAACAGGATTATGCATGTTGAACATATTTTATTAATGAAACATGCTTTATTTGGATATTATTGAATGCTAGTCACATGCACAACTTGATTTTTTTTGTGTTAAATATAGGATAGCTGGTGTAGTATGTAGCTCATTGTGGACTGGGTTTGAGTTATTATCTTTAAGATTCATTTTATTTTATTTTCTCAGGTAAAGATGCTCAGTGTGTGGTGAGCTGTCTGCAGATCCTGGCACGCTCTCTGGATGCAACGTAGGTGGTGCTGTAATGGTCACTTTGTCACTCTGTGTGCTAACCAGCTTATAGATTTGAGTATAGATTTGAGAATAAGTCTGTATTAAGAAAGTATATGTACAAGTCCAGCTTAGGGTCACTAATTTGTAATTTGGTTTATTTATTATTATAATACATATGAGCATATTCATAGAATTGTTAGATTTATTTACCTTATTACTTACCTGCTTATTCATAGAGTTACTTACCTGTTATCTGTACTTGCCTGAACGTCTTCCCAACAGGAAGCAATATCCAGCTTAGACTGCCAGTTTGTAGGGAAAAATAGTCACTGAACTTAGCTTACACCTGTAGGCAGGTAGGGACCTTTATACAGGAAATAGTATCCAGCTTAGATTGCCAGTCTGTATGGAAAAAGTTTGCAAACACATTGTCAGTCACATTGCTCCAAATCCTGCTGATGGAAGGCATCTGCAAAACATGATGCTACCAGCACCATGCTTCAATTTGGGAATGATGTTCTAGTCATTGAACCTAACTTATACCTGTGGGCAGGTAGGGTCCTTTATACAGGAAGTAGTATCCAGCTTAGACTACCAGAATCCTGCTTAGACTACCAGGGAAAACCAGTTTTCAACCACATTGTCAGTCACTTTTTTGTGTTGTTGCATTGTGCTTTTTGTTTGATTCATTAAAGAAGGCTTTCTTAAACTTCTTGTAAAGAAACTAATCGCTTGACAGGGTTTGTAACCAATTAAAGAGACAGCTTATCTTCAAATGAGCGACGGGTCAGAGAACATGAATAACAGCAACAGAGATCCAGTGCTTGGAATCACACAGGCAACCTTGCTTGAGTGGGACTTTATGAAGTGTTATTGTGAAAGTGTTGTTATTTCTTCAGAGACAGTTGTGCGTGATTAGTAACCAGAGGACTGTGACCAGAGATAAGGGTCCTGTGATATGACTCTGGAGCCGCCAGAGATGGGACACAAAGCATAATTACAGTTTTCAGAATGCTTTATCCTGGTGCATATTTAGATTTTTTTTTGCCATATACCTGATTCAACTTCAATCTCCAAATTGTCCTGAGCTCTGGACATACAGGATAAGAGTTTTGCAGCCCTACTCTATACAGTGCAATTCTTGCTTCCAACTGTAGTTGACTTCATCCTAAAATGCTAATGACACTAACAATGAGTCAAGGCTAGCGGGGATCAGGTAGCATGGTATCATTTATGTAACTGTAGATTTTGTCTCTTTTGTCCTATGCAGCAACATCTCACAATGCTTATAAATAATTCATTGCACAATTAATGATAGAATAGATTGCTTTGCAGAAGTATTCACCCCTTGAACATTTTCCACATTTTGTAGTGTTACAACCAGGAACTGAAATGGAATTAACTGGTGTATGTACCATATTATTTACACAATATGTCTAATATTTGAATGTGCAAAACATTTTGAATGTGACAGAAATATTAATTAAAAAAACTCCTTTGGATTAATACTTGATAGAACAACATTTAGCTGTAATTACAGCTGCAAACTACAGGTACTAGAATATGTCTCTGTCAGCTTTGCACTTCCAGGTGCTGCTAATTTCGCCCTTTCTTCTTAGCAAATTCGCTCAAACTCTGTCTGGTTGGATGGAGACCACTGAACAGCAATTTTCAAGTCTTGCCACAGATTCTCACACAGATTGAGGTTTGTGTTTTGACTGGGCCATTCTAACACATTCAGGTTCTTGGTTTGAACCACTCCAGTGTAGCTCTGTCAGTATGCTTAGGATCGCTGTCTTGTTGGAAGGTAAAGCTCTGCCCCAGTCTCACGTCTTTTACAGACTGGAACATGTTTTCTTCTAGAAATGCCCTGTATTTGGGTTCATCCATTTGCCCTCAACGCTGATCATTTTTCAAATCCTGTTGATGGAAAGCATCTTCAAAACATGATGCTACCACCATGCTTCACTGTGGGAATAATGTTCTCAAGGTGATGAACAAAGTTTAGTTTATGCCACACATTTTATTTTTTCTAACTGCAAAGAATTTTGTAGACTATATTATTCTTCCCCCACTTCAATATTATGGGATATTTTATGTAGATTTATGACATATAATCCAAATTAATTCCATTTCACTTCTCAGTTACAATTCAAAATATGGAAAAGTTCAAGCAGAGTGAATGCTTATTCAAGGTACTGTAGTTAGTCAGCTTGTTTTGACCTAAGCAAATGAACTTGTTTTCCAATAGATTTTATATGTTCTTCAGAACATTTGCATGTTAAAAATTTGTCACAACTTCACACAATGCTAATGAATAGCTCTACAATGCTAATGTGGCTAACGGTGAATAGAACTAGTGGGGACTGTTTAGCATGGTCTAATATGTTTGAATGACATATTTATTTAACATACAGTGTAGTGATGAAGATGGCAACAGAGAGTGTGTGTTCAGCTCTGCACTCATTCTTCGAAGCTGCAGCGGTGGACTTGGAGCTGGCACTGGACAGCGTGACCCCCGGGGTCCTACAGTTTCGAGGAGATGGAGAAGTGTTGACCTACACCACTACTGCACTCCTCCCAGTCCTGACCTCTCTGTTTCAACATACAGCTCACTGCCAGAGCTCAGCCAGCCTAATGGGTATGTCATGTCATGGTAGGATTTACTGGGCAAGTAAAAGATGTTAAATTTTTTTTTGCTGGATTTCATCAATGAAGTCATAACTAAAGCTATGACCTATGACTCCATTCTTTGTGCTCATCTTATACAATCTTAACTTTTTAAAACCAATTTGCATTCATTTAATTGTCCACACAAATTGATTATCATTACTGAATTCATTATGAGCCATATTCAGAGTTGGCAACTTATGTCAGTGACATGCATCCCAAAGTTATGTGAATATTTATGCAGGGAAATTGCAAGTATTGTTTGTTTACTTGAGTCAATTTTCTTAACTCTTCAATCAGATTAAGCAAACCCCCCCTCCTAGGTTGCCAGATTTTTTTTTTGAGTATATTCATCAGAACACGGACTCTAGGAGGAGTCTAGTATATTACCTAAAGTATAGTATATTACCTATATTATTCCTGCATGAATAAGTTGTACTTATAACATTAATCACTGCAAATTTGGTTTAATTTAACAACATGGTTTCCACCCTCAGTATTCCTAACCTTACACAATAGAACTTGATCCAGCACATTCTATTATTTTGCATCTTATTAACAACTGTTTTATCACACTTTTACATTACTATTTAGATTTGTTGAATTAATTAAATAATTAAATTTTTTGATGTGCTCTGCTATAAACAAAGCATGCCAATGATTTGAAAGATAAGCTGACCAAGCACTCATCTGCTGCACATACAGCTCATTTTAATTGGTATTCATAACTTTATGCATAAAAAAGTCAGTCCTTGAGATAAGCAATGTCTCCAATTAAGATGTTGCCTCCTCTGATGTTGTTACAAATTCAGAGGCAGTGGATGTTTTTGCCAGTAAAATCTTTAGTAACAATCCAAATCGTAAATCAATGAGGTGGCCAGAAACATGTAAGCTTTGCATAAGCAAAGTCAATTGATTCTGCAAACAGAGTTATACAGGAAAAACTGGGTCAAATATGGAAAGGAGTAAGAGGTTGATGCTAGAAAGATGAAAAAAGTTGTAAATCAGAAAGAAATCACAAAATTCCTGAAAGAATCTAAAAACACTGATTATATGTTTGGCAAACAGGAAGTAGGTGTGTTAGAGTTCAAGTGAATGAGAGAGTTGACAGGTAAATTTTTGTGGACTTGAAAGGGACAATATTAGTGATTAATTAGTAGTGTCATATTTATGTATTTAATATTGGCCTCAATAACGTTCCATAGTTTAAGCATATGAATAACCCAAAACATACATTTTAGTGTGACATATTGTAGTTACATCAAACTGACACAGTGGTGCTTTATTAAATCCTCACTAGGCATATGTAACTCGACTCTGATTTCACTTTTCAGATTACTTTTTAACTGAAACTCCTCCTATATAAATAATGAACTAATTCTCATATTCCTTATCCGCTTAATAATGATTCAAAATTTCAATTAAGCAGTTACTGATGACTGAAGATGAAGCAAACTTTACCCAACTAAGCCTATTTGGGTCCCTTTGCACCCCACTGCACATCACTATTAAATAAAATTGCAAATGGACCCATTCTGACAGCATCTAGGGAAATCCTCCATAATCTTCATGCCACCATGAGAGCTGACCGCTGAGCCGAATCCCAGCCTGGTAGAGCAGAGAGATTTATTCAGCACTACTCAGATTTATTCAAAGCATGGAAATTGTCTGTGTGTTTGTAAATGAGATGGTAATGAGTGTGTCCGGGAGCAAGGGACATACGTTTCAAAGGCTCAGACACACACCTGATTTCAGTCAGATCGGACACATTCCTGAGGCCTGATTTAACCAGGATTTACATTTGATTTGGACAGAACGAGACTCTTGTGAAGCTCATTCCAGGTTGAACAGATGAAGATTTGTGATCCGGGAAACACTGTGAGAGAAGGAGACTTCTGACACACTTCTGTGTGGAATTTTAACTTACTGTATGTTCTGCCAGTGTTTAGTTCTCCAACCAAGCAGAAGAACCCTTATAAAGATATACTACCCTTTATTAAATTTCTCTATAGTGCATTATGTGCATTTATGCCATGACGTTGGTAAATTCTCGATTCCGATTGGTCAGAAGGTGTTGATTAATTTTCTATAATAGCAGCTCTGACAGTAGTGCAGCTTCAGGTTACAGATTGATATTAATTTATATTAATGCGCCCTTCTAAAACATCATCGTTTCTATTATAATGGCTAATTCACAAAGACTTGTACTTATTTTTTGTTGATAGTGAAGTGTGCGGTAAGAATGTGTTTATTTAGCATTTATGGAAGGAGTCTCCAGTGTCAGAGTTTTTCGAAATGGAAAACGTTTATTTATTACTGCTGTATTCCTGATCATTTATTAAGAGAGACACATTTGCAACATAAATATTGGCTGTAAATGATGATTGGAATACTTAGCACTAAATTGATATTAAAATACATTTTCTTATTATCGTTTTCAGTGGATGAAGTGCAGGCCTCCTGTTACAGGATCCTCTGCAGTCTGTACACTCTCGGCACTTGCAGTAACACTTTCATGGAAAGGTAAAGTTCTGGATTTAATTATTTTTCTCTTATGTAGAACTTAAGCAGTGTTCAGAATATGTTTGGGTTATGCACCTGTTTTTCTGGGCTCTGCATTCAGATTTTTGAAACATGGAGAAAGTTATGTGTATTCAGACTCTGTTTCTGCAGCTGCTTAAGTCAATTTTCTGGGCTCTCCATTCAGATTTGTAAAATATCCTGAGTGTAGTTCACACCAGCTTAATTTCACCAGATTTTTCTTGAGTAGGAGAATCAGAGATGAAGTTTCTCAGCAGCATCAACACCACTACCTTTAAACCCAAAAGAAGGATCAGTGGTAGAAAATGCAGACTGAAGAATGAAATAATTTTTTTGCTGCCAAATGTAAGATGATGTAACACAAAAGCAAGAGACAATTTAAAAATAAAAAAATAAAAAGACTAATACAATGATATGTGAATGAGAAGATAGCAATGTAATTATCACATTAATTACAGCAAATTTGGTTTAAATGAACAATGTCGCTTCCACCCTCATTATTCAGCAGCTTATAAAATAGCACTTGATCCAGCACATCCTGACATTTTACATCTTGTTAAAAATTATTTTAAAATAATTTATTTATTTATATTTATTCAGATTTTTAAAATATCCTGTGTGTATTTCACACCAGATTCATCTCACCATTTTTTAAATAATTCAATAATTCACTAATTTATTTATTTATTTGTTTGTTTGTTTATGTTTTTCTTAAATTGATGAAATGAGAGTGAAAGTGGTTTTAGATGTTTGGATCCTGCTGTATTTTAGATTTTTTGTCATTTGTTTGTTTGTTTGTTTGTTTGGTTGTTTGTTTCTTCTTCTTCTTCTTCTTCTTTCCCTATTGTTATTCTACCTTTTCTTCTTCTTCTTCTTCTTCTTCTTCTTCTTCTTCTTCTTCTTCTTCTGGCTAGGGTGTCTATGGCAGCCCATAGAACCGTCTGGTAAAAAGTTGTGAAATTTGGCAAACTGATTAGTCTAAGGAACATTCTGACCAAATTTAGGCCAAGTGTTGCCAACCCTTTAGCGCCACCATCGGGTTAAATTTTGGCCTAATTTGAAAGTATATTTATGGTCATAAGTTTTGAACTGTGTGTCCAATTTAAAAGCCAGGCATCCCTGGTTTCCCTGTGTCGAAATGAGTCCATTTCCGCCTAATTAGCTTTTCCACCATCTTGGATTTAGTCAAAAACATTTTTTTCGCTTCTACAAATTTTGTCCAATCATCACCAGTAAGCCTCACAAAAGTTATCAAAAGAATTTTGAATATTCTAAACGGTTTGTCCGTAATGGGCCAACGAATCTGACCTTGAAGCTGCCAAACAGCAAGTGAGGCTGTATCTCAGCAATGACTTTGCCCACTGACGCAAAACTTGGTAGGTATCTTCAGTACCATGACTTGACAAATTTTGTGCCAGTGTTACCTACTGGTCAAAAGTAACAATATCATGCCGTAAATGCTTCCATCTAACTGCCATTTTTGCTACTCCTACTCCTCCTCCATCTTCACCAAATTTTGCTCACATCATATTGAGACCTGTCTAAAGTTGCACAAAGTAGATATTTTTAAATTGCAAGAAGAAAAAATGTTTAGGTCAGAGCAGTAGCAATCAGGACCAAAGGTCAAAGTAGCAACAGACAACACCACAGTAGTGGCAGCTGCAGCAACAGTGCCACACTGCTGCCCATTTGTTCATTTAGACATTTCCTCCTACAGTCAGAGAATTCCACCACTGTTTGTGGTCAAACATACTGTACACATCATTAGTGAAACTACAAATCACTCTTGAATCCCTTTGCCTGAAGTTATGGCTCTGCTTTCCTGTGATTGCTTAGGCAACAATTGTACCATGTCTATGAATGTGTGGCTCACCGAGTCTGGGTGCTTGGCCCCCAAAAATGCTGCCTCCAGCTTTAATTATTATTATTATTATTATTATTATTATTATTATTATTATGTTTTTCATAGGAAGAGGCCTTTTGTAGGTGAGTGCCTCGCTGCCTTGTCAGCTGCCTTCCCTGTGTGTTTCCTCGAGATTTCCCAGGACTACATGAGCAATGCCCAGAGAGAAGGTAAACACACAGACACTAATTATCTAACATTTTATCACAGTTGATGATAATATCACAATATTGTGTTTAAAGTTTGGTCAGTGATTTTGGAGTATCTGGTGAAATTTCTCCTCACATTTTATAAATATTTTCTCAGAGGTGAAAATCTGGTCTCTGCCACCTGAGACTCTGTACATGGAAAAAAAAACACATGATGTCTGACCAAAGATTCATCTCTGCAACCTGTCAGTCATGTTAGATTTGGATAAAGAAAGCTCCGCCTCTTAATTAGCATTTGAGTGCTCTAGTCTTGACAGCATGAGTGTGTGTGTGTTTCGAGGGCGTGACTTTGGAGGGAAGATTTATCTGATTGGATTTAGAATAGTGATGTAACCAAATACAAATACTGTACATTATTTGGATTAAACAGATAATGAGTCCTAAATGAATACGAATACAAAAATGAACAGTCGGAGTAGTATGCAATTTTTAAAAATATTTTTTCAAAAGCTTGCCAGGAAGCTTCAGACTAGGTGTGTGTATGAGGACTGTGATCCTGCAGGACGAAACAAACAAAAAAAGTTGCATAAGTGTGAGGTTTGTACTTTAATGTGGAGCTTTCAAAGAAGCTCATGGCAAGGGTTGCCAGGTTTCAGCAAAATTCCCATCCCAACTAGAACTTTAAAATCACACAAAGACTTGCAACTAGCCAAAATTGTTTGTGTTTGTCTTTTTCATCAGTCTTTTTGTGGAAAAATTGATTTTCAATTACTTGCTAGCTTCCTATCTGAGATACAAATGAGACACAAGAAGGATTTTTATATTTAGGGTTAACACTTGTATCAGAGACTGTACTGCCAGACATAGCTAGTTAGCTAGCTAAATATTTTTCTTATACTTTTCTACTATTAGCTAACTCTCACTAGCTAGAATGTTGCACACAGTGCTTGTCAGGTCATGTTAGCTGGCTACATTTAACCACTTAATTGACAGCTAACACCATATTTTCCTCTGCCAAAAGTAGGCGTGTCCACTGCAGCCGAGGATTCATCCAGGCCCCTCCCCTCCTTACAGGAAGCGCTGTCAGAAGTTGAAGACGTGCTGGAGGCGGAGTCAGCAGCTCGCCACACCGTTCTGTCCCAGGTCATGGAGGTTACTGTTCCTCTGCTGTGCAGCTATGTGTGTCGATGGGGTGAAGAGGACAGTCAGGGGTCTGAGGGGCAGCAGGGGGCGTCGTGCTCCTCTCTCACACCCTCACACACCAACATCCTGCTGGGACATATCCTCGCCCTCATCCACATCCACATGGGCAGACACGAGTGCACCTGGATGAAACGGATTGCGGGTGAGTGAGAACACTTATGTTAACACTGTCAGCAAATTAGCACCTGACCAGCACTACCTGTTTAGATTTTTTTAGGATTAAATTGGAAAATTAAATAGGAATCGAATAAATAATTAAATACACATTTTAAAAATATTATTAAATATGCAATACTTTTTATTAAGATCTCAATATTATGTATTGTGTATTATTGACTGTGTATTTAAGAAATTAAAAACATGAGGAGAAAATGTATAATTTTTTATTATTCCATTCAAAAAATAAGAAAAAAAGATAATTTACAAAAATAATAAAACATTTTTGATCATTTTGATAATTTTATTTATTTTCTATGCATACCTGGTTTGTCAGATAATTATTCTCATTTCAAGTGAGAAGAATTCTCACCTAAATGGTAATATCTTTCTTTTTAATTATATATATATAAGAAATAAAGGTTAAAAGAACCAAAATAATCTGAATTGTCTGTTGATTTAAAGTCTGTCAAAGATAGTTATTTATTTTTATATGCATATTTAAGTTATTTACATAATACTTGGTTTGACAGATAAGTATATTGTAAATAACTTAAATATGCATATAAAAATAGCTTTCTTTGACAAGCTATAGATACAACACACTGTAGAATAAATAGTTCCTTCCTTTTTTGGCAGCTTTTGTCCAGCCGATGGTCCATAAGGCGGAGCCTGGACTCCTGACGAGTCACTTCCTGCCTCTGATGGAAAAGCTGAAGAAGAGGGCGGAGTCAGTGCTGCAGGAGGAAGAGCGTATGAAGATGGAGAGGCGTGGTGATGTGGCAGAGATGGAGCTGGCTGTGCAGGAGAAGTTTGCGGTGTTGGTGCAGGACATCTATGCTTTTTATCCTCTTCTCATCCCGTTTGTCGAGCATCACAGGTAAGAGGCGGTGCAATGAAAATGAAACCAACAAAAGAAAGAAAGCTGTTAAATACTTCATATGTCTGTTAAATAAATATTTCTATGGACAGCTCTGGATATCTATGGATGAAAACTTTTGCTGTAGTATTTCACATTATAGATAAAAAGCCTTATGTAGAAAACACACTTGGGGGCGTTCTGTTAGAGGAAAATAATCAATGACCTGGTGGTGTGATCAAGCACGGCTGCTGTTACTCTACCAAAACTGATTTATTTTCCTATAACAGCACATCCTGTATCTGCCAACAATTACACATTTTATTAATTAAAGAATGATGTGATGATGTCATACTTTTAATCATTTTTTATTTTTTTGTGTTTTATCCATTTAATGTTGTGGAATGTACGCAAAGGATGTTAATCCCTTATGTTATAGCAGTAATAAACATTCTCTTATTTTTCCAAAGCTAGTAAGACAAAAAACAGCTTTTCTACTTACAAAAGTTAGAAAAGTTACAGCTTTACCTCTGATTGTTACAAACCACTGACACTGGAGACTCCTTCCGTAAATGTTAAATAAACATCATGTAACGATTCCGGCCTCTGTGGTTCCCCCTGATCGTCACCAGAGGTCACCATCACCCGAGTACTGACTTTCCCCTCGAAACTACATTTCCCATCACCCTGTGCCCAGCTCTGATTACGAGCGCACCTGCAGCCGATTACCAGGACTACTTAAGCCGCTGTCTCACACTCACTCTTTGCGAAGTCTTGTTTTGCCCCAGCTGACATTTCTGAGCATTTCTACCTTCTTTGTTGGATTACAGTGTTTGACCTTGGACTGTTTTCTCTCATTTCTGGATTGTTTACTGCCTGCCCCGATCATCTGCCTGTCTTATTACTCTGCCTTTGTCTCGCCTCTGATTACCCTGTTTGCTGTTGCTCGACCACGCCTATACGACTGTGTTTTGCCTTTTATTAAAACGCTGCAAATGGATCCTCACTCTGTTGACTCCTCGTTACAGAAGACTTCGCCAATTCTCGATCCAGCAGCGGTCTACAGACTCTCCACCGAAGTCTCTGCCCAGGCTAACGTGCTAGCCGCCCATCAACAACAGCTAGCACGCCTCACGGAGGAACTAGTAAAAACTTTGCAAGCGATAAGGCTACCTTCTTCTGAGTCTGCCTCACTGTCGGTAGACCCAGCACCCCAAGCACCTTCTCCGAGTCATGCTACGGCCAGCCCTCGCTTAGCTTACCCGGAAAAGTTTGACGGCACACCGGCGAAATGTAAGGGTTTTCTGCTTCAATGCTCCTTGTTTGTCTCACAACAGCCGGCGTTATATCCCACGGAAGAGAGTCGCATCGCTTTTGTTTGGTCTCTCTTGTCGGGCAAAGCATTAGACTGGGCCACCGCCATGTGGAATTTCACTCGACCAGCCTTTTCCTCGTTTGAGGCGTTTTTGCAATGATTCCGAGAGGTGTTTGATCTGCCAGAGGGAGGAGCCGCATCGACCTAGTGACTGTGCCATCGAGCTGCTCCCTGGTTCCACACCGCCCAGAGGCAGAATCTTCCCTCTTTCACAACCAGAGACTGAGGCCATGAAAGCCTACATAGAAGAAGAGCTGGCCAAGGGCTTCATCGTTCCATCTACGTCTCCTGCGTCCGCCGGATTCTTCTTTGTCAAAAAGAGAGATGGAAGCCTCCGGCCCTGTATTGATTATAGAGGTCTAAACGAAATAACTGCCAAGTTCCGGTACCCTCTACCTCTAGTTCTGCCGGCTCTGGAGCAGCTTCGCTCTGCCAAATATTTCACCAAGCTCGATCTGCGCAATGCCTACAATTTGATTTGCATAAAGGAGGGGGACGAGTGGAAGACGGCCTTTTCGACCACCTCTGGGCACTATGAGTACCGGGTCATGCCGTTCAGGCTTGTCAACAGTCTCTCAGTCTTCCAGGCATTCATAAACTATGTATTCCGTGACATGCTCAGTAGATGGGTCATCGTTTACATGGATGACATTCTCATTTACTCTGACTCTCTTGAACCACACATTCACCATGTCCAAGCCATTCTACAACGTTTAATCTCCCACAGGTTATATGCTAAAGCAGAGAAATGTGAGTTTCACCAGACCTCCACCACGTTCCTGGGATATGAGGTCAGTCCTGAGGGAGTGGCGATGGATGATCGCAAAGTACAGGCCGTCCTGAACTGGCCCCAACCTACAACAGTCAAGGAGATGCAGAGGTTCCTTGGGTTCGCTAACTTTTACAGACGGTTCATCAGAAACTTCAGCTCCATCGCAGGCCCCCTGACTTCAATGACCAAGAGGAGGGGAGGTCGCTTATCCTGGTCACCTGTGGCTGACAGAGCCTTTAATCACCTCAAGGAATGTTTCTCCACTGCACCTATACTCCATCACCCTGATCCTGAGCGCGAGTTCATAGTGGAGGTAGACGCCTCCAGCACAGGCGTCGGGGCCGTCCTTTCGCACCGTCATGGCAGTACACCTAAACTCTTCCCCTGTGCCTACTTCTCCCGCAAGCTTAATCAAGCGGAACAGAATTATGATGTGGGGAACTGTGAATTATCGGCTATGAAGGCAGCCTTGGAGGAGTGGCGACATTGGCTTGAAGGAGCCAAATTTCCCTTCTCAGTTCTCACCGACCATCGCAATCTGGAATATCTCGGCACTGCAAAGAGACTCAATCACAGACAGGCCAGGTGGGCGTTTCAGTTCACAGTAACTTATCGTCCAGGTTCCAAGAATGGCAAAGCAGATTCGCTTTCTCGCCAGTTTGAGTCCGCCTACCAACCCCTTTCTCCCGATCCCATCCTACGCTCCACTCTCATTGTCGCACCAGTGCAGTGGGACATCATGACTGAAATCGTGGAGACGCAGGGCAGGGATCCCATACCTGTCGCATGCCCCCCCAACAAGATCTTTGTACCACTTTCCTTGAGGAACAGGGTTATTCAACAGGCTCACGACACCCTGGAATAACCGCATCCATCCAACTTCTCACCAACAAGTTCTGGTGGCCCTCACTTCGTACAGACACCATTGCATATGTTAAGAACTGCATAACTTGCAACACCACCAAATCCTCTAAACAGTTACTGGCAGGTTTGCTCCAGCCCCTACCTATCCCTCAGAGACCCTGGTCCCACATCGCCATCAACTTCATCACCGATCTCCCCAACTCCAGAGGCTCCGTTGTCGACCACTTCTCTAAGTCCTGTCGCTTGATACCCTTACCCAAACTACCTACAGCCCTAGAAATAGCAGAGACTCTGTGCAGTTATGTGTTCTGCTTCTACGGACTCCCTGAAGATATCGTCTCGGACAGAGGCCCTCTGTTCACTTCTTGCATATGGGCAGCTTTCTTCAAACATCTCAACATTAACATAAGTCTCACCTCGGGCTACCATCCTGAATCCAATGGGCAAACCGAACGCCTCAATCAAGAGATGACTCGCTTTCTAAGGTCCTACTGTCACCGCAATCAGGCGGATTGGAGCCGATATCTGTTTTGGGCAGAATACGCACAAAATTCCCTGTGCAAACAGTCCCCCGGGCTTACACCCTTCCAGTGTGTGCTTGGATTCCAACCACCTCTCTTTCCCTGGTCCGGGGAGCCCACAGAACTACCCGCAACTACCTACAGTTAATGACTGGCTCAGGAGGAGCAAAACTACCTGGAACGAGGCCCATACTCATCTCCAACGTGCCATCAGGAGACTGAAGAAACAAGCAGATCACCACCGACGTCTCAACCCTGAGTATGTTCCGGGATCGTGGGTCTGGCTCTCCACTCGAGACCTTTGGCTCCGCTTACCCTGCCGCAAGCTCAGTCCCAGGTACTTGGGTCCATTCAGAGTTGTTAAACAAATAACTCCTGTTTCTTACCGTTTGGCCCTACCTCCACAATATCGTATCTCACCCATTTTTAATATCTCTCTGCTCAAGGCCGCTGGTGCTCTGAGAAGGGCGGACGACCTAGATGAGGTCCGGAACCAGGGACCCCCTCCTCTCATCATCGACAGTGAGGAGGCATATCAGGTTCGGGAAATCTTAAACTCTCGGCGCCGGGGAGGAGTCCTGCATTATCTCGTGGACTGGGAGGGGTATGGACCAGAGGAGAGGTCCTGGGTCGATGCCAAGGACATTCTTGACCCGTCTCTTACCACTGACTTCCACAGGACCCATCCGGATCAACCGGCCCCTCGCCCTCCCGGAAGACCCCGGCGTTGTTTGCCTTCTCACGTCAGGAGACGCTTGCAGGGAGGGGGCTCTGTAACGATTCCGGCCTCTGTGGTTCCCCCTGATCGTCACCAGAGGTCACCATCACCCGAGTACTGACTTTCCCCTCGAAACTACATTTCCCATCACCCCGCGCCCAGCTCTGATTACGAGCGCAGCTGCAGCCGATTACCAGGACTACTTAAGCCGCTGTCTCACACTCACGAAGTCTTGTTTTGCCCCGGCTGACATTTCTGAGCGTTTCTACCTTCTTTGTTGGATTACTGTGTTTGACCTTGGACTGTTTTCTCTCGTTTCTGGATTGTGGTTTTACCCGATATTGTTACCTGTTTTATATTTATTTTTCTGATCAGGATACTCTGGCTGAGGGCGATGAATGCAGATGCTGAGAGACTCTTCACTCTGGTCGCTGACGTTTTCACTTTCTGGTCCAAATCTCATGTGAGCTGCTTTTCACAATCACACTCTTTCACACGCTGAGCTTTAAATTGCAAAATACGACATCTTATTAAGTGAAATTATCTTGAATATAGTCACATGTATCAAGCATTTCCTAGTGTACGATTACAATAAACCAAATATAAGATTATTAAACCTATTTCTAGATATTTGTTAATCATTTAATTAATAATTTTAAGCCTTTATTTCTAGAAAGAACCAAAATTAGCAGCCAAAATTTAAAGCTTTAAATGAGTAAAAGCATCGAAAACTGGCTAAGTAATGTTATATTTGATCTGATAGTAGGAAATATTAGATAAATTTGCTCATATTGCTAAGATATTTGCTGTGTATTTCTGTAATATTCAAGAACCTTTAAGTCATTAAGGCTATTTCCAAACCTAATAAGTCAA
Organism: Pangasius sanitwongsei; assembly: GCA_037576675.1. Taxonomy (NCBI): domain Eukaryota; kingdom Metazoa; phylum Chordata; class Actinopteri; order Siluriformes; family Pangasiidae; genus Pangasius; species Pangasius sanitwongsei. The sequence goes on from CM075012.1 coordinate 3,098,230, forward strand.
AGAAATTGCATTCTGTTTGCTTGATTCATTTAAGCACACGATTTCTGTGATTTCTATTCATTTTTGTCTGCAGTCTGACAAATCTGTGGATGTGTTTCATGTGATTTACAAGGAATAATTACTGTGATTGACATCAAGTGCAAAACTTGAGAAAAAAGCAATATTTAAATGAAAGTTTTTTATGTGGAGAGCTCAGATCTCAAAGAGACTGTGTAATTAAGTGTCAGTGTGTTAATGCAGATTAAAGGCAGTGAGACATGTTGGGAAAACTTTTCAAAATACTGTATAAATATAAAAAGGTATGTGAATGAAAACCTTTTCACAGGCTTTTGACTGCCCCGCCGATGAAGTACATGCAGTGAATCTCGAATATAAAACCAAATTTATCATGGTAATATTGTTATAATTTTGAGAATCTATTTTCACAATTTTGTGAAACTTATTACTGAGAAAATAATTGTTTTATTTTCTTCACTTTACTAGCAGAAACAGGCTTCCACAAATTTAATACCTGCCCTCCAGTCATATAAATTTGTGTATGCAGTCGCTTTTCCGAAGTGATTTCAGGCTGTGTTAAAGTACACATTGGGGCGACATTAATCTGTTTGCATTGACTCCACCCTATAGTTAGCACTTTTAGTTAGAAGCCCACCAAACTGCATATTCATTAAGGCAAAAA
>CM075012.1:3147120-3163667 GCA_037576675.1 Pangasius sanitwongsei
CCAGGCCAAGTGATTAGGACACCTGATTCTGATCATTTGGATGGGTGACCGAATACTTTTGGTAATATAGTGTACGTTCACAAGCTATTTCATATAAAATGTTCTGAATGCTTAAGTTTAGCAATCAGTTTTGGTTATAAAATGAAATAGGTTCTATCTAGAATCATTTTTGGTTTGTTCCTCTGGGGAACTTTTAAGGGTTTTGTGTGAAATACAACCAAATTAAGCTTTTACTAAAAGAACTCTTAAAAGTTAGATTAGTTGTTCCACTAAGGGAACCCGTAAATGCAAATCCTAAAAAAGGTTTACATTTATCATCAAAAAGGTGTCCAAAGATGGGTGGTAGAGCCATGGGATACACACTATAGCTTTCATTTATACAGTTTTAGTTAGAAAACTTAACAGTTCTTTGATTGGGGAACCCTTAAAAATAAATAGCTTGTCCCTCTGCAGAAACCTGTATAGGTTCCATGTAGAAGCCTGCAAGAGAGGATTTCCCTTTTATAAAAGGTTCCAGGTAGAGCCCCTTAGGAAAGAACGCTATTCAAAGAAGCATCTTGCACCAAAGAAGGTTCTTTCAACTGGGACAAACATTAAAATCTTAAGTATAAAACCATACATCAGTTTTCCCTCTCAGAGAGAATTCCAATTAGAACCCCTTTAAGCAGCTCATAACCATTGATTAACCAAAGAACTATTGAACTATCAAAGTCTAAGGAACCCCTAAAAAATAAATACAACCTTTTCTCTTGTTTATTAGATTTAGTCTACATCCTTCATTAGTCATACCTCTGTATTAGACACCTCTGTAGTCTGTAGCCAATCACCATGATGAACCTCACATCCAATCATATGAACAATCAGAAGACTCAGTCATGTGACTAATCACACACACCTGCATTCAATCATTACACACCCTTTTATATACACCCAACTGTTCACTGTCTCTCAGGCAGGCAGGCTAAGGTCTTCATTATCTTCTGGTTTATTGTGTTTGGCCTGAGTTCAGGAGGACAGTGTGAAGTTCTGATTAAAGCAGCCTGATAGATGAGAGGTTATTAGCCTCTGCTGTTTCATTCTGCGTCTTCAGTGTGTGATTGTTAAGCTACATGGTGTGAGCGTGAGACCACCTGTGTGCTCCAAATCACTCCACCTCCTCTAGTGAACAGCAAAGCCCCACTGGGCACATCGAGTGCTGCAACAGCTGCATCTTTTCATTCTTATTGTGCATCCATCTATCCATCCATCCAGAAAGTGGGCCATCTGCTTATCCGTTCATCCATCCATCTATGCAGCAAGGTATTCATCTGTTTATTTAGCTATCCAAACAGCAATCCATACATGCAGACATTTATAAAGCCCTTGATCTATTCTGTCTTCCATTCAGTAATCCATCCATCCATCAGTTTTTCTATTCAGCAATCTATATATTGTCTTGTCCATCCATCCATACAGCCATCCATCCAGCAATTCATCCATCCATCTATTCATCAATCTATACTATATATTGAGCCATCCATCCAGCCATCGTTTATCTATTCACCAATCTATATATTGATCTATCCATCCATTCATCCATCCATTCTCCACCAGTTGATCTATTCAGCAATCTTTTAGTAATCCATTCATTTGTCCATCCATTCATCTCTGCATTCATTTGCCAATCTGTATAGTGATGCATCCATCCATCCATCCATACAGTTATCTATTCACCAATCTATATACTGATCCATCCATCCATCCATCCATCCATCCATCTATCTATACAGTATACATTGGTCCATCTGTCCACCCATAAATCTATTCAGCCATCCGTATAACAGTGCCTCCATCCATCCATCCATCCAGTTTATAATTTATTCAGCAATAGATTTGCATTATTTATCCATGCATTGATCCATCTGCTCCATTTATATTCAACAATTTAAATTTTTAATTTCTTTTTGTATTAATATTTTTATTTTTTATTTTTTTGTATTAATTAATGAATTTAAGATGTACAAATTCATGGACTCATTAAAGTACAAAACTTAAAATGGTGCAACATGTGTAAAAGAGTATTAAAATATTTTATATACATAAAATATGTATTAAAATCTCCCAGTGCCACTCACATGCCATAAGACTGTGCGCATTTGCATCAATGAGACCTGAAATTAGCAATTAGCATCCATTCCCCTTGATCTATAATGCAGCGCATGGTAATTAATTACAAGACTCATCAACCAGTCATCTCTGAGACAGAATTATCTCATGCATCATTACGTTTTGGCTGACTGATCACACCAGAAAATATTCACATGCTAATGGGTAAAAATTCAGCTCTCAAGGCCGTGATGAGAGATGAGTAAAGCATTTCATGTGAGTGTGTTTCAGACGAGAGGCAAATAATCTGAACTATGTAAAGTGACTGGCTGAATTGAAAACAGTAAAATATGATCATCTCATTTGGCTCTGAGGTTCAGACATTATGCAGAAATCATCTGAAAAGCTTCGATTCCTCTCCATTAATCTCCAGTTGGATCCTCAGGCCTGGATGAGGATTAATGAAGATAGAAATGGAGTGCAGTGAGTGCAGTCGTGAAGCTCGAACAGGAGAGAAGCATAATTTCAGCTCATGTTGGAATAGAGACATTTACATTTATGGCATTTGGCAGACGCCCTTAACCAGAGCGACTTACAATTATCTCATTTATACAACTGAGCAGTTGAGGGTTAAGGGCCTTGCTCAAGGGCCCAGCAGTGGCAGCTTGGAGGTGTTGGGGATTGAACTCATGACCTTCACGATCAGGAGTCCAATGTCTTAACCACTGATCTACTACTTCCCAACCAACATCTAATCTTAATTTTAATATGTTTTATTGAATTGATCTAAATTGACCCATAGTACCAAAAAAATCTCACACTATATATAGTAGACATCCTAACAAGCGAGCGAGATTGAAATGATGGAATGAAGATGTAACAACAGCTATGATTGCTAACCTTCACTTTTATTATAAGCATTGATTTCTTAGATTTCTCGTGGTGTCTTGTATGTGGGTATTAACCTATACAATTACCTACCCAATGTATGTTTACATTTTCATTTGTTTTTTACTCCATTTTTTCCCCATTTTGGTCATTTTCCCCAATTTCCACCCAGCCAGCCAGCTTTTCCATATCACATGACAGCTATCATCCAGGCAAGGTAAAGACTAGCTTGTGCTTCCTCCAAAACACATGAAGCCAGAGACAACATATTTTCAAACAGCTGCTCATGCTGCATCACAGAGCAGCTTAGCACACTCGGAGGAAAGCGCTGTCTACCCTCTTCCGCATACATGAGCTCACAGATGCCCACGATTGTTAGTGTCACTGTGATTGCCAGGAGACAAAGTAACACCATCTGTCCCCCAAGAGATATGTAGAATTGGGTCACAAGTTGAGGGGCAAGTGAAAAAACAAACATGGAGGACAGAGTGCTCGTAAAAACTACAAAAAGTATTGTTAGTGCATGAATATAAGGAGAGTTTTTAATGACATTTTGAATTGTAAATCGTTCATAGGAGCATTTACACAAGAAATTTGGTATTCATGAAAATCCCATTATTTGGAAATATGTTTGTATCCTACTTGTGTTCCTAAGTGTGTGTAAATTTACTCATAAGAAGATTAAGTATTGTAAAGCTCGTTTGTTTGCAATATATAAATATAAACTACGATGAGCTACTGCACTTTTATATACATGGTCAAGTTTAAATACTGTACCTAATGTATTTCAAATACACACAAATGTCATGAAACTTACTTGTGAAACCCAGTCATATCATGTTAAAGGCATTAACTAAAGAAATGTTTTAAAAAATTAAAGAAACCAAGCAAATATAAATCCATAAATGAAGACGAATAAGACCAGGCATTCAATTAAGAATGCCATTGAATACAAGGACGACAGGCTCAGGCAGTGTATACAGTACATTGGTTTCATTTTACACAACATCATCTTTTAATGCTGCGCAGCACTTTATTAGAGTCACCACTAAGTGACTGATAAGTGAACGATCTGGTATGTCTCAAGCTTCAATGTGCCATATATACTCCCAGTATACCATCATCAGACTTCATTTTCCTATCTCACATGCTTTTCTGCTTTTCTGACACAGCATCAGGGAGGGCGCAGTGGCACATTCTGGTCCTGAGACATTTTGATTTAAAAAAAAAAAAAAAAACAGTTCCTGCTTGATGTGCTTGGTCCACAATCCCCTGGATACAGTAGATACTGTGTATATATATTTCTCCATTTTTTATGTCACACCATTTTTTTTCCACCTCACGTAAATCACATTTACTTCACATTTTCTGCGATTAAGCTCCAGAATTTGGCATTTTCAAGGGGTTGTTACGCTGTTAAATTAAGGATATTTTTATTGGCATAGAAGTGAGTCATAATAATTTTCACTTCTACTTCTGAGAAAGTCATTTTTTTGCTGTTTACTCATTATTTCAGCTGTGTGAGATGGGCCTTTTATGGAGTTTTTTGGGTGTCACCAAATGCAAACCAGCTGTGCTGCGCACGTGCCTTTAAATTTACATGATTGGCATTCATCAAGTACGAAAGAAAATGAGCATTTCTGAAAATTCTGTAAACCCGACAGAAATTTTTGGTTCAGTTTGGCTTAAGCAAACATTTATTCACAACTTTAATAAAAGGTTGATAAATGAGGCCCAATGTGCCTGTTTTTCAGACGATCATCAGTGCTTGATATAGTGTAATAAATATTTTTTTCTTAATTTAAACTGTCCTAAAATTAGAAGACTTGTGCACAAATCACATTCTGCTATGTTATTTTTGGTCATTTCTTAAAATAGCATTACATTCGCAATTTTTTTTTAAAATTCATGTTTGAATTAACGTTATCAGTGCTGTCTGAGCGCCATGTTTGACAATGCTGAAAAGCCCATGGAACCTTAATATGAGCTGATTTTATCTGCCACCCAATACTGTGTATCTGCCAGGATTTAATATAGAAGTTTGAAAGGTGTTTAATGAAGCTTCGACTCATGTGGTGACGCACTTATAAAACAGTATCAGTAGCTTCAGACTGCCTGTCACAGTTCAGCTTAAAAGACGCTGGTCTTAGCCATCAGTAGATATGAGGTATTAGAAATAATCAGAGCTGGATCTATGGAGGATAATGGGATCTTGTATGTCAGAGAGATAAGCTGTATCTATCAATCCGTTTTCAGAGAGACAGAGAGAAAGAAAGAGAGAGCCGAGACAGATTTTTGGATAAGGGTATTTCCCTCCTGATTGTCCTAGTGGAAGTGTTCAGTGGACACGTGGTGGCCTGCAAAAACATTCTCATGGTCAAATTTAGACATTTTCATCTCTATATACTTGTAAAAACAAACTTTCCTGAACTGAAATCTGATTCTCTTTTACATGGATCTCAACCAAAAGAAAACTTCGAAAACTTTTTTGAAATTTTAAAATCTGGTTGCATTTAAAGATGCTGCACCTACCGCTACATTTATAACCTGTCCTACTGTTGAACAAACATCACTGCCAAATTATAAAGAACCAAAAGTTTACAATGTGAAATGAGCATCATCCACATCAGTCTCTGTCTCATCACTTGAGGTAAAAGATCTCTGTTCATGCTAACATCAGTAAGGAAATATTCGCTGATTCATTCTCTCAGTTCTCAACTAAATTTATTTTTCTTCGGTCATTTAAACATTGTAAAACTTTCCCCACTGTCATCTGTACAGACTGTGTAAGCGCTCTTCTCTGTTTCGATGATGTGACATTTTGCATGGACATTTTAACATTTTAATTTGATTACAAACTGAATTAATAAGGCTGTCCAAATATGTCCATTTCGCTATGGTGTGAAACTATCCAAAAACTTGTTCAAATTGTTGGAAAGTCACATTTAGCTAGCAAGACTGACTGTATTTACTGCTGTTTGTTAAACTGGCTCCTTACCCCATCCATGACCTTTGCATACAGACACTAAGGCAAGGTTAGAAAGTTAATAAAAACATTTCCGCATCGTTTTGGTAAAATATTTAAATTTTATATTTTCTTAAAGTAGACACGTCAGAGTATATTCAGAGTATAAATCAACTCTAGCAACTTCCAAAGGAGTTTCACGGACTGCTTCACTTATACAGCAGAGGAACAGTTTGTATTTATTTATTTATTTATTTATTTATTTATTTATTAGACAGCAGACTGTGTTTGTTTGTATGATCATATAATTTTTGAAAAATCATCTTTTGAAACCGAGACAAATTCTTTTTGAATTGCTTTAAACCAGTATAACAAAAAAAAACTCCAGCATAAATTTGATCATCTTAGCCCTCATTCAAATTCTTCTTTCATTTTTCTTTTGGTTGTTTGTTGTGTTTTTAGTGTTGAGGTGCAGCATATGGAAATAAGGTGAAAAAATAAAAAAAGTGTGTCCTTAAGTTAAATGAATTTAAAAAATTATGTATGTTGTAGCAGTTTCCATGAGGGTACAGATACTCTATTTATAAATAAATTTCTCAAACAAAGATAACTGAGTCCACTAGCAGGTCATTTTTATTTCATCAGACGTATAGAGTGGACTGTTTTAGGGCATGAGGGGACACCTTAGTCTTAACGCAGCTGAGACCTAAACATCCCGACACGGATTTACAGCTCACTGTTTGTGTGGTGTCTCGCTCTCTCTCTCTCTCTCTCTGGATTAGTCTCTCGCGCTCTGTCACAGGAGAGACTTTCAGAATGAGAAACTGTGGTTTAAAAACATGAATTGCCGACAACAGATCATAGCTGTGTAGAAACAGAGATCTGTTTTCTGTATGTGTGTGTGTAGATATGAATGGGATGGTGTTTAGTGATGGAGAGCTTGTGAGATGGTGTGTGTATAGGACGTTCTGTGTTACAGTGAGAGGCCTGAGTGAAAGAGATAACAGATTTGCTCTGTGTGTGTGTGTGTGTGTGTGTGTGTGTTTAGCATTTTAAAATGTCAACAATTTGTATGGAATTAAACAAAATAAAATGACATCGCTCTCACTCTTGTTCGAATTTATACACAATTCTCATGAGATCAGAGTTTCACAAAATCTTTCATTATCAACTGGAAGAAATTGCTGTTGAATTCTCTATTCTGATTGGTCAGAAGGTGTTGATTAATTTTCTATAACAGCAGCTCTGATAGTTATCATTTCTATAGTAACAGCTCATTCACACGGACTTGTATGGTAGCCACGCTATGTAAACAGATTAAAAATGTCTTGTTATTTAATAAAGATAAAGTGTATAACTTTTTGTCATGGTGAAGTTTTCTGTGAGGAGATGCTTATTTAACATTTTTGTAAGGAGTTTCCAGTGTTAGTGCTTTGTCAGTATGTTTTCTGAAACAGGAAGGTTTTCAGGACAAGAGTTTACACTTTCTTGTTTCTTGATAACATGACAAGCTGCATCCCTTTTGGTCTTATTACCTTTAATAGAGAGAAAAGAGAGGCTGGTAAGAGAACGACTGTTTATAGCTTCTGTAATGTAAGTGAGAATAGGAGCCAATTTGTTTCATGGACATTCCACAACATTAAATGTAATTATAAGCTGATAAAATGCAAGACCTCTAGTTCTTTAATAAATAAAAAAAAATTTACTTGTTGTAAATTGCTGTGGTAAAAAAGGAATAAAACATGAGCTGTTATTGGAAAACAATCAACTTAAGGGTGGTTATAGTAACTCCTTAACTGATTACTTTCTTATAACAGCACACCCCAAGCATAATTTTATTCCTTATTTGTGTTATAGCTGAGTGAGCTTAAACTCAATCTCATTCAAAATTCACAGAAATTGTAAAACGTATGAGAGAGAGCTGTTATTCATTTTAAACTCTAATCGCTCTAATTTTCACAATTATTTGTCAATTTTGGTTTGTGTAAATTCATACAGATTAATAAAGACAAACAAAATATATATGTTTGGGAGGAGGGTAAGATTAATGGCTGGTTACCAGAAGCTTGTGAGTTTAAATTCCATGACTGCCAAAGAGTTGATCAAAACCCATGCAACTGGATTGGATTCTGCTTCACTTAAATCTCTCTACATAAAAAAACATAATTGTTATCAAGTTAACTTTCCAGGCCCTTATAGTATATCAGGCATTTTGCCATTCCTGGTTTTCCGAGGTGTTGTGTGTTCTTTACCTGTTTTGGAAGCATCTTTTTTTAGATTTCCTTTGATTTTTGTTCCAGAGGAGCGGCTAGAAGCGGTGGTTGGGATCATTAGAGGCTCCCAGTCGAACGGTAGAATCTGTTATTCTGACCCAGGAGAAGATAATGAGCGTCTCCCTGCTAGGAGGATCTCAGTGTGTTTGAGAGGCTTAAAGTGAGCATGCGTGTCCTCCCCTGCTGGGAACTCGGAGCCAGCCGTCTTTCCCTCAGGTCAGCTGCGAAGGAAAGCATGCATTTTGATGTCGAGGATCCTCTCAGAACATTAAATTTAACATGTGATTAAACCCTGCTGTCTTGGACTCATGCAAGAAACAGATGTGCAGTTTTCCAGTCACAATCGAAGAGAATTCATTTTAATTAGGGAATTCCATGCTGTTATCCATTATGCATCAAATCCCAGACTCTGTTAGTAAATAGATGTGTGTTTTCTGAACAGGTGTGGGTGTATACACACTTTACACTGCAGCCCTGATTAAAGGGAATTTGTTTTAATTGAATCATTTCACCTTGAATGCCATCAGGCTGCTGTGTGCCATTTTCCAGCCCTGTCTTTAAATCACATTCATTCATTCATTTACTGTAATTATTCAGCAGCGTCTCGAAACAAAGGCTCCCAGAGACGTGGCTCAATTTAATTTAATTAAAGCTCGTTAGCATTACCAACAACACAGCCAGCGAGTCAGAACCGGACCATTACATGCTGGTTTTTTTATTCCAGTGTTAACATAGGGGTTGTAAAACTCTAATCAGCTTTGGAAAACTTTATTTTTGGCATAATCTGAAGTTATAAACAGTAAAACATGACAAATTGTTTTGGTAAGCTTTTTCACTTTGGTTTATGTGTTTAGTAAATGTAAAGCTGCACTGTGTTGGTTAATTTTTTTTATAACAGCAGCTTTGACAGTAGTGAAGCATCACGGGTCTTTCTAATTACATTATCATTTCAACTTACACAGGTAAGGTCGTGTATGGATGGAGTCTCCAGTGTCTATGCTTCGTAAAAGTCAAAGGTAAAGCTGTAACGTTAGGTTTTCTGACATGTTTAGGTTAAAGGAGTTTATGGTTTCTCAAGGAAAAGCTGTAAGGGAATGACTGTTTATAGCTACTGAAAATGTAAGTGATAACAGGAACTTACTTGTTTAGTGGACGTTCCACAATATGAAAGGTATCTAGAAATGGATAAAATATATCACATATTGGACATTAATTTAAAAAAAATGGGTAAAATTGTAATTTCTCTCTGGTATAAGAGGAATAAAACACTTCATGTGTTGTTACTGGAAAATAATTATCATTTAAAATCAATCTATTAAAATTCAAATATTTTTGGTTTCATAGATCTCCAGCTCAGTTTCTTAGACTGGAATTTCTGACCTCACATAGAAAATGTCATGCTAAGTAGATTTAAACCTGACTATGTATGCAGTATTGAAGATACCAAAAACCTGATCAGTGTTTTAATCAGTGGTGAAAACATCATGTCCATTTGTCGAACGTCTGATTAACATTAACAGATCTACATTTTGGCTTTGTGCATCTAAAAGAATTTTTTGTGAATGATCTGAATATTTAACACCTATATCTAACACCTTAAACTCCTAATTGAAACTTTATAATGAGACCGTGTTATATTGCCCACTATTCTTACTGTTTAAAGGCATCTAGCGGTTAGAGTTAGGGCCAACCATGTCCTGCGAAGGGGTCAGAACCTGAAATGATGAATGATGGCATGAAAAGATGCTGAACCAAGACAAAAAATATAGTAATATGCAATGGTTATAATGGACTGCATTTCAGTTAAATCGCCTACCTCCATAGGTTTCTACATGAACGCTGCAAAGAGGGTGTCTGCAGCGCAAAGAGTGTGAATTTAGGCTACTTGAAATTACGCAGGAAACTCCACAAGCTTAATGACTCCTTCACTCACTGTGGAATGAAAATGTTTTAGAGTGTTAATCAGACGTTATTCAGTCTTAATCATTTGTTATTTAAAAAACGACAAACTTGCTGCTTATATAAGCACTGGTGTGTTAGGATGTAGGAAGCACTGATGAGCTTCACCCCATCATACCCTCCACATCTGCTCACTCCTTATTCAGAGTTAGGATTGGATCTTCCCGGTAGGGGGATCCACTGACGTTTTGCACACTTCTGATTTTTTCCTGTTCTTTACAAAGTGAAGCTGAAGTAATGTTGCATTGTCGTGGAATATCATACATACCACTGGCTTTATGACTACATAAGAAATTTCATTCAAATTCAGCAATGTAATGTTTCTGTATTAAATGATAGAAATGTGTTTATATTATTCATCGCACTTGGTGAAATTCAATATTTTAGTGCATCATATTAAATATCTCACTGCAATATTCTGCTGTTCATTCATTCATGATATTCATTCATGAATAGGCTTCTGTGGGCTTCTTTATGCTTCTTTGGGCTTCTATAGACTTATATGATCTTCTATAGGATTCTATGTACTTCTATAGGCATCTATAGGCTTCTATTGTCTTCTGTGGGCTTCTATAGAATTCTATAGGCTTCTGTGGGCTTCTATAAATTTCTATAAGCTTTTATGGGCTTCAATAGAATTCTTCTATTGAATTCTGTGGGCTTCTGTGGGTTCCTATAAGTTTATATGGGCTTCTACTGGCTTTCTTTATGGGTTTATATGGTCTTCTACAGAATTCTGTGGGTTTCTGTGGGCTTCTAATGGCTTCTGTGGCAGATTGTAGTAGAATATGTTTTATTGGAAAGTAAGATTAATGCTCAGTAGACAACAGACATGGGTCCCACTGCATGGCTTCATTGGAATTCAATGGGTGAAGAGGTGGGAGTATTTTGCATAGTAAAAAAAAAACCCTCTCAATGTTTATTGGACAGTGCGCTCTTTGCTTGTCCCACCCAAACACTGAGAGATCTCACAAAAGGGCAGAACCTCATACCCAACTGCCAATCACAGAAACGTTAATGACCATGACTGACATCTCAAACTTATCTTTGCTAGTCAGACTAGTCTTTGCTATCTTTGCTAGTCAGAGTGCACAGAACTGCAGTAGAGGTCACTAACTAAATCCAACAGTTAGTATAAAAGTCACTTTATACTTATTAAATTTGAAGTATAAAGTTTGTTTTTGTATATTTATAAGTCTGGCTAGCTAGTGGTCAGTAACAGTGAAATTGACCTAGCTACGTTTGCAGCTTAGCTACTTTTTACACGATATGGCAAACATTAATAATTTTGTCAACGTGATTTTGGAAAACCTTTGATGCTCTTGTGATGACAGATGGAGAATTACAGGAGACCAGACCAACAGATGAAATAGATAAAACAGACCACACACAGTTCCTGTATATACTTCAGTAAGACACCTCTGCTTAAAAACCTCTATTTTAAAAACCACCAGCCACCACTGGTACATACCAGATAGCAAACTACTAAATATGACTTCACCCTCTTCAGGTGCTTATTAGAAGATGTTCATATTACTGAAAAAAGGATGTTTTCTTTGCTATATTAGAAACAAATTGAATTTTTGTGCTTCTTGTAGTTATATAGGAGCCAGAAACAATGCAGAAATGTTTTATTTTTATTTATTTATTTATTTATTTATTTATTTATTTATTTATTTGTAGGTTTTTAACCTTGCCTTTTGATGATTTTTTTTTCATGATTTGATCAATTTTTGGATAGTTACATGCCTTGGTGAAACAGACGTGAGCCTAATCAATTCAGTTTGTAGAAAGAATGAAAGAAAAGAAAAAAAAGAAAAGAAGGACAAAGCAAGCAAGCCCAATTAGCATCAATTCATTAAATAAATTCATACATTATTAAATATTATACCTGACAGGTTCTAGGTATTAAGAAGAAAATAGTCATCAACAATCTGAAGGAAGGAAGGAGTTTAGTAGCACTGTGGTAATGTTCTGTATTACTGTTGTGAGGAATTGTTCAGTGTTTAGAGGAATTGTGTAATGATGATGTAGCACACAGCAGAGTGACAGTGCAGTAAATCAGACAGCACTGGAGCTTAACTGTGATGCCTGATTGGATTTGATTAATAAGGTGAATTACATTAAAGTGACTGGCAGATGGAGACAGAGCTATTTTTAACCTATGGTTTACTGTGATAGTGTGCTCATAGAGGACTCCTCCCTTGCTTCTATATTTATGTGCCTCTTCTTTCCTTCCTTCCTTCAATTTAATTTACCCTGTGCTCTGATTACCAAACTGAACATGGCAGACTTTAAAAAAAATATGACAACAATAAAATGTTCACTGACTAACAGAGAGATCAAAACAAATGTCTCATCTGTTTAGAGTCCATGGCTCTAGGGGGAAAGAAATATGACAAATTCAAAAATAAATTATGTCACAATACACTTTTGTGAGATTTTGTGATGTACTTTTATAAATTAAAACATTTCTTAAATAAAAAATACAAACTCTGGAAGCAGATTAAAAATTTTATTTATTTATTTATTTATTTATTTATACTATTTTTACAATATTTTTCCACTTTTTCAGTGTTATTTTATTTTTGAAAACAATGAAATAAACATGTCTTCGGACTAATTTTTATTTTTTTAAGTTTAAGTTTTATTTTCAGTCACAACACTGCTGTCCTGCTGGCAGCTTGCTCAGAAACTTGTATATCATGATACATATCATGTACCATAGAAATGTCTTGAAATATTGTCATCGGATATTTTTGTTATATCACACACCGCTACATGGCGCTAGTCAAAAAGTAACATGAAGCAAAACCAAATACAACCACTTGATCGAATTAAAACGAATTGATGTTTTTAATTTATAGCCATAAATAAATCATTAAAAACTAACTGTCACTATTCCATCATGTTAGTTGCTTTTATAAGTGAGGAATTTTATGTAACTGGACCTTCACAAATTTAAGCTGAATATCCCTGGTCTATACTGATAATAGCATACAGTATGAACACAATGTTTATGTAATAAAGCCAAGCTTGAGTTCCTCCTCTTGACACATGGTGCTATGAACACTTTTAATGTTTTTTTTTTTTTTTTTGAGTTTGTCATGTGATTTTGTCTGAACATCTATTGACAGTGGTTATTGGATTACTCCTAATAAATACCATGCTGATTTACACACTTGTGTCCTACAAGACTTTGCCTCACTAATGCATCTTAGTGGAAACTGTCAGTCAATATTAAATATTCCATCAAACAACACACTTAGCTGACACATACAAGCATTTGGCATTAAACTAGCTGTTTTTCACCAACCAAGTGGCATTTCTAAGAACACAAGGTTTGCCAAAAATTTATCTTCCTATAAAAAAAAAAGATATAAGCAGGACTGTGTGCTTGTGGTGATACATCTGGCACTGCTTATCACCACCACTGAGCAGGTCACCTTCCCCGAGTCTCACAGCTGGTCCTGATGCCAAGTAATGCCATCGTCCAGCCAAAACCCCCCTCCACTACAGCACCAGGGTAGCAAATGTTCACATCATGAACAAAGTAATGAATACCTGCCTGAGCAAATCACAAACTGATATTAGACCATTTAATACAGTAATATCTGATGAGCCAGCAAAATGGCCACATTTCATTAGTCATTTAAATATAAAATGAGAGGAGTATATACTGTAATGAGAGTTAGAGAGAAATTAAGCTGGAATATTTTGGTAATGGATATAAAGGGAGAAGTGACGCTATTTAGTTGGGGACTCAAAGGTTATATTTTTTTCACCTAGGACCCAGTATAGTCCTTGGCATGTAGTGTACATCTAATATTTGATGTGTTACTGTCACCAATTCCTGAGTGTTCAGTTCAGCTGTGCTTTCATTTTTATTTTCTTTCTTTTTTTAGATCAGATATGTGAAGCTATGGTTGAGATATGTCTGTATGTGATATCTCTGTCACCACATATGGTGGCTCTGCAGTCAGAAGTATATTAAGATTCAGTACCACTGACAGCACATAACAGACCTGGCACAAGGTCAAAATTTTTCACAGGGGCATTTGAAAGCCAAGGGGAGTTAGAGGATTATTTTCTGAAAATCTGATGATGCACATGTGAACAAAGTAATCTGTTCCACACACATATGCAGTTTCATTTATTTACCTATGCTTCACAAGTGTGGATTACAATTCAACAATCAAAAATTTGGCAAGTAGCTCCGAAGTGACACAGAAAAACATTCACCAAATCACAACGACACTAGACAATCACAGCTCATGTATGCGGAAGGTGGAGGATAGCTCTTTCAAATTTGTTACGCTACTCTGGGATGTAGCATGAGCAGCAGTTTGAAACGATGCGCTTGGCTGGCTTCACATGTCTTGAGGAAGCCTTCACCCTCCACAGCTGCTAGCTGTAGTATGATAGGAACATTTGGATACACCCACTATGACACATACGGAAGGTTACCACCTCACAGCTCCAGGGTCCCTGGTTTGATCCTGACCACAGGTCACTGTTTGCGCAGGTTGCCTTTGGGTTCTCTGATTCCCTTCCACCTCTCAGAACATGGCATTAGGTGAACTGTTACTGACATCCAAGCTGTATTCCTGCCTTGCACCCAGTATTCCTGCGATAACACTGACCTGGATAAAACATGTTCAGCTCCCATTTGACATTGCATGAAGCACCTTTATCACATTGCTATTATGTGATAAGACAGAACAGGTTGGTCTTTTGGACCTGGCAATGACTAAACTGGGATTAAATGAGGTTGTATTATTTTATTCTAAACAGTTATTCAGGCATCATTGCATGCTCTCATGAGTGCATTCCTGCCTGGTTAAGTTTATTTTCAAAATGACGAGCCTCCGCACACTGACAGCAGCTAAGTGAGACAGATAAAGCTATTCGCTGTGTAAACTCTGCTCTGTGCTTGCTATGGGACCTATTTGAAAGCTTGTTTATAAGATACTGTAAATGTACACTCTGGGTATGGTGGATCACTTTATGGCTTATAATAATAGGAACACTCCATCTCACACTCTATCTTCTCCTCTCAATACATATAATGCTGTCTCTGTGATGTTTCATCCTCATCTATTTGGCCTTAAGCAGATTCCATGCAGTGCTAAAACACATCCTGATGAATTTATGGTTTATATGTGACATTTTGAATGGTAGCTAAACAGTTGCTTCATAAAAGTGATGAATAATGAACTATTTACAGTATGTCTCTCATTGGAGAACACTGGATTGATCCTGGGTTCCTGTCTATGCCGAGTTTCACATGCTCTCCCCATGTCCGTTTGGGTTTCCTCCGGGTTCTCCAGTTTCCCCATGCAGGTGGATTCCTGACTCTAAATTGTCCCAAGTGTGAATGAGTGTGTGAATGTGGGTGCACAGTGCCCCGTGATGGACTGGCATCCCAATCAGGGTTTACACCTCACACTTAGTGTTCCAGGGATAGACTCTGGATCCACCACTACCCTGACCAGGATAAAGAGCTTATTGAAGATGAAGTGAATGAGAAATGGTAGGCTACATAAAATGTCACGTTTACAAAATTTACATTAAAGACATAGAATCGTTAAGGAACTGTCTAAAAAAAAGTCTTATTTTGGACTGGATTTTATCTTCAAAGGTCATAGGAGTAAACTTTGTTCTCTTTCCTGTGTCCTCGGTGTGTACAATAGAAACAAAATTGCCGACATATGAACATGATCAGTTGCTTGTATTTCCATTTGTTTGTACTACACAGTTTAATGACTTTCTTGCTTTAAAATAACAACTCCTTACAAATGATGGACATAGGGGTGGAAAGAGGACGGAGAGGATATCTGACCTTTTAGCTACATGTAACAATAAAACTGCTGCGTAATACTGTGTAATTTATAGGAATAAAGTAAATGACTTAATTCGATACCACCTGCTGTGAGTGTGTGTGTGTGTGTGCTCACTCAGTGTGTACAGCTCCTCTCAAGGATATTGATGACAAGTTCATTTATCAATACCATGCACAGAAACATTTTTTGCCCCCAGACGTGTGCACTACACCTCGCCGTTCTGCTTAGTCACGCAGTGTTTAACACGTACTGAAAATACATTGCCAGATGCAGCTCACCTCAATTAGCTGTTTATTTTTGGATCAAGTCTTGAGTGTCAGGTCTTCTCCATTAGAGAATGACCCTCAGACGCACCACACACCTGAGAGAAGTCTCCCTTATAACTGTGTTTACACTCTAGCTCATGTTTACCTTTGAGTTTGCACATGAATGGAAATGAAACAGAAATTATATATATAATATATATACAGTTAGGTCCAGAAGTATTTGGACAATGACAGAGTTTTTGTGATTTTGCCTTTATACACCACCACA
>CM075012.1:3163767-3178423 GCA_037576675.1 Pangasius sanitwongsei
CCCAACTGTTGATTTGGCCACACCTAAGGTTTTTGCTATCTCTCTTATAGATTTATGTTGTTTTTTTTTCAGCCTAATGATGGCCTCCTTTACTTGCATTGATATCTCCTTGGACTTCATAAGAGCATGTAGTTTCATGTAACCTGACAGAACATTGCTAAGTCAGCTATCTAGATACAGTTACCACAGAAGGTTACTTCTCTTTAGCCAACTTTAGGAAATTTAGCTAACTCTGGTGAAAGTTAGAATAAATTTCACTATTAGGCTTTGCTTGTTATATACAGTACTGTGCAAAGGTGTTAGGCACATTCAAAGAAATACTGTGGAGCAAAGATGCCTTCAAAAATAATGAAATTAAATGTTTTTACATTTAAAAAAAAAGTAGAGAGAAGAGAAGTAAAGAGAAGAAGAGCTAAAGAGAAGTAACCTCCTGTGGTAATTCTATCTAGATAGCTGAGTTAGCAATGTTCTGGCAGGTTTCATGAAACTACATGCTCTTATCAAGTTAAAGCAAGTATTAAAGCAACATTTTTCAAACTGATATACATCCTAGAGTGTAAGTCATATGATTTTGTATTGTAGTTGCCATATTTGGCACCAAATTTCTGTAACTATCTGTGAAAGACGGCTAAAAAGGGTACTTCAACAAAGCTGATAAATTATCTTACCAGTTCTACATGCCTGGTGGGTCAAGGGGTATTTCATCAGGAGGAGAAGAACTGTCATTATATGGAGGGTAAGTTGATATCTGCTAACTAACTAACTAACTAACTAACTTTTGCTTTTAGTACTTGCTGCTGAGATAAACTTCCCAGTTACCAACAACCCAACGAGTTAGGTATAGCTGTGAGCTATCATGAAAGGGTGGATCAGCTGCACTGCTGCTTGTTGAGTATGTACATACTATCGTTTATTAGTATAAATGAAAACAGATCTTCTTAATGAAGCACAGACTCAATAATACTGATACAGTCAAAATGGCCGCACTTATAAAGCATGACATCACACGAAATGGTTTATTCACCGTTGTACTGTTGCAGTTCCCTATCTGTAGAGTTTTAAGCCATGTCTAGCATGTGGCTGCTTTAGCTTTTCCTGTCCGAAGTAATAGACTCAATAAGGCCACCTGTTCCTGCTTGCAACTTGAGATTGTCTGAAGCTAATTCACTAATGAGTCCAATCAGCTTCCATCACTGCCATCATGCTCCACTGAAATTGCACAATGAAATAGCACCCGGTTTCATTTTCACTCCCAAAATATCTTGCACATTGATAATCAGTACCTTGACATTCCTGTAGGTTTGTGTGTTAGAGCGAGAGATTGGAGAGGAGGAGAGATGTGTGGCTCTCACCCTTCGGCCATCCTACAATGGGGTGTCCTAACATTTTGAGGTATTAACACTAGAGCATGCTCACATGTAACGTCAATATGAAATTGTTCTGGAAATGTCACAATGTTTTGAGCCTTCACATTGACATTTACATTTATAGATTTGGCAGACCCTGTTGTCCAGAGCGACTTATGAGCGAGGCAGATGACAATCAATGCACAGATCTGTTAAAGGAGCCAATGGCGATCCAAGATTTCCCACCTGATCCACTAGAACCAAGTGAGAGAATAACAGAAGGAAGCACAGCTATACATGACATGTCGTAAGTGCTAGCATTCAAATATATTACGAACACTAGTCTTCATGGTGCTTTGGCGAGACCAGAGAGGGTAATGGTCTGTGAAATCTAAGCTAATATCTCTAGCCCTGTAGTTAGTATCTGATCTGATGAGCTGCCTTCAGCTAAATAATTTACATAAATACGTGTGACTGGATAAACTGCAACAGAGAATCTGCAACAGAAGGCACTGAAATGCAGTCACTGAACTCATTAAATGATGGACAATTTTTTTTTCATATGTTTATCAGCTCTGCTGTAGTATTTTTTAAGTGCTTAATTCAGTCCATTTAAATAATTTTCGGGATCCTCATCCTCTAGTTCAGGGGTTCTGAACCTTTTTATAACCAGGAGCCCCTTTAACTGTAACATAAATTCTATGGACCTGCTAAAAAAAGTCTCTAGAGTTTACACAGAATGATGTGAAACACCAAAAACATTCTGTGAGCGGAGGGTCTGCAGGCTGATACACCTTGTTGAGGAGAGAGATCAGAGAAGAATGATCAGACTGGTGTGACAAGACTGACCCAAACTGGACAGCTGAAGACAGGAAAAAGACCAGGTGATTTATTTTCTAATCTTCAACTTTCAGTTTGGGTGAGCCTGTGCTCATGATAGTCTCAGATTCCTGTTCTTGGCTGACAGGAGTGGAAACCAATGTGGTCTTCTGCTGTTGAAGCCTACCCACCCCAAGGTTCGAGGTTCTGTGCATGCTGAGATGCTTTTCTGTTCACAGTGGTTGTAAAGAGTGATTATTTGTGTTGCTATACCATCCTGGCAGCTCGACCAATCTGGCCATTTTCTTCTGATCTCTCTTATCAACAAGGCATTTCCACCCACAGAACTGTCACTCACTCAAGGGTTTTTTTTGTTTGTTTTTCAAACTATTGTGTGTAAACTCTAAGGACTGTTGTGTGTGAAAATCCCAGGAGATCAGCAGTTTCTGAAATACTCAAACCAGCCCATCTGGCACCAAAAACCATGTCACGGTTAAAGTCACAGTGTTCACACTTTTTCCCATGTGAACAATACCTGAAGCTCTTGACCTGTATTTGCATGATTTTATGCATTGTGAGGCTGCCACATGATTGGCTGATTGGATAACTGCATAAATGAGCAGGTGTAAAGTTGTTCCTAATAAAATAGATGGGGAGTGTGTATGTATGTATGTATGTATGTATGTATGTATGTAGGAATATAAGGACTAAAAAATACTAATACTAAAAAAATATAAGAACTCAGTAATAAGTATAAGAACTTTGGCTTGTGATTTCTAACTTAAAAAAATGAAAACTAAGTAACTAAATAAAATTAAAAAAAATCACAGACCCCCAGGCTATTCTTCACAGAACCATGGGGGTTCCCAGACCACACTTTGAGAACCATTGATGACCCCTCTAGTTGATGACCCCTACTGCTGATAATTTGCTGTGCTTTCAAAACACACAGATGAGAAGTAGCATTACTTTTACAGAAAAGGCTGCATGCATTAAAACATCTTTAAACACAAATGTTCCTTTTCTCTAAAGAAAATCAAATCTGGTCAATCATCCTCCCTGGAGACTCTTCCATTCCTGTTCGATCTTCTTCTGCTCTTTGTATCTACCCATTACCAATTCAGTTCAATTCAATTCAAATCACTAAGTGTTATTGACATGTCCATATTTAGTTATTGTCAAAGCATCACTGGAATTGAAAGAGCTCTGTCAGTATGGTTGTGAATGTTAAAAAAATATTCATGAAATGACAGATCTGTTGCTTAATACATATTAACCAAGGGTATATTCAAGAAATGTACATCGTTGACTACAATGTTATGATCCTAACTGTATTGGTGTGTCAGATTGTACAATTTACTGCAGTGGCAACTGTCTGCAGTAACTGAAGCAGAGTAGCTATCATGTCTAGTTTAAAATGAGCTACAAGCAGCTATAAGTTAAGTCAAAAGAAGAATGCATTTAGTACTAGGCATAGGTACTTAGAGTACCTACTGAATCTTAGTCTAACAGTTCTGTTAGTTCCAAACCACAAAAAGTGACATCCTAGCAAGTGTGTAGCTCATGTGTAGGAAATGAGATACACTGCTCTAGCATTATCTTGAAGAAATCTTGTAGCCATGTTTCTGCTAGCTATTATTAGCTAGTGACTCCAGGCACATTAGCAATTTATGATTTTTCCAGAAAGAGGCATAGTTATTAATAGTGAGACACTGAAGAAATTTTCACATATGTTGTGGCCAAACATTTCAAACACAATATTTCCTCTGTCTTTTACTGAAGAGCATAAGTGCATTAGCTAGCTTTCATGGTAGCCTGTCTCCATCTAACTAATGTTCGATAGCTAGCAACAAGTTATCCTACATTTTTAGTAGCTAATTATAAATTTATAACAAAATAAGACCCTACATTTGAGGTGAGATTTTCATAAACTATACTACATTTATGCTCATCCTGTCCCCTCTGTCTTCACCCATGTTATCCGTTATGTTGCTATTTTGTGCATTAGCCCAAACCAAAAGTAGTCTTCCCTAGCATCCTGCCTTCTGTTCATTACAATATGGAGTCTGACAACATGAAATCACATTGATTAGGTTGGCTCTTTAAGGCGGTAATCAGATTGCTGTGCCAGAGGCCGATGTCTCTCTCCATCAGGCCAGACTCGGTTCTCCATTAGCAACTGAAATAAAGCACGCTGTGCCTGCCTGCTGGTGCTTTTATGAGCTCGGCACACATGGAGATGGGAGGTGGAAGGGGACACACACACAAATGCTGGCATCTTGCAAATACTAAGTGGGGTTTCCATCAAGTTTCAAACAGATTAATTTTTTTTAAAAAAACACGCACACAAAGCAAATTTTTAAGGCTTGACTTAGATGGAAAAGTTGCTGTATAAGTATAAATGAAAATTGGGAAGATGGGAAGAGATTTTTCAACTACATTGTGTCTATGTCCAAACTGACAAGCATTATAATTAATAATGTCTCAGAAATAAAGGTACCAGCTGTTGCTGGGGTGGTACCATCAAACTTCCATCTTTTGTACCTTTGGTATATACCTTTACCTTTAAAAATAATTTACACTACATAATTTTACCTTTAGGTCCACTGATGTATCTTTACACTAAAAGCTAATTAAAGGTACACCATGAGCATCCTACAAGGTAAAACATGCATACTAAAGGTACAAATGTTGTACCTTTGATCATACTATGTTAGCACTAAGGAAAAACAGAGTTTGCTACCTTTATTTCTGACTGTGTACATGTAACAAAATAGTACATGTACTATTTTAAACACCAACACTTTACTATTTTTAAATACTTAAAACATATCTCTTTAGTGAAGCTTTTAGGTTATAATCTTACAGTTGTTGTTGTCATTGTTGTTATTGTTGTTGTTGTCATTGTTGTTATTGTGTTGTTATTGTGATTGCTATCATGGAGTTGTGTTGTTTCTTTTATTGTTGTTTTATACTGTTGTAGCGCCTGGAGTGTAAGAAAGGTGCATTATAAATAAAATTTTTTATTATTATTATTATTATTATTATTATTATTATTATTATTATTATTATTAGTACAGGAGCCTATGGTGCATGGAGGCAGTGGTGGCTCAACGGTTACGGCTCTGGGTTACTGATTAGAATGTTGGGTGTTCAAGCCCAAACACTGCCAAACTGCCACTAGTGGACCCGTGAGCAAGCCCCTTAACTCTGTCTGCTCCAGGGGTGCCATATCATATCTGACCCCAAAGTCCTAACATTCTAGGATATGTGAAGACAAGCTCTTCACTGTGCAGTAATGTATATGTGACAAATAAAGATGACTTCTTCATAGATTTTGTTGGTGTTGTTTTTTTGACATTATCATGTCATGTTGTTGGATTGACACTGAAACAAGCAAAAACAGTGCAATCAAATTGGTCAGAACTATGAGACTAAACATGGTAGAGCGAAAGGTAAAAAAAAAAAAAAAACAGAAAAAAAGTGAAAGATCATACAAGCAAACAATAAGGGATTAGAAATAAAGATAAAGATAACAATGTGACAAACTAAATGAGTGGAATAAATACACAGAGTGATTAGCGTAAATGGGCAACAGGTGTGTGTAATTAGCAGGGTGGTGAGCCTGAGCTGCGATGACTGGGGCCTCATTTACGTACGCACACAAATGGGTCTGAAATGTGCATATGTAACCTTCCATGCAGAAACCGGGATTTATAAAGAAATACTTGGTGGGAAATTGAGCGTATAGTTTCGTATATTTTCGGATGCTTTGACTTATGTGTAGAACCTTCCACAACACTTTAGAAACAGTAGGAATTAGCGACACCCTGAGGATATATAGAGAATTACAGCTAAATGTTCAAATCACCACCCTCACACGTTATACTTTATATCAAAATGAGACTCCATAAAAACTGCATACAGGCTAAATGGACATGAGAAGCTTTAAAGCATTACAGCATTGTTATGAGCTTCTTTATTTGTGTAGATTGGTTAATTAGTCTGTGTCTATGTATTGCTATTTAATGCTCCAATTAACTGTTTGCAGTCTGCAGCTTGTTTAATCCCTTCACCGAAGGAAATAGTAAATTTTTGTGTATTGGTATTAAGTGTGGGTAATAATGGGCTGCAAATAGCTGTGAGGTGATTTCACACATTCATAGATCTATTAATAGGCTACATAATGATATAAATAGGTCAGACAATGATGCATTGTCTATGGCACAATAGTGTTTTTGGTATTGTTAGAAGACCACCCCAACTGAACAATAATGTGAGAACATATTTTTAGACACCACAGAGATTTCCATACCATGATGACTGGCTAATAAACTGATTTAAATTTACAAGAGCCATTCTCTTGGAACTATGTGCTGAGTTAGTCCCAGATTTAGTGAGACCAACGTGGACAGGTTCATTTACAGGTCTTAACAACCCTTGAATGGATCAAGGATATCCCAGCCATCCTTAAGCTCCATCATGTCAGCCATATTGGTTGGCATAATTAAATTGACAAGTCAGTACCTCAGAGTTCCTTACATGGTGAGTCAAGTGCCCAAAATCAAAAAGCAATTTGCAGCAATGTCTGGTCCCACCAAATGTAAGGTGGGAGACTGCTGCAGGTGGGACACTGCTTCAGGTGTGACACTGGTACAGATGGGAGACTGCTTCAGGTGGCAGACATTTTCAGGTGATGTGTGCAATGTGTGCAAACAGCACAAGATAGTACAATAACTACTAAAACAGGACAACCGGCACAGTAAGCGACAGTGCACACTGACCAGTACACAATTCTAGTATGAAATTGTCAGATATAACAGGTAGTACAAAAGAATAACAATATAATAAAATGCTGTGAATGTAAACATAACATACTATGACATAGTATTCAGCAGATAAGCTTATACCATATGTGGACATAGCAGTAATTGGGGTAGCAGGTAGGTAGAGAATATAGTAGTGGCAGGAAATTATATACAATATTTTTATAAATATAGTAGCTGCAAAAATGCAGGTAGTAAATACAGCAATGTGCAAAAATTGCAAAGGGAGTGGATGATGTTCAGTTGATTATGAGAGAGAGAGAGAGAGAGAGAGTGCTGTCAGTCCAGTCTCTAAGTATTGAGAAGTCTGATGGCTTTGGGGAAGAAACTGTTACACAGTCTGGCTGTGAGGGCTCAAGTGCTTTGGTACCTTTTGCCAGACGGCAGGAATGTGAAGAGTTTGTGTGAGGGGTGCGTGGGGTCGTCCACAATGCTGGTGGCTTTGCAGATGCAGTGTGTGGTGTAAATGTCTATGATGGAGGGAAGAGGGACCCTGATGATCTTCTCAGCTGTCCACACTATCCACTGCAGGTTCTTGCGATTCGAGACGGTGCAATTTTCAAACTAGGCCAGGTCAGGATGCTCTTGACAGTCCTGCTGTAGAATGTGGTGATGATGTTGGATGGGAGATGGGCTTTTCTCCGTCTTTGCAGAAAGTAGACATGCTGCTGGGCTTTCTTGGTTATGGATCTGGTATTGAGGGACCAGGTGAGGTTCTCGACCAGGTGAACACCAAGGAATTTGTTGCTCTTGATGATCGCCACAGAGGAGCCATCAATGTTCAGTGGAGAGTGGTTGCTCCATGCGCTTCTGAAGTCAACAACCATCTCTTTTGTTCTGTCCATGTTCAGAGACAGGTTGTTGGCTCTGCGCCAGTCCGTTCGTCGCCGCATCTCCTCTCTGTATGCTGACTCGTCACTCTTGCCGAGTCACGTCATCGGCGAACTTGATGATATAATTTGAGCTGTGCATTGCTACACAGTTGTGAGTCAGTAGAGTGAACTGCAGTGGATTGAGCGCACAGCCTTGAGGGGCCCCAGTGCTCAGTGTGGTGGTGTTGGAGATGCTGCTCCTGATCCAGACTGACTGAGGTCTCCCAGTCAGGAAGTCCAGGATCCAGTTGCAGAAGGAGGTGTGCAGGCCCAGACGGTTCAGCTTTCCAATCAGGTGCTGAGGAATGATTGTGTTGTCCAGGTGGGTGAGGGCCAGATGGAGGGTGTTGATGAAAGTGTCATCTGTTGAGTGGTTGGGACGATATGCAAATTGCAGGGGGTCCAGTGAGGGGGCAGCAGGGTTTTGATGTGCTTCTTGACAAGCCTCTTGAAGCACTTCATGATGATGGGTGTGAGTCCAATGGGACGGTAGTCATTGAGGCAGGACACTGATGACTTCTTTGGCATGGGGACAATGGTGGCGGCCTTGAAGCCTGTTGGAACAATGGCGCTGCTCTGGGAGGTTGAAGATGTCAGTGAGAACATCCGCCAGCTGGTCTGTGCATCCTCTGAGCACTCTGCCAGGTGTTGTCTGGTCCAGCAGCCTTCTGTGGGTTGACTCTGCATAGAATTTTCCTCACATCAGCCATGGTTAGACACAGCAACTGATCATTAGGAGGAGGAGTGGGCTTCCTCGCCATCACGTCATTCTCTGCCTCAAACACAGAACGTCATCAACGCACTTGCTGCTGTAGCTGGTCACTGATGCTGTGTATTCCTCCAAGTTGGTGAAGTTGCCATCAGTTGCAACCTCCCTGAACAGGTGCCAGTCAGTGTGAAAACAGTCCTGAAGAGCAGAGATGGCTCCTGCTTGTTTTCACCTACTTCAGAACCGGTTTGGAGCATCTGAGGAGGGGTCTGTATGCTGTGATTGGCATAACGGAGATGTGGTCTGAGTAGCCGAGGTATGCACCAGGGATGTTTGTGTAAACTAGATCCAGCATGTTTGCCCCTCTCAATGCAAAGTCTACATGCTGATGGAATTTAGGGAGCACTGACTTGAGATACTCATGGTTGAAATCTCCAGCAACAATAAACAGTCCGTCAGGGTGTGTGCTCTGCAGTTCGCTAATAGCCCCATACAGTTCACCGAGCGCCTCCTTAGCATTAGCGCTGGGGGAATGTACACTCCAACTATAAGGACAGTGGTGAATTCCCATAGTAAATAAATTGGTCTGCATCTAACAGTCAAAAAATTCACCAGCGATAAGCAGTAACTAGAAACTAACACCGAGTTCTTGCACCATTTCGTGTTGATGTAAGCACACAAGTCACCACTGCGAGCCTTACCACACAGAGCTGCATTTCTGTTGGCACAAAATGAGGCAAGCCCATCTAGCTGAATGGCAGTATCTGGAACTCTGTTGCTGAGCCACATCTCTGTGAAAACAACGATGCAGCAATCTCAAATCTCATTCCATGTAGTTTGCTGGAGTCGGATGTAGTCCAATTTATTAACCAGGGAGCAGACATTGGAGAGCAGGATGGATGGGAGAGCTGGCCAGCTAGGGTTTGTTTTTAGCCTACCACGGACCCCTGCCCTCTTGCCGCGCTTCTGCTTCCATGCACACTGCTTACGAGGTCCCCTCCCCCGGCCACCAGCGAGGACTGGAGGCCTAGTTCCCCCAGAAAGCCGAGATCATGTAGCTTCTCTAGCAGATCATCATTCAGGTCAGTTGTTGCATGATTTCTGTACTTAATATTGTCTGGCGATGGTAGACATGTATACCTGTTGCTCAGATATACCATTAAAAAGTCCATGTACCATTAAAAAGTTAGGCTAAGAACAAAAATATCACCATTTTGGATCCGGAGCAGCCGGTGGGTGCTATCGCCGTGACACCATCTTGGATCATCATGGATCACCATCGGATGGGAGACTGCTACAGATGAGACACTGCTTCAGGTGGGAGAATGCTTCAGATGGGACACTGCTTCAGATGGAGACCGTTTCAGGTGGGAAACTGCTTAAGGTGGGAGACTGCTTCAGGTGTGAGATTGTTTCAGGTGGGAGACTGCTTCTGTTGGGAGACTGCATCAGGTTGGAGACCATACTGACCAGAATAAACAATTTACATTTTTAATGATGTAAATCATCAACTGGGCAGAAGAAGAGGCCTTTTCACCTGCGCACATTTTCAAGATGACTGTGATTTATAATGTGCATATGCTAGGTTTTATAAATTATATTTTTTGTTCATATGCCATTCCTGTTTTTTTGTGCACACTCACTTTCACTATGGTATCCACGCAAAGTTTCATAAATGAGGCCCCTGGTGCAAATGGAGGAAGTGGGTGTGGCCGTTGGTGAGAGTATTTGTGAAACGTGCCTTAACTATACCAGAGAGCTGTTGAATTCTGGATTCTGGTTGGTCAAAAGGTGTTGATTAATTTCTATAACAGCAGCTTTCATAGTGCTACATGTAAGGCAAGTTACAGATTTGTGTGTGGATGTTGAAATTTTCATTGAGGAGATTTATTTATTTATTTATTTAGCATTTTTGGAAGTAGTCTCCAGTTTCGGTGCTTTGTTACAGTCTGAGGTAAAGTTGTCACTTTAACCTGTGATAACAAGAGCTAATTAGTTTTGTAGACATTCCATAACTAATTATAAACAGGTCAAAAAAAAAGACTTTATATATTAATAATTGTTAATATTGGTAAATTGCTTTGGCACATGTTGTTATTGGAAAATAATTAGCCTGGGGTGGTAACAGTAACTCTGTCTTGCTTTGACAAAACACCACCATGGATTATTTTCCTATAACAGAACACCCCAAATGTTTTATTCCTTACTTAACATTCAATCACACAGTGAGCAGGGTTGCCACTATCTAAACTTTTGGGATGGAACCATGTCTATAGCTGCCAATTTATTTACATCTAGTATAGACATGCATTAGTGGGTTGTAATTAGAGAACCTTAGTGGCAAAATTTTGGCATTAACACCAACAGACACACCAACTGTCGATGGATCCAAATCCTTTCACACATGGGACTGACCATAGGAAACTCAAACAAACACAGATGAACAGCTTGTGGGTGTCTGATTGTGTTCCAAATCTCAGAAACACTTTTACATCCAGAACATCTGCCAGTGTTTCTCTCTGCACTGTCTGGAGATGACGCCTGAGTCAGAGAGATAACGCCAGCCAAACAGGAGAATTAGTTGCAGAAGAGAAGAGCAAATTCAGTCCACTGCATCTGCAGAGAAGACTTAGAACAGAGGATGTATTGAGTACTCA
This sequence comes from Pangasius sanitwongsei, assembly GCA_037576675.1. Classification (NCBI taxonomy): domain Eukaryota; kingdom Metazoa; phylum Chordata; class Actinopteri; order Siluriformes; family Pangasiidae; genus Pangasius; species Pangasius sanitwongsei. Next base: position 3,174,997 of record CM075012.1, read on the forward strand.
AGGGTGGTGATGAATACTATAGTATTCTATTGCTATAATAATACTATTGCTAAATAGTCTCTGTACTCAAATAGAAACTTTATTATTTTTACTATTGGTCACCTTATTAGCAGTTGATTCCAGGTCTCCAGTTTTCTGTGGAATTTGTGATTTATTACATTTGATTCATTATATGAATTTATAACACAAGACTGTTGAATGCTCCATTCTGATCGGTCTTTAACAGGTGTGTTGGGTGTTTCAATGGCAATGTTGATAAAGATTTTGATATTAGTTCATACAGTAGGAAATGAGTTTTATTTCATTTCGAATATGCAATAAAGTAAACACTTGGGGTCATGCTGTTATAGGAAAATAGTCTACGATAAAGCTGGTGTGATGAAACAGTTACCACTATCTCCAAAAGAGTTTCATTCCTCTGATTCCACAGCACTTTAACAACATTAACCATTTTTATTTATTAAATTTCGATGCATCATACTTTTTATCCGTTTATAGGTCATTTAATGTTGTGGAATGTCTGTGAAAAACATTAGTTCCTGTAATCACTTTCCTCACCAGCCTCACTTTTTTCTCTGTCTCTGTCCTGAAGACCTGAAGTCCATATTAAATTAAATTATAATGTCAGAGCTGCTGATATAAAAAAAATTAATCAACACCTTATAATCAATCAGAATCAAGAATTCGACAGTGTTGTGATACATACATAAAAATTTAAGTAAGCTGGTATTTGTGTGTGTGTGCATGTGTGTGTTTTACCACTGTGATTATGTCTGTACGCAAATGCATTTCCTCTGGTATGTGTTTGTATTGCATTTTTTTCACCATCTGTTAAATGAATTCCACCCACGTTCAATAATCAAAATATTTCACTAGTCTGAGTACAACACCATTAACAACATTAAAATGTTTTATTAATGTTGTTAAAGGCTCACTGTGGAACTCCTGACTGAAACAGCTAATTGGTTCCTCCCTAATAATGCTCATAATAATTCTGTGTGTAATACCACTTTGTTATGAGACACAAATTGGCTGCTGGTGTTGTTCTTAAAGGGGCAGATCAAACAATACAGAAGCAGCACATTTACAGCCAAATTCTGTATCTCATCATTTTGCAGCATGAGACTGAGAAAAAGGTATCTGCTAATTCAATTGTGTGAGTTTTTCTAATGAGATATTTGCCAAAGCTGAACGTGATAATCTCATTATTGAGCAAGAAAAGTGTCTGTGATAAAATTACGTCTGATTAAACTATTGACAACAGTGGTTTATGGGAGAAAGAGAGAGACAGAAGGTGAAAGAGGGACAGAGAGATGACTGGTGAATAAGTAAGAGATGGTTAAACAAATGGATTGGTGAGTATGAGGGTGGTTAGATGGATTAATTTTAGATGGTTGGTTTAAATGGTTGAACTGATGAGTGGCTACAGTGTTTGCTAAATGTTTGAATGGATGGTTGATGAGTGGATGATGATGGATACACTTGAGTAGATGGAGAGATTAATTGATTAATGAGTAGGTGGATGGTTGGAGGGTGGCGTGGTGGTGCACAGCTCCAGTTACCCTGGTTCAAGCTTGAGCTCGGGTTACTGTCTGCGTGAATTTTCTTCTTCAGTGTGAATGTTCTTCCCATGTTCACCATGTGGGTTTTTTCTAGGTTCACTGATTTCCTCCCACTGTCAAAAAACATGCTGATGGGTATAAAATTTCCCTTAGTGTGAATGTGTGTGTGAACATGTGTCTGTGTGTTGATGAACTGGATGGATGGATGGATAGATGAATGGATGGATAAATAAATAAATACATGGAAATTAGTTGGATGGATGGATGAGTTGATGGATGAATAAGTAGATATATGGATGTGGGTGCATGGATGAATGGATGGATGAATAAATAAGTGGATGGATAGATGGATGGATGAACAAATAAGTTGGTGTACAGATGGATGAAAAAATAAGTGGATGTGTAGAGGGATGAGTTATTGGATGGACGGATGGATGGATGAATGGATGGATAAATAAGTGGATATATAGATGGATGAATATATAGAAAGATGGATGGGTGGATGGCTGAATGTATGCATTGATAAATACATGGCTGGATGGTTGAATGGATGAATGGAACAGTTGAAAAAATTAAATACTACACAATTATAAGCAGATACATATCTCTTTGATATCTACAGTTTAGATGCCAACACAACCAACAACTGTTACCATGTTAGCAGCCTCCCCTGACAGCTGATTACCCAGCATGGGACTGACAGAGACTCCCCATGGCTAAACACACACAGACACACACTCTTCATTATACTTCCATTAATAAGCCCACTCATAACACTGGTAGCTCACCACAAACATGATCCTAAAATAGAAGCTAAATCCCATATGTCTCTAATAACGATATCTGTTTGTCTGTTCTTATATGTGGTCAATACATAATCACTCTCAATGTGTACCCAGTGAGTTCCTAATGCCCCTCTCTGATCTGGGAAGAAGGCCAAGATCGTGAGTCTTGAAACTGGGACTAAAGTGCATTGGGATTAAAGCATCTGACATTTATGAGTTAAATATTACTTTTCAGTATGATCCAAAAGCCTGAGTTCACTATCAAGAACTCATTTTGTTTAATCCCTTCTGAAAAAAAATTAAAATGAATGCATTTTTCACAAATAATATTTCTAAAACAAGATTTCATTATTCCCACTAATCTAAATATAATAAAATATAATAAAACTAATTCAATCTAACAGCATGCCACAATGTTTTTTATTCCTGTTATTTATTTGCCATCTTTACTAAGCATTAATTAACACTAATATTACCTTTAAATTTTTTTGTCACTATTAACCATTTTTTCCCCAATCTGAGCCTATGAATCCCCACAGAGACACAGCAGGTAGCATTGCTGCCTCACAGTGCCAGGTTCCCTGGTTCAAACCTAAACTCAAGTTACTGTCTTTCTGCATCTTCTTCCTGTTTTATGCCCAGTGTTCCCGGGATATACTCAGAATCCACTGAATGTAATGTTGCGGGTGCCTCCTTAGGCAAATCCACAGCCACCTGCATGGTCCTTTATGGTATCTCAACCCCGTGCAGGCAATCAGCAGAGACGCGCAACTACTCGGCACAGACACACTGCTACTTAAACCCCTGGGTTTTGTCATTACGTCTTTGCTGAGTAGCAGAGCAATGTTATACTCTGTAAGGTAATTTGGTTGAGAAGCGAAAGCTTTATTTCTTAGAATAGGTTTAGAGAAGTTTCTATTGAGGTTCAGGACAAGCGTTAGTTTTCTCTAACATCTATATATCTATATCTATATCTATCTATCTATCTATCTATCTATCTATCTATATATATATACACTATATTACCAAAAGTATTCGGTCACCCATCCAAATGATCAGAATCAGGTGTCCTAATCACTT
>CM075012.1:3178523-3212468 GCA_037576675.1 Pangasius sanitwongsei
AGCTGCAAAAGGTGGACCGACATCATATTGAACCCGATGGGTTAGGAATGGGCTGGCACTTAAGTTCATATGTGAGTCACGGCAGGTGACCGCATACTTTTGGTAATATAGTGTATATATATATATATATATATATATATATATATATATATATATATATACTGTATTTATATCTAAAGCCGCCTAAGAATCGCGGTTCAGCGAGGCATAGTGAATGCTTATTAGAGTGAATGCTTATTAGAGTCGTGACAAGGCAAGGTGGCTCCCTCATTTTCACGACTGTTTACTTTGGCTATTTATTTGGCTAGTGTGGAGATTGCTCTACCATCTCGCTGCGAGAATCTCAGAGCGTTAGCCAGGGCTTGGTGGGGAAAATATGAGGTCCAGGGAGACATGGCATGGGTGGGACTGATCCAGGCCCTGCTGCAGCCCTCATCTGTAGGCACTGCCCAGGCAGAAAGCCCCCAACCTCGGTGTCGGCTACCCCTGCAGTCACGGAAACACGCCTGCCGGTCCCACAGCCTTATGTCGGGCAACCAGGAGGGTGCAACCCGTTCATATTACAATGCTCTCTTGTTTTTGAGATGCAGTTCTCCCAATTTCCCTCAGAGAAGGCTATGATGGCCTACATGATTATCCTACTGACCGGTAGAGCTCTGGACTGAGTATCTCCCAGCGGTTTGGCAGACCACCAAATGGTCGACTCCTTTATCATGGCACTACAGAGCACCTTTGATCACCCGATCACCTTTGATCACCCGAGCTGCTAAAAGACAGGAGTCCTCCCAGATAGGTGGATTTGGGTTGGCCCTAAATACAGTCCATCACTCTTCCGGCCTCTTCCGGCCTGTTGGCCACCATTCTTTGAGGTGAGGGTAAACAAGCCAGCCTCCAGGCGTTTATTGATTCAAGGGCTGCAGGCAATTTCATAGATGAGGGCTTAGCCCATAGCTTGGGGTTACCCCTGGAGGCCATCTCACACCCCCTGCCTTTTTCTGCCCTGGATGGGTGACCACTAACCTCCGGCCCCGTAACCTTCCAGACAGTACTTCTCACCTTACGTATATACACCTGCCCCTATAGGTCACTAGGGTTCCTCGTGTTGGTCTTCCCCTGGTTGTAGGAGCATAACCCTCGGATTAACTGTTCTACCAGCTCGGTCTCTGTGTGGGGTTCCCAATGCCCACAGAGTTGCCTCAGGGGTGTGGGTAATCCCCCCTTTGCCGTTACAGAGCCAGTGGACCTATTAGGGTGTTGGAGGATTATAGGGATTTATAAGAGGTCTTTTCTAAGCACAAGGCCCAAACATTGCCACCTCACAGTCCGTTCAATTGTGCCATCAACTTGCTCCCTGGTGCAGCTCCCCCTATGGGCAGGTTATTGTCCCTCTCCCCCTAGAGCATAAGGCATAAGGATATAAGAAATATATCCAAGGGGCCCTATCTCTGGGGTTTATCCGCCCATCCACCTCACCGGTGCATAGTCATGCATAGACTACCTTGGCCTAAATGCAGTTACACAGTTCTGTCCTTCAAACTCGGGTCAAAGAACCTCAAACCAGACATGCTCTCGCGCCAGTGGGATCCCCCTTCACAGGACCCCACTCCCCAGCCCATAATCCCAGCGCCTTAGATAGTCACTCCATGCGGTCTGGAGGACACGGTCCACCGGGCACTCCAATGGGAACCGGATCCAGGTGGTGGTCCACTGGGCAGATTGTTTGTCTCACACAGCGTCCAACCACAAGTCCTTGCTTGGGGCCACACCTCACCCTTCGTTAGGCATCCCAGGGCGGTGAGGACTCTGGAGTTCTTACGTCGTCCGGGCCAATGCCAGATATCTTGCTGTATTACACAGAAGAGGACATGTGATGAGTCTATTGGTGGATTGTAGCATCAAAAGATAGCCAAAGTGGCTGACATGGACTGAAAAATCCAGGAATAAAGGATAGCTCATAGGAACTAATCAGGGCAGCACAAAAACAACCACTCAGCAGATTCATCAAAATAGAAGGTGTATTATACTGAAGTTATAGACTGTCTAAAGAAGCTTGTGCGACAATCTAGCACACAGTAACAGAGATCAAGGTGAAAACAGGAACAGCATACATTGAAGGGCACAACCAAATGGCAGGAATCATATACAGAACCATCTTCCAGGAATATGGGTTTGATTCTCTCAAGATCTTGACTGAGTCTGAGGGAATAATTCATTAGCACAGAACTTTTATTTTTGCCTCCTGTTTCCTGGTGTTCTTCACTTCTGTTTTGGTGCAGGCCTTTTTTGCTTCACTTAAAAGTTCTAGCTCAACTACTTGCCCCAGCTTTTAGGTTCAGACCTCTATCTGTGTTCTTGGGTCTTGATTATGGGCTTGCCTAAGACTATATTGCCTTTTTGTTTGTCCTACCAAATTGCAATTTGATCAGATTTGGCAAACATTCGTAATAAAGAGAATCTGTACTCATGTCCCATCATCTTTGGCTCTATGTTAAAACTAGTTTGTGTTAAGCGGCAATAACCTGTACAAAGCTTCTTGTTTTATGTGGCAGTTAAGTTTGAATTTCTATTATAAATGGCAGCACAGTGGCTTAGTTGTTAGCACTGTTGCCTCACACCTCCACGGTTGGGGGCAAAATCTTGCGCCCTGTGTGCATGGAGTTCTCCCCATGCTTCAGGGGTCGATCTCCATTTGGACTGATATTTTTCATACACATCTGTAACACCTTCTCAATCACAGTTGATGAGGTCTTACAGATGTGTATGAAAAATATCAGTCCAAATGGAGTCCAAATATCAGTCTAAACGTGAACGAGGTGGACTATCCTTTTTCCCCAAAAAGTCTTTGGAGTAGAAACTAAAAGTAGCTAGAGTAAGCATACCTTGTTCAATCAGAGTACAATTTAAACAAAATGACTGACTATAGAACCATAAATGTAGTTTTTTTTTGTTTGAACGAAAGGGTTACAGTACAACTTTTTTGTTTTGATAATTTGTTTGGTAACACAGCATCAAGCCTGTAGGACATTACAGTGTTTAATTGTTCATTCAGTTCATTGTAGATACATATAGATATATAGTTTGTATACATATTTACATACATTGTGTTACAGATTATTGTAGTGTACAGTGCAATAGTGGCTCTTTGACACTGTGTATGTTTCAAAATGCACCCTAAGCTTCAATATCCTAGTGTTGAGGCTTGCATATAAGGGTCTTAAGGGAACTGTATGTCCATGTTTATGGTCCAACAACACACCTAAGCCACAAATCAGTGTTTTATATAATGTTTGACTACTTGGCTTAGGTGTGTTTTGGATATATTTTGCATATTAAATATAACCCCATATAGGTAACACACCAGAGGAGTTTCCTTCTCTCTGTATATTTTCCCTTACAGGTGTGTGTAAAACATTACTTCTGATTTAGAAGCACTAACGAGATAAGCACATGTCTGGTTTGTTGAAGCACATGTCCTATTTTCTGTTAAAGTCCCCAGTCAAACAGATTGTGTTCTCAATTTGTTCCATTATAAATTGCCCTCATTAGTTGTATAATGATGTTTGTTCTGGTGGGACTAGGCACATTTGTAGGTGTAGACTAATTGGTATCTAATTTGAAATCAATCCAGGTTTGGTATTTATTATACTTATTTTAACATTTGTACCATATTTTTCTCCCAATTTGGTCATTTCCCAATTCCCATCAACTAGATAGCTATCCTTATCACACATCAGCTACCAACCGGGGAAGTGAAGTCTAAAGTTTCCTCCAAGACTTGTGAAGCCACTGCATTTTTTCGAACTGCTGCTCATGTGAGCACATCACAGCACAGCTAAACACAGCTAACACAGCCTCTTCCGCATACATGAGCTCACAGACACCCATGATTAGTTAGAGCTGTCGCTCTGATTGACTGGGGAGAGATTAACGCCATCCTCATACCCAGACAGCACAGACAGTTATGCTGTCTCTGACCCTCCGTCATGGACAACAGTTCCATTGTTGGGATTCAAACGGCCAATCTCGACAATGCTTGCTACTCTGCAATAGGGCAGATAGGGCAATAGGGCAAAAGCTTTTTTTTTTTTTTTTTTGCAGCACATGGTTGCCCATATTATCACAATTAACTTATGGTTTTGTGAGTGTTAGGTGCAAATCAGATGATGACATACACTGCCTATTTGCAATATGACAATTATGGCACAAGATGCAAAGTGGTGTGATGTAGCTCACCATTCAATTCAATTCAATTTTATTTGTATAATGCTTTTAACAATGGACGTTGTCACAAAGCAGCTTTACAGAAATATATTAATTCATTCACCAAATACCTGTTAGGTCATAACATTGAAAAAGACAACATGAATATATTCGTAAATTCTATTTCACACTTTACATTTTTTTCATTCTTAGAACATATAGAAGAAATTTTAGCTTTGGCAGAGGAATCCCCAGCATAAGCACATATAGCCTCATCTTGTACAGACGAAGCCAGAAAGAAACAGCAACTTGGATAGAAGCCCCAGCTTGGGCACAGGAAGCCTTATCTTGTGAAAAATAAGCCTCAGCATGGGCAGAAGAAGCCCCAGAATGGGCAAAAGCCTCAGCTTGGGCAGAGGAAGCACCAGCATGGGCAAAAGAAGCCAATCTTGTGAAAAAGAAGCCTCTGCTGTTCACAAAACACCCTCCAATGGATAGAAGTCGCAGCTTGGGCAGGAATAGCCTCACCATGGGCAGAATAAGACCCAGATTGGGCAAGATTAGCTTCACCATGATCAGAAGAAGCTTGGGCAGAAGTCATCTTAATATTAGCTGAAGAGGCTCAGAAGAGGAAGGTACATTGTCAGTACATAATTTAACATCATTTCGGTGTGTGTGAACTGCTCAGTTACGTGAGGAGTCACGTGCTGATATCATTCCTTTCTTTAGTGTAAAAGCATAGTGGTTGATTTGAGACACAAACATAATTTCAAATACATAGGGTATAATCTAAAGAAGTGTGCAAAATCACACCCTATTCAGTACATAGGGCACTACTTTGGGAGATTTTTTTTCTTGTTGCTACACATGAGAGCATAGTGGAGTGCACTTAAGAAATTACAGACTGTATTGTACTTCAGTATCCAGATGACACAGCCTAGAGGGTAAAGAATACCGGAAATGCCATGTAGGGAATATATGGGGTAGGGTATGATTTTGGAAAATAGAATAAGACTGTAGTGCATGCTGTGTGACTTGAGACACGTCCGTCATGCACTAACCTGATTGGTTTAGGAGTTTATGACGCACCAGCAGATGGCAATCCAGTCATTTGAGCGGTTTCCCGCGCAGCTGAGCTGTTCTTCTAATTACGCCGCTGAGGAAAATGGACTTTGTATAATTCGGGCTACTTTTCTTGATTGTTATTGATTTCTGCAGGTTATTCTAATGGTTTAGCGTTCAGTTGTGGATGGAGACATTTAATCAAATCTGACCAACTCAAAAAAAAAAAAAAAAAAAAAAAAATTAAAAAAATAAGAGAGAGAGATTTGGTCTCGTGCGCGCTGGTGAATTCCATTGGTACGTTAATTAGTGCCCTGGACAGCGCGTGTGCGAGCGCGCCGTGCACGTCTCCAGATGGGAGCGCGCATTTAACGGTTTTTTTTGGGGGGGAGCGTCTCCGGGACTGACTGAACGACTTATGTCCTCCTGTGTGTGTGTGTGTGTGTGTGTGTGGTAATCATCGTGACTGTGTCTCGGCTCTCTTTCTCTCTCTCTCTCTCTGGAACTCGTCTAGCTCGTAAAGGTAAGTCATAATAATCATTATTAAATCAAAATTATTAGACTCATGAACGAATGTTTTTTTATTTGAGTGAATGTTTTGAAACTTTACATCTAGAAACGGTGTTGGAGTTACATACTGACATGGTGGTGGTGTTTTTTTTTTTTGTTTGTTTTTTTTTTTTTAGAAAAGAATATATATAGGTTTGACAAAGTTAAAAGCGCGCGTGCGTTTTCTGATTGGCTTGACATGATGTTGCCATGTAGACGCGCGCGCCCGTGCCACGACGCACCTGCGCGTGACTGAAAGATTGACGGTTTAAAACATTAACAATAAAAACAAAAACAAAACTAGACATTTCCCACACATTTTATGACAGATTTTGCTCTAAATGAGACACGATACTATGTTTGTATGTCTAAAAAATATAAATACTTTTTCTTTTTCCTATTTGTCCTGTTTTCTCTTTCATTTTTGTTATGTAAAGCAAAAAATAGGCAAATTCAGCTCTAGGGGCTGAACAATATATCATTTGCTAATCGTTATTAGTCTTGGTATTAGTAAGCAAATGCAAATTAGGTATTGTGAACAGATGGTAATCATTTTTGGTCCAGATATGAGGGTTATAATGTTAAAGCTCTAATGTTTTAATATGTACAGTCACTGTTTTATGATATTTTGTTGGTGTCTCTTGGACCGGTTTGATCTTGGTGGTGTGTGGTCTGTTTAAACGAATGTGTGTATGAGACATACACACACGCACACACATTAGGTGATAAAAGAGAGCGGGACAACTGGTGATAGACGATGACTTATCTGCTTGAATCCCCAGGCAGACGGCGAGAAAGACAGGGAGTGAGTAACAGACAGACAGACAGTGAAAGAGAGAGACAGAGAGTGAGTAACAGACAGACAGACAGACAGACAGTGAGAGAGAAAGACAGAGAGTGAGTAACAGACAGACAGACAGACAGTGAGAGAGAAAGACAGGGAGTGAGTAACAGACAGACAGTGAGAGAGAAAGACAGGGAGTGAGTAACAGACAGACAGGGAGAGAGAAAGACGGAATAACAGACAGAGAAAGACAGTGAGAGAGTAAGAGAAAGAAAGTGAGAGAGAGAGAGAGAGAGAGAGAAACAGCATGTGAGTAACAGACAGATAGACAGTCAGACAGACAGACAGTGAGAGAGAAAGACAGGGAGAGAGTAACATACAGACATGGAGTGAGTAACATACAGATATGGAATGAGTAACAGACAGACAGGGAGAGAGTAACAGACAGAGAGAGAGTAACAGAAAGACAGTGAGAGAGAAAGAAACAATTAAAAAGAGAATAAAATAACTTGATTTTAGAAATGGAAACTATCGTACATGATATCTTTCTTTTGCTCTATCTCTCTCTCTTTTCTCTTTCATTCTCTCTATCTCACTCCCTTTTTTGTTCTCTCTCTTTCTCTCTGTCTCACTCTCCCTGTTTTTTTCTCTTTCTTTCCCTTCACCTATCTCCTGCTGTGTGTGAACACGTTCCCTATTCACTATATAGTGCACTATTTAGGGTTCAGCCATTTTGTTTGTGCGGCTTCTCAGTGGAGAAATGACATTCCTTGAATGTTTTATGACCCAGAGTGTTTTATTACCCAGAGTGCATCATAAATCTAGTGTACTACCAATGAACACTACTTCCACACTGAGTGCACAATGCAACGCAGTTTCTCTCGGCTCTACATTTTATTGACAGGTGGAGGTGTTATGGCTGGAAACTGTCACACTGTAATAACCTGGTCAAAAAAGTAAAAAATAAAATAACGGTATTAACTGACTGTTTAAAAGCACACAAAGCTGGTGGTGAACATTAAAGGAAAAGTTTGTTACAGAACCAGATTCTCTCATCTCATCTATCTCATATCTCATCTCATCGCATATGTCATCTCATATCTCATCTCATCACATCTCATGTCTTATCTTATATCTCATCCCATATCTCATCTCATGTCATCTCATATCTCATCCCATATCTCATCTCATCCCATATCTCATCTCATATCTCATACCTTATCTCATTTCATATCTCATATCTCATGTCATCTCACAGATAACAGCAGTGAGTTGACTATCAAGAAGTATTATAAAATTGTATGTTATAGTTAGGAGTAACAAATTCCTTTTTTGTCAAAACATAGATCTCAAACATAATTCTTCACCATTACAAGTCAAAACATGATGTTCTTAGTGACCGAGAGTTTTACTCTGTACACTGAAAAAAAAAGCTAATTGAATTTACCTAATTCGAGTGCATGCATCAGTTCCACATGATTGAACTGAGTTACTTTAACACATACAACCAACATAATTTGATCATGTTCTTTCAATGCACCGAATAAAGTTCCGTGCTCCCACCTGAGCTCAGGATGGAGCTCAAGTCACTGGCGTTTTGTAAGTCACATTACCACTGCACTATTCTACCACATGTTTAAATCATGTTAATTTAATCTTATAGTTAAAGTTCCAGTCAGTGCAAAAATATCCTCACCTGATTTCATATTGTAATTGGATTATATTAATACTACGTGAATTGATCACTCACTCTATATAATTTAATCTAATCTAGTAATTACAAACATGTTTAAGCTTAGTATAAGCAATAAAATCACGTTTTGACGAGAAACTATGTGAAATATACGTAATGTGTTCTTAAATCTGACAGACCTCAGATTTCTTTTTTTAATTATACGATATTCAGCACTATTTTGCTGTCTCAGACAAAGATCACACATTGTAAAAGAATTCTTTGGTCACGATTTGAGTTTAGTGCTCATAGATCGCATAGTGTGATGCTCACCAAAGAGTGTGCAGTAATTTCGGGCACTGTGAGAAATTTCTTAGCCAAATCTCAGAGTGTGAGGCTCGTCTAAAATCCACCAGTATGAGTACGGTACAGGATGATGCCTAACTCAAAGGACAGCTACAAATACAGTAATGGTGAATATATTACTATCATATATATGCATATTACATACACACACTGATATGTATATTACATACACACACCGATCAGCCATAACATTAAAACCACCTACCTAATATTGTGTAGGTTCCCTTTGTGCTGCCAAAACAGCTCTGACCTGTCAAGGCATGGACTCCACAAGACCTCTGAAGGTGTGCTGTGGCACCAAGACATTATCAGCAGATCCTTTAAGTCCTGTAAGCTGTGAGGTCGTGCCTCCACAGATCGGACTTGTTTGTCCAACACATCCCACAGATGCTCGATCGGATTGAGATCTGGGGAATTTGGAGGCCAAGTCAACACTTTGAACCCTTTGTCATGTTCCTCAAACTATTCCTGAACAATTTTTGCAGTGTGGCAGGGAGCATTATCCTGCTGAAAGAGACCACTGCCTTTAGGGAATACCCTTGCCATGAAGGGGTGTACTTGGTCTGCAACAATGTTTATGTAGGTGGTACAAGTAACATCCACATGAATGCCAGGACCCAAGGTTTCCCAGCAGAACATTGCCCAGAGCATCACACTGCCTCCACCGGCTTGCCTTCTTCCCATAGTGCAGCCTGGTGCCATCTCTTCCCCAAGTGAACGATGCACACACACCCGGCTGTCCACATGATGTAAAAGAAAACATGATTCATCAGACCAGACCACCTTCTTCCATTGCTCCATGATCCAGTTCTGATGCTTCGGCGATGGACAAGGGTCAGCCTGGGCACTCTGATCTGTCTGAGTTTACGCAGCCCCATACACAGCAAGCTGCGATGCACTGTGTGTTCTGACACCTTTCTATCATAGCCAGCATTAACTTTTTGAGCAATTTGTGCTGCAGTAGCTCTTGTGTGGGATCGGACCAGGTGGGCTAGCCTTCGCTACCCGCGCATCAGTGAGCCTTGGGCACCCATGACCCTGTTGCCGGTTCACTGGTTTCCTTCCTTGGACCACTTTTGGTAGGTACTAACCACTGCATACCCAGATTACCCAACAAGACCTGATGTTTTGGAGATGCACTGACCCAGTCGTCTAGCCATCACAATTTGGCCCTTGTCAAAGTTGCTCAGATCTTTACGCTTGCCCATTTTTCCTGCTTTGAACACACCAAATTCGAGAACTGACAGTTCACTTGCTGCCTAATATATCCCACCTCTTGACAGGTGCCAATTAATGTTATTCACTTCACCTGTCAGTGGTTTTATTTTTAATTACCATTATATTACCATATAAGCTTACTGTTAAGACAGTTTGTGTTTACATGAGCTGATGACCTGTTTTCTGAGCTGATTTCCGGATCACACTGATTGACGACGTGAGCAGAACGTTATAGGATCTTCATCGTATTATTTCACATGGAGTTTTGCTTAATAATGCAAAATTCTAGTCTGCTTACCTCCCTAGCCCAAAAAAGGAGAAAAATAAATAAATAAATGGTGCTCATCCCCTAACGATTCCACACAGTGTATCACTTACCCAGAATACAATAGGTTATTATTTACTACAAAATAGTTACAAATACTTCAACAATACTGCAAGAGACTAAAGTTACTACAGTCGGCAGGACTCAAATGTCAGGTGGCACTCCCAGTTACGCCAGAAGGACAGGGAGAATCCGCTACGTCTCTCTTTAGCACTTCTCCTTCAACTTTAATGACCACAGCGTCTCCGTTTGACCAATGACGATGCTCCATGTACTGTGAAGAAAAGACAGAAAACACCACCATTCCTATGACCACAATGATGTAGGGGTGTAAGGAAATGTTTTTCAATTAGCTTCCCTGCTTGGCTTTTTTTTATAAATGACTAAAAAAGGCACTTTTTTGCCATTTTATCAGAAATGCACAGACACAGATTGTAATATTTCTTGATGTGTTTTCTTGATCGCCTAATTAATTTAGTAACATTTCCAGTACCAAACATAAATCTTTAGAAGTGGAGGGAGGCGTAATCATGGGGAAGGGAACTACAGAGACTGCACAGAAGACAGACGATTAATTAAGAGAGAGAGAGAGATAATGTAGGCTAAAATTGTACCTCAAGCTATGGCACATTGATAAACGTGAGCAATAATACAAAGCAAAAAGAGTCTAGTCATAATTAAAGTACCGCTGAAATAAAAATTTGGTATTTGAGAGCTTTGCGTACATGTGCCTTAGTGTTCCGGACATGAATACAATACTACATCTGAAAAAAAAAAATGCAAAAAAAAAAAAATAGTGTTGGAGATACTCTTGTTTTAATTTTACAGTTTAAAAAAAAAACAATTAAAAAAATTGTGCTGATTTATATATAAGAATAATGTTGTGATTGTCCAATTAAATGCTCTCTAGAACCCTATGTCCTACCCCCAGAGTCAGATCTTGCTCTACAGTAGTAGCTTGTTAGCAGCAAACATGGTTTGTCTGTGCATTTTCTTTTTATTTGCTGTGCATCTATTCAGTCATTGTCTTCTTTAGGAAGACTTTAGTTTTATCATTTAGATGAGAGTGGACTTTGTACAAGGTGGCGGTTATGTGACAGGAATTTTCTGAGGTGTTTTCTGAGGTGTCTTAGACAGAGCGAGAATGTGATTCTGCCTTTATACACCATCAGGGCTTCTCCATCAGTAAGAGTAAGCAGACGTCTGTTGTTAATATATTGATGTTCTCAATATTTAGCTAGCTCACTATGCCACTGACTGGTTTGTTTAGATTTGGTGGGAGTGTGATGTATCTCGAGTGTTGCATCACTCTGACCTCCTGTTTCAGAAGGAAATACCTAAACATAGGAATCAAATTACAGCTAAGAAGCCGTTTCATGGAGACTTTAAACTACCTCTTCAACCTTAGTGAGGTATTCATGCAGTATAAGGGTGTAAATTTAGTACTGAAAGATCCTTCTTCATTCATTCAAATGAGGTTTATATTCATGCGTTTGTTCTGATAATGTCACTATAAATGGATAAAAATTGTGTTCTTTAATGAGTCAAAACTGTTAGACAAATAAAACACTTCAAACGTGCTGTTATAGGAGAATAATCTTAGAAACTCCACTTCATCACACCACCCCATTGTGGATTATTTTCCTATAACAGCATGGCATGAAGGGTTTTATTCCTTATGTAACACACACTGAGTCAGTGTGAGGTGTTAGTCATGAGGAGATGACAGCAGTTGACGCTGTGACAGGAGAGCAAATGTGTTTGTTAGAATTAAATATATGGTGTAATGATATTCTGAAGCAAAACTGAAGCAAACAGTGTGTTAACATTTTATTATTTTTTTTTAGAAATAGTTATTTATTAAGTTTATCAGTTACTGAGAACGATAACTGATTAAATTCTCTGGAGCCGATGTAGACACGGATCACAGAGAGGAAACACACACACAGGTCTCTTTTTCTGTCAGTCACACTCAGGTATCATCAGGCTGGTTTGATTTGTAAATTAGGGACTAGGGAAGCTTTATATTAGAATCCATGCACTTGAAGAAGGTCACCAATCGGAGCTGTTTTGAATTGAGCTCAGGCGTCATCACTTGAAACAAATGAAAAACAAATGTAATGCTTAATAAGGGGTCTGTACCATGAAAATGGACTCTGTCCTGTTTCTAGTTATTTTTTAGACTCTAGTTTCTTCAACACTGAGAATAGTTCTGCAGTGACAAAAACTATTTTAACACATCATTTAAAGTCACTGACTTTAAGAGATTCATTTAAATAATTTACTATGATTGATCCATAGCGCAAGCGTCACATGATATACATTTGAATAACTCATTTTGATTGGCCACACTATAACGACACACTTTTCTCCTACTTTTTTAGCACAACTTATGTGGTTTAGGATGTTTCATGAAGTCCTCTATTTAATAATCATTACTCCACAAACAAAATTTTTTTGTTTTTGGTGATTCTCCAGCCAACTGCTCTTCGAAGTGTACCCAGAGTACACATACACTATATGGGCAAAAGTATGTGGACACCTGACCATCACACCCACATGAGCTTGTTGGACATCCCATTCCAAATCTATGGGCATTAATATAGCATTGGTCTCCCTTTTGCAGCTGTAACAGACTCCATTCTTCTGGAAAAGCTTTCTACAAGATTTTGGAGCGTGTCTGTGGGAATCTGTCCCCTTTCAGCCATGAGCCATTAGTAAGGTCAGGCACTTATGTTGGACGAGAAGCGCTGGCTTACAGTCGACTTTCCATTTTATCCCAATGGTGATCAGTGGGGTTGTGGTCAGGGATCTGTGCAGGACACTTGAGTTCCTCCACACCCAACTTTAAAGTTTTTATGGAGCTCGATTTGTGCACAGGGGCATTGTCATGCTGGAACAGGAAAGGGCCTTCCCCAAACGGTCACAAACTTGTAAGCATAACATTGTCTAAAATGTCTTTGTATGCTGTAGCATTAACATTACCCTTCACTGGAACTAATCGGCCCAAACCCTGAAAAACAGCTTCAGACCTTTATCCCTGCTCCACCACACTTTACTGTTGGCACTGTGTTTTCCCGTAGGTAGCGTTACTGCGGAGAACACATTTCAACTGCTCCAGAGTCCAATGTTGGTGCTTTACACCACAAGCCAACACTTGGCATTGCGCATAGTGATCTTAGGTTTGCGTGCAGCTGCTCGGCCATGGAAATCCATTTCATGAAGCTCCTGATGCACAGTTCTTGTGCTGATGTTAGTTCCAGAGGCAGATTTTCACTTGTGTTCAGCAATCAGTAGTCGCTCTCTGTGAGTTTACATGGTCTACCACTTTGTGGCTGAGCTGTTGTTGCTCCCAGATGCTTCCATTTCACAAGCATAGCACTTACAGTTGACCGGGGCAGATCTAGCAAGGCAGAAATTTCAACAGTGGCTTGTGGCAATTATGTCATCCTATGACAGTGCCACATTTAAAGTCTACTGCTAATATTTGGCTATAGACATTGGATGGCTATGTGCTTGATTTTATGCACCTGTTAGCAATGGATGTGGCTGAAACACCTAAACTCAATAATTAGAATGGGCGTCCACATACTTTTTAGTGTATTTGTCTTGGGACAGCATTGAGAAAAACATGCACATTGAATAATAAATTTCTCTTTTGAAATACCAACAGCAGAACAGCAAAAAGACATCTGCTTATACTGACGTGCAAAAAGCTCTTTTTTTTTCTCCATTAGCTGAGAAAGCTATTAGTCAGCTAATGAATATTGATAAATGTTGGGGAGAGGCAGGAAAACGGTTTATGGAAACAATCTCTGAAGATTACATGACTTTCAGTGTAAACGTCTCCTGAGATGTGTGAAGTAGACTTTTATAAATAATGCAGTAATACACACAAATGGTAAGAAGTAGAACCTTTAGAGGATGTTTCTCGGGTGTGTGTGTATATGTGTGTGTGTGTTCGACAAGGTTTTTAAACAGTTAAAATGTTTCCTTTCAATTTCACATATGTATTTTTTAACAAATCACTATTAATGGAGTACAATTTATTGTTAGTTTTTAATAAATGCTGAAATACGTAAGAGGGTTTTGGTTAGAAATGTTTAACCGTACGATAACCAATTCTAATATATCAAGGTATCCAAATGCATATTAAGCAATACTCGATATACAAAGTATAAGTCATCATCAGCGTTAAGGTATATAAAGCTGTGTGTTTGTGTGTGTGTAATCCATTGGTATGGTTTTAAGAGTGTGCGGAGTATATCCTCCACAATGATAATACAGGATTTGGCTTGAGTCCAGTAAGTTGGTGTTTGTGTCCCTTTTCGTCCTTGCCGGTTTGATGGAGAGAGCCTGATTGGATGAACTCCAGAGACACATCGCTGGCTTTGCTTCTCTTGTATTGCTATATAAGCAGTTCAGATCTTTCCACTGTCGCTCCGCACCCTGTGTGTAGGCATAGCTTAGTATTTTCACACGTCTGACAATCTAGTGGTGAGAAATCCGATACAATCCACCGCTCAATTCTCATGATCAAAGGATTTCATATGGATTTTGTGGTTAAAGGTTTGGTTGTGTTTATGAATGAATGATGAAATTATTGAATTTGAGAACAATCCTGATTAACCCTGATCAAAAAAAAAGTCCCGCCCCCCTCTCTCTAACCAACCATTCAGAAATTTACTTACAAGTTGATCTGCGCAAATTCGTTTGTGTAATCTTACATTTTAGAAAAGGGTTGCATGAATTCTTAAGTATTTGAATCTTCCTTTTTTAGTGTATTTCAATGACAGCCTGCCTGCAGTCAGAGACAAGAGATCATTGCAGCCAGAGGAACTATATAAGAGAAAGGGATAGCAGAAAAGAGAAATAGAGAAGCAGCATATTGTTAACTCAACATATTGTCAACTCAACATATTGTCAGGAGATGTTTGTGTGGCAGCTGCTCTACTCTCACCCATCCAAAATGTACTTGAGAGTATAAACATTGTACAGGAAACAGAACAGCTGCAATGTGCTTTGGCATCATTTCTACACATCTCAGGAACTTTACTGGAATGATGAACACCTCTCTTCCAGAAGATTCCCCTCAATTGGTGTTGTGATGATTGTAATGGAGAGTGCTGTCTAACACATTGCTACACAATCTCACCTAAGTACTCGACTGGAATGACATGTGGTGAAGGCCACAGCATAAAATGTACATCATTTTCATTCTCATGAGTGAGCTCTCATGGATGGGGTGGAGTCATGCTAAAAGAGACCATGCTCATTAGGGTTAAACATGATTCATCATGAACTTTAGGTTGGTTTGCTGTGACACTTCCTGCTCTCTGATTTGACTTCATCTCTCTACTTCTTCCTCTCCTTTGACGGATATATCACTTTCCTCATTGCATTGAGTTGATTGTGTTTGAATGGCAGCGCACCTGCGATGGCTGATCACTGCCGCCGAAGTGAAGATGGAAACGGCTGCATTAATCGACATACTTAATTATTTCCTTCCCAATCTCTTAATGAGGTAATCCTCATGAATCTGACAGCGTAGGAGTAAACACATTGCACTTTCATGCACCTACTAAACATAACTTGTCTCGCCATTGTTGTCTGGTTCACTTGATTATCTCTGAGGAGGTTTTGCGATAAGATATTTCATTGACCTTTGCTAATTATATCCTTCCTCTGGTTCATTTTCACACGTTCCTGGCTAGCGGCATAATTGTGGTTAGAACGTGTCATAGAGCAGACAGGCGATGCTAATCTGACTGACATAATTCACCTCATCATCTGTCTGAACTATCCTTCATTAAACAATCCTGTGACAAATCCAATCCTAATATAATACAAACGCACAAACACACACACACTCTACACAATATTATGTTGCCATGATACCCAGTGACGCTTACTCCGATTATATTACATCACCAGACCAGTCAACCTTTATGCATTTTGTGTAGGAGCTCCACGAAAACATTGGAGTATGCTATTATTAGTTATCACACAAAAGTATGCCAAGGAACAATCTTTTTCTCCATAATAAAACAGGAATGAGCCAGTCAACATATGGATCATAGGTGTTTTGAACTCTCACAGGTGTTTCAAAGTATGTTTTATTAGACAAGTGTGTGTTTAATATCAGCATACAGAAAATCAATATTGCATTTTGTATTGAAAGTATTTCATACTTTTGCAGTAAACGGAATATTAAATGTATTTTAAAATGAGCAAAGATACACAGGTGATATTTCTTCATTACAAAATTGTCCATGACTATCCATTTTATGAAACTGAATTGTATCTGAATACCCACTTGCTTCATTTTAGGTCCCTGTTTACTCAAAATCTGACACAGATAATGGAAAAAAAAATGTAGAATGGAGCAGAAACTTATTTTAAACCAGAACAGGCACCACATCTGTGTTCCTGTGTTATTCTGTGCTGCGTTCTAACCAGATGTGTTTGCAAGAAGTGGTTCAGCTATGATTACACACACACACACACACACAAGAACAAGAACAAGTACTGAAATAAACATTTTTGGCTGAACCGAAGTTCAGGGTACCCTGCACAGAAAAACAAAAACCAACAGCTGGAATTGTTTATCATTATAAATTCATTGTTTATGTAAGAATTTACTTTGCTATATATGCATTCATGCATAAGTTTAAATAACTGAATAAAAATTTTGCTCTTATCTGATGTTCAGAGGCATTAACATTACAAGTAGTTCAGAAGAAGTGGTGAGTGGGGGAAGTGGTAGCTCAGTGGTTAAGACATTGGACTACTGCTCGGAAGGTTATGCGTTCAATCCCCAGCACCGCCAAGCTGCTACCGCTGGGCCCTTGAGCAAGGCCCTTAACCTTTAACTGCTCAGTTGTGTAAGAGATAATTGTAAGTCACTCTGGACAAGGGCATCTATCAAATGCCATAAATGTAAGAAGTTCAATATATAGAGAGGCTGCTGCTCAAGGACAAGAAAGGTTTTTGATTCAAATCAACCGATAATTAATAGTTGTTTGACTGTTTTTTATTTAAATTAGGATTGACAAAATGGCGAAAAAGCCTAACGTAGCACAAACACTCTTAATTTAATTTAAATGTGGGCCGTTTGACTGTGACTCCCAGTAGCACATATAATGTCTTCATAGTTAGAGTGATATTCGTATTATTGTTTTAAAAAATAAATGAATAAAACAAAAGAGTAGAAAAAAAATTGAAAAGTCAGTTTTTTTCCCACAACCCCTTTTGGAAATCAAATGACTCCACATAGTTTGAGAACCAGTGAAGTAACTGGGACAATTTACAAATTGAAGCTGAATTTGAATTTTGAAGATTTGTGTAAACTTCAACAGTTTGACAGGTTTCAACAGGATTGAGACAGACTTTGATTAACAGACCATCCTGCCAGTTAAACTGAGCACATAGACACAGAGGTGAGGCCTGAGAACCTGCTGTCTTAAAGCAGGATGAAATTATTAATAAAACTTGCATCTTAGATTCACGTTAGCTCCTGTAATCATTATCACAGTCAATAGGAAATGCCACTATCTTTGAAGTAGTAATATTGAGAGTATTATGATATATTTTCTATAACTGATTATCGGCACACTCCATCATGGGTTCGTGGTAGAACCCAGAGCCTGCAGTGTCAATTTCATTAATAATTCATTCAAACATGGCAATCAATGCTGAAACCAATCAAGTCTATTTCTCAACCGATCTTTTCAGTACAGTCTGCAGCAGTACTTTTATACAAGCAATTTGGAACTGTCAGGGAACTGTTGAGAACGCAAGCGCAGGTACTCAATTGTTTTATTAACTGTTGCAAACAAGACAAAAATGTAATCCAGTAATGTGGTCAAAAAACAGGCAAGGGTCAGGCAATGTGCAAACAGCATAAACAAGGGCAGGCAAGAGAAAAAAAGTGAATTACAGGAACGAGATTAAAACCAGGTAAACAAACAGTAAATCAAGGCTTGGTATAGACTGGCACAATGACACAGAGCATATACTTCTCAATGACTGTGTGAACTGAGAGTCCTTAAATACTGTGAGTGTGGTAGTGCGGTTGATTGAGTCCAGGTATGTGTGTAATCATTAATCTGGAGAGTGTGAATGTGAGAATATCTGGGTGTTGTGGTTCTCAGAGGTCATGTTTGTAGGCCGGGCTGAGTTCTGGGAAGTGTAATTGGATGATTCTAGCGTTGACATAACAGAACCCCCTTCTGAAGTGGTACCTCTGGGAGCGACTCTTTTCCTAGGCCTCCCCAAGGCCGTGGAACTACATGACATTCATGACATAGTAGAGGGTCGAGTACGTTCTGAGCTGACATGCAGCACCTTTCCTCAGGTCCTTCCTGTTGATCAGATACTGCAGCTTACCCCCTCTGCATCATGAATCAAGTATCTACTTAATGGTGTACGCTGGTTCTCCTTCAATGTTCAGGGGTGTTGGGGGGGTGGAGCGGGGAGTGCCTTCATGTGATTTGACCTGGCATGATTTGAGGTGGGAGATGAAAGGAGGTGAAAGGAGGGGGCTAGGCAACTGTGGCATGGTAACTCTAGGTTGTAGTTTACATTATTTATTCTTTGGAAGACCTTGAATAGGTCGATGTACTGGGGGGACAACTTACGTCTTCCCTGCGTGACTCTTAGGTCTCTGCTGGAGAGCCACACTCTGTCACCAAGTTCGTAGCTGGGGGTCTGTCCACGCAGACTGTCCTCAAACCTCTTGTTAGTTTGGGCCTTGCAGGGGAATAAGGAGTAGGGACTTGGAGATCCGGTCCACCACAACCATGATGACTGTTTTGTTTTGTGATGGAGGGAGGTCGGTTGTGAAATCTATGGAGAGGTGTGACAATGGTCTTTGGAGTGATGGTAATGGGAGGAGCTTGCCTGTGGGTAGTGTTCATGGTACTTTGGCCTTAGCACACACTGAGCATGAAGAGACAAACCTGTGGATGTCTTGAATCATCTGTGGCTACCAGTATTTGCTTTGAAGCAGTTGGTGAGTTTTGTGAGTGCTGGTCAGTGGCCAGTGTGGTCCACCATGACCACGATAGATGGTGAATGGGTGGAGACCTCCTCCAACCAGTCACGCCATTCTTCGAGGGCGAGTTTCACTGCAAGGAGCTCCAAGTTGCGGATGTCATTCCTCTCAGCAGGGTACAATTTCTTGTAAAATAAGGCCACTAGTTGAAGTTTACGTTTTTCAAAAAATAAAATAAAATAACTGTGTTGTCTGTATGCTTCTCTTACTGTATTACCACCCAAACAGATGGTATTCTTAGTCCGTGACCTAGTGAACCAGTATCAGGATGTATTTATTGATAGAGACTTCAAAGCACTACTGTAAGTCGCTCTGGATAAGGGCATCTGCCAAATGCCATAAATGTAAATATAAATGTCACCTGATTGCTGGGAGAGGGTGGCCCCTACTGCCTTCTCTGAAGCACTGACTTTGACTATGAAGGGCTTTGTATGGTCAGGATGTTTCAGGATAGGTGCAGTGGTAAAGGCTTTCTTCAGCTGGGCAAATGCTTGATCTACTGATATGTTCCACTGTAGCCTCTTGGTCCCTTTCTGTAGCAGGGCTGTTAAGGGAGCTGCGATGCTGCTGAAACCCCTTATGAAATGCTGATAGAAGTTGGCGAACTCTAGGAACCGTTGTAGTTGGTATGTACAGTCCAGTTGGTTAAGGGTGAGACCTTATCCTGGTCCATAAGCACCCTCTCTGGTCCTATGATGTAGCCTAGGAAGGCCATCTTGTGCAGATGAAATTCACATTTTTCTCCCTTTACAAAAAGCTGGTGTTTGAGTAACTGCGACAGGATCCTACTGACATGCTGAATGTGGGTGGTTTTGTCGGGTAAATAGATTAGGATATCATAGGATATTGTCAATATAGGCGATCACATACTTCCCCAACATTTGCCACAGCATGTCGTTAGTAAGGCACTGAAATGCTGCTGGTGCCGAAGAAAGTCCATATGGCATGACACAGTACTGAAAGTGACCAGAGGTGGTGCTAAAGGCCGTCTTCCACTCATCTCCCTCCTGGATGCGTAGATTATAGGCACTTCGCAGATCAAGTTTAGTGAATATTTTTGCCACCCAAACCTGTTCTAGGGCGGCTGGGACCAGAGGCAAGGGATACTGATACTTGACAGTCACTTGGTTCAGTCAACACATGGCCTTAGCTCAGCCACTTTGTTCTCCACAAAGAAGAATCCGGCAGAAGCTGGTGATGTGGAGGGGTGGATGTACTCCTGTTTGAGGGCTTCCTCTATGTATTCTTCCATAGCCTGTGTCTCTTTGGCAGATAAGGGGTAAATGCAGTTGTGAGGGGGCGTTGTTCCTATCAAGTCAATTGCACAGTCATGGGGCAATGAGGAGGGAGGCCACTGGCCTTGGCTTTGCTAAATACCTCGTTGAATTTCTGGTATTCTGGCAGGATGATCACTTGGGCTGTGGTTTCGGGGATTTAGATGGAGGTGGAGGCCACCTGGACAGAGAGTGTGTGGAGACAATTTGCATGAAAATGTGCAGACCAGCGTGTGATTTTGTGTTCCTTCCAAGAGATTTGAGAGTCGTGGGTTTGCATGCAGGGAACCCCAGCACCACTGGGAACTTGGTTGTTACAGTGACCAGAAGGGAGATTTGCTTCTGGTGTTATAGATGACCTTGAGAGCTGGCTCATTCCTGCCACTACACCCTGCCAGCTTGCAGAAATGGAGAGCATACTCGGCAGCACTCTGGTTACTTTGC
Organism: Pangasius sanitwongsei; assembly: GCA_037576675.1. Taxonomy (NCBI): domain Eukaryota; kingdom Metazoa; phylum Chordata; class Actinopteri; order Siluriformes; family Pangasiidae; genus Pangasius; species Pangasius sanitwongsei. The sequence continues at coordinate 3,199,473 of CM075012.1, forward strand.
TTGAGGGGGATGAGTTGCTCACCAGTCTCTTTGCCGTCTGGTGAATGGTCAAACACTTGCTGAAACCACTGTAGGAAGCGGATGTAGGAGACGATGTGCTCTCTTTCCTGGTTCCAGATGGCAGTCGCCCATTCTAGCACTTTACAAGTATTCTGTCAAGAAACTGTTGAGGACGCAAGTACAGGTACTCAAAGGTTTTATAAACTGTTGCCACCAAGACAAAAACGTAATCCAATAACATGCTCAAAAAACAGGCAAGGGTCAGGCAATGTGCAAACAGCATAAACAAGGGCAGGCAAGAGCAAAAACATGAATTACAGGAACTAGATCAGGTTCTGGGAAGTGTAGTTAGATGCCGATTCCGGTATTGACATGACAGGAACAAGCTGCAATGTTGTACATACAAGAAAGTGCTGCTTTTTATTTTTATTTCCTAATTTACTTCATTTGCAAAGTGTTTATTAAATATTTCCACTGATGCTAATACTAAGGCAAACATACTGAAGCTTGCAAACAAGACCTTTTAATTAATCATGTTTTTTTATTCTGTCCTACATCTTTTATACTGTCACGTGACACACTTAAGTAACCTGACCCAGTCACATAGTGCTAACAATGAATATAAAACACCATATACTGTATTTATTTGAAATAATGGCATTTTTATTGGCTTTTAAACCTAGGTATGAGAACGGTCAAAACTAAGCATAAACCTCCAAGGGGTGATAAAATGGCATGATTTTAATACTAATTTATTTCAAAATGTAAAAGATATAAAATAATATAATATAATATATATAATACTTTGTAAATACAATTTATTTGTCGGTGGTATGATGATTTTGGAGTTGAATACAGGGTTTGGAAGGTTGTTTTTTTTTTTGAGGGATAATTTCAGGTTTTGAGTAGTGATATTGGTCAGGCTTTGAGTGACAATTGGTAAGGTATTGAGTGGTGATTGGTCAGGCTCTGAGTGGTGATTGGTCAGGCTTTGAGTGGTGATTGGTCAGATTTTTCCACACCAACCTGGCAGCCCTACTGCTACAGAAAATAACTAAATGGAAGTTTAAATTAAGAAGCAGCTTTAAGTTTGAATATTCCCATCAGTATATGTCAAAACTTGTATACTGTATACTGTAAAAAACTTTTAATAAAAACTTTGTTTTTATCAATTTTGACCCAAACGAAGATAAAAAGGGGTTGACCTGGAGTTTTCACACATATGTACGTATATGAAATAATAATTTACGATTTCTGTTTGTAACTCTTTTTTTTTTCTTTTTCAAATTTTATGTCTTTTTCAGTTTACTGCTGCTTTTATAGTGTGCAGTGGATGTGTGACCCTCAGCCTGGTTATGAGCAGAACACAAAGTCCTAGAACAGATAATATCTTTAAAAGATGACTGCCTTTTAACTTCACTATTGGAAAAAAATCAGGAGACCAAGGCTACTGAAGAGGGTGATCATATTTTATCTATGTTTTCCTCTTGGAGCTTCTTTGAAAACAGGGTTCTTGTCCCTAACAGCTTGTGGTGTCATACCATGGATCATGTGGTGAGTCTGTGCAGTGCCACCTTCTGCAGTTTCAAAAGACAAAACATTAAAGAAAGTGGGTGTGAATCCTTTAATACTCCATCATTCGAGACCATGCCAAAGGCGAGGAATCATCTTTTATTCATAGTGGTTCCATGTGAATGTGGGAGCTCGCTGATGAGCAGCCCTGTTTGTGTTTTTAAACTTTTAATAAAGTTAGAAATCTAAATATGACAGTACAGTTATTGTGTTCAGACCTTTAGAGGAAATAAGGTGTGTGGTGTTTTAGTTTTTCATGGCTTTGATTACTAGTAGGATATGATAAGAATCACCATGATGTTATGTATATTCTAAATTGAAAGCAGTTTATTGAAGTTGGACAAATGCCTAGTCATTCACTTTTTCATCAGTTTTTCATTCACTTGCCTGGTGGAGAAGCAGCAGGCTCAGTAGGCTGTTGACAAACTGGTGCTGTTTTTAAACAGAACATATTAAATATTAAACAGAGGAAGCAAATAATAATAATAATAATATATTATTATTATTGTTATTATTATTATTGTTTGCTTCATCTGTTTAATATTTAATATGTTCTGTTTAAAAACAGCACCAGTTTGTTCATATGCAGTGAGAGGAAATAATATACTTCCAGGGCATACATCCACTTCAGTTTCATGTCTTCTGACTTGGGACTTGTAAATATGAAAAAATAAGTATGTATTCATATGCATTTAAAAAAGATTAAAAAGGGAAATTATATGGCAGAAAGTATTCGGACACTATATGTAAAGGTTACATTAAAATGAATCAAGTTCTAGATATAAATATTGCAAAAAAATGTTCTCCGGCAAATTGCACCTGGTGTCATTATAAAAGATGTTGCCATTGGTTGGGAAGATTTCATGCAGCCAGTAGCAATCATGGTGAATGTGAAGGAGCTTCCTAAAGTTCTCAGGGACATTAGGAGGTTATTAAGCAACACTCAAATGGAAAAAGCTAAAGAGCCATAGCAAAGACCATAAACATACCTGTCAGTTCAATTGGTTTGATAATAGGCAGGTGGAAAGTTCATGGACTCACAACTAATCTTCCCTGGACAAAAGAACCAGGCAAAATTTCACAATACACTCTCAGACTAATGATAAGGAAGGTAAGAGAGAAGCCAGCAGTCACTTGAAAAGAAATGCAGGATGACCTGAAAACAGCAGGAACAACAGTTACGCAGAAAATAATAAGCACTGAAATGCATTGCAATTACCTCTGTTCCTACACCTCAGCTAAACTGTTCTGCTAAAAAAAAAAAGAAACACAAAGACATGTGTCTAAAAGCATTTGCCTGCATTTGGAAACAAAATATAATTACAACTCTATGGCAATAATTTAGCTCATGATGTTTGTAGAAACAAGGGTTGCACATGTGATCCCAAGAACACCAAGAACACAATACCCACAATGAAGTACGGTGGTGGGAGCATCATTATACAGGGCTGCTTCTCTGCAAATGGTACTGGTGCATCACACATCTTCGAAGGAAACACATCTGGGGAGAAGACGGAGGTCTCAACAAGACAGCGACTCCAAACATACAAGCAGGTTAACTCAAGAAGACCTTACCTGGTCTTGCCGTTCTCCTGACTCGAATCCCATTAAAAATTTATGGAGGATTTTGCGAGTCCATCAGAGGGAGCCACATAGCCTTGGGGAATTGGAGAAGATTTGCCAAAAATAATGGGCTAAAATTAAACCACAATGCTGCAAAACCCTAATTACTTCTTACCATAGACATCTTGTAGCTGTAATTGTCAGCAGCAGCTTTGCAACAAAGTACTAATGTTGGTAATTTGTGGTGTCTGAATATGTTTTACTCTTTCAATTTTGTTTTTTAAACATATCTTTGTTTATGCTAATGAATACATACTTTTTGTTCAGATTTATAAGTACAAAGTCAAAAGACACCATGTATGTAAATCTAAGGTGGAGATATACATTGGAAGTGTTATTAAATAACAAAAACAAAAGTATGCGAATATTTATTTCCCCTCACTGTATTATTCTATGCAAAGCACCTTGATGCTGTGGATATTCTCTTTTCCACCGGTAACATCACCTATCCTTCTAATTTCAGTGTCCTCTATAATACCTGACCTAATCAACCGCCACCCCAGACCTTAAACAGACTTTTAACACTGATTACCGAATAATCTCACAGATTCTGACTCCGTATCATCCATATGCACCCATTTTTGTTCCTGTTTATTTATAACCTCACTATCTTCCACGACCCAGACGATGATTAGTTCGGCTAATGATTTCTTCCTTGTGCCATTTTGGAAAAGTTTTTCCTTTGCCATTGAAGACCTAAAGATAACTGAGACGGTAAATACCCTTGCGTCCTCCATGGTTGATTATAAACTTATAAATAACTAGGATATTTCCAGATGTAATTAGCCGATGAGAAATCATATTTAATAATGTTGAGAGAGGCAAAGCAGACAGAGACTTGGGAGCCATAACCTCACTAGCTTCATCAGCCCTATTAGATGTGAAGATGAGATTTGTGTGGCTTTATTGAGAGACGCATGTTTCATGTCATTTGAAGACATGTATCAATAATTCACAATTATTATTGAGTTGTTTCTAAATATAAGCTACCAAAAAGGTCTCAGAATTGTAATGAACAAAATCGAATTTGTTTGATTTCAAAAAGATTGAAATAGGTTAGGAAGGAATAAAACACTTGGGACATGCTGTTATATGAAAGTAATCCGTTACTGCAGATTTACTGTTGCCACTTCACAGTTGGTTATTTTCCTATAACATCAATTCCTGATATGTTTAATGCCACTTATACCACAGAAATTTGCCAACGATTACAATTTTGTATTTCCTAAAGAACGTCATGTCATACTTTTCATCCATTTACAGTTACTTTATTGTTGTGGAACGTCTGTGAAACAAGTTAATAGTTATAGTTATAGCAGTTATCAACAGACATTCTCTCATCAGTCTATCTTTTTTCTCCCTCTTCCAGTTAATAAGACTTGTCATGAAGCCAAGCAACCAGAAAGCGCAAAAATTTATCATGACAGAAATCTTACTGACTGTTACAAAGCTGACACTGGAGACTCCTATAATAAATGTTAAATAAATGTCTCCTTACAGAAGGCATACCAACATTTATTTAACAAATTTTTTCTTTGTTAAATAATTATTAGGTTAAGATTATGTAGAGCATCTACCGTACAAGCGTCTCCCTGTTTAGGTTGTTACTATAGAAATGTTAATGCAGTACAGTGAGCGCATTAATATAAACCTGGGGTTTGCAGCCGTGCTGCTGACAGAGCTGCTATTATAGAAAATGAATCAACCCCTTTTGAACAATCAGATTTCAGAATTTGGTAGCGTTGCGGTAGCAGCAAATTTGAACATTGAACATTTCTATATTGGTCCTCTAGGTGGCGACATGCGTCTTTTACTCTACAGACAGAGCAGAAGAAATGTAACCGTGTGTTTGTAAAAACAAAGTAACCTGCAACACCGTGTAATGAAACAAGCTTGATAGTTAGCTCACTGTCTTGAAATTGTGGAGAGACAAAAAGGGCCAGAGTGGAAAAATGCATCAAAAGATGAGGAAAAAAGGTTAAACATTGTCTGCAGCATGTAAGTGGTTTGATTTTCTTTAACCCAAAAGTTTGTCCGGAACAGCTGAATAAAAAAAAGCAGTTTGAATAAAAACTTGTACCAGCAAACAACTAGGTTAATCTTTATTTAAAAACCTATTATTATTAAAAAAAATTATTTTTGAATGAATTTGAAGTAGTATTCCACTTTATGACAAGTGATTGTTGACTGTTAAAATAGTTAAAGTGTTAGAAAGTAACAAAAAAAGTAAAGCTGAAAGACCTAAAATTGAGCATCAAGAGATTGATATAATAACAGATATTGAATAATATGGGGGGAAAAAAGCATATTAAGATAAGATTTCTGACCTTATCAGTCAGCTGTAATTTGGAAATGCCCAGAATTAAGTATCAGTTAAAATAAGCGAGATGAGTGTTGTTCCATTTCAGAAATATTTTACTTACGAATTACGACAAGGAAGATGAAGTTGTATTTTGAAAAACAAGAAATGCTATGGAAAGATGCGGGTTAGAGTTAGCAGTTGTAGCTTTTATCATTTAAACAGAATGGCTCCTGTTCTTTAATATGCCTGTGAATATAGTGAGATTATGTTGCTTAGCCTTGAAACATTCTCATACATTTTTTTATACAGAAAGTTTTAAGATTTTTATGTGCAAATTGTATATTTTGCACATTTCATTATAGGCATAAATAACACTGGAAGTATAAAGTACATGGATGAAAGATCACCATCTTAAGAAGAGTTTGTTCTCATTTCGACAGCCGGTATCTGATTATAAACTGAATTGATTAGACATCTGTCTGTTTCGCTATGGCATGTAGCTATCCAACAACGTAATCAAAGCGTGACCTTCACTGGGTGAGGAAATCGCACTTAGCTAGTGAGGTTTTAGGCATCGTTAAACAGATTTACTGTTTTTACCACCTCTATGTATCTAATAAAGTTTATTGATTTATTTGTGGGTCTTATTATTGTATTAATTATTGTAAATTATTTTTTTTTAATTTCATTTATGCTGTAGACTTGCATTATGCACCAAAATGAAAGACTTGTGTGTTGGATGCACCTATTTATCTAAAAACCTCCTGTCTTCTCGTTCCTTGATTTCTCGGAGTGCGTTTTAAGAATTGGTATGCCCATAAAGATGATGGACTTCAGTTGTTTACGGGGTCATTGGCTGAAGGATGTAGAGCCGAGGAATCAAGGACGCATCAAATAGAAGTTGGGCTGTACTTACTGACTTGTGTTTTAGGACTTCATATAGGCGGCCATCTTGGACAAGCGAAATCATATTTAAAATCATACCACGCCCTAGGCCCAACCTCCCAAAGTGCAAAAGTGACAAAACTAGATTATGTTGCTTAATAATGTAATTTGAGTGAGACAGACTTCCTTGTGAGCGGTTTGCAAATGTACAAATTCCACCAAACAATTGATTTAACTCTAATTAGAGCCCAGCCCAAAAATAGCACTGATGCCAGTATAAAGGCAGTTCAGTCGAAGGGCCTCCAGTTCCAGCTCGATCACATTCACCCATCTGCAGTTTCAGCTCTGTTCATCTCACTTTACTTTGTTAATAATTAAATCCAACAATTTTGCGCATTCAGATTTTCTAATCTAACGTTTTGTTGTGTAAATTGTGTAGTGCCTCTGGGACACGGTTTAAGCCTGCAATTACAATTATAGCGTTTTCAGCAAGTGTTATTACAATCAGTTTTGCCTCATCAGCATGTTCACGCCTACAAAGCACAATTATACAGCTTTAATCTGAAGGACGGGAAGACAAAACTGCCCCTGTCGCCCACCTTGTCTTTATCAGAGGCGCTTGTAAAGTTGACAGACACACACACACACACACACACACACAAACATGCAGACAAGCATTACGAGTGTTAACAGATGTCAGGACATGTACACACAAAGTCAATATTTAGCATGTAGACAGGAGCGAGAGGTCAGTGCAGTGGTGTTTGTACACCATCCATGTCTTAGACACATGCAAATGAACAAACACATCATTTTGCAGAAGAGATGGAGGACAAACACCTCCTGACTCGATAGCACATACGCCACTCAGAAAGCTGTCTAGCACAGAGTCAATCACGGTCCTCACGACACATCATGGTAAATCATAACAAACATCAAAAATGGTTGTGTGTATATATAAATCAGCTAAAACTAAAATTTCACAATTCTCCCTTGTAATTAAAATGTAGAACAATTTAAGTCAGTTGGGCAAAGGTGAAACTTCTTTTCCCCAAAGGTGATTATTTGTTGGAATTAATAGAGACACACTGCTCACTGTTTAGTATACACCCCGAATCAGTGTAGACTTTAATACTGCTCAGATGATCGCATACACTGATAGAAAGACTCCAAAAAGCGGTAACCGGCTAAAAAGAGCAGGAAAATATATTGTTCTTACTAGAGGTGGCACGATACCACTTTTTCGTTTCCCATAACGAAACATTGAGAATCAGCCGATACAGATATTGTTTTTTTGTTTATATATATATATAAAGTTAACCCTTTCTTGCAGTACACTGGTGAATTCGACCTAGACATTTTCAATCAGTATAAACAAAGGAATAATTTTAATAAAAATGTTAATAGTAATAATAATAATTATTAGTAGTAGTATTAATAATTAATAATTACATTCACACCTCTTCACAATAGCATTGATACAGAGATAAAAGGAGCAGCACTAAAGCTTTTTTGATAGTAAAACACCACATACAACTGCCGCAATAAAACTATAATATTTAAACCTAGTAGGCTAGAAAAAAAATACTTATGAAAAACTGCAAATTCTTGAAGCGCTGAGTGTCTTCTTTCATATGAGCCATGTGGAGTGTGACATCACAAAAAAATTCATTGCTGTATATAGGCACCCCCAAAACAGGCCTCTGGGGTTAAGCACTTACTTCACAGTTAAACTCTTTCACACAAAAATCACTTACATTGCAAATAAATATAATAAAGTATAATTATAAAAAAATCAATCCTAGCAAAAAAAAAAAAGAGTCTTTTTATATGTAAACTTTCCAAATCCAAATCACCACCATTTGTTACAGGTTCCGTTAGCCGATATGACATCCGGTCCAGCATTTTTTGCTGGTATCAGCAGAATACCAATACTGGCAGTGCTATGTATTTCTACATTTCTACAATATTTGAGCGTTCTGTATCAAATGAAAATGCTAGACAACACTGCAAGGCAGCGCTAACCAAGTGGAAAGGAATTCATCTCACTTGTTTCTCAGCTATTCTTGTACAAACCCATAAAAATGGTGGCGTTTTTAGTAGCTACTGTATAATTTTTCCCTGGACGGAAACGTCCTGTCATGCTCTAAGCTTGTTTGTTAACACAGAGTGACATTTTTGTGATAGCGAATTATTACCAATCAATTATTTGCAGTTAGCATCTGTATTGACATGAGAATTCAATAACAGGAACGTAACCGAGCAAATTTGTTTATTTATAGAAAGAACAAAGACATGCTGCATTCATGACAGCAGGGAACTCTTTCCAACTGTGACCTTTTTCCTTCCCACCTCAGAGCATTCACACAACCTCGGCTGTTTGAGGTTGTGGTGCTCACAGTGAGCTGTGGATATGAGATGCTCAAGTAGCTTATAAAATTCACAGGAAAGTTGTTAGTGACAAATTTATTTACATTTACTTTAAAAGTGGCTGTAGGATGTAGCCTATCGTAATACCTCATTGCAACTAGCACTGACATCATGAGAACATGCAGTAAAATAAATAATAAAATCAAGCACAAATATAAATGTGAAATATGCAGTAAAGGTCTGCAGCATGTTACTGGTTCTTGTTCGCAATATGGGCTAATTTTTCCTATTCTAAAGTTTCCTAGTTTCCACACCCACCGTCCCTGTATAAACTGTTTTATGGATTATAATTGCAACTCGGTTACATCACTGCAATCAAATGGATAATTAGGATCATCTGCTTGAGCTCAGTGTCTGCTACTTGTGACCTTTATGATCGGACTCAAGATTAAACACACACATTACGCCATGATTAAAGGAAATTCCTAATGATATCAGAAAAATAAAGTAAATATCCATTGATTTGGTCACAAAAAGACTTTGCGAACGTGTCGCAGCTAATGAGGTGGAAAGTTGACGATGATTACGCAGCGAAAGACAAAGAGGCCTGTCCAGGCATCTGTGCAGTGTGTTGTTACTGGACAGCAGCACCATTCCACCAGCTGGGAATCCAGTTTCAATACAGAACAGTGACATCCGCTCCTTTTCCGTTTGTGGTATTGGTTTTGGTCTGTCCCTCATTCTCTCTGTTTCCACATCACTTGCTCATTCTGTCTCTTGGTGTTATGTCTGGCACAGCGCTTCGTAAATTCATTTTCCACCGTGCGAGTGCTTACAAAGGAGTTAATGAGCCATTGATCCTTTTTTTCAGGCCTGCAGTTTTTGTCAAGTGCTGCAGCGTGCTCAGAAAGAAGAGGATAAAAATCATACCTTTAACCTTTTTTTTTAATCCAACGTCTCATTGTGATGCATCTTTAAAGCAGCACACAGCAATTAAGTGCAGTTTTCACCCCAGCCTTCTCAGTCACATGTTGTCCTTCTCTCTAATTTACTCATGTTTTATATATTAGTGTATATTAAATATTAATATTAAATATTAGTGTGAAACTTTGCAAGAGAGAGGGTAAAACACTTTTTCCTCCTTGATTTAAATAAAGAACATGCTAAAAAAAAAAAAAAAAAAAAAAAATATATATTTATATATATATATATATATATATATATATATATATATATATATATATATAAGGAAAAAAAACTAATAAAATAACAACAGTGTTTAAGAAAAAAAAAAGGTTGTGCTAGATTTAGTGCAGATTGCAACAGGATGGCAGAAAAATAATATTTTAAAATATTCAGCATAAAAAAAGTGTTTGACCCTGAAGTTGATTATTTTCCAATAACAACATCTTTTGTCATTTATTCAGCAGTTTGTCAACACTTCAAACTTTTATTCATTACAAAACAACACTTCATACTTTTTTTTATCCATTTATGGTTACATTTAATGTTGTGGAACGTCTACAAACCAAGCTATCTCCTGTTCTCATGCTCACTACAGCACCGTTGGCTGTGGCAGAAAGTCTAAAGTTACAGCTTCACCTCTGACTGTTACAAAGCGCTGACAGCGGAGACTCCTCCCATAAATGCTAAATAAATGTCTCCTCACAGAAAACTTCATTGTGTCAGTGATTACACGCATTATTATTATTATTATTATTTGCTAGGCAACAACACATTTTTAAATCCGTTTATTAATAGTCTTAGACCATGTGGAGCGTCTGCTGTGCACATCTCTGTGAATTAGCTCATGCTTTAGAAACTATAACATATTAGCAGAGTTGAGAATTATAATAAAACAATCGTAAGTTTATTGAGAAAATTTCTAGACATTTCTTTAAAAAAGATAGAGCTTGACAATATGATGATATAATATCTATATTGTGATACTTTATTGGCTATGAATGTTATAATATCGTTTCAATTTATTACATTTTTTGCATTTACATTTATTCATTTAGCAGACACTTTTATCCAAAGTGACTTACATATGAGGAAATACAAGCACATTTTTTTATTGTTTCTTATTTTTAATAATTTAATAATTGTTTGTAAATAATTACATACTGATTAGAAGCAGTTGCTGATGTTAAAATGTTGTACTTAATGTTTAAAATTGCAAAATGTTAATTTTTACATATTCATTTTTTTCTGCTTTTCAGTGTTAGCTATTTTATTTATTTATTTATTTATTTACAGAAAAAGAAATTAATTTATTTTTGTAAGCATATAGAAATCATCACACACTTTTGAAGATCAATATGATTTAATGTTGGTTTTATTCTATTTATTTATTTTTTGGGAAACAGACACCTGTTGCTTGGAGGTTTTAGGGGTGTCTACAGTGGGAGTGGTAATAAGAGGGAATACTTTCGTATTTGACTAAAATTGCTTTTGAGTAAAACTCGTAACTCTGACCGCCGAAAATTGCCCTCTCAACTCGGAATTCCTACTCGTGCAATACTGTAATATTAGTATGATGCTTATGCATTTTAATTAGAGAATGTTCTCCAATCACATACTGTCTGAAGTAGGGAAGTGTGTGTGTGTGTGTGTGTGTGTGTGTGACTGAAGCCAAATATCTCTGGGTGATGAACTGATAAACTGTTTAGGCATTTCTGTTTGCACAATGCTAAGTGTTCTTTAAACAAAGAAGAAAACTTTGGTAAGCAGAGGTTCAAACTTCTTGTGATTCATGAGGTGACACTTATCCCTGTTTGCACTGGTGACATGCAACACGCACACACACACACACACACACACGCACACTGTATTTAAGTACTGTATGTGCTTGTAGGTTAACTCATATGGCCCAGACACAGATCTGTGTGAGAACAAATCTGCAGATTGTCTGTTCAGTTTGTTTAAGTCAAACACAGCCATTAAATCATTTGCATACTGTGTTGAAGCGAGTTAACACACTTGGGCACATGTGTTTTCCATACACAAACACACACTATTATGCTTTTGACCTCTGCCCAAATTTTTTTTTCCACTTTCTTCATATCACACAAGGTCACTAATGAGGGTTTATTTTTTTGCTATTCACATATTTTTTGGTGTTTATAAACATAATTATCTTTGCTTAGCAGAAGGTTTGTCCTAAAATTAATCCCTTGTCTCAGTGGACTTGTTTGAGCTTCAATTTTTTCACCTTAGAGATTCAATTCAAGTCCGGGACCATCCCTAAGCGGGGAAAAAACAACAGAAAAAGGTCTAAAAAGCATAACGCCTCAGGATGCAAGCTGAGAGACGACAAGCTGAACTCTTTGCATGGAAATTAATTATCACCCTGAACACACTGCTGCTATTTTGTGGATGGAGTTCCTAATTATATAAACAGCTCCACTTAATAGCACAAAGAAAAAAAAACTGAGATGAGGCCAAACTTTCCTATATGACTGAAGAGAAAAGTGAGCTGAACTTGCTCAAAACACACCCACAGATGTGATACCAGGTCCGGGGACGTGGACCAGAGACTAGCCGTTCTCCCGCATAAGAGAAAACCTTCCTTTGAAACAGAATTCTGATCCGTTTGAATAATACACACTAAGGCCAGGGTCGACGAAGGGATGAAAAAAGTGTAGGAGTCAGTTTCCCTGATTTCTAAGATTCCTTTTGCAGCGTAAGATGAAAATTTTACGTATATGGCCCAGATCTTTGCAGCCAGGCTTTAACGATGCTCGAGTTAATGATGTATGATGATTTAATGAGGTGAGCATTAATCATTCCCACACAGTAAGTGTCAGATACTTCTCTCCAGCTGCGTAACCACACGGCTTTAAAGCTGATGCGCTTAAAAGCCATCATCATCTTCTTCTTTATGATTTTCACCATCACTTTAAACATATTCATATTGATCTTTCATTATTTTATTTCCTCTCTCTCTCTTTTAGAATAATCTTGCTATGAATCTTTACTCTTTCAGTCCTGGCAGGTTTCAAACACTCCTCTAAAACTCTTTACTATGTGGACGAAAGTATGTGCACACCTGACCATCACACCCATAAACGCTTGTTGAACATCCCATTCCAGATTTATTCCTCTCTTTGCTGTTATAATAAGCTCCACTCTGAAGGTTTTCCACTAGACTTTGGAGCATGGCTATGGGGATTTGTGTTCATTCAGCTACAAGAGCATTAGTGAGATCAGGCGCTGATGTTGGGTGAGGAGGTCTGGGGTGC
>CM075012.1:3227523-3252059 GCA_037576675.1 Pangasius sanitwongsei
TCTTTATACTCAGCCAGGACTTTCACCATACCCACTGTTTAATACTCTTTATACTCAGCCAGGACTTTCACCATACTCACTGTTTAATGTCTTTATACTCAGCCAGGACTTTCACCATACCCACTGTTTAATGTCTTTATACTCAGCCAGGACTTTCACCATACTCACTGTTTAATGCTCTTTATACTCAGCCAGGACTTTCACCATACTCACTGTTTAATGTCTTTATACTCAGCCAGGACTTTCACCATACCCACTGTTTAATACTCTTTATACTCAGCCAGGACTTTCACCATACTCACTGTTTAATGTCTTTATAGTCAGTCTGGTCTTTTACTATGCTAACTGTCTAATATATTAGTACTTGCTCTGTTGTTTTTTATTCTACTAGTCTGGTTATTTACCATTTGCAGTATCATCTACTGTTATCATTCCTCTGGTCTTTCAGTTTCCAATAGCAAAATCTGTAGTTACCACACATTACATGCTCTATAACGTTACACACTTTTGACCATACAGTATGCTCTTGCTTGACGTCTGCTATACTCCATTCCATTCTCAGCTAGATTGGAATTTCACCTGATTTTCTTTTTAGTCACGTTTGCATAGGGTTTATAATAAGCTCCAAGTCGCTTGGAGTTGTAGGATTTTACTGTTCTATATGCACATCTACCAATCTTCAAATCATTCTGTGTTTAAAAATCTGCATGGATATGATGTTTACACGTTGACATTTCTCAGAAGCGTCGAGCGAGCTGAGTGGCCATGACTGGAGTAGTTCACAGCTTAAGCTTTTTCATGTCTTTGTGTGTGTGGATTTGTATGAATGTCAGACCCTCTCTGAACGTGAAGTGTCAAACTATCCTTCATGTTACTAGCGTGATGAGGGCTGTCTGATGGGTTCGAAAGGTCTTTGTGTCCTGTACGGTTGTGCAATTTTGCTTCACAGCAAGGACACTTTTTAGTTGCTAATTAAAGCACCACCACACACCGAGGCTGAAATTAACAGCTGCATTCATCAAAGCTGACTTATTGCTAACCGTGATGTGGGAATTGGGCTTTACAATATGAGCATCTGTTTGTCTGAGTGTATATAAGTGTGTGTTCTGGACTTTGGCTTTGAGATTAAGGAACTCATTAAGGAGCTTTTATATTGAGAGGCTCTTTAACCTCCTGTGTTTTTGTCTGGGTGTCATTGAAGATGGCTGTCAAGGTAGAAATGAGTGCATTTGTCACAGAAGCCTGCTGTTTCCTGCTTCCTGGTTCTCCCGCTACTCCATCTCCATCCACCACACCTGTTAATCATTATACCTTGTAGTGGTGTAATGATATCATTCGATACAAGGCTCTCGAGTCGATATATCTGTGTATTGAACAGTATGTTCTGCATAATAATGTAGGCTATCTGTCATAAAATACCTCTTATATTATGCGAGGTGTAATAAACATTTCTATTTAATCAAGCCCACACTCCTGCATTTGAAAAATGAACTAATTTCAAGTCAAGAGAGGCCACAGGGGTGTCATTTCATCTTTGCCGGATGAAATTGAAATAAAACATGATGAAGTCAGTAGTGGATACCTTTCAAACTTTTTATTTTTTTCATAGGACACATTTTAAGTAGAAGAACTTGTGATCTACTGATACTACTATGACTGTAAGGTGTGTATGTGATTCTAGTATCCAGGTGTCTAGGAATTTACATGCTTGAGTACTCACTTACTTTCTCCATTGAATAATCAGACTGTTAGAATGATCAGAATCTCTGGTCTTCACCCTGGTCATAGTTTAACTCTGAGGTCTTTAGTGTGACCCAAACTCAGTCATACACAATTTTAACAATCATACTATTTAAAGGAAACTTAACCCTGAAACATACTACATATGTATATATTGAAATGTTTGTGATGTATTTAGTGTTTCTGGTGCTAATTTGTTGGTTGGTTCTGTATTTTTTGTTATTCCTGTGAGAGGTTAGCAGGTGTGTCATGCTGATTTCACAGGACAACATTGTTATTGCTAGCTCTGTTCAATGGAATATAAAGGTGCGTTAGGTAAGATTGGCCTTTTCTTTTTTCAAGATTAGGTCTCAGTTAGGTGGATTGGACATCTGAATGATTCCCGCCCATGTTTGTGAAGCTCCGCCCCCAGGATCTTAGGTGGCCCAAACAGTAGAAAATAGCTGACAGGAGGTGCATCCAAACACAAACAATGCAACAAGCATCCCGGACCAGAGATCAGTTCTCCAAATGGGTTTTCTTAGTGATTTCAGACACTTTTGCTAAGGCAACGGCTTAACTTATTGTTTTTTTTTTTTTGTTTTGTTTTTTTTAATCATGTTCTACATGGTACATAATCTTCCAGGTTATTTGTACATGTAAGGAATGAAAAAAAAAACCAACTATTGCATCTTTAAGTGGAGAATCTCAAACATAAGTGACAAGTCCGCTTTCATTCACAGCTCTGAAAAATGAAAGCGAAAGAGCTACTTTTCTGACTAACCATTAGGCCATGAGAAATCCAGTGTAGAACAAATGGAGACATTGGTGCAAACGTTGGTCTCGTATTTTCAGAATGCAGCTATACAACACAGTTATGCTGAGTTATGCTCGGCTTGTTAAGGTTCTACGAGATGATGAGAGCAGTGCTGTTGATAATGGTGTTAACATGAAAGTTGAAGCTTTGGAAGGTGAGCATAGTTCACCTATGTTGAGCAGAACGTACAGATGAGGAGGTGGGCAGACTAAAGGACTAAATTGCCGCTGCCTCACTCTCTATAGATAAAGTGAGCAAACCACGCCACTATCAGCAAGTAGCCAAATATATTTGGGGATAATGTAGGTGTAATGTTTAAACTAAAAAAAAATCAACTATTAATTATAAATATTGATATGGATGTTGTTCAGGGTGGATATTTCCTTTAATACAAGGCCAGTGAGGTTATTTTTCATATTTTCTCACCCCCCTCTGCTTAGGAAGAGCACATTTGTTTTCCTCTTTTGATTGTCTAAATTTGTTTCGGGGAGCCATCGTCCTTGTTTACAGCATGTTGATTTACCGGAATCGAAAAATTCTGATTTTAAATGAGCTTCAGTTTTTTCTGAATGCTTCTCTGTCTCAACACATTCCTCTGGCTTCTATTCATCAACAGATAAAATATATATTTCTAAAATATGAATATATATTTATAGAAAAGTCTCTGGATGTTTTGTCTGTCTCTGTTGCTCTTTCTAAAAATGATTTTGTCTGTCTCTCACTCTCTTGCACTCCTCCTCACTTCTGCCTCTCTTTCCTCGATATCTCTCTCTCTCTCATTTCAGCTGTTTCGCCTTCTGCCTTCGTCTTTTCTCTACTCTCTTTTTACAACCTGACCTGTCTGTCTGTCACTCACACAGTCAGGTTTGTTCATCCAGTTCTTTAAAGTGTCATTTCTCTCACTTCCTGTCTGTGATGCCCAGGCCCTTCTGTGACTGAATGGCAGCTGTTTTTTCCCCCTGCAAAATAAGTGTGAACGATGCAGCCGTATGCTTCCTGAGACCATTGTGAAAGCTGGGTATCTGGATTTAACACTTTGAAAAAGAACAAGGGGAGAGAGTGAGAGAGAGAGAGAGCTGTTCATGCTTGCAGAGAAGAGAGAGATGTGAGTGAGGGATGAGCTTCCAAAGAGGAAGGAGCGTGACGGCGAGAGCTAAAGCGAGCAGGGCTTTAATTGGGAGCTTGTTCAAGCTGCAGGGAGTTGTACATGTCAATAAAAGTGAAAGACTTTAGAGTAAGAGTGTGTGCACAACTCATTACAACCTAGCAAATTCTGCATGCATCGTGACTTATTTATGTGTTCTTCCTCTTCTGTGATTTGTTTGCTTTCGCCACGTTCTCCACAGATTCGTGACTGACGGTGTGAATCGTCTCTGAATATTGTAATCTGATATTGATGTTTCAGTACAAGCCCTCACTGCTGGACTCCATCTTATAATGCAGATGATCCTCATGTAGCATGGAAGAGGTTTTTTTTTTTAATGCCCAGAGGAATTACTTTGTAGACATGGTTATACTCTGTGGCCCGGTAACCATGTCTGTTGCTCACATGTGGTGTTTAAACAGTATGAGCAATTTCCCCCTGGGATTAATAAAGTTCTTTGAATCTTTGAATCTTGAATCAATGATAGAGAGCGGTGACACACATTACATTTACATTTATGGCATTTGGCAGATGCCCTTATCCAGAGCGACTTTATCTCTTTATACATGTATATTTATATTTTTATATATATACACATTCACACTTTGCCAACACACGTTATGATTTAAGATGAATCTTGAGACTTTGGGGGCGGGAATAAGATGTATATTCCCACAACTATGGTTGGTCACTCTCAACCAATCCGATTCTTCCAGGAACAGACTCTCTCTTGAAGTTAATAAAAAAATACAGTTTGTGATGTTACAGAGGAACTGGAAAACGCAAATGCATGCTAACTGTACCAGCTATGAACAATCACCTAAGACACCAACTATCTCTTCTGCTTCCTTCCAAGCTAGACGGAGATGAAATAATGGTTATATGTTTTTCTATCATCAAACTGTAAATGATAACTAATTGCAGGTAGATACTAAAGCTGTGAGTGGGGAACTGAAAAAACGTTGGACCATACACAATAGGATTGGGCCGACTAATCGTTTGAGCCAATTGACTGGATTTGTTGCTTTACCATTTGTCATACTTACACTAATACCTACAGTTCGGGAAAAGACCTGTTGCTTGCTAATGTGAACGTAGGGTTAGATAAAAGGTAATCTACCTTGTAATCTGACCACAGCTCTGGATTTAAATTATTTTTGGAAGGTCTCAATAAAAACATGATTAAATTGCCTCCAAGATTCGTGATTTATTTATTAGTCACTTATAGCTTGACTCTAATTAACTATTTCCAGGAAAATAATTAAAGACCCTTTAGTTTGGGTTTTTGCCCAGGCATTTGATCATTTTGCCCCAATTACTGAGGCTTTTAAACCAAAATGCTCTGTGCTGGAAGGTTGTGTTAGGTAGATTCAATCTATCTACCTTCAGAAACCATTTGCAAAGAAAATAATTTCATTTCACAAATGTAAATTCTAATTTATGGTTGTTTTAAGTCACACATGTTCTGGCTCAGTGCTGATTTGTCATTATAAAAATAAGTACACTATGTGTCAATCCAAGCAAAAAACTTTTTGTCCTGATGTCTGCTGTTTTTAATTTTATTCAGCGCCACTGAAAATTGCAGTAATAGAAAGTTCAGCATATCACTACAGCCGACTCGGTAGGGAAGCAGAAAGAAAAATGAAAGAAATTTATCTTTTAATTTCATGGCTCTGGCTCTCAGTTCAGGGCTTCGGCGCTGTCTGTGGTGCCAATTCCATCAAATTTTCATAGCTATTTTCACTATACTTTGGACCTTTCCTGGCTACAATAACTAGCTTTCTGAAAGGTGTCAGAGATTAGTACTTTTTTTGGCCGTATATAGTGGACTGTATAGCAGAGTCAAGTTCCAAATGACAAATGGTGCTTTATTTCTGTTCTTGGAGAATTATATCGACATTTCCAAAAATAAATAGCTGCAGAATTGTTATTATGAAAGGCCTGGGAGGGTCAGCGGTACCACGAAAGAAGGTTGGATGTAGTCTCAGCCTCAATTCCTCCACCCACGGGCTACAGGAAAAGGTCTGTCTAAAGGTTGCTCATCTGCCATCAGATCTGTCAATCAAATCACCTCCTTCTGGCACAGCAGGCAGTTCTTGGCCACATTTGTTGAGGAAATGTACTTCCAAGGCTAGAGGTCTTGTGAGACAAGCTTGGATGTAACCCAATCCTTACATTAACCTCAAAAGCAGACAGAGATGAAGACAGAGAGACTCTTTCCACCCACATGTCTATAGCTACTGGTTTAACAAATCATGTTAAATGTATTGTCAATATTCAGTAAGAAACTGCAAATAAAGTGCTGTTGTAGACTCTTCAGCTCCCGAGTGACATATAGAAGGTCCTTGTGCTTCATATGTAAGGTAGAAAAAAAAAACACTTGGGATTGTGCTGTTATAAGAAAATAATCAATGACTGGATGGGTTGATGAAGCAGAGTGTCTGTTACTGCACTGAACTTGATTATTTTCCTGTAAGAAATTTTTTATTTCTGTTATACCACAGCAATTTGATTATTTTTTTTAAAATTTATTAAAAAACAAGATATTTTATCCATTTATAACTTAACATTGTGGAACGTCCATGAGACAAGTTAGTTCCTCTAAAGGCGGGGGGATATGACAATATAATATCAATATCGTGACACAATGTATCATATTATATGTATTATGTATCATATTAGATTATATCGTCATATCCCCCCGCCTTTAGAGGAACTAACTTGTCTCATGGATGTTCCACAATGTTAAGTTATAAATGGATAAAATATCTTGTTTTTTAATAAATAAAAAATAAGAGTTATAATAAATAATAAATTAAAAAAATCTTGTTATAAATGTTTGCATTTTTTACCATAAAAAACATAAACTCTGGAAGCAGACTTGATAGTTTTCTAAAGTTTATATTGTAAAATGTTACTTTTTTGAAAAAAAGAGTTTAACAATATTTTTTTCCACTTTTATTTTTTCACTGTTATTTTATTTTTGTACACATTAAAGTATTATCTAACAAATGTATGAAAAAAGCGTTTTGCTATGTCCCATAAACCATCATCCCATTACCGTCTCCTCTTTTTTCTCTCACTTGACACAGCTAGTCATATTACCAAAAAAGCGAAAAGTGTAAACTCCACAGTCCTGAAGACTTTCCCATGTCAGAAATGAAAAGTTACAGCCTTACCTCTGACTGTTACACTGGAGACTCCTTTCATTAATGATAAATAAACGTCTCCTTTCAGAAAACCTCACCTTATCAACAATTACACACGTTTATTTATTTCTTGTTTTAAAATGGTGGATGTTTAGCGTGGATGTGGAGCGTCTGCAATGCAAGTCTCCGTGAATTAGCTGTTGCTATAGAAATGATTAATGTATTAGAACAGAGGTTCCCAAACTAGGTCACGACCCCACGTGATTTACAAATGGGGTCACAAGAGAAACTCACAATCTCCTCTTTTGTTTTTATTTAATTATTTTACAAATTAATATTAGAAATATCGAAGACAGATTTTGCGTGCTAAAATTGCTAAAAATCACATTCGTGCCATTTTAGTCATATTCACCATTTATTCAGGAAAAAAAGAACAAATTTCCCTGTCCATCTACCCCTGCTAAACAAACTAGCATTGTGTCTCAAACTGCATACTTCTATACTATTCTAGACCGTTATTGAGTACTAACACTAACCTGTTTACCCATTACAGTTAGTGTTTGGTTTAAAAAAAAAAATCATCACATTTCACCTTTAAATGTACTGCAAGATCTGTTTTGTGTATCAGTCTTCTGAATTTTCTCGATCTGGAAATACTTTTGAATGCAAGGTCAGAGTTTTCGATTTGAGACGCAGCCCATGACAGCAATCATGACGACAGTGGAAAGTTTTAAGAGGGGACGGGCAGACGTTTTGGCTCTGACGTGCTGTGTTGTATAAAGCGAGGTATAAACAAGGCTGTTTCGTGCTGGGCCATTTCACGCCACTCCAGCATGAATTATTTTCCTATAACAGCACAACACTGCACTTCCCATTAGACTGGTAAGTCAGTGCAAGAAATATTCCTTTGGTTTTTAGTCACTTACATTACACATATGTATGTTACTGACATAATAAAATGTTCAAGTGGTTCAATAGTCCTATATTATACACCTGCAACTTTGGGGTTGCACAAAATTCATAATGTTCATTTGGGGTTGTTTGCCCAAAATGTTTAGGAAGCCCTGCATTAGAACGAGTGCATTAATGTAAGCCTGCAATTTGCTATAAACCTGAAAGCTGCTGTTATAGATTGTTAATCAACACTTTCTGACCAATCGGAATCAAGAATTCAACAGCGCTGTGGTATGAATACGGGATAATATGACTGTGCCTTACTCCTTATTCCCTACACTGTATATTCTTTACTATACATTTAAATTTGACTAGAAAATGGCAAAACTCCCAAAACAGTCTGTTATATAAAGAATACAAGTAGTTTAATAAGAATGTAAATGTTAAAACTATACAGCTCCAGCATTGGGCATTATAATCGCAGTATTATAGCGAAACCCCTCGGTGGTTTGGTAATGGAAGCAGCACAGATGGGCATGAACACAAAAGAAGTGTTTGATTAAAAACAAAAAGACAGATGAGTCAGTGGACAAAGATTTGTTTGTAGTTAGAGCAAACCACGTAGACAAAATGACTTAAAGTCAAAAACAGTAGAAGCGAAACATAATAATTAGATAAATATGGTTTTAAAAAAATCTTTGTAATGTGTTTCCTTTAGGCTCGTATTAATAGTGTCTTACTTTTATAGAGGTAGAAGTCTTTAAGGAATAAAGACGTGTGGAATGTGGATACTGTGGTACAGGTCACATGATGTGTTTGTGAAGATAACAGTCTGAAATCAATAAAGCCTGGAGTCAATAGAGGCTTTTTTTTTTTTTTTAAAAACGAGGGAAGATTGTTTTTCTTTTTCTCCCCAGAAGAGATCTGAATAGACCTGCTGGACCGTTCAGGTGGCTGTGCAGATGGGCCTTTCTCCTCATTTTTTGATGCATCTGGTGCCTTTTCTTCCATCTGGCTCAGAATCAGTGTCCATTCTTTCTTTCAATCATTCGCTTCCTTCGCTGTTGAATTTGGGCACAGCTTCAGAAACGGGAGGTGATTCGTGTTTATGACCACATGTGTACGTCCTGGTCTCTCTGCGTGAAATCTCTTTCTCGTTATTCCCATGAACATCTTCACATCGTTCTATCACAAAGCTGCTTTTCTTATTGAGAGCTGCTCCTTCGTTCTCTGGTGTTCCTCAGATGCTACAGGCTTTTCTGCCTCATGGTTTCATCAGATTTTCGGTTATTAAATCAAAGCAGTTTGGTGGCGTTCCTGGCTTGAGTTTCTTACCTGAAGCGCTCCGTTTGATCCTCTCAGATACGACAGGGCAAAATTCAAAGGTTTCTGGTAAATTACTCTTTGGATGTTGAAAGACTGTTTACCCAGCATGCTTCAGGTGAAGTTTGGGTGCTGGTAATGGTGGGATCTTAAACTCTCAGTGACATTTTTAGTTTGACTTTTAATAACTATATGCTTTTTTTTTTTTAAATCCTTGCCTAAAGTTGTACTTTATGAGAATAAAATATGGGAATAAAATCAGGCATTTTTATCCAACTGTTTCTGTCAGCTTCCTCCCTCGCTCTATTTCTGACTTTAAATACAAGTAATTAAAAGCATCTGCCAGATGATTAAAGGTAAAATTGGGCTGAGTGATATGCGCAAAAATAAGCATATCGCGATTGTACTATGTACTACGATATATTAAAATGAACTACACTGAAAAAAATATTAAACATACAAAAAAAAATTTTTTCATTTGAGAAAACGGAAAAATGACCTGCAACAACTTGGCGCTCCTGCAACAACTTTGTTTTTTTTCAGTTTTTTAAAAAAATATTTTTTTTCTTTCATTCATTCATTCATTCATGTTCAGTAACCACTTTGTCTGCGATGGACTGGCTTTACACCCAGGGTGGATTTCCTCCTCATACACTGTGTTCCTGTGAAAGCGCTTACTAAAGATGAACGAATATAAATATATTAAAACAAACTGGTAATCCCATGATATGTTAGGATTAATCAGACACTTAAAAAACCCCCAAAAAAACATATTATAGGGCTCACTGACATCAGAGCTTAATTTGTAAAACATGAGTTATTGGAACGCTAAAGGAGAGATGAGCCAGCAAGTGGACAGGGATGCAAAAAAAAAAAAAAAATCCCAGAAAATATAGATACAGCAAAGTTCGAAGTGCTTCATCTAACAGAGTAGTGTTCAGTACTACTCATATAGACCTAAGGTTCATCGTATTAGCATGATGACCATGGAACAATGAGCGATGACGACCATAGTGTTTCACTGATGCCACTAAAGGACTGGAGGTGCATGATATGTATGGCTTGCTCAGGCCAATGGATCATTCAAAAGTACTTTTATAGCATGGATACCCATATTACTGAACAAAAAAGACCATCTTAGCATTCACACTAGCAAGTGACTAGCTATACACTTCCAAGCTCTATGTTCTTCATAATGTCATTAAACACATTTAGGAGAAACAGTGAACGAATTGCAGGTGTCAACTAAAGTTGCGCGTGGGGAACTGAGGAAATGTTGGATCACACGTGCTGTAGGATTCGTCCGAGAAATCATTTGAGCCCATCGTTTGAATCCTTAGAGAAAATCTCGTATAAAATGTCACTTGCTGCTGTTGCGGAAATTGCTGCTCTGTTTCACACACACACAGAAAATGAACGCTGCCTGTTGCTACGTTGCTTCCTAGTGTGAGCGTAGGGTTTCTCCACCCAGATTTGAAGTGACCATGACAAACCAGGGTTAGCAGGTTTACTTTTTTTTCTTCGCGATCCGAGCGCAAATTTCTGTTGACTTGGTGATGGTTTTTTTTCATGCATCTGTAAGCATGTCACTAGTGTTTCCACTGGAAGAACACTCTCCAAACTCCTGCTTCACACCTCTCTACCACTGTTACCTCTTGTTGGCATTGCTGCCAAACTCACAACAGCAACGTCGCTGCTAGTGCTGGGCTTTGCTGGTGGCCTGGGGGAAATCTCTCCTCCTTTTCAGTCTCCCTTTCTTATTAGAATCTCCCTCGCTTTTGCTTAATTATTCAGGAAAAGGCAACAAAGTCAGCTGTCTTTTTCCCAGTATCCAAATTCCTCCCTCTTTTTTGGAGTTCAGTCCAAAATTGTGGAATTCCTACAAAGTATAACTCAATTTAAAAGAAATCTTTAACAAAATAAATAAATAAATAAATACTACGGGCACTAAACACATTAACATTAACCATCCATAAATTTTTTTTTCCCTCTTTGTTGACTCATGTGAATTCCTTTGAATTTGCATTCATGACACCGAATTTGCTTCTATTCATGTTTCGTCGTGTGCAAATTTAACATTTGCATGCTAACAAGTTGGCAGAAATCCAGTAAATGATGCGGAGTTCGACTAACTGAGCTTCTCTCTTTAGAAGCTGTGTGTGTGTGTGTGTGTGTTTCAGTAATCAGTAAGATGTGCAGGTGTGTAAAAGCAGATATCTGCTGTAGAAAAGGAAGGAGGTATCTTTTCTTTTTAACATATTAAGAGTGTCCAGTAATTAAAATGGTACACCGGCCATCTTTATTCATGATTTTTATTCACTTTAAAAAACCCATGAAGGGCCCAGATGAGTGTATGATGGCATAAATTTGAAACACACTGTTTCGCTACTCATTAACACTCACAGCGTTTTTCCTGCAAGACGGAGCCAGGCATATTTTATTTGGAAATGTTCTGTCTTTCAGCCTGACTTCATGCCAGAATATGTAGGCTGTTTGTGAGTGTGTGTGTGTGTGTGTGTTTGGGGGGGGCTTATTTGGCTAGTAAGAAAAGACATAGGCTATTGTGTGAGGAACAAAAAAATCTAAAACAATTACAGCATTAACCTTACACTGCTAGTGGTTAATGCTGCCATTTGTTCTCTTGAAAAAGAACAACATTATGTTTATTGAATTATCCTTTAACTCACTTAATCATTCCCTACTGTGCATACACATTTATGTCTGGGTCTTGATCAGTACTGCTCATAAATGATTTCTTGAACACCACAGGAGGAAATCAGCATGAAGTTAAGATGAAGAACACTTGATTTTGTTGAGCTGCTTAGAGACCCACAGGGGTCCAGATTAGGTCCAGTTTTATTTTCTGTTGTGTCTTAGCAGCACTAACATTTGTATGCTGATGACACTTTATTCTTGTGTTAATTCCTTGCAACGGGCTGTCATCGTTCAATTCATAATTGGAAAAACTGATTGGATTGGAGTTTAGCCTCAGTTTATCAACCACAGACGTGCTCATTAAGGATTCCTAAAGATGCTGTTCGTGTTAGTCCTTGTAGACATTTTACTCATCATGCTGAACACTGGTTATGCCATGTGCTGATTATTTGGTTTATTTGGGTTATTTATTTATTTTTTTTAATTAGGTGTGCATTATTTTTTCATAACATCACAGCACAGAGAGCACGGCACATGAACGAGAGATTAATATTAATGCACTCGTTCTAGTACGTTATTATTTCTATAGTAACAGCTCATGCACAGGGACTTGTAAACACAGGGATTTGAAAGACGTAGTGGTTTAACAAAGAAAAACGTATAATCGTTGATGTGGTGATGTTTCTTTATTAGGAGATGTTTATTTAACATTTATGCAAGGAGTCTTGGTTGTAAGTCCTTTGTAACAAAGTTTCCCAGCTCAGGAAAGTCTTCAGGAC
Organism: Pangasius sanitwongsei; assembly: GCA_037576675.1. Classification (NCBI taxonomy): domain Eukaryota; kingdom Metazoa; phylum Chordata; class Actinopteri; order Siluriformes; family Pangasiidae; genus Pangasius; species Pangasius sanitwongsei. Next base: position 3,240,004 of record CM075012.1, read on the forward strand.
AGAGGGGATTATGCTTTCCAGGTCCTCTGTAAAATGAGAAGCTGTGCTTTGAGAGAGAGAGAGAGAGAGAGAGAGAGGGCTGGTGAGGGAATGATTTTTTGACTGCAGCTTTTATCGCAGGTAAGTGAGAACAGGAACTAACGTGTCTCTCGGACGTTCCACAGCATTAAATCTAACTCTAAACTGTAAAATGTGCAATGTGTCATTCATTAATAAATTAAACATTGTTATCTGATGGACTGTGAAGGAATTTTCTGATTCTTCCGTTAATAAAGATGCAAGCAGGCACAAACATGAAGAAGAGGAATAGTTTTATTGGAGTTTCATGTACATACACAGGACTTGTCCATTCAACATTCAGTCCTCAACTCCCCACAGAAAAGCCCTTTCCTAAAACATCTAAATAGGCTTCTGGCCAAAAGTCAGCACAAAGCTCCTAGGCCATTCCCAAACACATTCCTGTTCACAATATGCTCAGTGAGGAGCTCTTCATTAGCACATGAATCCGATTCCATATCATGTTGATAATATCAAAAGGTAAGAAGAGCTATAATGAAAATCAATAGCTATTATTTATAATCATTGGCAAATCACTGTTGTATGAGTGGAAGAACACACTCCAGACCTTGCAATTATACGAAAAAAGTGCTCTTTGTGGGTGTAGCGGCACTCCACCTGCACGTCGTGACACCCAGGTGTATGTGATTTTCATGTAACAGCACCAGCCATCATGTGTTATTCCATACTTAAACACCCTGTGTTAACATTTTTGGTTAAACCTCAAGAAATGGGTTCAGCTTAAATATTCTGTAATTAGAACATAGGTATAAGTGTACTGAGAAATGTTTGTGCCTATTTTATTATTGTTAAAAAAAAATCTAGAACTGGAAAAGGCTGTTGATGAGTCACTTGTAGGACACAACATTTCTTTGTGTTACAGTTGATACTAACACCCACTTAATATCAACTGTATTCTCAGCTTACAGAAAAGTACACTTTCCTTTAATTAAGCACTCGTTTAGAGAGCCTCATTACAATCAGAGATATTAAAGAAGTCCTTAAACAGAAAAATTTGAGCACTTAAGATATTAAGATATACGTTTTTTTTACCCTCTTATTTAATTGCCAACAGTGAGTAAGCTGTAGTGAAGTATTCAAAAAAACAATGTTCAAAACCCAAAATGTTGACTGTCAGTGTATTTGCACTAGTGTTAAAAGCAATTCTGTGTTTTGTGTTATACTGTTATATTGTTTATATTATTCTATTTTATATCAAATTGTAACCATCTTATAGTCAAAACCATGCACGTTTCCCATACTATGAATTTCTCACGTCGTTCTGTCGCTGTAAAAAACCGTTAGCCTAAAACTGTTTATGGATTTTAAGATTGTTATTGAGATTCGCACCAAAGAGGCTTACATTCAATTTCAGACGTTCGTCGCAATAGATCTCCGGAAATCTTCCCCCTCATATACATGCAAATTATATTGTGCCTGAACGTGAACAATAGGCAAAAATGTCATGTTCTCTCATCTTTGTGTGCACCAGCTGGAGATGCAGAAACAAGAAGGCAGTGTCACTTATAAGAAAACAACATCGTTTCCCAGTTATCATTCACACACTTTCTCACCGTAATGCAGTCATTTCATTTTTATGTTTTTTTCCCCCTACTTAGAAAAACTGATCCCAATTAGGATGCAGGAAGTCTCTCAACTGGGAATAATTGAATTTACACAAAGGACGTATTCATTACTAATGACTCATCAGTTTTATGATTATTTTCCCATTTAGGCTTGATTGATGTTACCTTTCTGTTTGCGTGTGCGCGTGTGCTTTTGCCAATTTCCAATGGTGACATGCTCACTGTAATTATTCAGCCATGTCATTTTGTCATTTTGCTACATAAAATTTTCATTTGAGAACGCACAGCATTGAGGCTCAGAGCTGTACGCTCATGGCTTTAGTTCCTTTATTAATGTATTATAATCCTCTCTTGACACTTGTTAAGACAGGAGATGTCAGGCTAAAACCCAGGCCATTTGTCTTCATTTCAAGGTATTTCACTGCGCTTCAGCTGGAATTTTCCGAACAGTCCTGTCACAATCTTACCTTAGCAGACTTTTAAATGGAATGACATTCATCATTAATACTGATTATAATGAAATTCCTTAGCTATCTGTAATGTATATCACTTATTATGTTTGAATATTATAACATATCTACACAGTGAATTGCGAAAATCATAGCAACTGACAGCAATAGGAGATAATATTATATATTATACTAATTGATATGCTGGTTATTTATTCATTTATTTACTTAAGATGTCTTTTTAAATGCTATTGTTTCTAAGATGTCTTTTTAAATGTTATTGTTCAATCATTGTCAGCCTGACTGAATTCATATAGAATTCGTATAAAAAAGGAGTGAGAATGGTTTTGTCGGATAAATGCAAATAAATGAAGCAAAAAAAAAGCTATGATCATTAACCCCCCACCTTAGAATAACATTAACCGTTCATACGAGTTAGCTTTCGTCAAGTCCTAAGAAATTGCAATTGCAATCATTGTAACCTGAACTGCTGTTCATAGACCATGTGCATTTTTCCACTCTAAATCTCAATGAAACTGAGAATATAATAAAATTTTCCACTTACGATACACTGTTATGGAAATGAGCAGATGACACGGAATGGCAGACGGCAGTCAAAGCAAAGCAGACTGCAAACTGTGCCCTGTGAAAATATCAATAGGTACAACAGCATAAACCTCAGCTAAAACTCAGCATGAGGAACAGACGACACTGTAGCAAGTGCTAGTGAAGCGAGAAAAAATGTCTACAGCCAACACTAGGTGAGTGAAAATAATAGCTCCTACCCAATATGTTGTTCTTGATGGTCTGCCATTATTGGTGATTGACATCATTCCGATGCGGTGAAGACAAAATCATACTTTACTTTCAGATGTACAAAAGCGCTTTTATGAGAAGTGAAACAAAACCTGCAGCAACCCTACTCGATCAAGGGTAACTAATGTAGCTAGCTTATGCACTTAAATTTAAAATCAGCTCGCTAAAGTTCTAAAGAGCAAACCCAGTGTTCACTACGTGAATGAAGACCCACATGAGATTTTCATGGCAGCTACTTGGCTAAATGTTGAGTTAAATGTTCTGTGACACCCTTGATCTGTTAGCTGTGTTTGAGGTGAAGTTGCAATTTGTAATTCTCCACCTACAATCGGTAAAATCCTCCGAAAATACCTCCTCAACTTGAAATTTCATCTCACCCCTGTTTACTTCCCTGTTTACAGAGTGACGTCGAATCAACATGTGTAAAGTTCCCCTTCTCTACTTTTATATTAGTTTATAGCAGTATTGGCTTTAGAGCAGTTAGTATACAGACACAGCTCTTGGTTAAATCCATAACACTGACCATACTAATCACTGTTTTGAAAAGGTAATCATCAACATTAGTGTCATCACTAATGTTAGCCAGCTAGCTTGATGCTGAGCTACTTACTATCGTCTTCTGTTGTTGCTGTGCTGCCATTTCATGGTTGAAGTTCACTACAGTAGAACAGAACTAATAGGCACTCAGGCCTGTAACTGTAAAAGCGCAGTTAAAGAAGCTTTTTATTAGCTTTACGTGCAAACAAAAGACACGTTTTCATGAAGCTGTGCATGTGTTTTTTTTTTTTTTTGTTTTCCACTGAAGGTTACTCATTTCAGTCATCAAAAAACATGTACTCATATTCAGTCTGAAAAATGCTATTGATGCATCTCTAGTAATCACCTTTCAGAGGCTTAAAATGTAAAAATCTTAAAGGTTTTGAGAAGACTTTTTACCAGACACTTTTCCCCCTCACTCATTGATTTGTTTTTTTTTCATTGCATCAGCATAATCAGCCTTTCTTATGAAAAACTCAAATGAATTAAACCACCAACCACATCTTCACCCTAAACTTAATCATTTAAAAGATTTTCAATAACGTAACTGTGTAACTGAATTGCGATGCTTCTTTCCCTTAATGAGCTGCAGATAACCTGTAAAGAGAGGTTAAAACAAGGAAATATCGTTATTATTTTACTGTCAACTTGTGCAGGTCATTTTTACAGACTCCACCAGTGAGCTCATCCATCGCAAATGGCTGCCATTCAAGAGGAGAAATGTGTGTGTGTGTGTGAGAGAGAGAGACCTGAGGCATTTTAACCAAATGTAATTCTCTCATCTGTGATTAACAGTTGTGCCAAGACATCCAGACCATTTATTCCAAAAATATGCAGGTAGCTTTGTCACGAATATGAGACAATAGAATAGATGACTGTCTATAACAGGTACAGCTTTTACAGTATATTTCTGAATTTCATTTGGATTCATACAATATCACATAAAATGGAAGGCAGTAGTGCCAATACTTTGTACTTGATAATAATGTAATGCATGTTGAGTATTGCAGTATTATAACAACCTGTTTTCATGAAAAATTTGTAGAATAAAAAAAGATAAAAATTATAATTTTGTTGGATTTTTCTTGTAACTATGTACAATGCAAGCCCTCTACTTTTAGCCTTAACATTTTACACCACGAGTTTGCCCTTTTTACATTTTGAGCTGATTCTGAATATTATATTGGTAACTCAAATCACAAATCATTTGGTTCCTCTCTTCTGTATCGATTTCTCAGCCAATGAATGAGCAAAACATGATTTATGTGCAGCCCAAATGCTTTATACTGGGGGTTTGAGAGAAGGTCTGGTTAAATATCAGCCACAAGGCTGCCGTTTTTGTCTGGTTAATGAAGAAATAGGGCTGTATGGTTTGTCATGATTTAATCATAGTCACAATTGTTGGCTTCTTTAATTACTTAGACATTTTACTACAGTATTGGTGAGTTTAGCTAAAGTTTGGGACGTTTGTTAACTATGTAATGAATAAAACAGCAAGTGCTGTTTTCCCAAAACAGCATGTCCTAAAGTAAATTTAAAAAAAAAAAGTTATAAAAGATTGACACATCAGGCATGGGCAATATAACTAAAAGAAAATATCATATAATGATTATTAAAGGCATTTTTATGATACTTGATAGACTGTATATCACGATATATACAGTAGGTTTGGTAACAAACGGACAGCAATACAGTAAATGATTTACTTAATTTCTACAACCATACATTTATTTTTGTGTATATTTGCTTTAGATTTGGGAAAGCAGTGTTGCTCTGGTTAAGGTGCTATGCAAAATATGCAATGGCACAATAAAAAAGTGCTTTTCTAGTTCTTTACAAAACCACTGATGGGAAATAGGAGTGTTTTTTTGTGTGTGACCTGTGCTCAAGAGTGGAACCATATTTAATCCTCCTGGCTCATTTTATGAACAGCAGTGTGGCACTGGAGGCAGAAAAGGAGCTGAAGCTTCCAGAGCACTCACTTGAGACTGAGTGTCCAGCCAGGTGGGAGTTGGAGTGAGTCATGCCTGCATAGAGAGTCATTGAGCAACAGAGGGCCATTACTCATGTCCCAAAGTCCCCTTGTGCCATGGCAGGACACTGATGTACTCTGCCTTCTGGGTTTACTGATGCACTTTACAGTGATTTGTATGTTTTTTACAAAGTCAGTACACCCCCTGCTTTGGATTGATGAGATTGTAATGCTGTACTCCCTCTTAAAATAATAATAATTAATTTAAAAAAAAAACCAGAGACACTGCTGGACATGGCGTCAAGCTGAGATACAATAGGTCAAACATTAGAAGCTAACTAACCTGCAAGATGATAAAGATGAGTGTCATGGTAATAATGACTAAGTTGATTATTAAAGGATGTGCTATGAAATTACAGTCACAAGGAAGAATGCATAGCATAGCAAAATTTACAGTGAGGAAGAGCAACTGGACTGGAAAAAAGAAATGGGCAATATGGCAAAAATCATCATCATATCATTATCACGAGTACAGGAGGTGGAAATGAGGTTCCTCTGCAGGGTTGGTGGGCTTACTCTCCGTGATAAGGCGAGGAACTCTGGCAATCCGGGAGAGCCTCAGAGTAGACCAGTCGCTCCTCTGAATTGAGTTGAGGTGGTTTGTGAACCTTTCAAAGATGCTGTAGCAATGGAGATGATTGCGGTACAGCTCATTGCTGATTGATCTCTGTGCAACTGTTGTTCCTGCTGCCTTCAGGTCGTCCTGCAATTCTTTTCGAGTGACTGCTAGCTTCTATCCTACCTTCTTTATCATTATTCTGAAAGTATGTTGTGAAATCTTGCGTGGTTCACCTGTCCGGGGATGATTAGTTGTCAGTCCATGCACTTTCCACCTGCATATTATCAAACCAGTTGTGCTTACAGGGATATTTAAAGCCTTTGCTATGGCTCTGTAGCTTTTTTCGCTTCAGTGTTGTTTAATAAGAGAACTGAGAACTTTGGGAAGCTTCTTGACTTTCACCATGATTGCTACTCATTGTGTGAAATCTTCCCAACCAATGGCAACATTGTTTATAATGACACCGGGTGCAATTGGTTTGTTTTTATGAAAACTTTCACTGGAAGTATATTAAATAACAAAAACAAGGGTGAGTGAATGGTTAATTCCCCTCACTGTATATAAAGACAGTTTTAGAATATATTTAGATTTATTAACACAGCATCATCGGAAGAGCAGTGCCACATTTATATATATTAAAGTGTGAATAACTGAAAAATAATGACTTGTATAAAATTTCACAAATTATATTTTATATCAGCAACACATCCCTGAGCAGGACGAAGTATGAGTGATGATCTTTTATCCTCTACAAAATTATTTCGTGTGGAAAAGGAAGGAAAATCAAATATTCAAGAAATAAACTCTAACATCCAGGCAGTGTTATAAAAATACATACACTGCCTGTTATATTTCAGAAACGTGTATCGATTGTGTTTTCTCATTTTGATTAAAAGTGTATATACATGGGATAAATGTGGAAGTTTTCTGTTGATTTAAGATGATAAAGTGGAATAAAACGACATGATTCCTAAATAATTGTCATAAATACTTTTGATTTCACTATGAAGCAAATGAATCATGCTGATCGTTTTTAGCTATTATCGTGTGAGGGGGGAAAAAAAACGTCATGCTTCCTTTCAGTCCTCGAGAGGTGTGTGATGAATGACCATATCGTTTCTGCCTAACTCACTTATTATTATTCAATAACGGCGTCATCGCCTTTCAGCCGTCTGTCTACTAATGCCTTTCATTTTTTCCAGTGCAACTTCCTGAAGATCTTTGATGATTGATGATTCTGGCTTTAATTAGTATAGCCTGTTTTAGTGATAACATCAATTCTTTACAGGCTATGCTAATCTATGCCAGAATCAGCAATGCATTTGGGCGTGGACTAACTCTAACTCTGTAACTGTCTTCTTTCTTTCAAACAGGTCTTTTTACTGTTGCCTTACAGCACTGGAATTCAGTTTGTTTATATGGTGTTGTTTGTATTTGTACTGATGATGATGATGATGATGATAATGATGACGATGAAGTGAGCAGCTGTTTCAGTGAGGCACTGCAGGCCATTGTATGTAATTTTATTAAACCTAATTATCTCACGATTTAATCATAGCCAGTTCCCACTCGCTAGCCCAGGCTGGTTATACGTGCTTACAACTACATGAAAACAAAATGGCTACTGTGCATATCTGTGTCTGTTGTCTACAGCTAAAAAAATGAATGCATGCGCACGTGGTTCAATACCACGTGGTTCTAACACTCGGACTTTCAGAATACTAACTGAAATGCATTTCTGTCTATTACCATCTACCCAATCCAGTTCCTTACTCCAGCCTTGTAACTGAAGAGTTGTAGTGAATAATTATAAACAGGGGTGGACAATACCTGAGTAACTGTACTTCGCTACTATACTTAAACATTACTTTGAAATATTTACACTTTTCTTAAGTATTTTTGAAATTGCATATTTGTACTCTTACCTGAATGTTTCCAAGAATTCAAATCAAATCCTGAAGTGAAGTGACGTGTGGCCAAGTATGATTTTGTGCTCTGCATTTAACCCATTCAAGTGCACACACACACACACCGTGAACACACACCCGGAGCAGTGGGCAGCCTTTTTTGCTGCGGCGCCCGGGGAGCAGTTGGGGGTTCAGTGCCTTGCTCAAGGGTCTCACCTCAGTCGTGGTATTGAGGGTGGAAGAGAGCGCTGGTCATTCACTCCCCCCACCTACAATCCCTGCCGGACCTGAGACTCGAACCAACGACCTTCAGGTTACAAGTCCGAGGCTCTAACCATTAGGCCACGACTGCCCCCAAGGCCAGCCAATGACATGTCATTTCAGTTTAGCATCCAGACAAGTTCATCAAAAAAACTGTGTGTGTGTGTGTTTGAAGATGGATAATCTATTGGATAATCTGTTGTGTAGTGTTGAACTTAAAGACAAACGCCCTGGCCGTACTACAATAAAATGTTTGAATATGCTGGTGTAAGCAAAGACTCGTAGAACATAAGGCATCTCCTTTACCTCACTATAAAGCATGGACTCCGTCTACTTTGAAAAACATGTTGCTGACATTAACTCTCTGTATTTAGTTAGCTTGTTTTCTTCACTAATGCAAGATTAGACTCGTTTATTCCAGTAGCTAACATAAGTGGTTAGGCAGTAAGTCAAATTAACTAAAACTAATGCTAAATATTGCAGATTTTGAACGTTTTCCGGCAAAACAGTGTAGCTGCTGTAAAGCAAAAAAAAAAAAAATCATCATCTCACAGCTTTAGATAAATAATAAAAATTACTTTTCACATGAAAACATGACAGTAACATAATTTCATCCATTTAAAACATTTACTTTTTAATACTTGAGTACATTTAATAGGAGCAACTTGTTTTTTTTACATTCACTTGAGCACATTATTTTGGCTTCCACTTTCAACTTTTGACACATTATCTATACTTTCACTTAAGTATAATTTCTCAGTACTTTCTACACACCTGGTTATAAATAATCTTTTTTTTTCTCTCCCCCTTCCCAGTACCTTTTAATGGCTATAAGTAATGGATATATAAAAATGGATAATCCTATTTGCGTTAGTGCTTTAAAAGGACAAATTATAACCCATAAAATCTGTAGCAGGTAGATATGAGAGAGCCGAAAGATCAACAGGATTTAACTTTTAATGTTCCCAAAGAGGCAGATTACTGCAAAGGTCAACATCTAACAAGGTGAGTAGTGGATTAGTGACTGTGCAGAAGTGATTATGATTTCTCAGTAAAGACAGACAACATTTTTGGACTTAAGTATTTACCCCAAACATCGAGATGACTGGCATTACATAGTGCAGGCCAATATTTAATGTCTACCATGATTCAATGTCCTCTAAATTACACCAGATATTTCTTTTGCTACAAAAGATCTTTGGTATTTATTTTGTATTGGTTTATTACAGAATCCATACTGGTAACAATGTCAGCTTTGATAATAGAACAAAATGATTGGAGGAGGCAGAGCAATGGGCAATAAAATGTACATATTATACAGGTTATGTATACACTGTTTAGGAACTTATGATAACAATATACAACTGTGTATACAAGTGTATTATATTGTTTTTATATGTGATGGCCTGGGAAAACCCTTTACATGGTGGAATGTTGACATTTTCTATTATATATAGTTCTGAAGACCAACCAGAAATCTCAACCAGAGCTAAAGTTCTAGCATTTAAAAATTCATTAACCCCCAAAAGTGCATTCAGATATTTCACTGAAATATCAGAGGACTGCAGCATTGAGGACATTTTAACATCCAGTATCTGGTTACAGTCTGACTTGATTAGGTTTATATCCCTTTCATTATGGCACATAGCGTGACATTCACTATGCGAGGAAATCACCCTCAGCTAGCGAGGTTTTAGACAGACTGATTGTTTTTACCACTGTGTTTGTTAAACTGCCTTCTAACACATGACATGATCTTTGCAATAAAGTAAATAAAAAAATTTTCCACGTCGTTCTTGTGGAATATATTTATGGTTTCTTAAAGTAGAGGTGTCAAACTGAAATCCCTGAGTGAGATCCCTGTTGGGTGTCAGAATCATAAAAGTGTTCATAAACCCATTCGTCTTTAGAGCATACTATCGAATCGGACACCATTCCAAGCCAACAGAAGACGGTTCTAGCTAGCTTTATTCTGCCAACAAATAAGTTTGTCATTTGTTAAAGTGTATACTGCTAGCTAATGTATAAAATGTGATTTTCAGACAGAGAAGTTGGTTATATTCCTATAATTCTTGGAGTATAAATTTTTGGAGTTTCTTTGATGTATGTAGACGCAGGATAGAAGGCACCATTTAAAAGTATTAGTTTACATATGTTAGATAACATTTTAGCTAATGTCAATCAAATTCCTGAATGAAATTCTTGATAGATTCTTCAGTCAGATTATAATGTTACTAAAAGCTAGCTAACCAAAATAACGTCAGGTAGCTAGGCTACTCAGGTCTTTTTGCAAGCACATTTGCTTACATGGGTCTGTATTATTGGCAGAAAAACTCTTTTTTGGTTGTTTTCAGACATTCAGCCATATCCGACCGGTTTTCCCAGACAGCCACACACATGGTCAGAAATTCAATGTTTTCTTTATATTTTGTGTTCACGCACTAAACACATAGCTTGTGCAGGTATGGTGTTTGTATGTGCTTTTCTGAGAAATGACCTGTGACATCATCTTTCACTCGGTCAATTGAGAGATTGCTCCACTAACAGTCTGGTTCATTTTGTGCTTTGTTTGTGAGGCCTGAAAAAACAAAAAAAACCCCCAGCACTAATGTTTCTTTTCACAGCACAGACACACCGTTGATGAGCCAGACTGTTTGGGTCCAGTCTGGACTTTGATGAAGTGCTGAGTGACATTACAGGTCAAAAAATGTACAGCACAAACCCAGTATAAATACTTTTATTCACTTTTCATTTCATGGTTATGGATGCTACACTTTTTTCCCCCCTATGTTTTCATGTAGAACACATTTTCCATTCTATAACACCATATTTATAATGATCTATGAATGCATTCATAAAATGTTATAGTGCATTAATAAGGCACAATGCACATTGTTATAAATATATATGTAAAGGCATTACAGTTCAGAGCCATGTTTATTATGCATTTATAAATTGTTATAAATGCATTATAAATGCTGTTTATAATACTTATAATCTGCAATAGCAAAGTGAGTGCAATATGCTGAGTGTGGCTCATTAACAGACATATCATTATAATAGCGTATGAGTTGTATTTGTCAATCTCCTGTGTTTTCTCACAATTTTATCAAGCCCAAAACTAAAACTGCAGTTCTATATTCATTTAGAGCACAAAATTTACAAAGTTGTTATAAAGTTTTGTAGAATGCTGTAAAGGTGTAAAGCTTAGCGGTATATTTTAAAGAGTTACAACTTTGTAAATTTAGTGTTCTAAATCAATATGTAACTGCAATCATAGAATTATAAAGTACAAGTAAACATGTTGTAAAGTTGTAACATTTTGTACCATTTTGTAAAGTTGTAAAGTTTTGTAGACTAAAAAAACTTTAACAACTTTGCAAATGTAGTGCTCTAATAAATATATAACTCCAGTTGTAGAGTTGTAAAGTTTTGTAGTATGTTGTAAAGTTGCAACGTTTTGTACCATGTTGTAAAGTTTTGCAGTATGTTGTAAAACTGTAACATTTTTGTAACATATTATAGAGTTGCAGTGTTTTTTAGTATGTTGTAAAGTTGCAAAGATTACATCAAGTCCATTCTCATTGTCTTACTGCACTATGCAAAGGCATTGATTATATAATTTGTTAGGAACAATTATAATGCAATATGTTAACAAACCATTTTCTTAAATTATTATACATATGTGTATATAAATCCTTATCAATTATTATATCACTATAACATGAATGTATTCTTAGTTCATTTTACTGTAAATACACTATATTGCCAACATTTTTGGGACACCCCTCCAAATCATTGAATTCAGGTGTTCCAATCACTTCCATGGCCACAGGTGTATAAAATCAAGCA
>CM075012.1:3257065-3269565 GCA_037576675.1 Pangasius sanitwongsei
CCCCACCTACAATCCCTGCCGGACCTGAGACTCGAACCCACGACCTTCAGGTTCACCTTCAGGTTACAAGTCCGACTTTCTAACCATTAGGCATATGGTGCCACTGATTGTTGTTTTGTCGGAAAAAACCCACCCAAACTATATATCATGATACATATTGTGTCTCGCAGGGGGCTTTTAAATTTTTGAAACTAAAGCCCACCCCCTTAAGGATTTTTAAGCATATTTGTTTTTAAATGACACTTCAACTTGCATGGTTTCAAGCTATCATTTGCTAGGACATCTGCAGAAACCACACACTGGGGAAGCGGTTCTGCATCTGTTCCAGTAACAGTGAAACCCAAACTGGAGATAATTACTGTCATATTTTCATATTTTACCTTTTTGGGGGCAGATGGCGATGCAGAGGACGCGCTGTCATCTGAACTCCTTTTGGCACATGTGACAAACTTGTTCATGGAACACTGTCAGTTCAACTGATGACAAAGACAATCAATGTCTGACTGAGTGCACGTGTTGCACTGACAGCTACATACAAGAAAAGCTATCCTCCACTTTTCTCCGTCTTATTTTATTTTTGCCGTGACACGCAACAACAGAGCCAACATAATGTTCTTTTTCTTTTTCTTCCTCTTGTTCTATTTGCAATTTTGTATAATTTTCACAGCCACCAAATTCGTAACTGCCTTTCGGGAATGGAGTGCTTGTGTTTTTGGAAAAAGTTCAGAATAATGATTGCCAAGTAGCACTGCTCTAAAAAGTTTTTTTTTTTTTCCCCCATAGGGAATACATGGGCAAGGTTTTGCCATCAGATGATTTGATACTATGTTAATTCACTTATAGCGGAGGCAGGTGCAACTGCATTGCTCCACGCACTAACACTGCAGACACTCCCTGGAATGTGATGGCTACAAACAAAAAAAGCAAGCAACCGTCTGAGATTCCATAGCAACCGCCTAGCTGTGACCTAGCAACCAACTGGGATTTCATAGCAACCACTTAGCAAAACCTTAACAACTACATGGAATGACATAGCATTCACCTAGCAACATTTTAGCAACCACCTGACATGTAATAGCAACTACCTAGCAACACCTTAGCAGCCATCTGGATTACCATAGTATCCACCTAGCAACCACCTCCGATATTGTTTAGCAGACTCTGTCAAGCCAATATTAAAGTTTGTTCAAGAACTTTAGCCTTCTGGTTTAATATATTACTCAGTTGACCACTTCTGTTTGACTAAAACATTACAGATCTTTGCATAATCATTAATATAAGTGCTTTAAAAACATGTACCTATGAATCCCTTCTTGGAAATATTTAAACCAAATCGGTATTACATTTTATGTCTTAGGGGAAAAAAAAAGGCTGGCTGTAGATCCTTTACTTTGTCTGTCAGGATCTGCTTTAATAAAACTGCTCCAAATTGATGCAGGACATTGATTTTTTTTTCTCGCTGTGCTCTCATCTTAATGATTTTCCTCGACTGCAGGGGCGAGTTAGCAGCATAACTCGACCAGTTCTGTCTGAGAACCTAATTAGTTGAGTGTGCAGCTAGAAAAAAAATAAAAAAACAACAACAACAAAAAAAAAGCAGTTCTCTAAGTAGTGGCAGGAGAAATATATCTTGGGTTTGCTTTAAGCGGTAGAGTTGGATATAAGCTGACGGCTGTTGTTGTGCTCTTCAGTAACACGGTTTACCCCGAGCTGATAATGTTAACAACATTGCTCACTCAAAGATCATGCTGGAAAAACTAAAGCAAGACCATAAACTATTCGTACTCACAGTATAATTCTTCACTGACTGCCAGGCCATGAAAACTTCCTGTTTGCTCTGTAAAGCTTCTTTAGGCATCCAGGCCACTTCAGTGCCTCATAATGGCCTTGTTTTTCAAACACGAAGACGCTTCGCTGCTCATCTAAGAGGTTTTTCTAATTGGCAAGAAATCCCTGTGACATCACGAAATAAACATGGTACCCGTAAAGCATCGTATCAGTTTACGCACTCAATAAATCACACTGCAGCTTGTAATGAATGTTTTTGCATCGACGTTGCCTAGTGTTTTGTACTTTTACCTAGAAACGTCCTACATTTCTTATTCCTCAAGGCAAACGCACTAAACCCAGTGGTTAAGATGTTGGACTACTGATCAGAAGGTCATGAGTTCGATCCCCAGCACCGCCAAGCTGCCACTGCTGGGCCCTTGAGCAAGGCCCTTAACCCTCAACCGCTCAGTTATATAAATGAGATAAATGTAAGTCACTCTGGATAAGGGCGTCTGCCGAATGCCATAAATGTAAACGAACAACACCAAAGGAATTTCCAACATGGATAAGAAAGTTCAACTTTACATTTCATGAATTCAGTTTGGAGTCTGTCTGAGTGTCTGTCTGTTTATCAGACACTCAAATGTGCAACTGAATTATTATTTGGAATGAACCCATAATGCAGTCTAAACAAATCTAAATCCAGGTACGAATAGGATATGGACAGGAGCGGTCAGATATGAAGCGTGTGGGACAAAGCAAGACCATATCCATTAACACGACTCTCCAAATCCAAATACAGATACAAATAGTTGGAGCCTTAAACAGATACAGATAGTGGCATTGTGTTACACCCCTAGAAGCTACCTAACTGGCTGTCTGGCTGTCTGTGTGTACACATGGACATTTTGGATGTTATTAAGTTGTCATGTTGTTTTACACACACACACACACACACACACACATTTAGTAATTCAGGGCCAGGTTATGCTGAAGATCCTTCTCAGCATTTTTGTCACTGTGCCACATAGAGGATAAAAATGTTGTTCTGTCTGCTCTGTTCTCTTTAGTTGTTGAGGTGCTGTTTTGTTTTTGTTTTTTGGACCTTTCTTGCTTTTTTGACTGAAGCGATGCTTGGGTAGCCACATCTAACGTTTTCCTCGAATGTTTTCACACTTTGTCCTTGGACTCGGACTTGGTCAGTACATTTTGAACCCAGTGATATCATGTTCTTATCACTCAGCTTTTGGCTCTGCGAAGGCTAGGAATCAAATAACAAATGCATTGCAAACACTGATCAGTGTGAGCTTTTCTGGGAATCTGTGATTGTTATCTAAATTGTCATTACAGAAGAGTGAGTCACACACAGCAATTCAGCAGTAAAACAGATCTGGAATGAGCGACATCTTTATGATTTAATAACCTGAAGTCTAGAAGCCAAGCTTTACTTACTTAAGAGACACCTTGTTTTCTTCAGTTCCTGACCCAGATGTGCCTTGTCCTCACCCTGTCTACTGTTTCCATCTGTATCTGATTTATTCCTGCCTGTCTTATACTGTAATTTAGTATATTTATAATATTTATACTATTGTCTGAGGTTGTTAATGCTTTGCAGCTTTATGGTTTGGGGTTTGGTCTTGAGTTAATGTCTGGTTTCACTTGCAAGCCTTTCCCGTAGTGAAAGGAACATTACCCCTGACTCTTACAAAGCACTGACACTGGAGACTCCTTCCATAAACCATAAGTAAAGAGAACCAACAACATGTTTATCTGAAGTGTCCACCATACAAGTCCCTGTTTAAGTTGTTACTATATAAACAAACATATTAGAACGAGCGCATTAATATAAACATGAGATTTTCCTTATAACTGGAACAACTGTTCGAGCTGCTGTTATAGAAAATTAAGCAACACCTTCTGACCAATCAAAATTGAGATTTCAGCAGTGCTGTGATAAATGTAGAAGAAGCTAAATGTAACTTAAATTTAATTACTTTTAGAGCAAGTAATGTTAAGTAATGGAATCCATGCACAAAAAGTACAACATTGCTTTTTTTCATTCACTCAACTAAATGATTTCCATCTCAATGTTCTACATGCCTTCTCTTTCTCAGTCAAGGCTTAGCTTCGCAACAGTGTCACACTGATCACCGTCCTGCTGTACAGTAAGTATCACTTCACACACTCCCTCTGCCACGTCACACTGATCGATGTAGTGCGGCGCTCTGGTAAGCGCATCCTGTACCTTGTCGTCCCTCCGAGCTGTGTCAGCATGGACATCGAAGCTACGCTGCTTCCCTCAGCACTTACAGCGATAGCAGCTCGAGCCATTCCTCCACCAGACAGATAGAAACTCCACTTCTGCAGAGTCAGAGAGTCATGGACCGGAAAATAGGCAGTGACACCAGCCAAGTCAACCAGGGATGTATATCCATCACAGAGACCTAGAGTCAGGGACAGGAGGAGAATGAGTCGGGATCGGCTGCAAACAGATCTACAGGCACTGGATCAGAGACAGTTTCTTTAGAGTTAGAGATAGAGAGTCGGTTCAACACTGTTATCTCCATGTTGGGTCAAGGGATCTTATCACAGAGACAAAGTCAAGACTGTTATATGCTAGCTTCCTAGCGGACTGAACCTTTCTAAACTCAAAAAGTCAATGAATCGGAAACAACAAAATGTGCCTCTCGCCTCTGCACTGTTTTGCTTGTATCTTACTATCCACCTCTTCGCTTTCTTGTCTGATGGGCAGTCTGCAAATAACTGGCCATTTCCATATACTTTGTAATATCTTAAACCAGGGGTGTTCAATTCAAATTTGTAGAAGTACCTTTATATCTAATTCTGTCAAGTTCCGGAAGAGAGACTAACATGACTGAATGATGACAACAGCTACGTTTGAATGCTTAATCTTTTACTGATTGCTTTCTGGCTCTAAATAAGACTCATTGGTTTGAAGTGGCTGTGTTTTGTTTCGTAGTGGTACTTTGTGACACCCTTGCAGAATGAGGACTAGGGAAGCTGCTGTGAGAGAGAGTGAGGATCTGCTTATTTTTCAGCATGGAAAACTTCTGAATGTAAAAACAGAATGAAAGAAACTATCGTTTTCATACACACACAAGCTCAGTAAGATGCTGTAAGATGAGGCTCCTCAGCTCGGCAGCACCGGCTCTCTCTGCTCAGCATATAGCAGCCCACTGCAAGACACACAATGTATAATCACACACAGGTGCACACTCATTTATATTGACCAAATCTATACAGAGCCAAATAAAGTTCCATTCCTACATTGTGGAAATGAAAAATGTACACCCTGAGTGGCTAAATCTATCTGTTCATTCTTGATAGAGCTACTACGCAGGTGTGTTGGGCGATTACATGCACTGCCATCGGTTTACACTCCCAGATCTCCTATCATTAGAAATTCTAATTCTACTCCAACAAAAATGTTTCCTGATCCTAAACACTGGTCATGTGCATGGTCATGTGACTGCAGTGAAGTTAGAGAGACAAAGACTTAATGGCCTAATTAATCCTCTGCTCATTAGTGGAGCATAGCACAGCTGGAAATCAAATTCGAATCCCTGCTGCAGACCACCTGCACTGCACAATGAGCAGGTAGGCAGCAGGTTTTGACAGCATTAGCACACTCCTGGGATAAATGTCCTCCAGTTTGGAACGCAGCCTCGGAACAGGTGTCTTCCAAGGTACTTTATATTATTAGGGTAACATTGCAACACTTGGCTGTACCAGTGGTTTTAAGTTAACAGAATGTTTTCTAAATGTTATGCTTCCTGGATGTGTATGTTCTGTGAAATCTTCTGGGGATATTTTTCAACACCTTTAGTTTTAAACATTTTTTTGTCCAACTGGAAATGTAACGTGAGAAGCCATCACGTCTTCTGATCACACACGTAACTTTTGTTTATCAACTTTTGTCTTTGTTAACATTTGCTATCATAGCCATAGTTCAATCCACAGACAAGTGACAAATTAAAGGAAAATCCAGCAGAACGTGTGTTATTAAGGTGTTAGGTGACTCTGAGCCACCGGAACAGCTTCAGTGCTCCTTGCTATAGATTCTACACGTCTCATGAACTTCACATGAGTGATGAAGACTACTCTTCCAAACGATTTTCCCTCAGCTGGTGTGTTGATGATGGTGATGGAGAGCGCTGTCTAACACATCACTCCAAATGTTTCACACAGGTGTTCAAATGAGCTTTTGAGTGTTACACCAACAATTCAAACAATTCGTGCCATGTAGATGGAGGCGGAGGCATCCTGGAAGAGACCACACCCATCAGGATAGAATTGTTTCTTTTCAGTATAAAAGTGATGATTCAGAATAACGTTGGATTTCATTTGTGATTCTTCCCTCGCCGGGGAGAAGTGGAGCCAAACCATGCCAAGAAAATAAATAAATGCCTCCCACAGTGTTAACAGTCACTTGTCTGTAGCTAGATAATGTGACTGTGTGTGTATATATTAGCTAGTAGGCAAGCTATGTTCGTCAGTTCACTGTTAAATTCAGTGAGTGAGAAAGTGCATGTGAAATACAGTCGTGGGGGAAATAAACATTCACGAGATGGATTATTCACTCTATCATCCTCTTTTTTCCACCAAAATGCCTTTGGAGGACATCACTGGGTTGGGGTGAGGTATTTCTAATTGTATTTTTAATTGTATTGCAAACCATGATGAGCTTTTTCCAGTTTTCAGTTGTCCAGTTTGGGTGAGTCTGTGCCCATGATAGCCTCAGATTCCTGTTATTGGCTGACAGGAGTGGAACCCAATGTGGAATTCTGCTATTGTAGCCCGTCTACCTCCAGGTTTGATGTTTTGTGCATCCTGAAATGCTTTTCTGCTCAGCACAGTTGCAAAGAGTGATTATTTGAGTTACTATATCCTTCCTGGCAGCTTGAACCAATCTGGCCATTTTCCTCTGACCTCTCTTATCAACAAGTGTACAGCTGTTCCTAATAAAGTGGATGGTGAGTGTGTAATACATTATTGTTTCTATAGTAACAGCTCATTTACATAGACTAGTACAGTGGACGCTGCCTAATCTAGGACTAATAATAAATGGATTTACACAAGCTTTGAAAATTGTATAATCGTTGGTGTGGTGAAGCTTTGTGTTAGGAGACATTTTTTTTTAACTTTTATTGAAGGAGTCTCAAGTGTCAGCACTTTGTAACAGTCACAGTGCTTTGTAAAGTACAAAGTTAAATCTATCAATAAACCGTTAACATGTATGATGTGTTTTATAAATGAATCATTGCAGTTGTTGGCTGTACTATTAGCAGAATAACACACTCCGGACTGTGCGGTTATACTAAAATAATCCGCTTCCCGTCTTGCTGTGTCACACCACCCCAGCGTGGATTATTTTTGTATAACCGCTCGGCCCATCTTGTGTTATTCCTTGCTTGCACCTAGCCATGGATTGAAAGAGAAGAAAGAGCCTGCCTTCTGTGGACTGGAAACAGATTACATGCCTGAATGTGCTTTAATAAATCATTATCTTTTTATTTATTGTTTCAGTGATTTCATTCAGAGAGATCATTTACCTCAAATAGAAGTTTCTGCCAATTAGCAGCACATGCATGTGTGTTGAGAGAAGAAGAGGACTGACAGCCTTTAGGAGTCTAATTGAGCGTGGTGCTGATTTCTTTCTTCCAGCTCCCTTCAAACCAGGCAGGCTCACTCGATTGTGCCGGACAGATTTTTCCCCCTCATTAAGGGCCAAATATGGAGAAGGTGAATGGCGCTGGTTAGACTCAGAGAGAGAGAGAGAGAGAGAGAGAGAGAGAGAGAGAGACTGAGAGAGAGAGAATGAGGAAAGTGATTGATGGAGCTCAGTGATTGTGTGCATGCTCAACTCCTTTGCACACTATATAGAAAACACTCCCCAGGCTTTCAAGCACAAATCAGTCCTAGTCATATTAGCACAATGTCCACTCTCATTCCAAAACAATCGCTAATTTGTAAGAATTCTTACAACGAGCTACAAAGGTTAGAGTGATTCATTTCTCACAAATTGCTCTCGCTTTTTAGAAATACTGCTAATTTTGCATGAGGACTGTTCGCTCAGTCGTTCGCACAGCGAGCAGATCGACTCCCACAGAGCCAAACACATTACGTTCTGAACGATTGGATACAGCAGAGCTCTCGAATTCCATTTCTGCAAGGCTGCGGCAGGCACCGAGGCTTGAAACACCTCATATCTCTGCTGCACTGACTTTTCAGAAATGTTGGAAATTCTAGGTTTAATATAAACTAATCCAAAATTCGCTATTTTTTTTTTTTTTATATCTTCCAACAAAATTGGGAGGTTTCACTGCCTTAAAATGCAAAATACTGGAGTATAACATTAAGAAAATGTGATCACACTGTCTCATGACTCATGACTCTTTATTCTATTGATCAATATCCCACTATCTCACTACCCAGTGTCAAACATTCCCTTTTGAGTCTGGTTCCTCTCAAGTTTCTTCCTCGTGTCGTCTCAGGAAGTGTTTTCCTCACCACTCTCGCCTGTGGCTTGCTCATTAGGGATCAAGATTTAGATCCACATTTCTGTAACACTACTTTGTGACAATGTCTGTTGAGAGCACTATACAGAAACAATTAAATTTATATTATTTTATTATTTTTTTTCAATATTAAATCCCATGTAACTGTAGCAACATAACAAGGGTTTCTTTTTCTTAGTTAAGGAAACTAGGATGGACATTTTAAATTATTTGGGGAGATTAAATCTGGGTTTATGTCAATCTACAGTCCCAAATCTACTGTAGTTAGAGTTGTAGTGTAGAGTTCTGAGTGTTGAATGTATTATTATGCGTATTATGACCTACAAAGGAGCATACAAAGGGGAAAAGGTTCTTTTTACCACAAAATTGTTACAGATTATTCTGTATTAACTTGTCACTTCAGTATTTATGTAATTGTTTATTAAACAAGCATGATCCGAAGTGTATTATTCCATCTATACCGCAGTGAGTTGCCAATGATTACAATGTTTCATTTATTAATCAACGAAAAGTCATGCTTTTTAAAAGTTTTTCGTTAGACTTAATGTTGCCTCTCGTCTTCTCTCTGTCTTTCCATCAGAATATGCAGCTAGCTGTGTTACTGAGAAACCAGAAAGCGTAAACTCTGTGCTGGGAAACTTTACAAAGCAATGTGACTGTTACAAATCGCTGACACCAGCAACTCCTTCCATAAATGATCAATAAATGTGTCTTAAAAAAAAAAAAAAAACTCACCATATCAACGATTATGTTTTTCATTTGTTAAACAGCACATCTTTTTAAATCTGTTTATTATTAGATTGTGTGGAGCGTCCACCATACAAGTCCCTGTGTGTGAGCTGTTACTACTAAAATAATGCAAACCTTCTGACCAATCAGGTTTGAGAATTTAATGTGGTATAATGTTCATTTATCAGTAAATAAAATGTTAACAAACAACTAAATACTCAAAACAACATGTAACATGCGTGCTAATACAGAATAGCTTTTCTTTACGACTTTTTTTCAATAAATGTCAAGTTTTTACACATGGATCTTTCCGTGGTCTTTTCAGTTTTAATGGTTTCCTATAAAAGATAGGCAGGCTGTCTCAGATTTATTAGCATGAAGTAGTTCCTAAAATTGAATCATCTGCAGAAAGAAGAGCATTGGTCCAATTTTTGCTCCTGAGCCTAAAAGCAAAAAACAAAACAGATCTGGCAGATCCTATCTATGTGTCTAGAGACAGACAGAATTTGTCACAAGTATGATGGGGTTTTTTTGGCATACAGTATAATACGTCTATAGCGATAAGGCCTTTAGTGTTGAAGCACAACTAGTCTCCATGTTTGCACCTCTCTGTCCTCCACTGATAAGCCTCCATTTGGGGCATTCCCTCCGTCATCATTATTCCAGACTAGCGACGGTCTCCATATTCACCAGACTTATTGTGCTTTAAAGCTTTTAGTGGATTCCTTTATTCCTTCTTTTCATTTCAAAAAGTTTCAAAACAGCAAAACAGTTTTTTTTTTTGTTGAAGCTACTTTTATTTTTCAATTTGTTGTTAGGTTTGCTGGCAGTTATTATTCCTAACCTATACATTGATATAAAAAAGTCTACACACTCCTGTTAAAATTACAGTGGTGGCAAAAATTACAAACCATGTGGCAAAATGTATGATGGTCTGATGAGACCAAGGTGCAACTGTTTGGGCATAATTCTAAAAAGATATGTTTGGCAAAAATAAGACAGCTTATCACCCAAAGAACAACATGCCCACAGTGAAGCATGGTGGTGGCAGCATCATGCTATGCAGCTACTTCTCTTCAGCTGGTACTGGGCCTCGAGTCAAGATAGAAGGAATCATGGATAGCTCCAAATACCAATCCATTCTGGCACAAAACCTGCAGGCCTCTGTTAGACAGCTGAAAAAAAAAAAAATCACTTTCCAGCACAATAACGGCCCAAAGCACAAATCCAAATCAACAAATAATGGCTTCAGAAGAAGAAGGTTAATGTTGTGGAATGGTGCAGTCAGAGCAGATCCTCGCTATTTCATAGATCTGGAGGGGTTTTTTTGGTTGGTTTTTTTTTTTTTTGAGAGTGGATTAAAATCACCAGATCAAGAAGATAGTAATCTCTTACCCAAAAAGGACTGAGAGCTGTATTAACAAACAAGCTGCTTTAACAAAGTATTAGTTAAGGGGTGTGTACACATATGCAACCAGATTATGGTAAGTTTTTTTTTTTTTCTTTTTTCCACTTAAAACGTGTTTGTTTTTCGCTTGAATATTATTTCAAGCGATAAAAAGGAAAAAGATCTGTCATGATTTATCTTGGTTTTGTTTTTTACATAACAAAACAAAATATAATAACAACAACAACTATTATTATTATTTTTATCATTATTATTTTAACAATTATGTTGATGTCTGCCAAGAAAATCACAACTGGAAGCTGTTAGTATGATGTCATACTTCTACTTTTACTCTTTAAATCCTTTTAATGGGATTTATTTTAATAATTTTATGAAAAGTGAAAATGGTGAATAGTTTGTTCAGTTGATTCAGTGTAATAGATGACACACTATTAAAGCTTAGTTACTTGCTCAGAATCAGGCAAACATTTATACCTACATGTGCGTTTCATACAGGCTTTAAGTGTATGAAACTTACCAAAAATCATGTTTGGGCTCCTGTGTCTTTTCAGAGCACATCAATCAAACCCTCTGTCTTTTACACTTACACTCACACACACACACACACACACACACACTGTCATGTACATACTCATACACAAGCTCAATGGCTGGAAATCAAACAAAAAATTGAAACATTTCACAGTGCAATGTGAATTTGAGTGGCGGTGCCTGTTTTGTGGTTCAGAGAGCTCGCTGAAAGAACAGAGTTGAGTTCAAAGTGAACTAAATTACAAAAGTGTTTTGTGGCTGATTTGCTTTATTTATTTATTTAAATCTCAGAGAACACACATAGGATCCTCATTTACGATTTCCATAAAATAAAAATAAAGATCAAACCATGAGGCTCACTTACTTGCAGTTTTAACCTTGAACTCGAGTTTGTTTTTCCTGTGCAGTATCGACTCTCTGAGGAGCTGTGTGTGTTCAGTCCAGTGTCACCGTCTGACAATTTGTTGTAACCACAATATTTCATCCTGACACACGCACGTTTTAGGCTGTAAACACACGTAAAACTCCATTTGATGGCATTTTTTTAAAAATAAAATTGTGTAATGAAGTGGACAGACTGACAAAAGTGCAGGTTTTCTGGACATTTGTGAAACAGTGATATGACGTTTAGCGTCTACCTTTGGAAGATTGTAGAGGACAAAGTTTGAGGTCTTGAAGCAATTCTTTTTCTTAATAAAGAGCCTTTTCGCACCTTGACCGATTTTTATCTTCAATGGAGAAAAAAAGATCAGCACCTTGACCAATTCTTATAATCAGTTTAGAAATAGATCAGCACCTTGACCGATTCTTATACTCACTGCAGAAAAAGATCAGCACCTTGACCGATTCTTATACTCACAGGGGAAAAAGATCAGCACCTTGACCGATTCTTATACTCACTGCAGAAAAAGATCAGCACCTTGACCGATTCTTATACTCACAGGGGAAAAAGATCAGCACCTTGACCGATTCTTATACTCACAGGGGAAAAAGATCAGCTCCTTGACCGATTCTTATAATCAGTGGAGGAAAAGATCAGCTCCTTGACCGATTCTTATAATCAGTGGAGGAAAAGATCAGCTCCTTGACCGATTCTTATAATCAGTGGAGAAAAAGATTAGCAACTTGAGTGATTCTCATCTTCAAAGGAATATCAAACCTTGAGTTCTCCTTAAGGTATGGTGTCTGGCTGAGTGCACCATCAGGACATGTTACAAACCCCTTATGATAACTTTGCTTGGCACTCAGGGATGTAGGGAAGTAGATCAGAAATTTGCATATGCAACCCTGATTCTAGGACGGTGAAGGTCCGCCAGGCCCCCTGGGCCACTCGGGTTGACAACAATGGATATGACATGAATATGCCATAGTAGGCACTGTTTAAAGCCTGCACAGTCACAGTCACAAGGTCACAAATTTCCTACTCTTCACTGTTCTCAATATTTATCTATCTCACTATGCTACTGTCAGGTTTGTAAAGTCAGCAGAGCTATGGCATACCTCATACCTTACTGTCTGTTCTG
>CM075012.1:3277201-3289464 GCA_037576675.1 Pangasius sanitwongsei
GCTCTGTGCAGGACACTCGAGTTCTTCCACTCCAACCTTAACACACCATGTCTTCATGGAGCTCGCTTTGTGCACAGACTCTTAGTTCCAGTGAAGGGAAACTGTAATGCTACAGCATCCAGAGACAATTGTGTGCTTCCAAATTTGTGGAACCACATATGGGTGTGATGGTCAGGTGTCTACAAAGTTTTCACCGTATAGTGCATGTATTAATCACAGTAGTAGTCATTATTGAAAGAAAGTCTTCCTGGATAATGATAGCCATTATAATGAAAACGTTCCCATTTTGATGCAGCATCACTGCATTCCAGCTTCATAATAAATGATAGCATGTCCAGTGAACTTTTCTGATCTTTCAGGAATGTGTCAAATCCAAAAGTAAAGTCTGATACAATGTCATTAGATTTGGGAACGATCGTTGCTGTGTAACACAGTTACTTTGCTTACTGGGTCACATATTCTGCAAATTGCTGTTTGTTATTATAATTTGTGAAATGTAAAAGTGACCTGTTTTTTTTTTCAGTGTTTTCCGTTGTAGCCAGGGAATAGTGGTAGGGTTCACTTTACCAAAATCAAAACCAAAATTACTCAACACTTTCCTACCCAGATTCAAGACTTTAGCAGCACTGGGGTATGAGGACATATATACAGGGAGTGATGTAGGACTTGCTTTCTCCCTCAGTGCTGTAGAGAGGATACTATCTCATCTGATCTACAAACCAAAAGCATATCCATTCTTGTACTCGTGTTTGTGCCGGTTTGGTGTGTAAGTCTGATCTTTTTTTTGTTTGTTTTGTTTTTGCTGTTTTAGGTGAAATATTATTTTTATTATTGTGTTATTTGTCATTTCTGTCAATTTTATTCTCATTTTAACAAACAGTTGTATGGTGTCATGTGTGTCAGTCATGCCCCGAGCATCACCAAGGTCAGCGTCAGCCCAAGTGTATGTTTATTTTAGCACACATCTGCTCCATTCATCAGCGTGCGAATGTCACAGCCCTGCGGTGTAGTTATGATTATTAATCCTTGCTGCGTTATTATCCGCAGGCGAGACGAGACGAGACGAAACGAGACGGGGTAAACATTTTAATAGACCCAGCTGGAACTAAGAGGGTGGCTGACTGTAAACAGTGTAGCGTAAGCAGCAGGTTTGTGCACTACATGCTCACAAAATGGGCTCAGGCTATTCTGAGTGCGAAATAATCAGAATGATGATCAGAGGATTAAGGAGGAAGTGAGGAGATGCTGATCCAGTGACGCTTGTAAGAAATTGTATCAGACTTGAAAAGTCACTGACGGTGAAGGTTCGATCTCGTGCAGTACAGATTGATTAAGTGGATATTAGTGTTTAAATATGTTTTATGCTGAGTGAAATTTGATCAGACTTGTTTTAACTTTTCATATCCTAACATAACCTTTGTTAACACTGGAGACTGCTTTCCATAAATGTTAAATAAACATCTCACAGAAAACCTCACCATATCAATAATTAAACCTGTTGAAGTGCAGAGTTGCACTTACAGCCAGCACTACTGTCAGAGCTGCTGTTCCAGAAAATGAATCAACACCCTATGAACAATCAGAGTTGAGAATTCAACAGCACAGTGGTATAAAATATTTTAATTAAAAAAAAAAAAAAAAGAAAAACGGCTGTTCTTGTTTTAACATTTTTGTCCAAATCCCTGCATAGCCATTTATCTTCTCATTTCATTCACTGTTAGTACATTTTTAATAATTTGCAGCATTTCCTTATTTTTTTATTTGACACCAAATCTCAGACACAAAGGGTTTTTTTTTTCTCTTTTATGAAATGTGTTCTCTGTTGTTTCTACATCTTGTAACCATTCCAAATCCATTCGTGTGCATCAGTTAACCTAGTCTCATGTTAATTCAGTTTAAACCAGTCTCATTTAGCTTTGGATGTTTCTTGTGTGTAAATAAATTAAATGAAATAAAATTAGCCTTCCTCTGACCGTCCCTTTCTGACAGTGAGCCGTAGTGATGCTGACCTCGGTCATGGTGCTGGAGGAACCCACATAGGCTTTATCTCCACTCAGACAGCACAACACATCAAGTGGCATGGCATAGAACAACTGTTCAATCATGTGCATAGAGACTTCACGATCACACACACACACACACACACACACTGTTGTAACAGTGCTTTAGTACTCATGCAGATGGGATCGTAGCTGTGATTTGTAGCTGAGAGTGATGTAAGATGCAGACTCTTCAAGGCTAATGGGGAAATAAGAGTTTAAATGGCGCACACACTGCTGCTTAATCCACTCCAGCTCCTCTGTGCAGGAAGACCAGGAGGACCATTAAACTCCATCAAAGCCAGGCACACACACACACACACATACAAACACGTACCTGAACTACTCACAGGCACTCCCCACTCACCCATGGAAACTTTTAACCAGAGAAAGTACACATCTGTTCTTGCAGTCAGCTATAATGGGATTCTGTAATGGAGAGAGTGGTGTGTGTGTGTGTGTGCGTGTGTGTGTTAGGGTTATAAGCATTATGGGCATAATTTTGTTTTTAACACAAATAGGGGGCCATGTTCTGATTTAAGGACACGTAGTAAGGATAGTGTCATACTAGTGAATAATAAATAAATAAGTAAACAAACAAACAAATAAAATTATAATAAACAATTATAAATTATAATTATAAATATAAATAATAATTAAAAAATAATAATAATAATAATAATAACCACTTTATCCCATTTTCTTTTTTTCTAAATCAGTTGGATTTCTTTTGTGTTATTTACATTTTTTTTCTGCTTTTCTTCAATAGTCTTTTATCATCTTTTATCTTTGAAATAATATCCCTATTTTCAAGATCTTAAATTGAATTATAAATGATAAATTATGTAGAGAAGTATCTTCTGCTTGTTGCATGCATAATTGTTTTATGGAGTTTTTCCTCGCTGTTGTTGCCTCCGGCTTTGTTCATTAGAGATCTAAATATAATTCTACATCCTGATTTCTGTAAAGCTACTGTTACAGCGTCTGTTGTTAAAAGCGCTATGCAAATGAAATGGAATTGAATTAATTGTAGAGCCTCCCCCCCAGACTCTCTATATATATATATATATATATATATATATATATATATATATACACACACACACACACAGAGAGAGAGAGAGGGAGGGAGAAAGTGAGTGTATAATCTGCCTTGGTTTCGCTGGTCCTGTTGGCTACTGGTCCTGGCGATTGTGGCACTTCCTCGTTGTCCTTCTCTATTTGCATTGAGTCAAACTCATTAGCGTTCCACCTTTGGATCTGCAAAAGGTCACACACTCTGAAATAACAACCTGTGGCCCAGAGAACATCTCCTGTAATTGTAGT
Source organism: Pangasius sanitwongsei (assembly GCA_037576675.1). Lineage (NCBI taxonomy): Eukaryota > Metazoa > Chordata > Actinopteri > Siluriformes > Pangasiidae > Pangasius > Pangasius sanitwongsei. Next base: position 3,280,567 of record CM075012.1, read on the forward strand.
GCTGTCTTGTTAAAGGGACCTGACATTTCAGAAGCTGTTGTGAGCCCTGAGTCACAATTCCTACTGTTTTAGTCACTTTCGCTTAACATGAAGTGCTGTAAATTGGATTCAAATAAATAATCACGACAGTTAATTAAATGCTGGTCAGTTTTCTGTGTAAGGGCAGCTTTAGGGCTGTCAGAGTGATCCGGGAACTGGGTGAAGAGAATTTAATCCTCATCCTGCTTACCAAATAAGTTCAAATGTGGTACATTTTAGGCTTGAGATGATAGCATCAGGAATACATTCTGTCCAATCTATAAAGATTCCATCTATTACTATGGTTATCGAGTTGGACGATTGTTGTGTTGTGTTTGCAGATTTAAGATCGATTAAAAATAAAGTGTTGCATCTCACAAAAGTATGTGGACACCTGACCATCACACCCATATGTGGTTCTTCCCCAAATTGTTTCCACAAAGTTGGAAGCACACAGTTGTCTAGAATGTCTCTGTGTGCTGTAGCATTATAATTTCCCTTCACTGGAACTAAGAGGCCCAGACCTGTTCCAGCATGACGATGCCCCTGTGCACAAAGCAAGTTCCATGAAGACATGGTGTGTGAAGGTTGGAGTGGAAGAACCCGAGTGTCCTGCACAGAGCCCTGACCTCAACCCCACTGAACACCTTTGGGATGAACTGGAACACCGGCTGCACCCCAGACCTCCTCACCAACATCAGCGCCTGATCTCACTAATGCTCTTGTAGCTGAATGAACACAAATCCCCACAGTCACGCCCCAAAATCTAGTAGAAACCTTCCCAGAAGAGTGGAGCTTATTATAACAGCACAGTGGGAATAAATCTGGAATGGGATGTTCAAGAAGCACACATAGGTGTGATGGTCAGGTGTCCAAATACTTTTGGCCATATAATGTATGTGTTTGCTTGTTTTGTAGTCCTGTTTGAACCTTAATAGCCTTAATGTTGTCTTACTTTGGAGCAGAGCAATAAAGCACCTTTCCATTGCCTGTGCTGCCAAACAGATAAAGCCGTGAAAGCCTTCGCTCACACAACATGAACGGGGGTTTAAATTAAGAAAATAAATCAATGTGTTGTTTGTCAGGGCGACTTCACTATGCAAGAATTCAATAAGTATCTCTGCTGCTGTTCAATTTTATGATGAGATTGGTTACAACTAATAACTTCTTGGCTTTATTTTCAGTTTGCAAGCATTCCTGACTTTAACAGGTAATTAATCCAAAAACGGACTAAATGCTAATTCTAGTGACTAGCAGCTACATCCGACTTCCGATATGTTTTTTTCTGTAATGAGGTAAAGTGTACACAACACGCATTACATATTTCAGGCCATGCCTCGCTCCCTGTTTTCCCCCCGAGTCAGCATCACTGCAGCCTACACGCTTTCACAAGCGATCGTCAGTTGGTGATAGTTAAATTGATGACAGTTTCTAGTGGTAGGGTTCATTAACCCATTCTGCTTTAGGCCACGCCCACTCCAAGTTTAATACTGAAACATTATGCATATTTGGGGTACTAAACATATACATAAGCACATCTACATTAAATTGCTAAGTCTTACACACTTTAAAAGGTTTTGTTTAAAAAGTATCATCTTTTCTGGGGATCTATAGGAGAGAATCAGTCCCCATGTTTAATTCATGACTTTTATTCATCAGTTGAGGAATTTGTGGATTAGCTAAATCGAGTGTGGAAGTTAATACATACATTTTTAATTCAGTTCTAATAATAGAGGGTGGAATTAGGGCAATAAAGCTCTTATTTAAACCCATCCTGCTACTAAATATATGGCTCTGTACATCACTTAAATAATGTCACTCTGTATCAGGAATTTCGGCCATGTGTTTTATGTAAATCTTGTAAAACTCAGTGGCTAATGTATAATAATGATTTCAAATACATACGATAATGCTCAACCCTCAAATGCATGCCATCCAGAAAAAAAGTTACTTATTGCAGTTTTTATGGATTTTACCTGAGATGGGGTTAGAAATGGAAAAAGAGCAGAAATTCAGTTGAGAATATTTGCATTAGATCTTGTGGAATTAAGGTTACGCTTGGGTCCTATCCAAAATCTCCATTCGCAGTGCAGGTTGTAGCGCCGGAGTGGTGGATTCACGAACAGTACGACGATCATATCATCGTATCAGGACCTCCACATGAGGGTGTAATAATAAAACTTATTCCACAGTGCAGTTGAATTCTCGAATCCGATTGGTCAGAAGGTGTGGACTTTGGTACAACCACACCGCTCAGACCCAGAGACTTGTATGGTGAACACGCCACATAATCTAAGGCAAATAATAAACAGATTTTAAAAATGTGTTGTTTAACAACGAAAAAAATTATAACCATTTATTTTTTTATTTTTTTATTAAAAGATGTACATTAAATGTTTATGAAAGGTCTCTTGGGGTCAGCTCTTTATAACAGTCACAGTGCTTTGTAATATTTCCCAGCAGGAGAAAATCTTCAGGACAGAGGAGTTTATGCTTTCTGGTTTCTCAGTAACATAACAAACTGCAAACAAACTGAAAGAAAGACAGAAAAAGAGATGCTTGTGAAGGAACGACTCTTTATCGTTGCTATAATGTAAGTGAGAACAGGAGCTACCTTGTCTCATGGACAGTCCGCATCTTTAAATGTAATTATAACTGTTAAATACAGATACGTGTTTTTCATTAATAAATTAAAAATGGTAAACTTTGTCAAATCGCTGTAGTATATGCAGAATTACACACTTTGGACCGTGCAATTATAAAAATATACTACACTTGTACACAACCCCGACATGAATTATTTTTGTCCAAACGGCACTGTCCAAAGTGTGTTATTCCTTCAAAATAAATTGCAAACAATTACAGACCACAAAGTAACAGCATGGTCAGCAGCCATGATAAACAGCACATTCATAAAACACACAAATCACAATATGTATGTGCAGGTTCACACTGTGATGTCAGAGTTTTCCAAAACATTAAAAAAAAAGTGAAAAGAAAGTTTCAAAATTTCTCCACCTTTTTTGAATAACGCAAAACATAGATTGCGGACGGGAAGCCAAAACGCAGAGAAAAACATCTGTATACATGTGGAAAAACGCTGTACTTTTGTATGTTTTTGTTCCCTCCATCACAGCCTCTAAATTAACAGATTAATTTTTTTTTTCTGGGTCAGTTATATTGACTGTATTTAGAGATAAAAACATTCATTTCAAAACACTAATTTAACAGTTATGAATAAACTCCAAGCAACAGACATAAAAATCGTATTATAGTTAACTGCAAAGATTGCTGGAAAATTTCAGTGACAGAAGCAAAATTCATCAATATGTTTGCAACAGTTCACTTATTATCCAAACAGATGAATAGTTACAGGGAGGTTTGCAAGTGTAGCATCTCTTATTCCATGATTTGTGTGAAATCACTCTCGCTTGTTAGAATTCCTACGAAATTGTGTTGTTTTCATCTCTTGCTCTCTCATTCTTTCTCTGTCACTTTTACCCTCACAGAGTTTGATGTAGCAGATTAATCAGGGTATTTTTCTGTCTGCTAGCTGCATCCCATCTGGCTATCTATAACAGCGTTGATCAGAAGCGACAGTGTAGAAGTGGCTTTGATCAGAGGCATTATTGAGCTTCTCTCTCTCTCTCTCTCTCTCTCTCTCTCTCTCTCTCTCTCTGTGTGTATGTGTGCGTGTGTGTGCAGGCATGCATATGTGCGTGCATGTGTGCGTGTGTGTGTGTGTTACGCCGCATTCTGGCTAATCACAAGCCATCATTACACACAGCTTTCCCAATTTAATCTCCTCTCTCTCTCTCTCTGTCTCCATTCCAAGCCGAAGCCAATCAATAGCATAATAATAATGAAAAGCGCTGCTATGCAATTGCCATTTGCAAAGGATTCTGGGAGGCCACGATGAATTTGAGCTCATATGTTTATGGCTGCAGGTCTAATAGAGGTGTCGCATCACATTTTAACATTTTAACTCTTCCTGAATGCCATCGCCTACACATATTACTTCCATGCTTTATTTTATACTACTTTACACCACAGCGCTGTTTGGTTTTTCAAATCCGAATGGCCAGAATCTGATTGTTGTGTTCTATAACAGCAGCTGTGACAGTAGTGCAGCTGCAAATCACAGGTTTATATGAATGCTATTATGTCTATGCTATTATACATGTTGTTATTTAACAAAGAACAATTTTCAAGACAGATTAGTTTACGCTTTGCGGTTTGTCAGGAACACAAGAAGTTTTTTTTTTTTTTTTTTTTTAATTTATCAACTTTAAGAGAACTTTAAGAAAAGCTGAGAGAGAGAAGCTGGTGATGGAACAACTGTTCATAGCTGCTGTAATGTAAGTGAGAACAGGAAATAATTCAATGATTCATTTTAAGGACATTCCAAAACATTAAACATAACTATAAACTGATAAAAATGTTGTTTAACAAATAAAAAAAATGTTAATGTTTGCAAATGGTAAATGTGGAGTAAAACACTTTGGGACATGGTGTTATTGGAAAATAATCAATTTCAGGATGGTAACAGTAGCTCCATTTCATCACACTACCCATCGTTGATGATTTTCCTATAACAGCACACCTCCAAGTGTTTTATTCCTTACCTAATCTGTTAGACCAGACATATTCAAACTTTATCCTGGTGAGCTCCACTTCCCATTTTTTTTGAGAGCGTGCACAGCTGTCAATCATCCTGGATTCATATGTTGATTGGCTTATCTAACGTTTTATTAGAAAAAAAAGAAGACTGCGTTTTCGGCTACCGCTGATAAAGTGTGAAAATGTGTGAAGGTTGGCAGGTCTAAAAGAGTGATCTAAATATATTACTTGTTAGTATTTCCCGTCCAGCCCACAACCCCTGCAATGAATGCATTTGATTTAAACGTTATACTTGTCAACTTATCTCAAATACATAACTTTCTTTGTAAATTACTTACAATTTTTTTTTTTTTTAGAATCCACATATAAAATTGTGTCTTTCCTTCCCATGACACAGATGACCTACCCACTGATGTTGTGCACATGAATAAAACTAGCCAGTATTAATAACACTTTATGTCTGTGATTATAATTCTTTATATTTTAGCAAGAAAAACACCCATGTTACCAATCCAACAGTAAATAAAATCACAGAGCAGCACCAGTAAAGGAAGGAATTACCCCAGCATCCCATGTAGAACTAATCCCCTCCGAATAGAGCTTTAGTCAGAGCAGGCTAGTGAAGCAAAAAGCCCTGCTGAATACCACAAACTGTGACTAAAGTACTTACTGTATGTAAAAACAGGAATCACTTTATTTAAAGTGTACACCTATATCATTTATTGTTGTATAAAATGGAAAATTAAACTACTAACGTTGCAACCAATCTGAAGACTTCTTTAGCTAATACTGCCACTTGTGAATTCATGTTTTTGGCTTTATAGAGCAAACACGCTTCCTATGCAAGTCATAATAAAAGTGTTGCTTGGCAGCTAGGAAATATGACTGTCAAGCATAAGCTAGCTAATGACTGACGCTAACTGTTTAGCTTGCAAGCATGTAGCTATTACACATTTCACATGCAGAGTAAACAAAACAAACAATCTGAAATAGCATTTTTTTCGGATGTGTTGGTTTATTACTAATGAAAATAGATACTCCAAAATAGATATACTCCAAGGGTCAAACACATCAATGCCTACGTTGGTGAAGGGTGGCTCTGTGCCTAGCTGATCAGAAGGGAGGCCAGCCATCTTTTGCTTGTGTCTTACCTCAGAGCTTGTTACATATGACACACTTGTGGAAATGTCACCCTTGCATCCCTTGCTTCCCTTGCTTCAGACAAGACATCTCAGTCTGATATGCTTCGCGCTTATCTAATGATGACCTGCCTCGCTTTTGACAGACTGTCAGTTGTGTGGGCTTTCAAACATTGATGCCAGCCTTTACATTGTGTTTTGCTTTGTAGTCTTGGCTCTGGTTGCCTCCGTGATGTCATCAGAGTGGCTGTGGCTCTGATGAGAGACTGCCCTGTTGAGAATCTTTCAAATCGCTAAGAGCCCAGGTTTGTGTTGGTACATGCCGTGAGGTGAGATCAAACTTCTACATCAGATTCTGGGTCTACAAGGTTGTAAAATGTTTCCACAGCAGTAACTTGGGCCTGGTAAGCCAGCTGGTGTTCGAGAGCAGCATTGCAGGTGGTACTGACCTTGTTGCTACATCTGCTGGATTCCGGCTGGTAGCTTAGCCTTCCCCATGATGGATCCTACGTGGTTCACGCTGCTGTCACCTAACACCTTCAGGTAGCCCACTGCAGCGATGGCTTTTACAGAAGCATCTGAAAAGATGTGCAGTTCCATGCACTGTGCGTTAGTGCTCGTGTAGCAACGAGGAATCTCAAAGTGTTCAAAGGCTTGTAGGGAATCTCTCCAAGCAATCCACTCTGCTTCCTTCTCAGCTGGGAGGGGCTTGTCCTAGTCAACGGTATTGTGGGTGAGTTCTCTCAGCAGGAACTTTCCTTGTATGGAGATCAGTGCCACTTGTGTAGGTGTAAGTTGGACATAGCTATGATACCTCATGCTGCCTTGAATAGGCCGACAGCTTCAGTTATGGAGGGCAGAGATTTGAGGCCATCGTTCACACAGAACTCTCTATGTATGAACTCCTTTGCTGCATGGCCAAACTCATCTTCTCTATGTAGAGCAGCTCATCTGAGGCTGTAGATTGCTATCACTGTAGAAGGGCTGTTGCCAAATACATGGACCTGCATGCACTATTTGACAACCTCATCCATAGGGTCGTTGTGTTTGAACCATAAGAATTGGAGGAAGTTCCTGTGATCTTCCCACATGATAAAGCTATGAAACTGTTTGATGTCTGAGGTGACAGCAACCCGTTCATGTCTAAAATGCATCAGAGCTCCCAGCAAAGCATTGTTCAGGTCTGGTCCAGTCAGCAACACATCGTTGAGAGACACTCCAAGATGTTTGGTGCTGCAGTCAAACACCACTCGGATTTGATCTGGATTGTGGGGGTGATTCACTCTGAATCTAGGAAGGTACCAGCACTCTTCTCCCTCTGCTAATGGTGGAACCAGCTCTGCATGATCTTGATCGAAGATCCGTTACATGAATGTGAAGAGGTGTTGCTTTATCTCAGCCTTTCTGTCAAGAGTAGGACAAAGAGTTAAAGTGACTCAGAGCTTGTTGCAGAAGTGCGGCAAGAGGGCGGGGGTCTGTGCTAGGCTAAAAACAAACCCTAGCCGGCCGGCTCTCCCATCCATCCTGCTCTCCACTGTCTGCTCACTGGACAATAAATTGGATTACATCCGACTCCAGCAAACTGTGCGGTGGGAGTTTAGAGACTGCTGTGTCTTTGTTTTCACAGAGACGTGGCTCAGCGACAGAGTTCCAGGTGCCGCCATTCAGCTAGACAGGCTAGCCTCATTTTGTGCCAACAGAAACGCAGCTCTGTGTGGTAAGGCTCGCGGCGGTGGCTTGTGTGTTTACATCAACACGGAATGGTGCAAGAACCCGGTGATAGTTTCTAGCTACTGCTAATCGCTGGTGGAGTTTGTGACTGTTAGATGCAGACCATTTTATTTACCTCAGGAATTCACCACTGTCCTCATAATCGGTGTATACACCCCCCCCCCCCCCCCCGTGCTAATTCAATTCAATTTTATTTGTATAGCGCTTTTAACAATGGACATTGTCACAAAGCAGCTTTACACAAATAAATGGATTCACAAAAAATATATTGTAAATATACCAGCTCCGCTAATGCTAAAGATGCGCTCTGTGAACTGTATGGGGCTATTAGTGAGCTGCAGAACTCACACCCTGACGGACTGTTTATTGTTGCCGGAGATTTCAACCATGCAAATTTCAAGTCAGTGCTCCCTAAATTCCATCAGCATGTGGACTTTGCAACGAGAGGGAAGAACGCGCTGGATCTTGTTTACACAAACATTCCTGGCGCATACCGAATGGAGCCCCGTCCTCACCTCGGCTACTCAGACATCTCTGTTATGCTAATCCCAGCATACAGACCATGAAAAGGTGAAAACCTGAAAAGGTGAAAAATCTGCTCTTCAGGACTGTTTTGAACACACTGTCTGGCACATGTTCAGGGAAGCGGCATCTGACGGCGATATCACCAACTTGGAGGAATACCCGACATCAGTGACCAGCTATATCAGCAAGTGCATTGATGACATCACTATCTCCAAGACCATCACCACATGCTCCAACCAGAAGCCGTGGATGACTGCAGAGGTGTGTGTGCTACTGAGGACCCCAGACTCCGCCTTCAGAGCAGGTGACAAGGTGGCCCTTAGAACAGCGAGGGTCAAACTGTCCCAGGCCATCAGAGAGGCAAAGTGCACACACACACAGAGAATCCACAACCACTTCAAGGCCAGCAGAGACATGTGGCGCACTACAGGACAACATCACCTGCCTGTGACAGTGATGCCTCCCTCCCAGATGCGCTGAACAACTTCTACTCTCGGTTTGAGGCGCAGAATGATGTGACGGCGAGGAAGATCACCCCTTCTCCCAATGACCAGGTGTTTTGTCTAACCACAGCCAATGTGAGGAAGATGCTACACAGAGTTAACCCAAGGAAGGCTGCTGGACCAGACAACATTTCTGGCAGGGTGCTCAGAGGATGTGCAGACCAACTGGCGGATGTTTTCACAGACATCTTCAACACCTCAGTGAGCAGCGCTGTAATTCCGACGTGCTTCAAGGCCAACCCCATCGTTCCCGTGCCAAAGAAGTCTCCAGTGTCCTGCCTCAACGACTACCGTCCCGTTGCACTTACACCCATCATCATGAAGTGCTTCGAGAGGCTTGTCATGAGGCACATCAAGACCCT
>CM075012.1:3293048-3310847 GCA_037576675.1 Pangasius sanitwongsei
TTATACACCTGTGGCCAGGCCAAGTGATTAGGACACCCGATTCTGATCATTTGGATGGGTGACCGAATACTTTTGGTGATATAGTGTATATATATATATATATATATATATATATATATATATATATATATAAATATATATATAAATATATATATATATATATATATATATATATATATATATTCTTATATGTGACATATAGAGCATTCAAATGAGTGCATGATACTTTGATATTCAACACATAGAAGGTGCGGCAAATAAGTTTCATGCAGACATTTTTCCATTAGACTGGGTTGCTGTTTTAAACCCCTAGAGAGAGGGATATAAGCAGAGGCGGAAATTCACCCCAGCATAGAAGACTACATCTGAATGTATGTGACCTGAGCCTCCTCATTATTGGATGAGTTATTTCTTAGTTATCATTGTTTAAACCCGGAAATAGACTAAACAATGTCAAAGTTTAGTCTGTAGACGCTTCAGTAAAATCCTTCCTGATGCAAAGAGGCAAGACCTCATCTTATGATGATGATTAGATCTCAGAGGAGGAGAAAAACAAGGACAAGGGAGAAATTCTGACTTTTGAACAGGCTGGTGTTTGTTTTGTTTCATCTGTTGGGCATAGAGATATTTTTTTTTACTGCACATTTGATACATGTGTATGAGGTAATATTACCCAGCTGGATCAGTTAGAAACTTGTGTTTATATTAAAGCTATGAGCATACGTTTTAATAATGTTGAATTGACATCTCATTACATAGGATTGGTCCGAGGAATTTACTTCAGGCGGTCATTTCGATCTTATAACTAACTTCAATAAAACTGAAGAATCTGTATATTCAAATGTTGCTTCTTGTTGTCCATGAAATTATGACTCGCATTGGAATAGGGCTGCATGATGCATCGTAAGGGTCTGATTACAGAAGTTTCAACACTTTCAGTTTTTTATTAAAACACAGTGATGTCGTTTTACCCTGGGCTGCGAATCATATTACAAATGCTCCTAATCAAGAGTGTGCAACAACGCAAACCACACATCCACAATATAACGTGATAAAGTCATGGCTGAGGTGAAGCTTTGAGGTGAAGATCTGCCTGAGAAGGCACCTGCCGCGTTACACCAACCTTCACTGAGAACTTATAAGCTGACAGGTCAGCTAATAAGGTATCTGTATGATGAAAATAGCTTTTCTAACAATACACATTAGTACAAAATGGTGCATTGTGGCATTTCTGAGACAGTGCACATTGCTATCACCAAAACACATCATCTTCCTTATGATATTGTAGTGTTTCGTTACTATTCTTCATCACTTTTTAATGGGTTACAAATGCTCTTATAAGTATTCCACATAAATTGAAACATGCTTAAAGACACTGATGCTAGTCTGTGGTCTGAAATACAACAATGAGGGGAAAAAAAGGATTTGCCCAAAAAAAAAAAAATCAGGCCTATCATGGAGAACCCTGAGCCATCCTCTATGTATTAATAGATGATTATAGAAAACATTTTGTTTATCGTATCAACAGTTTATTTTCTCTTTTTGTTTGTCCATCCAAATCTCTCAAACATATATTTCCAGCTCTCATCTACAGAAAAATCATGCACGAAATGTAAAACAGACTTGCTAACTGGTAAAGCATCATTTTTACCATAATATCATATTAGTATTAAACACTGTGCTACTTAAGCTGGTATTGGTATCAAAGTCAAAATTCTGGTATCATAACAACCCTATATCGGATATTAATGGTTGTACTGGGTAAAGGGGTGGGGTTAGTGGATTTATCATTTTTTCATGGCTTTGTTCATATTAAATCCCTCTCACTTGTTAGAAGTCAATTTTGCATGAAATCAAGATTCAGATTGTATTTTACAGCAAAAATGTACAAAAATAATATGACACTTCTGTATACACCGATCAGCCATATCAGCCAGATAACATTAAATCCACCTGCCTAATATTGTGTAGTTTCCCCTTGTGCCACCAAAACAGCACTGACCCATCGAGGCATGGACTCCACAAGACCTCTGAAGGTGTGCTGTGGTGTCTGGCACCAAGTCATCAGCAGCAGACCCTTTAAGTCCTGTAAGTTGTGAGGTGAGGCCATGGATCGGACTTGTTTGTCCAACACATCTCACAGATGCTCAAACGGATTGAGATCTGAGGAATTTGGAGGCCAAATCAACACCTTGAACTCTTTGTCATGTTCCTCAAACCATTCCTGAACAGTTTTTGCAGTGTGGCAAGGTGCATTATCCTGCTGAAAGAGACCACTGTCATACTCTCCATGTTGCCATGAAGGGGTGTACTTGGTCTGCAACAAAGTTTAGGTAGGTGGTACGTGTTAAAGTAACATGTATATGAATGCCAGGACCCAAGGTTTCCCAGCAGAACATTGCCCAGAGCAACACTGCCTCCGCTGGTTTGCCTTCTTCCCATAGTACATCCTGGTGCCATCTCTTCCCCAGGTAAGCGACGCACATGCACTCGGCTGTCCACATGATGTAAAGGAAAAAGTGTTTCATCAGACCAGGCCACCTTCTTCCATTGCTCCATGGTCCAGTTCTGATGCTCACATGCCCATTGTAGGGCCTTTGACGTTGGACGGGGGTCAGCATGGGGACCACTCTGCGGTTACGCAGCCCCACACGCAGCAAGCTGTGATGTACTGTGTGTTCTGACACCTTTCTATCTTAGCCAGCTTTTTTTAATATCTTTGTCAGTAATTTGTCAGTAATCAGCTACAGTAGGATCTGTGGGATCGGACCAGACGGGCTATCCTTCACTACCCACGCGCATTAATAAGCCTTGGGCGCCCATGACCCTGTCGCCAGTTCACCGTTTGTCTTTCCTTGTACCACTTTTGGTAGGTACTAACCACTGCATACCAGGAACAACCCACAAGACCTGCCATTTTGGAGATGCTCTGATCCAGTGTTCTTACCATCACAATTTGGCCCTTGTCAAAGTCACTCAGATCCTTACGCTTGCCCATTTTTCCTGCTTCCAGCACATCAACTTACTGTTGACTGTTCACATGCTGCCTAATATATCCCACCCCTTGACAGCTGCCATTGTATTGAGATAATCAATGTTTTTCATTTCATATGTCAGTGGTTTTAATGTTATGACTGATTGGTGTATTTGAGAGTTGGTACCTTATAAATGCAGACTAATTTTTTTCTGTAACATTTTTGTTATTTTTGTATTCTGGCAAGGTTTTAAGGATATTGTTCAACTGACAGAGTTTCTAAATTATGAAGTAAGCATTCCCTCAGAGCAGAGTCCCTCCTGTCAAAATTTGGACCGTGTGCGTGCATGTGTGTGTGTGTGTGTGTGGCTGGAGGATAAATGTTTAATCGGTCACTTTTTTTTCCCCGATAAACACTTGAAAGTGCCATAAAATTTCTCCCTCCAGTCAGTGCAGTGTTTATAGCTGTGGCAACACGTCACACACTGACATTCAGTTTGACTTGTTTTTCTAAACTAAGAAAGGGTGTGTGTGTGTGTGTGTGTGTGTGTGTGTGTATGTGTGTGTAGCTTTGGAAACAGCATACACTCCTCCCTATACTGTCTTGGATGCTAGGTGTTTTTTTTTTTTTGTTTGTTTGTTTTTTTGTTGATGGCACTGCGGGACATTCTCTCAAGCTTGGATTATAAAAAAAAAGAAAAAAAAGATTGTGCTCAAAACTCAACATGCGCTCATGGAGTTGAGATAAAAAGACTCCCAGTGCAGACACACACACACACACAGTCAGTATCTTTTGTGTCTAAAATTTTACAATGCACCACATTTTTTTGCATTAACAAGCTCTTGATTTTAACACCATAATCCACATCACTGGATCATATCATATATACACATGTACAGAAAGAGATTTATTTGTTCAAATTTGTCACGCAATCAACTCAGTTTAGCTTTTGGAATATTCATGACGTGGGTTTGAAGTGTCTGTGACCCGTGTGTGTGTTTCTCTGAGGCAGAGAACACTTGAAAAAAAAAACAGCATCAGGGATCCGGCCTTACATACTCAATTAATATCTCATTAGGGGCAAACACTGTGCTGCTTTGAAGTGCCATATGGAGGAAAAAGCGAAGCAGAGAAAGCAGATGTCACATCCTTCACCTGCTTTACTTGCTGTCTTTACACACACACACACACACACACACACACACACTGCAGTGGAGGTGCTGGCATGTGATTGGTTGGAGTTTAATCGTTCTCTTTTACTGCTCACTACTTAGCATGAGAATAAAAACCTCATGCTCCTGTGACTTTTCAGCCACTTTGAACTGTGCACGGAGACAGCGCTGCTCTCTGCATCCAGTTATTGCCATGTGTAGCTTTTCTATTTCGAATTACGAAAACCCGAATAGTGATTTCAGTATTCGAGCATGTGTACACGTTCCTATTATGAATAACATTTATATAAATGGAGCATCAAAAGCTCTTCTCTGGAGGAGCGAATTGAAAAAAAAAAACACTGGGGGCATCCTGTTATAGGAAAATAATCAACAGCAAGGTGATGTAATGCATCTCAGTGTGAAGCGGAGTTACAGTTATTACCCTGAAGCTGATTCTTTTCCAACACCAGCACATCCTGAGGTGTTTTATTCCTCTTATACTACAGCGATTTGTCAAACATTACACTATTTTATTGTCTGTTTATACTTACAATTAATGTTGTGGAATGTCTGCAAAACAAGTCCTGTTATTACTTACATTATACTATCTATATACCACAGCGCTGCTCAATTCTCCATTCTGATTGGTCAGAAGGTGTTGATTACATTTCTATAACAGCAGCTCTGACTCTTTGTAACATTTTTCCGCTATAGAACAGAGAAGTTTACGCTAACGTCTGTATTTTTTTTGGTCTCATTCAAGAGAGATTGGTAATGTTTCACAAATTAAACGTAACTAGGTGTACTGGATGTAAAATGTAACTATAAATGTAAATGTAACTTTAATTAGATAAAAAGCATGAGATTCTGTTCATCCCTGTTGTATTTTTCTCCTTAAGTGAACAGTTGTTTTATAAGAGTACACATTTTTCTTTGTTTATTATTTGAAGCGAGATAAGACAAGTCGCTGTGAATGCACTGTTACTATAGAAACTAAGAAAAACCATTAAGCGTTTGCTACAAAGTGCTGACACTGGAGACTCCTTCCATAAAATGTTTAAGGACACCATTTTTATAAACGATTACGAAAAAGTTTTTCTTTGTTAAATAACTTTTTTCCAATCTGTGTAAGCTGTTACTATAGAAACGATAACGTATTAGAACGAGCGTGTTAATAAAGACCCGTGATTTGCAGCTGCACTACTGTCAGAGCTGCTGATTTAGGAAGTAAGTCAACACCACCTGACCATGCAGAATGGAGAATTGTAGCATGGTACATGGAGCATGGTAATTAACTCAATATCAGATGTTATACATACAAAATATACAATACAGTACAAATATACAACATATAGTTTGAAAATAAAATGGTGTGTATTGAATTCTTTTATACATCTTAAGAAAATTTCATCAGTTACATGTTTTGTTTTCTAATTCAAGCTGAAGTGTGAGCGAGGAAAAGCCGAGACAGTGCTGCAGCTTCCACAGGATTAGCTCCGAGTCTAATGACAGAGACTGAGGCGAGATTTTATACATTTTATATTGAAAGTGCCGATGTTATTCAAATGCCTCCGTCCTGGCAGTCATAAAGTGAATGAGGGAATTCTGTTTTTAATGTCTATTCAACTGCAACCTCATCCATCAAAGCTGCTTACATTATCATGCTCCTAGCAGAGCTGAAAAAAACAAGAAAAGATATTCTGTACAGGGATTTCACAAACCGCTGGTCACTACAATGTAGCAACTAGTGAATAATGAATAGTTACAGCAAAAAATGGTGCCTCGGATATTGGAGAAAACATATCGGATGTCGATTCCTGTAAGAAATGGCAATTAGATTTGAAAAAGAAATGTATTTTTGGAACTGGAAACATTTACACCTAAAGAATCTTGACTGATTTTCTTCATAGGATTGATTTCATTATATACTTTAATATTTATTATATTTACAGTATACGTTATTTTTGTGTGCAGAAGTTTAACTGTGAAGTATTTCAATTAAAAAAGGAACATTTTAAAGCTTAGTAGTTTTTAAAGAAAATGATATTTTAAAAAAGTGGTATCTATAAGCCATCTCGATTAATTACATAAAGCTGTAACTTTATGTTTACTGGATTGTAGCAACATGACAAGCTGCATTTTTTTCTCTTATTAGCATAAAAGAGAGAAAAACCGAGAAGTTGATGAGGGAACGATGTTTATAGCAGCTATAACAAGCAGTAAAAGGAACTAACCTCTGTCAGAGATGTTCCTTAGCATTAAATATTAACTATAAATAGACAAGAAATATAATCATTGGAAAATTGTTCCAATGTTCCATTGTTCCAAAAAAAAAAAACTGCAATCAGACACTTCAGGATGTGCTGTTATAGGAAAATAATCAACTTCTCCGTGGCAACCGTAACTCTGCTTCATCACACCACCATGACATTGATTATTTTCCTATAACAGCACGACATGGAGTGTTTTATTCCTTAGGTAGTGTGCATGTTCAGGCTTGTCATGATTAGAAAATTTTATTTCTAGAATAATTATGATATAAAGTGGCAGCTGGTTGTGAAATTGGATGTGTGCGCTCTCAGTGGTCTTACGTGTATAGAATAAATTCACATAAATAAAAAAAAACTCATTTCCGGATGGGAAAGATAGAGTGAGATTTTGGAAAGTCAATAGACAAATCCATAAAAAAAAGGAAAAAATATACACCATGTGACCTCAGAACGAGATAGTTAAGAGTCAAAGCATTTACTCAGCAGAGGAAAGACTAGTGCAGTGTGACTGTGTGTGTGTGTGTGTGTAATATTTCCATTCCACCTTGAAGGATATTTCACACTCCCTCTCTCCTAGGTTTTTTAGTTTTTTTCATGGATGGAGATATCGATCCATCACATCTGAACTCGAGTCTCAGGTATAACTGATCAGCTCTCTCAGTCGGAAAGCTCTCCCGCTTCCAGCTCTTTCAGGACAACAGCTGGAGATAACCTTGAGTGTGTTTCTCTGAGATATCAGCTCTCTGTGGACTATGGTGAAATTTAAAAAACGAAAAACACAGTTTGAGGAGTTATCATTGCAAATTGACCCATCTCGAGCTCCGCCTTTGCTTGGTTACTGTTGCTATCCAGAACAAGCCTCAGAGAAAATGTAGGCTGGAGTGCTTGAGATAAACAACTATCCCAAAGCATGAGAGAAATCAGTTTTACATCTCAGGAAAGATTTCAGGTAGAAAGAAGGCAGCAGACTAGCAAGATAACTTTTGGCATGCCAGCTATAACTTAGCTATGACTGGTGGTATAATTTTTGTACATTATTTAGTCAACTAAACAGCAGATAAAATAACTTACCTTATAGCCGACAGAAGTGTCGTTGCTTATGGTGTGTGTTTATCTGACGATGAGTTCTACCGTATAGACATGTTTTAATTAGTTTTCAGCTTTGGAAACAGGTACAAGCATTTTGTCTGGTGTTGTTTTGTACTGCGTCCTGCATGTCTTTGGGCCATATCTGTGGCTTCAGGTTGTTAATACGTCAATGTGAAAAGCTGGTGCACCTGCCGAGAACCTGACCAAGATAATGGCAGATAGCAACAGTTGCTAAGCAGTGATTAGTGGGTCAATAAAATGAGGCACGGCTCAGGATTAATTAGAATATCCACATGCCAAGCATTTTGTACAGATAGTTACAAATGGTTAAGGTTATGGCTCTAGGCAGGGTTAGCGCATGTAGCTGTTCTTACAGCTTTATTTGTATATAATCCAACAAATTCACCCCAAAATTGTACCACATTTCCAGATATTCACGAGACGATCTCTTCACCTGTTAGAAATTGTGTGAGATTTTTGTGTGAGCTATTTTGAAAGGCTAAGTAGTTCCATCCAGGGAAAAAATCTAGTAGTTAGTATAAACTTTTTTTTTTAAGTAAATGGTTAATAGTACATCATTTTAAGAACAGACAGACCTTTTATCAGAGGTTGCATTATAGTAAATCTTTATCAGTCACCCAGACAGACAGGGTTGTAAAAATTGTCATAGTCTATTGTTATCCACCTTTTTTCATTTGCAATTTGATCAATTTGCAAATGTTTTTATGAATTAAAATTTTTAATGAACTTCAAAAACTTCTGGTGAGATAGTGAACAATGGCTGCAGATACAGCACACAGTCACTACAGAGTTCCTAAATGCACGGAAAATTGGAGCAAACATTTGTACTCGAATATTCACTCATTTCTCATGTGCCTGTGAGGAAGAAATGGCACAGGGTGAGGACGAGCATATTAAAATGTAGCGCATACGTCTGTACATTTCAAAGAATGTGACTACTCGTACACCACTGCCTGTAAATGCTTAAAACATGAGGCATTATCTTCATGATTTGAAGATTTGAATGGACAGATCAAACGTCTGTTGCTTGACGGAATTGTTTTTTTTTTTTTTTTTGACAACGTCAGAAAACCTAGCAGTCTGTGCAGGACCTACTCCTGCTACAGACCCCAACTACAATTCCAATTATCCTCTAGATAAGAGACCTTTTTTTTTGGCCAACGCTACCTAGCTAGTTCACTGGTTTTGTGTTCATTAGCAACTGTGCCAGGACATCAATTTAAACAAGCTAGCTAGCCAAGTGTGAAAAATGTAGCTAGCTATTTACTGCTTACCTTGATCCGGAATATACCTTTAATAGACTGTTCGGATTCGCTGTCACGCATGCATTTCAGTACTTAAACAATTTTCAAAGTAGCACTATTCCTATGTAGCATTTGTACTACGCTTCTATTCATACAGTTTGATATTACTAATGTGACTGCACTGCTTCAGACCATTTGTTTTGCTGATGGTGACTGAATGGGTCCAGGTGTCTCTGTATCACTAATCCCACTAATACCACATGTCCAGCTCTTTATTACTAGTGTACTATTATTTATTGCTAATGTATTAATATTTATTATGAGTGTACAAATAGCACAATTAAGTGTTTATTACTAGCACACCATTGCTTTTTTAATACTAGCATACTGTTGCTTACTTATACTTAGTGTATTATAACTTATTCATTACTAAGGAACCATTGGTTATACCTATTGCTACAGTACTACTGTTTATTATCATTATTATTATTATTATTATTATTATTATTATTATTATTGTACCATTTATCATTTATCACTGGTGTAGTAGTATTTATTGCTAGTCCAGTATTACTCATTTATGGCCAGTGTAGTATTATTTATTTATTCCTAGTGTAGTATGATTTGTTACTAGTGTAGTAATACTTATTTATCACTAGTGTAGTATTATTTATTTATGTTGTATCATTTATTGCTAGTGTATTTATTTTTTAGTTTGTTCAGTTGAAGTTATGTAATCCTTGTTTTGTTGACACTCTTTATCTGACCAAGGACAATCATGACATGTCAGTGTGCTCTCTTAAAAATAAATAAATAAATAAACAGCTTTTCTTCCTCCACCATTATCACAGTGATGCTGTTATCGACCTATGAGAGCGCATCACCTCATCTAATCCACCATCAGACACGTATTGACATTACATCTCCACATTAAAACAGAAAATCATAGCCTTTTACTCTGGATGCTTGCTGTGACCAAAATGCCAATATCTCTCGGCTATGCATAATGGCGTGTTCAGGGTCGTCCTCCCTCCTAATCATGATGGTGACCTATCAGCACCTGCCATTATACTGAACACCATTCTCTCTTTCACCATGGCTTCTTGCGTAGGCTGCGCTAATGTCTCGGCTTTTCAGATAAAGAGTGAATGAGTGTTATTAAACTGCCGACATTAGAATAATATTAAACTCTTTATAGCTCATGTTCTCTAATACAACACAGCTGTGACAGGATACAAAGGCGTTTTGTCCCATCTCTTGGTTGGTTTTTATCTTGTCTAGTGGTTTGTCAGCGTTATTGAAGCCCAAGCGGGTCTGAATGAAAACACATTAGCATATGAGACTGGAATTGTACCAAAAAAAAAAAAAAAAAAAGTATGATAAGTGTAACTCACATCACAGACATCACAGTTTTTTAGGATGTAATATCTGCTTTCCATTTTCATTTAATGCATATAAGAGCATTTTGTTAGCCTTCAGCAGTTGATGAGAACATGCTATACATTTTTCTGACTCTTTTAAACCATAATTCAAGTACATTGGAAATAATATTAGCGTGATTGATCTATACTAGTGTAAACCATTTACGGTCATTATAAACAAGCTGCTATTTTTAATCGAGGCCATTTGTTTTTTTTTTTTGTTTTTTTTTGTTTTTAATTACATTTTTTATTACAAGTCTGAACTCTAGGGGCTCATACTGACTGAGGTTTATAACAGTTTATTGTATTAAATGACATTTGGATTTTCACTGAATAAATCTGGACAGAACACCACCAGGCCCAGCTGGTATAAACAGGCCAGCAGGGCTAAGCCCATTTGTTCCACGCTTTTATCCAAAGTGACTTACAACTGAGGCAGGATACAACTGAGCAGTTAAACATTAAAGGGTCTTGCTCAAGGACCCACCTGTGGCAGCTTGGCAGTGCTGGGATTTGAACTCACAAGCTTCTGATCTATAGCCCAAAGCCTCAACCACTGAGCTACCACTTTCAACAAGAAAGAGACATACAAAGCCGCAATTTGTGGCTTACACAGCTTACAGTGGATTATTTTTTACTTTATGGAACCAAGCACAACAGCACTACCAAAGGTCATAAGTAAAAATACACAATAATATGAAGTCTGTAGAACCTATCATTAGCAGTCATGTCATCAGCAGTGATGACTTATGATACATCCATAACATGTCATCAGCAGTGATTATGAAGGAGCATGTGAAATATAAATGGCAGAAATGCAAGTTTTGTGTGGTTGCTATTTGGAAGAGACACGGCATGATTACACACTAGAAACACTTAAAAAAGGAAATAAGGAATGGTTTTGCCTTCCACTTCTTCAATAAGTGTGCTCATGAGTGAGTAATAGTTGTGTAATAGGTTTATGCCTGTGATGAGACCCTGTTTGAATCGAGCCCTGGTGTGTTTTCCTCTCTCGGGCGCGGACCAAAACAACCAGCCCGTGACCATCTGAGTGAGTTGATCGGTTTAATTGCAGTGAGAAAGCGGTTCAATCCAAATACAGGAAGTGAACCAAACATTCCGTGTGTGTTGGGTTGCGTGCGACGTTTTGGTGTTGAATGTCAGCTGATAAAATTAACTGCAATGCCCAAATGAGCCAAGGTTTTGCGGAAATGTGATGTGTTCTGGAGATTTGGACAATAAGCAAAACAAACAAAATAATTAAAATAGTCACTTCTATAATTATCAACTAATATTCTGAGCACAATTCCATGCTGTCTGTGCTGATGATTTCTAAGTACACTTGGCAAAGTTTTTTTCAGTCATTGTATTTCTGACCAATGAATGAGGGAGTTCTATGCATGCATTTTCAGCCCTACACACCTCTCAGCCAACATTTTTTTTTGCTTTTTGGTTTGTTTAATTATGTGCAGTGGGAAAACAAACCAAACCAGATACCAAACAGACCAAAAGTAAACAGTATTTCACTGTGATTCGGACTCAGCAACCAGACTGATGGTGCCCTAAGTCTCATATTAAAACGCAGAGGTACAGATAGTACAGATAGTAGAATTTTTGCACTCGTCCCATTCAGTATCGTGCTCAGCCATCACTGAACACCACCGCTCACTGCCAGTATATTAACCCAAGTCTTATCCTCTCCTTCGGAATTCAAGTACTGACTCTTTTCTGTTAGTCTGTATTAATACATTTATTTAGATAACAAGCTTGTCACTTTTTGGGGTTTATTTATGTTAGCTACCATTTTTTTTTAAAGCTTATAGATAAGCTTTAGATAAGATTTTTAGGCAAACAAAAACACGGGGCCGCACATTGAAACTTTCACTTGTGTGGTGGGCTAGCTAATGCATTTGTGCATTTCTCTACATCTGATAATGATGTAAAATATCCTTATCAGGACTCCCGAGTGGCGCAAAAGCAAAGTATTTGATGATGCCACAGCCATCCATGGCCAGAAGTAAGTAAAGTAAAGAGTACAGTAAAGTACAATTGTCTGTGCTGTCTGATAGGGAGGGACAGCGTTACTGTCTCCCCTTTTGCGTTCGTGAGCTCCTATATGTGGAAGAGGGCAGATAGCGCTCTCCTTTAAGTGTTCAGCTGTCCTTCGATTTAGCATGAGCAGCAGTTTGGAAAGATGAAGTGGCTTCACATGTCTTAAAGGTAGCACATTCTAGCCCTCACTTTCCCTGATTGGGATCCTTATTAAATGTTTGTCTTCATATTAGCATAACATACACTGTGCTATTTGAAGTCGGTGTTTGCTTTGTAGGGAAAAGGGTGTGTGTTGGGACACATTCACAGTGGACTGATGCTGGCAAGACATTTGTGATGGAATGTGACTGTATAGTCATAAAATCATAAGAAGCCTGTGTAAAGTACAAAAACCTTTCCTTGAACTGCAAATTCAGTACCTCTGTATATGTGGCTGCACACCAATAAAACGCTTTCAGACATGCATGTGACACAAATTCTGATCACTTAGCAGAGATCTGACGTTTCGACAACACAAAAGGCAGTGTAGTTATTGGTTCTGTTGATTTTACCCCATGCCGCCTTTTCACCCTGTGGTATGCTAATAAATGTTTTTTTCAAATACTTCACTGGAGAGAGTAATGCATATTATGCCATTTTGGTCACAGAGTTAGAAATGAATCACTGAAACAGCCTCTTGGAGGACAAAGAAGAGAATTATGTATGATTTACAGCAAGCTGCTGTAATCATTTAAAAAGCTTTTTGTTGCTGCACTACTGAAAACTACAAATTGTTGCAGATATAAATAACCCGGTAGGACTAAGTGCCTCCTGTCTTTCAATATAAGAAACATCAATATAAGGGTTCATTTTTGGCATCTATATCAGATTATTAGCAGATAATAAATGTCTTAAAGTGGATTATTTTGGATTTTTTGTGGAACAAAGTGCAACAGCACCACCAAAATAATTAAATAAATAAATACACAGAATGTTATTACAGGGCAAGGCTGGGCTGATTTCTTTCTAGCCCAGACTGTAGATTCATTCAGTTTTATTACACAGAGTGACACGCCTCCTAGATTTGAGCTCCATTTGTGAACAAAGTGTTTTTTTTCCCCAAAGGACAAATTGAAAGTAGATAGACTAAACACACACATTAGTGCTTTGTCACAAATGCAGTTTAACATGATCCGTGCAACTCTGCCTGCTAATGTGGAATACATTCCCTGGTTGCTGCTTTATCTATGGCTCAGTGGGTTCAGAGTGAAAATCATTTATTCACCCATCCACATCGATGGGGTCGAGGTCAACACATCCACACTGATCAAAAAGGCACAACAGCACCTTTACTTCCTTAGGAAACTGAGGAAAGTTCACTTATCCCCCCAGATACTACTGAACTTTTACTGCTGCACTATTGAAAACGTCTTAACAAACTGCATCACAGTGTGGTACAGCAACTGCACTGTCTCAGCTCAGAAGACCGTCCAGCGGGTGGTGAAAACTGCTCAGTACATCACTGGAGTCCAGCTACCTTCCATCAAAGACAATCACCACAAACTCTGCTGACGGAGGGTGAGAAGTATAATCAAAGACACCTCTCACCCCAACCATGGTCTTTTTACTCCTCTACCATCTGGGAAACGTTTGTGGACACCTGACCATCACGCCCATATCTGGATCTTCTCCAAACTGTATGCTCTATATATAGTCTCTGTATGCTGTAGCATTACATTTTTGTAAAGACATGGGGGCAGTCGTGGCCTAATGGTTAGAGAGTCGGACTTGTAACCCGAAGGTGAACCTGAAGGTCGTGGGTTCGAGTCTCAGCAGGGATTGTAGGTGGGTGGCGTGAATGACCAGCGCTCTCTTCCGCCCTCAATACCACAACTGAGGTGAGTCAGTTACATAGAATCCATGCAAGGCACGGAACCCCCAACAAGCAAAAAAGGCTGCCCACTGCTCCGGGTGTGTGTGTGTGTGTGTGTGTGTGTGTGTGTGTGTGAAATCGAGCTCCATGAAGACATGGTTTGCTAAGTGTGGTGTGGAGGAACTCGCGTGGCCTGCATAGAGCCCTAACCTCAAACCCACTGAACACCTTTGGAATGCCATATGCTATGTGCTATTTTGGACATATTGCTATTTGCACTTCTGGTTAGATGCTAACTGCATTTCATTGCCTCTTTACTCGTACTCTTCACAATGACAGTAAAGTTGAATCTAATCTAATCTATGTCACTGAGATGTTAGTTTTCAATAGGACCAAATAAAAACATGGTGTTTTCTTTGCTATTAGAGCTGGTGTGCTTTTAACATGTCAGTTGGTTCTAAATCAAGATGAGTGGACGTGGCTTCACAGAAAGTGACCTGAACATTAATCTCATTTTGGAGACTTGTGTCAATCAATTTCACGGGCTGATAGAGGTAGAGCACACACACACACACACACACACGCACTTTACTGAGCTTCATCAGTAAGGATTTGGGGAAGTCATTCTCCTTTGCTTATCGTCACTTCATACCACTAGAATAGAAATTGTGTTGGCCTGAAGGTAGATAGACAGAGCATTTATACAGACATATTGGCTTTAATGCTGGTGTGAGTGTGTATTAAAATAGCACCTTAAGGCATCCCAGTGATATGCTGTTCTAATCGCTCAACTCTCAGAACAGCTATGAGGAAGTGAAGTGTAGATATATGCTGATTGCAACATAAGCTTATTACATCAGGTAATTTTTACATTTAAATTTTTACTCATTTGGCTGATGCAT
Source organism: Pangasius sanitwongsei (assembly GCA_037576675.1). NCBI lineage: Eukaryota > Metazoa > Chordata > Actinopteri > Siluriformes > Pangasiidae > Pangasius > Pangasius sanitwongsei. The sequence continues at coordinate 3,308,029 of CM075012.1, forward strand.
TTATCCTAAAAGACTTACAGCTGAGACATGGTACAATCAATCATTTGAGGGATAAGGGTCTTGCTAGAGTGGTAGGTACTGAGATTTAAACTCAACCTTCTAATTGGGAGCCTAAAGCCTTAAACACTGATCCACCAAGGGATCTTATACCACAGCACTGTTGAATTCTCTGATTAGTCAGACGATGTTGATCGAATAAGGAATAAAACCTTTGGGGCCAAAGTGGACCTACTGTGAAAATCCCAGAGTTTATTATTTTTCTATAACAACATTGAGAGTGTTTTGTTCCTCTTATACCATTTCATTTGTCAATTATTATATTTTCACTATATATTAATGTTTTTTGTACCCTTTAACTGTTTATAAAATTATATGTAACTTTACATTAATGTCGTGCACATCTGCAAGACAAGTTAGTTCCTGTTATCACTTACATTATAGCAGCTATAAACAGTCGTTCCCTCACCAGCCTCATGTTTTTTTTCTCTCTCTTGAAGTTAATAAGACAAAAAACAGCGTACAAGTCCCAATAAATGAGCTGTTACTATAGAAACCATAGTAATGTTTGAAAGAGTGCGGTAATATAAACCTGTGATTTGATTTACAGCTGGAACTACTGTCAGAGCTGCTGTTATAGAAAATTAATCAACACCTTCTGACCAATTAGAATTGAGAATGCAGCAGTGCTGTGGTGTAATTTCCTGTACCAGCAGCTCTGACAGTAGTTCCAGTTGTAATTCAAATCACAGGTTTATATTAATGCATCGTTCTAATACATCATTTCTATAGCAACAGCAGACGCTCCATTTAAACAGATTGAAATATGTTATCATTGTCATGGTGAAATTTTCTGTAAGGAGGCATTTATTTAACATTTTTAGAAGGAGTCTCGAGTGCCAGTCATATTTAACAGTCAGGGGTAAAGTTGTAACTTTAAGTTTTCCAACACAAGAATTAATGCTTTGCGTTTTCTTGCAAAAGGAACAAAATTCCGAATTACAGAACCACATGTGGACAAAACAAAACCCTGAAAAAGGTCAACCATAGAAACTGAATCTAACTCGAATGGTAGTGTTATATAAGGTGTGTGTGAGTGAGTGTGTGTTTTAACATCAGGATCAGCTGTATTAGTATTGAAAGTGTGTAATAACCAAGGTGCATGTTATGCTTTATTAATGTTGTGTACCCTTATTGTGATTCAGGCGTGCCCTTACAGCATAGTGAGGAGAAATCTCTGACCTCCCCAACTCCTTCTCTCTTGTATAGCTTGCAGACCTGAGGTACATACACTAATAAATACACACAGCCTATACACTGACTACTTACCCTGTACTTTATACAACACATACACACACACGCCTTCTTTCTCACCCTCAAGCGCCCAGGACACCGTAAACTTTGTTTCTTCCTGTCATTTCCAGTGAATATGGTATCTGTCAGTCATCAGATTTAAGTATTATTGCTAGTGATGCACTGAAATGAAAATCTTGGATGAAACCAAAATTGAAATTTAGAGAACTCTGGTGCAAAAACTAAATAGTAGATTTTTGTAATTTTGCATAAATTGTAATCATTTACTTGTATTTGTCTGTAAATGCATTAATTAACAGTATTAATCGAGATAAAAAAAAAACTATAGGTGTAATAAATCAGAAGGAAGGTGGATGCGAGTGCAGATAAGCTTTATTAAATAAACAATTAACAAATACAGGCAAGGAAAGAACTAAAAACTATAACAAAGCACTAGACCAAGGCAAGGCTTGGAAAACTCAACATTAATGCAAGCTACTCACAATACAAACAGAGCAGTGTAACAGTAATGCTGAGCAACTATGGAGGGAAAAGACAGAATCTTATCTGGGGCAGCTAATCAGGGGAACACGGAACAGGTGTGCACAAACACAGGAAGTGATACAGACAACAGAAGATTAAAATATGCAACTGAGGGTGCTCTCTGGTGGGGTTTTTTTTGTGTCTGTGTATGTGTGTGTTGGGAATGGGAGGGGAATGGCTGCACTGGTATGGGGATTGACCATGATAGATGTTCAGTAGGGTGATGGATTTTATTTTTGACAAGGCTGTGCTGTGAATGAATGAATGTTGTCAGGCACAGGCAGGGATTTGGATGCAAGTGCAGGAATTTATTGAGAATAAGAGTGTAATGCAGTGTCTGTATCAGTATCTGTGTGTGTGTGTGTGTGTGTGTGTGTGTGTGTGTGTGTGTGTGTGTATATATATATATATATATATATATTTTTTAATAGATATGTGGACATGACTATTTTTAATCCCACAGACATGGATATTACTTTTGTTTGTACCTGTCTGTGATATTTTCTAACAAATTTCCTCAAAATGTAAACAAATTTAGCTTAATTTAACCTGCCCCAACCCTGACCAGGCAGTTACTAAGGATGAATGAATGAACGCTGTGCATGCATCATTCACATTTGTGTTAATGAATATGGTCTTTCTTTGTCCCTTGAGCTTCATATCTGACCGCTCGCCTACATTTGTCTACTCTTGACCAGCACGAGAGTATTAATATAAACTGGTGATTTGCAGCTGCACTATTGTCAGAGCTGACCAATCAGAATTGAGGATTTGACAGTGCTGTGCTATAAAACATATATATAACATGTAAGACGTACAGTATATGTTATGAACCTGGGATGTTGTACAGGTGGTGAATCAAACCTGTAGTGGACAAAATCCCTGGACTTAAGATGTATGACATTCAATCTAGCTACACTATATTACCAAAAGTATTCGGTCACCCATCCAAATGATCAGAATCAGGTGTCCTAATCACTTGGCCT
>CM075012.1:3320889-3359602 GCA_037576675.1 Pangasius sanitwongsei
GTGACCATTCAGGGCTAACCCACAACCCAGCCCAGTGACCATTCAGGGCTAACCCACAACCCAGCCCAGTGACCATTCAGGGCTAACCCACAACCCAGCCCAGTGACCATTAGAAGCTAACAAAAAAACAACCCAGTGGCCATTTGGAATGAACCTAAAAACAAGTCCTAAGGAGCTACCCCCAAAACCAGTCCAGTGATTTTCTGAACCAACCCAACAACCAGCCCAAAGGCCATTTGGCACTAACCCACAAACCAGCCCAATGATCAACAACATCATATTTATTCATTCATCTTCAGTAAGCAATTTATCCTGGTCAGAGTCATGGTGGATCCGGAGCCTATCTAAGGAAACACTGGAAGCAAGGCAGGAATTCACTCTGGATCGGATATATATATATGATGATATTTAAAATGTAACATTGTACTGTACTGCCTCGTGAGGATTTGGGTATTCAAAGCAATGCTGCCAACCCTATGTGGACTTTGAGGAAGACAACAACCTCCAAATTAATATACACATAAAATTCTACATGACTATACATAAATGCAGAAAGGACATTGTTCTATCACACTCTCCAGTGTCACCCAAATGAGGATGGGTTCCCTTTTGAGTCTGGTTCCTCTCAAAGTTTCTTCCTCATATCATCTAAGGGAGTTTTTCCTTGCCACAGTCGCCTCAGTCGCCTCAGACTTGCTCACTAGGGATAATTTTGTCTAACATCTAGGACTGCTTGCATGTTTTTCTGTTTCTTATGTTCTGTAAAGCAGCTTTGAGACAATGTTCATTGTTAAAAGTGCTATACAAATAAAATTGAATTGAATATATTTTAATGACACAGTGTTAAAGTCATGTCCTTTCATCAAGGCCTTAAAACACGCTTGTATTATTACATACGTATCTGGGGTGTTGCTATAGAATGTAAAAAGGTAGGTGCATCAGTGGGACATTCGTCACTATGAGCACTTAACTAAAGCGCTATAATAACATTCCCTGTTGAATTACATGAGACTATAAACACGCTTGACCGTGATACTTTGACCCCTTAGTGTAAATAATTAATACTCAGACTGCACCTAATCCATTTCTTCCAGAAGGTCTTTCCAACTCTTGGGTGGTCTGCTATTACATAGTCGTGATCTCTTTTTATACCCCACACACACATACACACACACCCACACACACACAGTTTAGCACTTTGCGAGGTACAGAGTGCCAGCATGAGCATCAGAGCAAACTGATGATGACAGGGTGCTGGCAGTGGAGGAGAAGGAGATGACTGAAAAGCATGGACGAGAGAATAAGTATTGATTCCATTCGAGCCCCATTCCTGGGAAGCAATCAGACACTGGCGCAGGTCAGTCAGGAGGAGGACGGAGGTGTACATGAAAGAAAAAAAAAAAAGAGATACGAGATTAAAATAGTTACACATACAAGACATGGCACATGTGTGGCGACCTCCGAGTTTAGTTACCTCCAGTCTGGTCACGCCCAAAAGTGAAAAGGCAGAAAGTGTGTGTGTGTGTGTGTGTGTGTGTGCTGATGATAAAAATTCAGTTTCTCGCTTGACTGAACAGTCAGCAGATATATTTGGCAGAAATATTCTACAGTCATTGGTGAGTTATACACGTCCTTATCACCGAGCTCTTGTGTTTGCACTTCACGCACTCCAGGTTAGTAAGAACTGCAGTAAAGACATGTGCATTAACCTTCTTCATGCCATAGTGCTGTTTGAATTCTGGATTCGGATTATTTTGTTTGATTAATCATCTGTAATCTGACAGTAGTGCAGCTGCAAATCACAGGTTTATATTAATGCGCCCGTTGTTGGAAAGCAATCAGTGTCAGGGTGGTCACAGTAACAACCACATCACACCTCCCCTTCGTTGATTTCTTTCCTATAGCAGCACACCCTCAAGTGTTTTATTCCTTTCATGATCTATTAGGCATTGTACTTGTGTCATTTTGTCTTAAAAACATAACCTTTCATGGAATTTTGTTTGAGGAAAAAAAAAAGGAAATAAAATCCTAGTGCAGCACCTGTAAAGGAAGGAATTACCCCAACTTCCCATCTAGAACTAATCCCCTCTGAATAGGGCTTTAGTCAGAGCAGGCTAGTGAAGCACAATGCATGTCTCTGTGGAATATAACCAACCATGACTAAAGGACTTTGTGAATCTTTTTTTGACAGGATAAAATGGAAAATAAGAACAGGAAGCACTTCATATTTCATTTTGTGTGGCTGTGACAGTGTTAGGAAGGTAATGATGACTTCATACACTAAACACTTCTTGGCTGATCTCCTATAAGTGGGAAGTTGTTTAAATGTGATTTTTTTTTCACCTCATAATTTAGCATAGCAAAAGAAAAGAAAGTTAGTTGTAGGTATATAAGTAACAGAGTATTTGTGTTTAAATGCAGATTCTCAGAATCATAATAGCAGCCCAGCAGTCACTAGTTTAATTTAGAGCTCCACAATGTATCGATTATTGTATTGAATCTTTTATTGTTTGAAATGTTAATATATTAAGGCAAGACACAAGGTCGTGTCAATCATTTTTCAGATTTTTGGATAGATTGCATCTAAAACATGTCTTAAACTGTAGTTATAAAAGTATAAACAAATATTTAATTGAATTTGTGCACTTACAACCATAACATTATCTGAACCTTAGCAGCTTTTGAGTAGGATTTAAACTCCGCCCACTTCAATCACATCATGTCATATATTTATTTGATATATTTTAATTATTTGATATATTTTAATATATCATATATTATTTGATATATTTTAATTCAATTTTTACATTTTCCATATAAACCTGTAATCTATGCTAACTAGAGTAGAAACTCATTTAACCACATCTTATTAGATCTTATATTGAAAAATGGCATAAAATTATTTTATAATAATGTATAGTATATTCTTGATTAAACAATATAGAAATCATTTTCTCACAAACTTTTCTCTTGAGACCATCTTCACAGTGAAATAAATATTTTAATTCTGACAACATTAAAATCTGTGGTTTTATTACGTATTTAATTTAATGCAGAATTGATTAGATGAAGTGTCATGAATAGATATATTTTTTTAAAGTTTCAATATTAAAAAACTCAAAAGAATATCAGCAATCAACTCACTCACAAAGACTGATTTTGATATCCCTTGTTTTAAAAAAAAAATACACTATTCACCTGTAGTGTCTTGGCTTAAATAATTGTATTATATATTATATAACGACATGTACATCATATCTTCTCAGAAGGAGAGATACGGATTCTCCAGATGTGTTTGGATGAATCACACAAACCAACAGATAGATATTTCTGGTCTAAATAATACATATCACAACTGCACATAAATTGTAACACAACTGCACTTTGTAGCAATAAAACGGCAATATGATATGTTATCCATGTGGTGCAGGCCTCATTTGATCTCAGCTCACAGTGCTTAATGTCAGGCTGATCCAGGCAGACCGGCTCGGTAGTTGGTTAATGTGCCATATGTTGCTTTGGACAAAAACAAATTTGAATACGTGAAGCACTGCATGCTAGGAACAGAGCTGACTTGGCATATGAAGGTAAGAAATTTACACCTAAATAAATAGAATTCAGTGTTATTGTTCACAGCCAGAGAAGCAGAGAAGAAACACACAGACAGAGAGGAAAGGTGTTAACACCCAATCTGTATCGCAGTAATGAACATATGGAAATGGGCATTAGTCTGGTTTCATCATCTATTCTAAACAAAAATGAGGCTACTTATGTTTTTTTGTCTGGATTGGTTTTTGTGCTTATATGAAAAAGCAACTCACATGAGACACCGTAACAACGCTCTTACCAGCTTAACCCCCCAACCTGCAGCCTGATTGGTCAGGAAGTAATGTTTGAAGTAATGGTTGAACTCATTTGGTGCTTTTGTGGAAAAGCTGAACTTTTCTCCAGCTTTCGGGAGCTCTGCTGTGACCAAAAAGTGCTGGCGGCAACGCTTTTTAATAAGTGGCCGCTTTTATAAAGAGCTGCTGCTGGCTGAGAAAAAAATGCCTAGTGTGAAAGCATATCAAAAGAGGGTCGGTACTGTTTTTCTGCACCCTTGTCGTCTTGCTCTATCCAATTCCCTGAGGTTAAATACCTCTGCCGTCTTGAGCGCTGTTACTTTATCAGCTTTTTTTCAATGCTGAAAGAAGTGCTCAGTGTAGCCTCAGATTCCTGTTCTTGGCAGACAGAAGTGAAAGTTCTGCTGTTGTAGCTCATCTGCCTTGAGGTTCAATGGTTTTTGACATGCTTTTCTGCTCACCATGTTTGTACCAAGTGGTTATTTGAGTTACCGTAGCCATCCTGTCAGCTCAAACCAGTCTGTCCATTCTCCTCTCATCAACAAGGCATTTTTGGCCACAGAATTGGATGGGTTTGTGTGTTTTCTTTATTTTTTGCACCATTCTGTGTAATTCGTAGACACCGTTGTGTGTAAAAATCCCAGCAGATTAGCAGTTTCTGAAAGACTCAAATATCAACAACCATGCCATGCTCAAATCACATTTTTTTTTCCATTGCATGATGCAGCGTGCATGATTTCATGACATGACTGGCTGATTGGATAATTCCATCAATGGGCAAGCGTATAGGTGTTCCTAATAAAGTGGTTGGTGAGTGTATGTACTGGCTTATTTGTGTCTGCAGTGCCAAGAATCTCGTACACTACTTAGTGCTATCATCAGTATCGATCTCGAAACTCTGCTGAAGTCCTGACATTTGTCAGGGAACCCCAAAGTGCTTTTGTGTGTGTGTGTGTGTGTGTGTGTGTGTGTGTGTGTGAATTCTGCTGATGCTGCTGCGAACAGAACACCACTGCATGCTGACATTTAGGCTTCAATCCCCCAGTGAGGCTCACACACGTCCCAGCATGCTTTACTGCGGGATATCAGACTCCCATATGTACGCAGACGCGCACACACACAACCAACTACATGTGCACACACAATAAAACACATGAATATGAACACATGCGCACACAGGTGGTTGAACATGTAGGTTTAATATGGCTTAACACTATCTACTATATAGTGTATATGTTAAGGAAATATTTGTTATAATGGTATTTTGTGTGTGTGTGTGTGTTTGTGTGGTTGTTCTTGTCTTTTATGTATATGAGTGTGTACTTGTGTGTGTGTGTGTGTGTGTGTGTGTGTGTGTGTATAACAGTGTGTGCATGTGTGTTTGTAAAAGTCAGTCCCTCCATACAGTTCGGTCCACGTCACTAATGGTTACCATAGCAACCCTTGTCCAATCACCCGCGGAATTCCGACTCTGATTAAACTCTCATGTCCAGGATCACCCAGTCTGTCTGTCTTTTTCTTCATCCATCTATTCTCTCTCTGTCTCACATGATCTCTCACTCTGTCTCTGTCTCTCTCTCTCTTTCTGTCTCCTTCTCCCTGAGCCTTCACCTTTCCCTTTCTTTCCCGTCTTTCTTCTTGTCTCTATTCTGTCCATTTCTGTTTTCTGTTTTTGTCTGTCTGTATCTCTGTCTCCCTTTCTGTCCCTTTCTCTATCTCTCTTCCACACTAAGTCATTCCGACTTATTTTCTTCATCCCTTTTGAGCAAAATCTCACTCACTTGTGTGTGTGTGTGTGTGTGTGCGTGTGTGTGAGCGTGCGTGCGTGTGTATGTGCGTGCGTGTGTATACGTTTGTGTGTGCACAATTGTAATCTGAAGCGATGATAGCCTCATATCACCTCCTGCTTCCTTTCATCTCTTTCCTCAGTGATTGACCCTCTTTAAAAGAGAGAGAGAGAGATCAGAGCATGAACGATAGAGTGAGTGTATCTAGAGAAAGAGAAACGTGAGAGAACAGAGAGATGAGCAAACGCATTCTTCGCTGGAAGGTCATCACTCTTAGGTCATTTCTTTCACACCTGCGCCAAAAAACACTGTTTGCTGCCCTGCCTATGTTTAGCCACGAAGCTCTCATTGTTACTGGCAGTGGTGTTGATCAGATCACCCCTGCTGCAGATGCTGCAGTCCCCACACACACACACACACACATACACACACTCACTCTGAGGCTCAGATGGAGAAAAACAGAAAAAGAGATAAAGGAGTGTGTAAATGCCTTTTGTGAAGCATCGTCTCCATGTCTGTCCTTGAACTGGGGCCAGTTACATTCCATTCTTCACCTCTATGAACCAGATTTGCTCTGTGTGTATTTTCATAAGTATGAGCATTCCATTTTCACTGGTCAGAAAATGTTGATTCATTTTCTATAACAACAGTTATTCCATCTGCAAGGAAAATCGCAGGGTTACGTTAATGCGCTCAGACTTGTATGGTGGACGCTCCGCATAAACATTTTAACGCATGTATAATTGTTAATATGGTGCTGTTTAAGTAACATTAATGGAAGGAGTCTCCACTCTCAGTGTTTTACGTTTACACTTTGTGGTTTCTCAGTAACATGACAAGCTGTGTTTTGTGTGTTTTATTAGCTTATTAGAGGCTGGTGAAAGAGCAACTGCTCATAGCTGCTATAACATAAGTTAGAACATAGAACAGGAACTAACTTGTATTGCAGATGTTCCACAACATTAAATGTAACTATAAATGGATAAATGTGTACATTTGTGTCATTCTTTAATAAACAAAAATCTAATTGTTGGGAAATTGTTATGATAGAGGAATAAACCATTTTGAGAAATGCTGGTATTGGAAAATAACACCTTGATTATTGTCATGTTATTTCCTATTAACACATTTCCTCCAGATGTTTTATTCCTTAATTATTACACACTGTTATCGTGTAGCTCATATTTTCTATGCCAAGTGTATTTAAATCATCCAACAGCCCTTATCGGCTTCAGTTTCTAACCACACACACACACACACACACACCATGCCAGTGTGACTACTGTGCTGACAGTGATAGTCCCTCTTTGTTGATAGACAGAGTAGAACAAACACAGCAGACGCTGAACTTGAACTTGACCTTTATTAATATTTTGTTAATATTTGCCACACCCTCAACACTGTGCACCACCATCACTGTAACTCAAAGGTAAAGAAAATACAACTAGTGGTTTTCCAGCTCACTCGGCACCGGCAGCCTCAGTCTCACACACACACACACACACACGTCACTGCCAGAGAGAGAGAGAGAGATGCCAGGAAACATGAATCAGGTATGCTGTATTAGTCATTACTCCTCTGGCTCATCCCCAAACCCATGTGTTCTGAAGCTACCTCCTGCTTCAGTGCAGTCAGTGATTTACACCAGCAAAATAACATAAAAGACTAATGTATGCAAGGAATAAAACACTTGGGGGCATGCTGTTATAGGAAAATATTCAATGACAGGGTGGTGTGATGCAGCCTGACGTAAAGCAGAATTACTGTTACCACCCGAAGTTGATTATTTTCCAATAACAGCCCGCACCGGAGCGTTTAATTTCTCTTATACCACAGTGATTTGCCAGCACTAAATTTTTTAAATAAAGAATGACACATTTATACTTGCATTTAATGTTATGGAATGTCCATGAAAAACAAGTTCCTTTTACCACTTAAGTTAGCAGCTATAAACAGTCGTTCCCTAATCAGACCAAGTTAAAAAGAAAAAAAAAGTTACAAACAAACCGCAAAGTCTTTAGAAAAACTTAGTTATAGCTTTATCTCTTACAAATGTCTGGAGACTGGAAATACTGGAGACTTCTTCCATAAATGGTAAAACTTCACCATATCAGCAGTTGCACGTTTTTTTGAACTGTTGATGTGTATCGTCTGCCATACAAGCCCTTGTTACTATAGAAACGATAACATATTGGAATGAACGCATTAATATAAACCTGTCAGTAGCATTATGGTATAATAAAATTTAGACTGATGACACAGGTATGATGTTCTGACTGAGAGTAAAATGTATTTACATTTCCACCTGCACACACACACACACCTGATCCTTAAGCATGAGAATGGATCTGGGCCCTAATTTATATTAACAGTCATTGAGAGAAAGATAAGATATTACAGTTAATGTTACCTTGATATAAAATCTTGTAATCTAAATAACTGATTTAGATACAGCATTGCTAAGCAGTTAACAAAACACTAGGGTTAAATCTGTACCAAAAAAAAAAAAGTTGTAAGTTGCGTAAAAGTTTTATATGTCAAGACAAAATTCTCTTGCTGTGCAAAATGTTTCAGAACAAACTGTTCGCCTGTTTAAATGACTGCATATTCCAGACCCTTCAAAAAAGTATGAAGTGCTACACACCACCGTGTAGCAAAGAGTCCACAGGCCAATAGCGCTCTCTAGTGGCTGTATGGTCCATCAGCAAGTGTTGGACATGTTGATAAAGTAGCAGGGTGAATATTGGTGAAGTTGTGTAGATTGTATACTTCAGTGATCGAAAAATTCCTTACTGAGGTCATCATCAGTATCCGTTATATATCATATATCAGTTATATATTTCCAATTTTCAAAATGGTTCACTCTGATGTTGCATAAAAATGTTTTTATATTCATGTATATTACAAGCAAAATAAATGATAAAACCTGTTTGTTAAATTACTAGCATCCATCCTTATTCTTAGACTAAACAACTGAAGTTTACCACATTAACAGTATCACCTGGGTTCAAAGAAGCGCCATTCTATTCAATTCAATTCATTTTTATTTGTATAGCGCTTTTTTACAAAGGTCATTGTCTCAAAGCAGCTTTACACAAACAAAAGTAAAGTGAAGTACATGTTTGGTATTTCTTGATTTGTTTTTAATAACGTAAGAGAAGTCTTAAACCTGTTCTATTATATGAAAATGGTATGATAGTAAATAAACAATTATAATAATGTGATGTACAAAGGTCTGAGTCCACTTTTGGTAACCCGAGAACTTGCAGGACTTCAAGGCTCGGGAGGACGGCTGGGTGGAGCAGACCGGCCTCATTTCCGTATCTCTGCCACAAAGGCAAGCTCTAGAAGCTGCTGCAGCTTTGAGCTGAGCCGATCTGCACAGAGACAGAGGTCACTGCTTGGAATTTGTGGCCACTGTTGGAGGTGGAGGTCTGGTGTTGCAGCTGGAATCCATAGTGGAACTGAGGTGGACCAGAGCAGCTGTGACAGTTGGAACAACAATGACACTGCTGATCATTCTGGCTCATCCGATGATGAGGAGAGTGCACCAACTGCAGCACGTACTATCTTCTCCATTGTCCTCAGTCTACCTGGCATGCGAGCAGCTGTGAACTCCCAGATAAAGTCCTCTGAGGAGTTGAGCACCTCCGAGGAAGACCCATTACGAGGAACAGCAGAAAGCGGCAGCAAGAAAGACTGTTTTGATCTCATTATTATTAATACACATTATTATTTTCAGAGTATTTTTCTCAAACCAAATTCCTTTATTCTTAAATGTCCAAAAAAAGTGTTCTTTTCTCATACTAAAAACTGGGATAATAACACATAATGCATGGAAGATCATACTGAGTCAATATCATAAAAAAGACATTGCTGCAATAAAAATGCTTGTTGAGAGTATATGTATGGGTTTCACAAGTTCAAAAAAAGAAATAACTAATGTGTGTGGGAAGCACATTCAGATAGATTTACCATGCTGAAAACAGTGATGAGATTAATTCACAATGTATTAGGGGCATCCAGGTGTTACCATTTTAAATAATGATAAACTGTATGAGTGAATGGCAACTGAATAAGATTTCTAATAATTTTAATAACTGCTAAAATAACAACTGTTTACATAGCAGACTCCAACTTGTGGATGATACTCTCAGAGGTGCCATGTTCTACAGTTTAGCTGTAGCATTTGTCATATGGGAGGAACCTTGCAAACGAAAATAAAATCCGTCCAGGAAAAAAGCCAGTTCACTGAAGGGGAAAGGACGCGGGACCTGAAAGAATTGCATTTCTGGTAGTGGCTACTTGCTCTGCTCTGAATTTATTTAGGTGAACTCTGATAAGTGAACTCATGAGCCTCAGTTTTGTGAACCAATAGAAACCAAATGAGTGGGTCTCTATGTTTGGTAAAAAAAAAAAAAAAAAAACATTTTAAAAATGGAGGAGCTGCTTAATATTAAGTAGCGCTCACACCAAACTTTTCCCTTGCTGTTTTCTTACTGTTGCTTGGCACACATCTGGTTTTGTGGTAAAAGTCTGTTATGAGTCTTTTATGTGTTACGTAATATTCTGTTAAGCAGCTATGTGACAATATCTATTGGTAAAGCAACTAAAATTGAAGTGAATTGAATTGAGTGGATTCTCCTCTTAGCAATGTTGCCACCGCTGTGCTCCATCCTGTCTGATTTATTTAGCTAGTGCAGCTACTGATTTCTAAGTTAGCATTTATTCGTTCCTAATTCCTTTCTTTTCTTCTTCAGAATATGCCTGGACTGCATGATGGACTCCAACAGCACAGCGCCTGGTCAATACCTGCCCATAGGCAGTCTGAGACCACCAGTTTACCCACAGTCCTCTCCATGGCCACTACTTCAGAGCATGGCTGACACAAACAGCTCTTTTCTCCAGGGTATTCTAAACTTCAGTGCTGTTTATGTGATCAACAGTAGTGATGGAGGTTTGGAGAGCAAGTACGACCCTTTGGGCGGCCATTCATTATGGCAGGTCATTCTTATTGTCCTGTTCACAGGATTGCTGTCCCTCATCACCATCATAGGCAACATCCTGGTCATCGTCTCTTTCAAAGTCAACCGGCAGCTCAAGACTGTCAACAATTACTTCCTGCTCAGTCTGGCCTTTGCCGACCTCATCATAGGGGTCATATCTATGAACCTGTACACAGCATATATTGTGATGGGGCAGTGGGCCATGGGAACCTGGGCATGTGATTTCTGGTTAGCAATAGACTATGTGGCCAGCAACGCATCTGTCATGAACCTGCTGGTGATCAGCTTTGACCGGTACTTCTCCATCACACGCCCACTGACATATCGTGCCAAACGTACTAACAAGCGGGCAGCATTGATGATTGGACTGGCTTGGCTTGTTTCTTTGATCCTCTGGGCACCGGCCATCTTGTTTTGGCAGTATTTTGTGGGCGAAAGGACAGTTCCGTCTGACAAGTGCTACATCCAGTTTCTGTCCGAGCCAATTATTACGTTTTGTACAGCCATGGCAGCCTTTTATCTTCCTGTTACCATTATGAGTGTACTGTATTGGAGGATTTATAAAGAGACTGAGAACCGCTCCCGAGAACTTGCAGGACTTCAAGGCTCGGGAGGACGGCTGGGTGGAGCAGACCGGCCTCATTTCCGTATCTCTGCCACAAAGGCAAGCTCTAGAAGCTGCTGCAGCTTTGAGCTGAGCCGATCTGCACAGAGACAGAGGTCACTGCTTGGAATTTGTGGCCACTGTTGGAGGTGGAGGTCTGGTGTTGCAGCTGGAATCCATAGTGGAACTGAGGTGGACCAGAGCAGCTGTGACAGTTGGAACAACAATGACACTGCTGATCATTCTGGCTCATCCGATGATGAGGAGAGTGCACCAACTGCAACACGTGCTATCTTCTCCATTGTCCTCAGTCTACCTGGCATGCGGGCAGCTGTGAACTCCCAGATAAAGTCCTCTGAGGAGTTGGGCACCTCCGAGGAAGACCCATTACGAGGAACAGCAGAAAGCGGCAGCAAGAAAGACAGTCTTTCATGCTCTGTCAGCAACGGCAAAAAGCGCTTTGCCACTAACAATGCCAGTGTGCACTCCATGTCTGCCATTCAGGATACAGCCACAAGCATTGACTCAACTAATGCTACCACCAACAAATCTGCCTCCACTCCTATATCTTTTAAAGAGGCAGCACTGGCAAAGCGTTTTGTCTCTCGCGCAAGGACGCAGATTACTAAACGTAAGCGCATGTCACTAGTGAAAGAGAAGAAAGCTGCCCAGACTCTCAGTGCCATCCTTTTTGCTTTCATCATAACATGGACACCTTACAACATTATGGTGCTCATCAACACATTCTGCAATGGCTGCATCCCAGAATCCCTGTGGGCACTAGGCTACTGGCTGTGCTATGTTAACAGCACGGTTAACCCGATGTGCTACGCTCTGTGTAACAAGACTTTCCGCAGCACATTTAAAATGATCCTACTATGTCGATGGAATGAGAAGAAAAGCAAGCAAGGCTTTCAGCAAAGGGAGTCTGTCCGCTTACACAGGAGTATACCTGGAGACTCTACGTAGCATAGCTAGCCCGAAAACTATGCTAACATGGATGAAATACTACATCCAGTATGTGGATATAGTTTGTAAATGGAGCCATACTGAGGCTGTCTGCTCTAATTTTGAGCAGAGACTTGGGGTTTGGCTTTGAATTTTTGTACTAGTTCTTACATCCATTAATGTCTACAGTGCCAGAACTTGTTTGAGTTCTTGCTTGGTTCTGGATGGTGACCTCAGTTCCACACTGTGACTTTGGTAGTGGATGTTCACAGAGGAAGATTTTGCATTGAACATGTTCAACTCTCGGGAGTATCTTCTAGAAAAAGGCATTAACCCTGGAGTCAGATGCTAGCACTAACCTCGAACTCAGCATCTACTGGTTGTTAAAGGAGCTATTTGACACTTTGTGTTTTTTAGATCTGTTTCAGTGAACTGCATGTATATTTCAGGGATGGAACTCGACTGTTTCAGTGTTAATTCATGTAAACTAAAAGAAGTTTTGCAAAAAAAAGTACAAAATCGTATGTGTAACTCGAGTTGAAGTGATTTATCTGTATGTAGATTTTGGCTGTTTTTGTGAACATGTTGTGAAAGAAGGTCTTGCATCATCATAAGATCTCAGTGTATTAATGGTCTTGTGTAAACTGTAAATCACAATTAAAGAGGTTCTAAATGTTCATTTTACACACTATTGTTAAGTTTTCCTCAGAACCTGACTCTGGTAGGTGGTAGGCCATTGAGTGTGACTATTGTTTACATGACATGTATTTTACTAGCTGTTTATTTTGCATATTAATGATTTCGTTATTCGTACTTAATTGAGATTGCTTGTGTGCGAACAACCACAAGATGCCTACTGAGGAAACTTTTTTTCCTCCTATTATGTTTGGGTGATTACATAATTTAAGTGCATTTATTATACTGATTTTGATAATGTGGGTCCAGCTGTTGATTTGGTTTGTTGTGAAACTGTTTGCTTATTTTTTTTTTTGGTAGTCATAATGCCAGTTAATTAAAAAAAAAAAAAAAAAAAAACTACATTATACATGAATAGTTCCTAAGTCCAGTGTAGCTCATACCATGTGTTACTGTGTGGCTACTACTTGTTACTGTGTGCACAAAGAAAAAATATATTAATGAATCCTGATCAAGTTAGACAGAAGGGCAGGTCAGCGTTACTGGCTGTAATTTCATTTTGGAAATTCAGAAAGAACAAAAAAGTGCTGGAAGTGCTGCAGTGCCCTCTCATGGAGACCTAGTGATCCTACAGGTCAGTAAATCACTACCCAGGTTTCAATAGTGAAGTGAAGTGAAGTGAAGTGAAGTGTGGCCAAGTGTGGTGACCCATACTCGGAATTTGTGCTCTGCATTTAACCCATCCAAGTGCACACACACCCGGAGCAGTGAGCAGCCTTTTTAGCTGCGGCACCCGGGGAGCAGTTGGGGGATCAGTGCCTTGCTCAAGGGTCTCACCTCAGTCGTGGTATTGAGGGTGGAAGAGAGCGCTGTCATTTACTCCCCCCACCTACAATCCCTGCCGGACCCGAGACTCGAACCCACGACCTTCAGGTTCACCTTCGGGTTGCAAGGCCGACTCTCTAACCATTAGGCCACGACTGCTCCCTATAGCAATATAGTTTTTCCACTTCTCTAAAATACACTTAATTAACATTTACCCCAAATGCAGTTAATGAGCCAAGGCATGTTTGGTGTCCAATGTTTGCTTCTTTTTTAGCTATGAGGCTAAATTTGCTATAATGTAAAGTAGTGTAAGGTAATGCTATGATGCTTTCATACTTGGCTTTTTAGCTTATTTTTCCCTCATGAAAAAAAAAAAGTTTTCCAAACCACATTTTTTGCTTATATTAAAAAAAATAAAATAAAAATAGCGCTACATGCAAAATTTTCATTTGTTGGTTAATTGATAGTCTTTAATTGGAGCATTAACCCTTGAATAAACTAAATACATTACCAGACTTCTTTCATTCTTCTTGTTGTATCTTTTTTTCCTTTTAATTTTTGTTCCAAGACAAAACGATGGATAGTGTTTTACAGGCTGTAATTAGATTTTCTGTAAGTTGTAAATTTAAAAGAATAATCGCCCAGATTAGATAACTTATGTTACAGCAGCTACAAGTAGCCATTCTCTGACTTTCTCTTGAGGTTAATGAGGCAAAAACGCAGCTTGTCATGTTTAATAAAACTGCAAAGCACAAACTCCTCTGTCCTGAAAACCTTCCAGTGACAGAAAACTTAGTTACAGCTTTAATTCCGACTGTTACAAAGCGCTGACACTGGAGACTCCTTTCTTCAATGTAAATAAATATCTCTTTACAGAAAACCTAACAATGTTGTTTTAATTCAGTCATTATTAGTTGTTACTATACACCAATTAGCTGTTACTATAGAAAAGATTTTCTTCTATAAAAGTGGGAAATTGCCTCCTCTGTCACTTGTAAAGATCTTGCTAAAGCAACACTTCTGTACAATTTTCATTATTGGGTGTAATAACTGGTGTAATGCTGGCACTTTAGTATGAATTGAGCTAACTGTGGAGGGTTTTTTTTTTCATTTTCTCAGAATAAAATCCACATTTTGACACTGAGCACAAAGCCTAGTTTTATTTGTGTGCACAAGTATTTGTTGTGTGTATGAAATATTAGAAGAATTTCAGTGAATTTAGTTTTGTCTGTGTGTGCGTGTGTAAACGTGTTTGAGAGTGAAAATGAGAAAAATGTATATTTCTCTTGAGCTGATGTAATAGAAGAGACCATGTGATGTGAAGCTTTCCTTCATGTGACCAAAGAAGAGGATCGGCAAAAGGAACATCACAAATACTTTTTTGTGTTTAGACTCCATTCAGTCCAGAAGGTGCTGTTTCTGACTTTCTATCTCTCCCTGTCTAACTTCTTCTCGCTTATGTTTCTGATGTGTGAGGTGAAGGTATGGGCTTCCAATCAACTATCTAAAGCGGTGAGTTGATTTATTGCATGTTTAAGACAGCATATGTATAGTCATTTTGGCTTTGTGTAGGAGGTGCTTTTCTTTATTAACATGATCAAATCATTTATAGGAGTTAAACATTTTACATATGTTTTTAATCATTGAACACATCTATAACTGTAATAGATTCTTTAATGTCAAGCTCTTCAGTAATATTAGTTCCACACAATGTTCTTATGAAAATAATGCCAGCCATTAGCACTTCATTAGCACGTTATTTGATTGTGCTGTAAGTTCATTTTATTTACCAGGTATATTTCTAGTAAGTAGTAGCCAGTTCTAGTAAATACGTCACGTGTGATATCCAAGTGGAAAAAAAATACTATGAATATAGCCATATCGATATCAATAATTATTCATCCATTAAAGTAAAAAAAGAAAAAATTGATTCGTTTTTGAATGTTACAGTCATTTTTACACATTTGTGACCTACATTACTATCTATTGTTCCACAACACTTCCCACTTGATTAAATTTCTGTAGCAGCATCTTTGACATTAGTGAGTCTGCAGATCGAACATCTGTATTGATGCACTTGTTCTAGTATATTTTTGTTTCTCTAGTAACAGCTTACATAGGGACTTGTATGGCGAACACGCCACATAATCTAAAACTAATACTAAATGGATTCAGCTGTGAAGCTGTAACTAAGTTTTCCACCAAGGAAATTCTTTAGGACAGGATGTTTGCCGTTTCTCAGTACCAAGCTGCATTTTTTTTTTTGTCTTTTTAACTTGAAGAGATAGGGAAACACTGTATAATATGTTATTCTTTAATAAATAAAGCAAATTACTTTGGGTGTAAGGGGTATAACACACTTCAGGACATACTGTTAAGGAAAAAGAATCAATTTCAGGGTGGTAACAGCAACTCTGCTTCATCACACCACCACATCTGTGATTGTTTTCCTATAATACCACATCCTACTTATTGCATGGTTTCAGAGGTACTACTGTATAAACCTTGTAGGTTTTTTGGACTATGTATTTTACAGTCCAGGCAAAACATGTATTACTTGTAATTAACACATGCATACTTACAAGTTACATACTATATGTCTGTAAACGCCAGTTAGTTTCAAATTATTAAATGTTCAGAAATGATTGCTTATAGGTACTGTTCATATGTGTGGTGTGTGTTGTGAGTGCATGACGTCTGCATATCACCAATTTCCAGTTTATGCAAGCAGTCTGGTAGCTCACATGATGCACACATGCGCACACACACACACACACACACCCTCATCAACCATAAAATTCTTTCTATCCATTGTCTTTTTAGATCACAGCAGGAATCACCAGACAATTCTACTTATAGCCTCAATTCCTATTTGACATATTCTCCAGTTAAGTCTGACATACTGCATTAATAATCCTGTTTGAATTGGGATTAAGATCAGTATGAATGTGGTTTCCTTACTTTTGCTTGGGGCTTTCATGCGCCATTCATGTGACTTGCTCTTGTTTTTTTTTTGTTTTTTTTTTAAAGGAACAGGGAGATAAATCCAAGCAGTACATTCTCTGCTGGCTTTTCATTTTCTTTCTTCCTCAAGGACTGACTTGGAGAAAAATTCAGGTCAGTGTTAATCCTCAGCAACACCTCTGTAAGAGGCAGAGAGAGAGGAACCAAAGCTAAACGTCACCTTACATTAGTAGTATTGTAATATTATGAAACAGGAGTGGTTTTTGCATAGTTAAATGCACTTTATATATCCTGTCTTGTTCTTATAACTTTAGCAAAAGTTGCTAGATTTCAAGAGGATAGGACTCTAAAACTGCAGAGGTGATCACTATATAATCTGTTATTACTTTTAACTGTGTTTTTTTTTGAGGTGAGAATTCTCTAAGTGTGCTGATTAAGTGTACATATATGTCTCTGTTTTTGTGTGAGACAGGATGCAAACCATCCAGACTATAGAGACACAGTTTCCCTTGTTGCGAGAGATCTTCTACCCTTCTCCTTTCACCCATCAAGAGAGAGACAGGAGAAAAAGCAGCCTTACAAGCCTCATCAGAAAAGAAAAACAGCTACAGAAAGGGTCTGATTCCCAGTCATGTGCAGCTTTACTGGGTCGAGCTGAGCATCCCCGGTTTGGCCGGTCATCCAGCATCCCGGGATGCAAATCACCAAATCGGGCTTATGACCAATTGAGAGAAAGGAATCAAAAGGGAGATAGAGAAAATGCAAAAGAGGTAGATGAAGAACCACCCCCCTTCATGTCTTCCATCATAGCGTCACAGGTTACATCATCGCAACAGCTGCTCCCAACCACAGAGAGAGAGAGTGAGGGATTACAGTGTGAGGGACAGAGAAAGACAGATAGTGTGGAGCAAAAATGGGAGGGAGAGGCTAAGCAGCAGAGGCAGAAAGAGCAGGCATGTCAACCAGAGAATACTTGCTCTCGGCATGGCCTGATCACTAAAGGGGTTTGCTTGCTGAGGAACATGGGTAACCAGGAAGCCAAGCAAAAGAAGGCAGGTGCATCCAGGGCAGAGTGCATCACAGACAGGCATGGATTTGATTACAAAGATGCAGAGGGCTCCAGAAAGATAAAGAAGTCTCAGGACAAGGTCCAGAAATCATCTGCTGATTTGGCACAGAAGAAGTCCAAGACCGAAAGCTCCAAGAGTTCTGTCTTTTCCAGCATCCAAATCCGGAAGGGATTGTCCCGGAAGGCTGCATCCAGAAATGATGTGGGGATTAAAGGAAATAATTGCGGAAGTGGTGTTGGTGATGAGACCATTTCAAAGGAGGATCTAGAAGGCTTTACACTTTACAGTGATCCAGAAAAGAGTAGGCAGATTCCAGGAAGTAGACAGCCATCTGTGGATATGGATGTGGAAGACGGGATGAGACAGAGCAGCAAGTCTGGGTCTGATACTGATCTCTGCAGCTTCCATTCAGCCTCTGAGAATCAAGATATATTGACAGATATCCAGAGGACCATCAGATTGCAGCAGTGGGGCAGTGGAGTAGGGGGGCAAGGATGGACAGAAGCAGGGAAACCCGAGATCATCCAGGACTTGGAGATTAGAGTAAAGAGTAAAAATGAACCTCAGGAAAATGAGACTGTTGGAGCATCTTTGTTTTTAGCTGCAGAAGTAGATGTACCACATACACCACCTTCTTCCTTTGCTAATTTTGCTGATGGAAGAACTAAAACCTCTGAAAATAGACCAAGAAGCCATAGTATTCAGAGTCCAGGTGGCACAAAGATATTACATAACCATATAGTGGCACCTGTCACCAAAACAGGTAGTGGCTTCCACATTCAGAATACTATGATGACTATTACCAAAACAGAAAGCAGCCAAACCATTCAGGCAAATTTAAGCAAAGCAACCAGTAGCGTGAGCATCCAGGACACCTCAACAACCAGCACGTCCTATGGAAGTGCCGAGGAGCATCTGGAAGAAGGTTCATCTCTCTCATCCCCAATTGAGGAGGGTCTCCAGCGAAACAGCAGCCTGACTCAGAGTTTGAATATCAGCACTGACTCAATGGTCAGGCAGGTAACTTTCATGCCACAGAAGAGTGTCAGCACTGTGGATCTCATTATGGCACTTGGTGAGGAACATGATATCATGTTCATGGAGAAGACAAGGCCAAGCAGTCCTGCCCAGAAAAGGAGGAAAAGTACTGGCACTTCTTTTACAGAGAGCACTGTGGTTCCAGGCTCACAACATCGCAGAACCTCGAGTTCTGGGGTCAAACCGTACCCTACTATCCAGCCATCTTATGTGAAGACAACTACGAGGCAGTTGTCTTCTCCTCCACACTCACCCTATGCCACTCCTTCTCAAAGCCCCATGTGTCCACGCAAACTTAGCCAAGACCTTAGCTTGAGTCAGGGGTCATTCAGAGCTGAGCAGTGGAGAACACACAGACAGCGCTCCTGTAGCATTGCCAGCCCAGCAGGTTTTGATGGTAGCTGGTATCAGGCTTTAGACGGGTGTTCTGATCTTTTACAAAGAGAATTCCACACTTTCAAAAATCAGCAATCATCTTCAACTGCCAGAACCACATTTCAAGATGTATTCTCAGGTGAGACAGCTCTTGGTACTAGATTACTACTAGTAGCCTTTTGCAAATAAGAACAATATTGAGGCAGAAGGTCCTTTTAAAAATGCTGAATAGTTTGAGGGTGGCAGGTAGTGTTGCTGCTTCACTGCGCCAGGGTCAACCTGAGCTCAGGTTACTGTCTGATTACTGTCTGTTTTCTCTGTTTGTGTGGGTTTCCTCCAGGTTCTCCAGCCCCCCCCCCCCCAAAAATATGCCAGTAGGTGGACCGACTTGTCTAAATTGCCACTAGATGTGAATGAGTGTTTGAATGTGTCCCATCCACTGATTTTCTTAGAATAGGCTCTGGATTCACAGTAACCTTACAGGGATAAAGCAGTAGTTTGAATTATAGGTTGGTTTTGGAAAAGTTTCCCTCATTCCATTAAAATTTTAATATTTTGCTAATATATAACCTATATAGCATGCAATCACAGTGCCAGATATTCCATTTCTTCTGTTCCTGCTGCCCCAACCATCCCCGGGTAGGAGCCCAAGAGAGCAAAACTGGCCCTGTTGTCTAAGTGGGAGAAAAGTTGTTACTCTTGGAAGAAGCATTTACTTTTCCTCATTTCACTTACATTTTTATCCAAAGCAATGTACAATTGAGACAAGATACAATGCACACTATGAGGTTTGAGGGTCTTGCTCAAGACCCCAGCAGAGGTAGCATGGTGGTGTTTGCATTTGTACTCTTGGCCTTCCAATGAGTTGCCCAATGCCTTAACTACATACTACCCTTCACCCCCATGCCTGGTGGCTGACATGTAATAAGGGAGAACTAGCCAAGTTTGTGAGAATTGGCAAATTACCAAATTGCATGAAAATAGGGTTAAAAAAATTATTTGTTGTCATTATATGTTGGCCATAATACTACATGATATATTGACTTGCTCTCTTTCTCAGGTTGTTCTCTGTTAGAAAGGTGCTCTGCAGCTGATACTGATGTTGATAGTGAAGAAGCTGAGAAGATTTGTTCACGGTTTCTGGCTTTGGGAATACTTCAGCCCTTCAATGACTGCCTCAGAAAGCCAGTCACAGGAAGTGACGCAGTCGACAAGCCTGGTTTTAATGTATGTTTTCCCCTTTTTTTATTCTCTCTCTTTGAACGACATTCTCAGAACCTAACTTATCATTATTTTTCTTGTAGGTCAATACAGCTGCAAATATCCTGTCTTATAAATACCTAGACCTTAAAATTACACTGTTATTAATAATCTCCATGTAGCTGGCCTTCATGTTAGTGTAGACATTAAGATTTTCCATATTTACATAATTTTTTGACTGTATTATATCCAGTATATGACAGTATATTAAATGAGTGCCTCAGGGAACTATATCTGATTATTTCTCATGCTAAACATTCAGCTGTGTGTGTGTGTGTGTGTGTGTGTGTGTGTGTGTGTGTGTGTGTGCGCGTACATGCAGATATTTTTGGCCCAGTGTTAACGAAGAAATCCGATAGAAGGCAGGCAGCTGCTGAAGGAACTTGCTAAAATTAACACTGTTATCTCACATCATATAGCACATCATTAAACACCTCCGGACATTCAGTGGCTGTGGGGAGGAAAAGTGATTTAGAAAAGAGTGTGTGTGCATGTGTATGTGCGTATGTGTGTGCGTGTCTGCACTTGTTTTTATGAAGGGTGCCAATAATTCTGCTAATATTAATGAATCATCATGTGACTGGTCATAGTAGGTGAAGCTTTGAGGTTCTTTATTAACCTGTGTAATGAGTGTAATTCTGTTCCTCTTCGTTTACTTAATCAGTCAGAGCTGATTTGTGTGAACAGATGAACACACACACACACACACACACACACCTGCTAATCTCATTACATAAGTGCTCCACATGACCTGTAATTTTTGACATGCTTGTTAATGGAGATTTCTAACTGGCATGATGCCAATTGTCAAACCCACATGTGTGTGGTTTATCAGTCATTGTTATGATGAATGAGGAATAAAGAATAATAAGAATAAAGAAGATTTAAGCTGTGTCACTTAGGTGTGTCACAGATTCTGGGATGGGAACGCCATGACATCTATCAAAAGCCTTTTTCAGATGATGTGAAAGTTTTGAAGTCAGTGCCAGGAAGTAGGACTTCTTGGCTTTAAAATCATTTTTGGTGTGATTTCCTATTGATTAATAGTAATACAATATGAGGTAGAAAAGTAGATTAACATTATAGCATCATAGTTGAAAGTAACTAAAGTTTAGGAAATTTAAAAAATACAGAAAGACCAAGCCAACCCAAACAAAGAGGTGTTCCTCAAAATAAGAAGTTCTAAAAGACTCTAAAAAGTATCAGCTAACAAAGCTGCCGAGGTGCAATCATGGCTTAAATAAGGTGTTAAACATGGTGTGTTTTTAAGTAGAAGAAGCCCTTATTTGTCACATATACATTACAGCACAGTGAAATTCTTTTCTTCGCATATCCCAGCTTGTTAGGAAGCTAGGGTCAGAGCGCAGGGTCAGCCATGATACAGCACCTCTGGAGCAGAGAAGGTTAAAGGCCTTGCTCAACAGTGGCAGATTGGCAGGGCTGGGGCTTGAGCCCCTGACCTTCTGCTCAGTAACCCAGAGCCTTAACCACCACTGCCCTAAAACCCTAAACAAACCCATGTCCTGTGTGAGGGCCGAACTCATGGCCTTCAGATTATGAGACTGATGTGCTACATACTGTGGTAACAAGGCTTATGTTAATGTTTAATTAACCCTGAATTAACCTAACCAACTTACAACCTCATCTTTATGCTTTAGCTAAAAGTTCTGAGTGTGCACCAGCAGAGGTCACTCTTCCCTTTAGATAGATACTTTTATAAATAAACTGTCCTTACATTCCCATATTAATATTGATTTTAATGATTGTTTTTATACTTTCCCCATATTCTCCATCTTCCAATCCCCCCCTCTCTCTGTTTCTCAGAAGGAGCAGTTGTACACATGGGCTCCACTCGGTCAGCCTGAGGCACGGGCACCAGGGCGATTACAAACCCTCTGGCCTCCAGCCTCTACTACAGCCCAGGTGTGTGTGAAAGAATGATTTTTAATGTACAGTTATTCATTTGTGTGCTTGTGTACATCCACATTGTGTTCTCTTGTGCTATTCTCAAGTAAATCAGTAATTAAATAGAATTTATAAGATGGTTCTCATGCATTAAATTTAATAAACTGATCAGCCATAACATAAATCCACCTGCCTAATATTGTGCAGGTCCCCCTTGTGCTGTCAGTACAGTTCTGACCTGTTGAGGCATGGACTCTAAAGGTGTTCTGTTGTATCTGGCACCAAGACGTTAGCAGCAGATCCTGTAATTGTTGCTGAGGTGGGTCCATGGATCAGACTTTTTTGTCCAGCACATCCCATCTCCATCGGATTGAGATCTGGGGAATTTGGAGGCCAAGTCAACACTTTGAACCCTTTGTCATGTTCCTCAAACCATTCCTGAACAATTTTTGCAGTGTGGCAATGCGCATTATCCTGCTGAAAAAGACCACTGCCATTAGGGAATACTGTTGCCATAAAGGGGTATACTGGGTCTGCAACAAAGTTTAGGTAGGTGGCATGTGTCAGAGTAACATCCACATGAATGCCAGGACCCAAGGTTTCCCAGCAGAACATTGCCCAAATCATCACACTGCCTCTACCGGCTTACCTTCTTCCCATAGTGCATCCTGCTGCCATCTCTTCCCCAGGTAAGTGACACCTGGCCATCCACATGATGTAAAAGAAAACGTGGTTCATCAGACCAGGCCACCTTCTTCCATTGCTCCATGGTCCAGTTCACATGCCCATTGTAGGTGCTTTCAGCGGTGGACAGGTGTCAACATGGGCACTCTGACCAGTCTGCGGCTACGCAGCCCCATACGCAGCAAGCTGCGATGCACTGTGTGTTCTGACACCTTTCTATCATAGCCAGCTTTAGCCTTTTCAGCAATTTGTGCTACAGTAGCTCTTCTGTGGGATCGGGCCAAACGGCCTTTGCTCCCCAGACACAGTAATAAACTTTGGGCGCCCATTACCATGTTGCCGGTTCACTGATTGTCCTTCTTTGGACCACTTTTGGTAGGTACTAACCACTGCATACCGGGAACACCCCACAAGACCTGCTGTTTTGGAGATGCTCTGACCCAGTCATCTAGCCATCACAATTTGGCCAAAGTCGAAAGTCACTCAGTTCCTTACACTTGCCCGTTTTTCCAGCTTCCAACACATCAACTTCAAGAACTGACTGTTCACTTTCTGGATAATATATCCCACCCCTTGACAGTAACTGTAATGAGATAATTGTTATGACTGATCAGTTTATATATATATATATATATATATATATATATATATAAACACTGCACTTTAGTTAACATGAGATGTTGTTAAATGTCACTTTAAAAGGATAAAATGTATGACATGCTGGCACATTGCTGTAGTATAAGAGGAATAAATGACTTTGGGATGCGCAGTTAGTTGAAAATGATCAGTGGTCACAGTGACTCTGCTTCACATAAGGCCACATCATACCACACCATTACTGATTATTTTCCTATAACACCATGTCCCAGGTGTTTTATTACTTGCATAATACGGTAACTGTGTTTTCTCACAAGCTGATGTCAGACATTTATGATGGGTCCATATTCGTTTTACTTGTTCCCAAATTGATGACAAAGGCAATACTACAAATGCAGATGTAAGGCACTAATTTAAACAAGAGATGAGTTATAAGTCATGGAACATTTCCTGGAAAACTCTTAAACTGTAAAAAGATTTCCTAAAAGAGTAGGAACCCTAATTCATCCGTGTGTGGGGTCTGTAGAGGAAGAGTGCTGTCTATAACTGACTTATTAGCATGTTGTTATAAGGACACAACTGATATCTCATGAGTGGGGAGGGTGATCTACAAATCTAGATCCGTTCCTGTCCAGCCGTTTTGGTGGTATTTCATTATTTCATACTGTGGTTGAGATTCTGTTTACATTTATGTTTATTCATTTCGTAGATGCTTTTATCTATTGTGTCTAAGTTTACAGCTGAATCAAATGAAAAATCAAATTTGTAAAAAAAAAAAAAATGTCCCCTTACCTGAAATGCTAATTGACCAACCAAGATACTTGGTGAATGAATTTTGTTTCCTCAGTTTTGCACTACAGCTACAAGGCTAATGGTGCTAAAGTATAAAAGTGGCTTATACCCACTGCATGAGTAGATCCTTAAATGGTCTCTAATGGATATACATGGTTTCTGAGCTGGGTTTATGAGTTGAATATGATGTTAGATTGGGGATAAAATTATTTACAACATGAAACTTGTTTGACTTCCTTGAAATTCTCTAATCAATTTAATGGCTTTCCCATTCCCTCCATCTGCACACACTTACTGTCAGGAGGAGCCTACAAATATTGTTTATAAGTAAGATGATAAGTAAGATGAGATAAAAAATATTTTGCATTGCTATTTGACATTTGAAAAGATGTAACTCAATGAAACATTTTAGACTTCTCTGAGAGATAGTGCTATCATGTCTGTAAATAATTAGACCTCAGATGTACAAGGCTTTCCCTAAATCACACACACACACAAGGGCATTTTAAGTTTTTGAAGCTGTTTGAGGCTGGATCATGGTGTAGCATTGGCTCTTTCGCCTGATTTCCCCAGAATCCGCGGCTCGCCTACAAGGAGCCCACAGAGACACCACTCCTGGCGTCTAGACTCTCTAGACTCCTGTGACCCACACTACTGGTTTCTGTGTGTGTGTGTGTTTGTGTGTGTGTGTGCACATGTGTGCGTGCATTTAGTTTTACATGCTGAATGGGGCGATTCCTTTATTCCTCTGTGTTCGCCCTCACCCCATTATCCGGGAAGCAAGAGTAGATTTTCCCCCATCAGCCAAACCACTTTTAATGCCTTGTGGTATACCGCATGCATGCCTGGCCTGTGTTATTGGAAAGGCCCTATCTTCTCACACACACACACTCACACACACACACACACACACACACACACACACATTGTAAGCATTGTTTTGCTTTACTTACAATGCATTTCATTGACTCAAGTAACCCAAGCTTACCAAACTGGGGAAAATTGTACAATAAGATCCAAAAGTCTAAGATTCTTTTATATCATTTCATCATTTCTCATTTACACCGGCAAAACAGCTCGCCGTCTAGAATGAAATAAAATCCACAATAAGCTGAGCGTCATCATTTGTCATAAGCGAATGCAGAACTTCAATCTGTTAATACTTATTACAGCACAGCACTGTTGAATATTGGGATCTGATTGGTCAGAAGATGTTGATTAAATTGTTATAAGAGCAGCAGCAAATCACAGGTTAATATTAATGCACTCATGCTATAATATGTTTATTAAGCCTCATTTATCAAGCTGGATATAAACAGACTTATTCGTAAATCATTGATTATCAAAACAAGAAATTTGGTGTTCATGAAAATCCCATGTAAATGTAAATTTACGCATAAGAAACTAACTAATATAAATCTTGATCGATCAGCGTCACATCATAAAAATAGCGATGAGTTAGTGCACTTGGATATGGATTACGCTGTCCTGGTCATTTCATATTAATGGTATTAACCAAAGAAATAGTAAATATGAAAAAATAAAGGAAGCAAGCCAACAGGCAGTATATCCATGAATTAAGATAAATAAGACTGATCATTTAATGAAGAATGCTGTTGTATAAAAGGGGGACAGGCTCAGGTGGTGTGCAACTTTGTTCCCTTTGCCGTGGCATCTATTTTCAATGTTGTGCAACACTTCATCAGAGCCAGCACTAAGTGACTAATAAGTGACTGATCTGGTATGTCTCAAGCTGCAATGTGCTGTATACTCCCTAGTGTGCTGCGAACCATTCGCCTCCTGCTTTTCTAGCATGGCATTGCGGAGGGATTTCTGGCCAAGGGCTGCCAGGACTCTTTGCTTTTAATTAAAAAGAACAGTTAAACATAGCCATTTCTCTGTGTGTTGTGCTTGGTGTCAACAATCATAGATATGTGTTTTTTTCCCCATGTCAAACCATTGTTTGCACTTCACTTAATTCACATCTAATTCACATTTTCTGTAATTTGGCTACAGATTGCGGCCTTTCAGGTCTCGTTACATTGTTAAACATTGTTGTAACTTGTTGTATTACATTAGACGTGAGCCAAAATAACTTTCAAGTCAAGTGTCAAGTCGTTTAGTCTACTTTTAGTCTACTAAAACAGGACAATTGGCACAGTAAGAGACAGTGCAGCACCGACCAGTACACAGTTCTAGTATGAAAGTGTCAGATATAACAGGTAGTGCAAAATAATAACAGTATAATAAATTCCTGTGAATGTAAACATAACATACTATGACATAGTATTCGGCAGATAAGCTTATACCGTATATGGACATAGCAGTTATTGGGGTAGCAGCCAGGTAGAGAGTATAGTAGTGACAATATTTTTATAAATGCAGTAGCTGCAAAAAAAATGGAGGTAGTAAATACAGAAATGTGCAAAGACTGCAAAAGGAGTGGGATGGTGCTCAGTTGAGTGTGTGTGTGTGTGTTGACAGTCTGATGGCTTTGGAAAGAAACTGTTACACGGTCTGGTCATGAGCGCCCGATACTGTTTGCCAGACGGGCAGGAGGGTGAAGAGTTTATGTGAGGGGTGCGTGGGGTCATCCACAATGCTGGTGGCTTTGCGGATGCAGCGTGTGGTGTAAATGTCTATGATGGAGGGAAGAGGGACCCTGATGATCTTCTCAGCTGTCCACACTATCCACTGCAGTTTCTTGCGATTCAAGATGGTGCAGTTTCCAAACTAGGCGGTGATGCTGCTGCTCAGGATGCTTTCGATAGTCCCTCAGAAGAATGTGGTGAGAATGGGGGTGGGGGATGGGCTTTCCTCAGCCTTCTCAGAAAGTAGAGACACTGCTGGGCTTTCTTGGTTATTGAGCTGGTGGTGAGGGACCAGGTTAGTTTCTCCACCAGGTGAACACCAAGGAATTTGGTGCTCTTGACAATCTCCACAGAGGAGCTGTCGATGTTCAGCGGAGAGTGGTTGCTCCATGCTCTCCTGAAGTCAACCACCATCTCTTTAGTTTTGTCCGCATTCAGAGACAGGTTGTTGGCTCTACACCAGTCCGTTCACTTCTACTTCTGAGAAAGTCTATTTTTGCCTTTCACTCGCTATTTGAGCTGTGTGAGCTTTGCTTTTTATGGAGTTTTGTGGGCATCACCAAATGCAAATTAGCTGTGCCGTGTATGCCCCTGGTAATTTATGGGTGATCGGCATTCATCAACATCCGCACACGTGTACGAAGGAAAATCAGTGTTTCTGAAATTTTAGTAAATCGGGCAGAAATTTTTTGTTAGGTTTGGCTTATGCAAACACAACTTTGCTAAAAGATAAATAAATGAGACCTTGTATGTTAGAAGCTTCACTTAATCTAAGACTAATAAACAGTTTTGGAAAAAAAAACATGTTATTCAACAAAGAAAAACATCTAATATGATGAAGTTTTCTGTAAGGAGACTATTATTTAACATTTTTGGAAGGAGTCTCTAGTGTCAGTACTTGTCAGTGCCAGACAGTACAGTCTGAGGTAACTTTTTGGGACAGACGAGGACAGACGAGTTTGTGATTTCTCAGTAACATCATAAGCTGCAAGCTGCATTTTAGCGTGTTATTAACTTAAATATAAAGTGAGGGAATGACCATAATGCAACAGATAACTTACATTTTGTTTCTGTGGACATTCCAAAAGGGAGAAAATGTATGACATGATGTTCTTTAATAATTAAATAATTGTGAGTGTTTGCAAATTGCTTTGAAATAAGAGGAATAAAAGACTATGTGATGTGTTGGTATTGGAAAATAATCAGCATCAGGGTGGTAACAGTAACTCTGCTTTGGGTCAGTTCTCCCCAAGTATTGTATTCTTTACTTATACAAGAATATATTACTCAGACAAATTTGAGAAATCTTGTATGACACATTTTATTATAAAAAAAAAACTCACACACCTTTTACTTGTTTCTTTTTATTTGTTTGATTAATCGTGACACTATTGATTTCATTCAAATAGCACCACATGTACACTTGTCTTAACTATCGTTCTTTCTTAAATATTAACACCTCATTTCTCACTTTGTTATCCATTATCACACCCAAAATCTTTTCCTTAAACATGCTCCTAAGTATACATATTTACTGAAAAGATTCTGGGTGAAATAGAGTGTACCACAGGTCCTGACCTTTTCTGTAAAAAGGTTTGTGTAGAAGTTCTACAGGTTAGAAGTATTTAGCATACAGGATCTGTGTTTCTCTTCAGCTCCATTTTATTCCTCCATCCTTATTCTCTGCAGAACAAGTCCACTGTTCCGGATCGGAATTCTGTATCAATTGATGAGCTGGAGAGAACGATCAAGGAGTTAAGAGAGAAGATACGATATCTGGAGC
Organism: Pangasius sanitwongsei; assembly: GCA_037576675.1. Taxonomy (NCBI): domain Eukaryota; kingdom Metazoa; phylum Chordata; class Actinopteri; order Siluriformes; family Pangasiidae; genus Pangasius; species Pangasius sanitwongsei. Next base: position 3,349,597 of record CM075012.1, read on the forward strand.
AAGGCCACACACCTCTGAACGCAACCGAGGAAATATTGACAGGAACAGTGGCAGATGGTGTTAATCTTGGTCAAATGTTTAAAAAAATCAGTGAACGAATGTCTGCTTATGAGGCGAGGTCGGTCCAAACCTCTCCCATCGAGGAGGACTTCAAGTTTACAGTGCCTTTATCTGACCACTCAAGAGCTTGTGATTTAATTGACAGCACCACCTCATCAGTGGAACAGCTACATAAATGCCAAAGACTACAGCAGAAGGGTACAACACAAACCCTTCCACCTCCTCCACCTCCTATTATGACTGGTCCAGCTGTATCCTCAGCTTCTCCACTGCTGCCCTCAACTTTGGGACCAATTGAGTCAGTAATACAATCTCCTCCACATCCACCACCTCCTTGCCCCCAGCCTACATCTGTTCAACCCCTGGTGAAGGCCCCACCACCTCCCCCACTTCCACCACCTTCTTCAAGCTTTGGACCCCCACCACCACCACCACCACTACCTTCTTCAAGCTTTGGACCCCCACCACCACCACCTCCTCTTCCAGGTTTTGGACCTCAACAACCACCACCTCCTCATATTCCAGGCTTTGGACCTCCACCTTCACCACCTCTTCCAGGCTTTGGACCTCCACCTCCACCACCTCTTCCAGGCTTTGGACCTCCACCTCCACCACCTCTTCCAGGCTTTGGACCTCCACCTCCACCACCTCTTCCAGGTTTTGGACCTCCACCTGCACCACCTCCTACTGGCTTTGGACCTCCACCTCCACCACCTCCTCCTGGGTGTGGACCTGTTCCTCCACCTTCTCTCAGGTTGATGTCAGTGGGTTCATCTCAGGACTCTATCCCCTTGAAGGCAGTCATAGAGCCTCCACGACCCATGAAGCCTTTATACTGGACCAGAATACAGCTGCATGCCAAAAAGTAATCATTTGCCTCATTGAGTGTAAATGATGTGTATATTCTGCTTCAACATACATAGTATATGAGTGGTATGTGCATGTGTATCTCTGGAGTATTACAATGAATAAACTTAGGACTAATTGTCAGAAGTTAAAAATCCTGCCTAGATATTAAAATATAATTAGATTAAAGAAAAACTCTATATGCCCCAGAAACCCATGTACTGTAAGATGTTAGTAGTACTGGTATCAATGCATCCAAATTATAACATTATCATGTTGGTGTTATGCGTTTCTTTATCACAATTCAAGATTTTCTTATTCTCCTTTGGCCACAGAGAGCCAAAGACACACCTGGTATGGGAGAAGGTGGAGGAGCCACATGTTGACTTTGAAGAGTTTGTTGAGCTTTTTGCCAAAAGTGCAGTGAAAGAGAAGAAGAAGCCAATCTCCGATACCATCTCCAAATCCAAGACTAAACAGGTAAAATAAGTCTGCATTGTTTTAACTGTTACGAATTTAAGAAGCCATTTTTTATGTTTTCTTCTTATGTTAAATAGCCTCTAAATAGTTAGTTAAATAATTTTTAAAGATGTAAATAGCTGGAGTCTGTGAACTGGAGCAAGTCTGAAAAACTGTATCGTGTTGATGTAGATCAGGGTTTCCCACCCAGGGGTCCGTTCCATGGGGTTTGTGGGACTGTGATGGAATTGTCAATGGTACATTATTGTATACATACACACACACACACACACACATATATATATATATATATATAGATATATATATATATATATATAGTACATTTTTACGAGCCAAAAAGCAGGAAGCATTCTGTAAGTGCAGCAAGGAATATTTAAGATTTGGATTTACGTGAACAGACAGTGACAATGGCCAAACCCCTCCCAAAGTGTAAGATGTGTTTGGAGCATCTTGCTAATGAAAGGATGAACCAGATTTCTTAATAAGACATATGAAAACAAAACATGAAACCCTGGCTAATAGTTGAATGTTTCAGCATCAAAAGTTGATCAATTTAAAAAAAAAAGTTTTCAACAAAAGTTAGTCTGCTTAACATCTCAAGGAGTACTTAAGGCAAATAATTTAGGTTAAAGGGGCTCAGGGGCGAAATGGTTGGCAACGCCTGATGAACAGGGCCTAGTATTGGACCCTGAGGGATGGCTTAACGCCTTTCTGCAGTCATCCTGCTGTTGAGCTGAGATCACCACTGCATTTAATGTAACACTGCCTCTCTGCTCTTTAAGTGAGTGCGTTAATTTGCAGTTTGGTTTACATAGATTATTTTTAGTATGTACAGATTGACAATTTAGATACGTTTCCGAGCCATTTGCTTTGGAAGGTTGAACTACAGCCAACCAGAGGGACTTATTTTAGAAGTGTGAAACCAACAGCTGTTTTTGATCAGTTCTGGTAAAAGGACAACCGTGAAGTGAAATGCTTTCTGACAAGAGACACTTTTTCTGGTTGGTTCTGTAAAGTTATAGTTTGTCTATGACTGACAGACTTTATCCACAGAAACATATTGGGCTCTATTATAAAGACAGTTGTTTAAACCACCCAGTAGCCTTATGCCTTAAACATATTGGTCCTAATTCATCACATCTGATCTGTACAATCAAACCCCCATCTGGTCAGAGTACATGTAAATTTGAGCACAACCTGAAAATACACATGCAGTGAAATAATCACCAATCTTATCTCAAATAATTCCATCATGTATAGTAAGTAGAGTAATGATATCGATAAAAATAGCAAATATTGATCATCAAAACAGCACTGGGTCTTCCTCACCAGATTCCTACCTGGGTTTATACACTATTCACACACCTACAGTTCATCTCACCTGCTTTATTTAAAGACTCAGTGCTAAGTCAATCTTGCGAAGTCTTGCCAATCTACCAGTACGTCTAGGCCTTGTCATTGTAATTGTGCTTGATTGGGATTTTCTCAGCTCAAATTTCTTAGGTCAGGAATCTGTCTACCTACATGTGCATATAAAGTGTTAACAGAGACGAGGAGGTTAAAAATGTGAGAAGGAAGCTCTGTAATCAAATCAAATCTGCATTTAGTTTGGAGGTCTGTTTATTTGGTACTGATTAGGACTTGTCCAGTTAATCTCTCAGTGAGAATTCACAGTTGAGGACCTTCAGATGGAAAACCATGAAAACCAACATATACACAGTCTATTCATATTTGTATCTATTAACAAATTAAAAAAATATTATATAAGATTTAGATAAATAATGGATAAGTTGACAGCAAAGAAGTCCATGAGCCAAAATGGAGCAATGTTTCCTAAGACAGTTAATCATTTTAGGAATAAAACACTTGTGGTTATGCAGTTATAGGAAAATAATCATAGATTATCACTGTGATGTGTCCTGACACTAAGTGAAGTTATTGTTACCACATTGAAGTTCATTATTTTCCAATAACAATGCATCCTGTAGTGTTTTATTCTTCTTATATCACAGCAATTTTCCAACACTAGTAATTATTTGTGCATAATAAAGAATGACAGGTCATATTTTTATGTGTTTATAAATACGTTGAATGTTGTGGAACACGGTAACTTTCATTATAATGTCTATAAACAGTTGTCCCTCACCAGCCTCTTTTCTACCATTCATTTATTAAGATTAAAAAAAACTACAGCTTGTCATGTCAATAAGAAAACACAAAGCGTAAATTCCTCCATCCTGAAGATTTTCCCATGTCGGAAAATTTTAAGTTACAGCTTTACCTCTGACACTAGAGACTCCTTCCATAAATATTAAACAAACATCTCTTCGCAGGAAACTTCACCATCTCATATGGGATTTGAATTACAGTCAGCACTGTTAGAAACTCGAAAAACAGTGAGCTGCTGTTAGAAACTAGAAAATTAATCAACACCTCTGACCAGTCAGAATTGAGATTTCAACAGTGCTGTGGTGTAATTTCTTATTTTTAATATCTAGACATATCTCTCTTATAATACAGAAGTATTGCCTTCTTGTAACTCCGTAAGATAAAATAGGAAACTCAATGCTTTTAATTAAATCATATTCACGTGATGTCCTTTATTTTATTATTTATCATCCAACAGTTAAGTTGACAGAACAGCGTACATACTATATGCCTAGCCTAAACCATTATTTATGCTTGTTGTCACGGTTACATTCCTGTGTTGTTACCTGGTATAAAAAGAGGTGTCCCAATAAAAATAATGGACAACTAGCAGCCAATCAAAAGTGAGCATTTTCTGTGATATATGCACATTGTAATTAAAGGTAGTTTACAACAATAGTTACACTTAAGTTATGTAAGTGTAGTAAATCCTTCAGCAGCTTCTCATTGAAATGGGCTTCACCGCAGTGCTTTCCAGAGGGGATGTGTCTTTTATTTAGTATTTGGAAAGCATCCATTCATTCACCACAAATAGGAAGAAATAGCACAAGTCAGCAGCACGATACACAGAACGCTAACTTCCGAACCCCTGTTGCTCAGCGATTAACGATGCGGTTGTTCCTTCGTTAAGGGGAAAAGAAGGACGTTTGATGACTCAGCATGCACGGGTGTGTTCCTTCATGTCCGTGCATACAGACCGAGGCAGAAAGAATCATTGTTTTTGCTGATGTGTTTTGACAAGAGTCTTAACACATTATGTGGTGGAAAATGTTCTAAATGAACTGGAAAAGAATGCTAATGATATTAGGGAGTTACCGGGGTATGAATAAGAAAATGGGAACATGGGTCAGAGGAATGTCTGTTATTGGGAACGTACATCGATTATTGGTAAGGGCTAGCGGTTCTAAGCACTTTGTGGGTGTTTTGAATCCTCTGTATTTTATTCCTCCTCACTCTCTCTCTCCTGCTCTCGCTGTGTGGGTCTGGGTTAAGTTAAAGATCCACAGAGCCCAAACCACAGGCTTACCCAGAGACTCCAGCCAGCCTGGTGTGGTTTTGTGGTTACGCCGCACCGTGGCCATGTCTGCGAGTGTGTATTGAAGCAGCCTACTGTTGAAATGCATCTATTCTGTGTTAGTTATTTGAGCCCTGGAATCACATTTACTCAGTGTGGTCGGAGAACTTGGATGTGGCGTAAGAAGTCATGGGTTTGATCCCAGCTGATGTTACTGCTCCAGTGTCGTTATGATTCTGGCTGCCAAAGCGCTACAGGGGCTGTCGTTGGGGCTGTGTGATGTATACACACTTGTATTTGAAATGAAATGAGACATGATGAGCAACATTTACTGTTCTGCTACTTTAGTCAGATATTAAAAAGCAATCTCGGTTTGGGATAAATATATAGTCACCATAGATCCATCCATCCATCCATAGGTGTGATTTCAAAAACCAAGAAGCTTTTTTCAGAAGCTCAGGAAACTTTTCAGTTTTTTTCTAAAGCTCTTAATCTTTGTCAAGAACTTTGTCTTGGTTTAAGATAACTATCAACCATCGACCCCTCCACCCATCCATCCTTAGGTGTGTTCTTGGAAGCCAAGAAACTTTTCAGAAACACAGGAAAGGCTTCAGACACTTTTTCTTGAGCTCTGAAAATCTTTTTAGGAACTCAGGAACATTTTCTTGTTTTGGGAAAATATATATCCTCCATCCATCCATCCATCCATCTATCCAAAAACCACAAAACCTTTTTAGAAACTCAGGAACATTTTTCATGAATTCAGGAACATTGTCTTCTTTTGGGGTAAGTACTATATATCCACTATCCATCCATCCATAGATGTGTTTTCAGAAACTAGGAAACTTTTTCAGGAACTCAGCAACATTTTCAGGCACTTTTTCTGGAACTCTGAATGTTTTTCTATAACTCAGGAACTTTGTGCCGAACACAGGATCATATTTAGGAACAAGGTTTCTTTAATTTACAAGGTTTTTGTTCTTTGGCTGTAGTTCAGTAGATCTTTTTAGTTTATGACCAGAAGCTCTTTGGGGGTGGAGGAGGTTCTCTAAAATTTGTAGAACCTCAGAAGAATCACACTTTATCTGTCTACTTCTTATTTACATGGGACATGTGTGCATATATGTATGTATGTGTGTATATATATATAAATGTGTGTGTGTGTGTGTGTGTGTGTGTGGTGTATGATTCATGAGGAATTCCTTTGGCTTTGTAAAAATACAGTACTTTATATATTCATTAGTTACATTGTTTATTTTGTATCCTGCATTAAAATAACTTGGCTTACTGCATTCTCCAAAAGACGTCTTCGAGCAGTGAGAAAGAAATCGATTCTGATGGTATCCACTGTGGCCTCTTCTACCCAGAACCCACAGAGTTCTGGCTTCTCCCAACCACACACACACACACACACACACAAAAGATCAGGCCAACTGTTTCTCATATTAATGCCGCTGTTCCTCCAGGCCTTTGCGATGAGAATAATATTGGATTAAAAGCAATAATGGAAAGCCTCTAATGTTGTTGTGTTTAGACCTGACCTGTGTGATGTGGTGATTCTTGCCTTTAAAAAAAGAAAAGAAAATGTTTTCCATACCTATTTTCTATTCCATACACACCAATTTTTACATTTTTACATCTGAGAAAAGTAAACAAGCAACAAAAACCTCCTCTAGAAGTAATAATAAAAAAAAACTGATGTACTCATCCAATAAGAAACTTGACAATGTCTATGACCTTGTGTCATTTGGCCTTCTTTTAATAGCTACATGTTTACAACTGAATCAATCAGCTTTCCACACTCTTGCGCATCCCCGTGAATTGTGGAGCATGTCAGCACACTGCAGATCCCAAATCAGGATAAACTTTCTGGACAGCTATGTCGCTCGGGTAATTACATTTGGCTGGACTTTATGAACTTTTATATTTCTACATCCATATGAGGACAAAACTGTGAAGAAACACTCCACTGTTCAGCACAATAACCTTATTAGGTCAATCGCAACATCACAGAGTTTTTGGGATGGAATATTGTATTAAACAAGACTGTTTATGTAGCTGATTGTGTCTCTGCTAATAATAGGTTTGATTGTTTTGACAAAATATTACTGGAAGTACCAGATAGATAGATAGATAGATAGATAGATAGGTCTCTGTGCTGGCTGACCTTTGACCTTTCTCTCTCTCTCTTTCTCTCTCTCTCTCTGTCACTCTCAGGTGGTGAAGGTTTTGAGTAATAAGCGTTCCCAGGCTGTAGGAATCCTGATGTCCAGTCTGCATTTGGACATGAAGGACATTCAGCATGGTGAGAATGATAAACATAATTCCTGACATCATTTAGGTTCTCTGTGTGTGTGTGTGTGTGTGTGTGTGTGTGTGTGTAGTTGTCTTTGCACATTCAAATGCATGTATGGTACTGAGTTTTATGCAGTTGGTACAGTGCCTGGTCAGGGTCGTAGGGGTTTAAATAGTTTGGTTAATTTTTTGGGAGGAAGCACTGGAAAAAAGTGGGGAAAAAACAGGGCTGCTGGAAAATGAAGTCAATTCACAAATTATGAAAATTATCAAAATCTTCTGTAAAGCTGGATGCACTCAGAGTGCTTCTGGCGTCCTTTAAGCAGAATTTCATCCTAATGACAGCATTATTTTCCAGGAAGATTTTTGTTTAATAATGAGAGAGAATGATCATTTAAGAATGATGAAAAACACAAGCAATAAATGTACAAGTGAATATTTTTTTAATGAGTTACATGATTATTTTTAGGGCCCCAGCACAGATATGCAGCTCTGTGCACAGCATGTGGTCTTCATGGGAGATCTCGAGCGGTTCTTCACATAAAAGCATATGTATTGTTTGTACAGAGACATATTAGAAATATGGTTTTATTTTGGAGCTCAGAAAGGCAGTGTTTAGGTCGTACTACTGGAGCAAACCACTAATGAAAAAATCAATAATGCATCTCTGATTCGTATAATGTTAATGAACTTGATATTTGTTTCTTGAGCAGGGTTGCCAGGTTCTGTGTGTAATATCAACATACTACCCATATATCTGCATTCCGGATATACGGTATATACCGTAGATCAGAAAAATGCACACCACTGTTAATGTGTTCACCCTAAAAAGAAGAAAATGCATCCGCCTTTTTTTTAATTGGGCTAGTTTTAAGCATTTTGTGCATTTATTTATTTACTTATTTGTAATTGTAGTTAGGGTGGGGCTTTTGAGAAACCTGGCAACCCTCCTCATGAGCTTTCGCGGTTGCTCTTCTTTTAAAGTTCACATTTTAAACACAGTTCACACGTAGTCTAAAGCTGGCAAGCTTTCAAAAAAAAAAAACGTAAGATGCATTATCTGTTCAATTAGTCCAGCAAGCTTCACATGAAGTAAAAACCTCCCTGCACAACCTTTTTATTATGTTCCATGCGATCCTAGTCTTTAAAGTACACCTCTACAACTCTCAACCAATCTCAGGCTAGCTTTATAAATAATTTGCCACCTATTTATATCTGTATTTGTATCTATTTAGAGGAAATTATCTGTTTATTCTGAATAATGTATTTGTAACCAGTTATATCCCTAATATATACATATATACATACATCCTTCATCAGTGTGTCTAAGTACAATAGCAATAGCTTAGTCATACATTTGTTCTTCTTTTTCGCTCTCTTTCTGCTTTACCCTGTATGGTTGCAGCTCCATCTCTTCTCCTCGTCTCGTTTTTGTGTACAGTAGTCCTCTCGCTCATCAGCCAGACCACACATTATTGTTTGAGAAAAGCCAAACAGGATGAAGGATTATGCATGAGCAAGCCAGCATGAGTTTGGAATTGCTCCTTATTCCACACATGCATCTATCTGTAATTATCTATAATCATTCTGAGCCTCGTCAATAAAAACTGCTCTGTGCAATTAAATCACATGGATTTGTTATGATTGAAATAGAGGGAGGTGTTCTTGCAGAGTACAAAGACCTGTGGTTTTGTGGTTTCATGTGCCATTGCCACATAAAGTGTGATCTGTTATTAAAAATGCCAAGCCGCAGAGTTTTTAACGAACGCTTTATGGGCCTTTTCACTGCTACAAATAGCAGCAAGTGAAGACCCATATCCTGTTATGCACTGTGCTAACAACATGCTCTCACGATTTGAAATTCCAGCTTGTACAGAAAGTTCAGGTTAGGATGAAGCGGCAGCTTATGGAGATATTCATAAAAGATCTAAATCATAAGTCATGAAATGCTTAAACAAACGTTCATGATTCACATTACTGCACTAAATATGCTAAATTATTCATTACACAGGTGTTGATAACACCAGCGTGGTGTCACATTAAAATGGTGGGAATTCTGATTAACTGATTCTGAGTGATGTATTTTTATGCCATTAATAATCTGTTGTACATATACAGTATACAGTATTTGTGTAGGTTGATGACATGACCTATTTTTTTAAATCATTTTTGACCTGATTTCAAGTGAATTTAGTGAAATACAATGCTAGTTGACTCAACACATCTTGATTCGGTCAAAGGTCCAGATATGGTTGGGTCAAAAAGGGCGGAGCTTAATTAAAAATTCATTTCAGCCAGTTGCACAACAGAGCATAGTATTAGTATTACATTAGTACTAATGTAACTAAACAGTATTAGTATTAGTATCAGTATTAGTGTCAGTATTAGTGATGGAGTTGTGGCCTTTGTGTCTATCAGTATTAGTAATGGAGGCGTGGCCTTTGTGTCTATAAGTATTAGTAATGGAGGCGTGGCCTTTGTGTCTATCAGTATTAGTAAAGGATGCGTCACCTTTGTGTCTATCAGTATTAATAAAGGAGGCGTGGCCTTTGTGTCTATCAGTATTAATAAAGGAGGCGTGGCCTTTGTGTCTAGCAGTATTAGTAAAGGAGGCGTGGCCTTTGTGTCTAACAGTATTAGTGATGGAGGCGTGGCCTTTGTGTCTATCAGTATTAATAAAGGAGGCGTGGCCTTTGTGTCTAACAGTATTAGTAAAGGAGATGTGGCCTTTGTGTCTAACAGTATTAGTGATGGAGGCGTGGCCTTTGTGTCTATAAGTATTAATAAAGGAGGCGTGGCCTTTGTGTCTAACAGTATTAGTAAAGGAGATGTGGCCTTTGTGTCTAACAGTATTAGTGATGGAGGCGTGGCCTTTGTGTCTAT
>CM075012.1:3359830-3400450 GCA_037576675.1 Pangasius sanitwongsei
CAGTATTAGTGATGGAGGCGTGGCCTTTGTGTCTATCAGTATTAGTGATGGAGGCGTGGCCTTTGTGTCTATCAGTATTAGTGATGGAGGCGTGGCCTTTGTGTCTATAAGTATTCGTAAAGGAGGCGTGGCCTTTGTGTCTATAAGTATTAGTAAAGGAGGCGTGGCCTTTGTGTCTATCAGTATTAGTAAAGGATGCGTCACCTTTGTGTCTATCAGTATTAGTAAAGGAGGCGTGGCCTTTGTGTCTACCAGAGTTAGTGGTAAAAAAAAAAAAATGCTTACAAAAATATGGGTTGTATTATTTCTTTATATTTTTATAATGTAAAACGATCTGATTATGATGCATGCTGGATCTCAATAGTACTACACTGCACCATAAAGCTATTAGCTGGTTTAGCGCAAGTTCAACATTAGCATAATTGCACCATCACTGAAGTGTGTTCCAACATGTAGTGAGAGTAAAGCAAACTTCTACAAAGTTCAGTGCCAGTGGCAAATGAAACACATCATAAAAATGTGTCAGGAACATAAACTGTGAGTGTGGAAATTAAGCTTGGGTGTAGAAAGCGTGACAACAATGACATCAACCCCCTTCCTCTACACTGCACGGAGGAGAAAAGAGAAGAGGGAGGAGAGGAAGAAGAAATATGTGAGACTGAGGAGGAAAAAGGCATAATTGGTTATAAATCAAAGACAGCATCTCTCTCTCTCTCTCTCTCTCTCCTTCTGGAATCACTTGAGGCTGTCTTCACTGTCACATGGTTTTCCTAAACTCTCCTCTTTTGCCTCTACCAGCAGAAACACACACTCTCGCCTGCTCAGTCCACAAAGCTCAGTCCCTGCTTGACACGCCTTCGGTTTCTAACACTCGTTTATGTGTGCATGTGTGCACATCACTTCACTGCTTTGTCATTATTATTTTTCTTTAATTGCCTCACATGTGCAGCAATGATAACTTTCAGTCTTTGAAAAGAGTGTGATTTATTTCCAGTTCCTAGCATTCTGTGTGGAAGGTGATGTAGAACAGGAATTATGCTGTATGCATTCTGAGGCCATGCGTTCAGCTGTATGGCTTAAAATTATATTAACTGTACAGTTTTCATCATTTTTTATTGCAGGCAGGTACAAACAAAACTAATAACCCTGCAAGCAGGATTAAAAACATTCCTGTGCACATCTCTAGTTGAGACCAATTATGAATTATCAGAGCCAGAATTCACACACCATGCTGACAGTGATGCTATTTCTACATCTGTTTTTTTTTTCAGTGTTTTCCATGTATTTCTGGTTTAAGCCACACCCACTTCAAGTTTATATCTAAATACAGATGCGAATATTTTCATTGCACTATCACTATACCCCTGATGTATAGTATATGAAAGCATATAATATGTATTAATTAAATAAGGAATAAAAACTTCAGACATGCTGTTATAGGAAAATAATTAGATATTATTATTATTATTATTATTATTATTATTATTATTAGGTGGTGTGATATGACCTGAGTTAAGGAGAGTTACTCTTACCACTCTGCAGTTGATTATTTTCCAATAACAGCTTATCATGAAGCGTTTTATTCCTCCTCTTATATTTCTTATAATAATGAAATGTCCTACTTTTTTATCCATTTATAGATACATTTGGAGGATCCACAAAATAAATGATAACATTATACAGTAGCAACTATAAACAGTTGTTCCCCGTTACCAGGCTGTCTTTTTTCTGTCTTTTGAAGATAACAAAAACAAAAAAAAAAACAAATTATGTTACTGAAAAACCTCAAAACTCTGTCCTGAAGATGTCGGAAAACAAAACGTAAAGTTACAGCTTCACCTCTGACTGTTACAAAGCGCTGACACTGGACACTCCTTATCAGTGTTGGATGTTTCTACTACTTTTACTTTCATACTTTAAGTAAATTTAAGAGTTTAGTCTCAATTCTACTTCAGCTTGAGTGAAAAATGGGAAGTTGTACTTCAGGTTTTATCTAAGAATGTATTCAGTAATTGCCCTTTTACTTGCGTGAAGAATCTGGGTACTTTTACCACCTGTGATTAATAATAATAATTGCTTCCTAAGGGAGTTGAGCTTATACTCTACATATGACAGGTTTCCTGTCCAAGTGCAGCTAATTCAGCAAAACGACCTGTGCTATGAAAGGAATTCATATGCTAACCCGAGGTCACTGACTTAAATCTACGTGTGTGTACATGATTTTTGCAGCTCCATGTGTGTGTGTGTCGGAGTAAATCGCATTCCAGTTTTTTTCACCATTCCAGACGTCAATTACTCCATGTCTCCGGAGCGAGAGCCGAGTCCCTAAACGCTTAAGATGTCTTCATAGAGTTCAGGCCAGTCAGGAATCTGAGTGTTCAGCCCGAACAAACATAATGGAAGTGAAATTGCACAACTCGCCACCATCAGGGCTGAAGAGTGGCTTTGGCTCACTTCAGCATGTTTTGCTGTAATCTTGGCCTGTGGCGATGTTGGATCAAACCAGCCGTGAATGATTTTCTGGAACTTGTTGTTGTTTTGCATTATAATCACGACAGTTCATGTCTTTGCTGCATGTTTTCGTGGGTTTGGTTGTTCTGAGCTGGTTCCAAAATGAACGTTCATTAAGGTATGATGGTGTGCTACATGAATCTGGAGCGGTTAGAATGTTACTGCTATTCATAACTGTGGTTTCTGTCTGAAGGTTATGACTGATCGTCACAACAAGTCTGTTTTAAAAATAGCCTAGCAAATTTGGTTTCCAAACCGAATAATTTAATACTTTATGTTATGTAAGAGAAAATAACCAACAAATCACACTGATATGAAAATATAACAAATAATGCTTAAGTGAGAAATACTACACCCCTAGATGTTTTTGGCAGTCGCTAAACCGCATCCGTTAATTTATGAGCTGTAAATACAAACAGAGGCATTGCTTTCAGATTTATACCACAGCACTGTAGTATTCTGATTGGTCAGAAGGTGTTGACTAATTTTCTATAAGAGCAGCTCTGACGGTAGTGCAGCTTTAAATCACAGGTTTATATTAATGTGCTCATTCTAATACGTTATTGTTTCTATAGTAACGACTTGTAAAGCGGGTGCTCTGCATAAACTAATACTAATAATCAGATTTTTAAAAAAGTGTAATTTAAAAATCTGAAAAAAAAAACAAAAACAAAGAAAAATGTACAGTTGTTGTTCTGGTGAAGTCTTCTGTAAGGAAATGTTGAAGGAAGGAGTCTCCAGTGTCAGTGTTTTGGAACAGTAAGTTTGTGGTTTCTCAGTACCATGACAAGCTGAAAAAAAAAGAGAAGTTGATGACAGAATGACGTAAGTGATAACAGGAGCTAGCTTGTTTCACAGACGTTCCACAACATTAAATGCAGCTACAAATGGATAAAAGCTATAACATGTCATTGTTAAATTGATTAAAAAAAAACGTAACTGTTGGAAAATTGCTGTGGTTTAAGAGAAATAAAACACTATGGGACATGTTGTTATATGAAAATAATCAACTATAGGGTAGTAAGCGTAACTCTTCTTCATCACACCACCCTGTCGTTGATTATTTTCCTATAACAGCACATCCTCAAGTGTTTATTCTTTACTTTATACCCTAGCTACTTAGCTACTTTAATGTATTTGTATTTAGCACAACCGTAGTGAAGTATAAAACCAGATCCAGTCTAAACTCTTATTTAAGATTATTTTCATTTCTAGTTATTAAAAAATGTTGAAATAAAAAAAATTCAAATTACACTCCATCATTAATAATAATAATAATAATAATAATAATAATAATAATAATAATAATAATAATAATAAAGGCATTAACACAACATGCAACAACACATTCATTTTCATTCATAGCTGTGTTCAGTTTGTTTCAGTTTGTGTTGGTCTGTTGTGCGTGTTGTGTGTGTGTGTGTGTGTGTGTGTGTTTGAGTGTTTGAGAAATCTTGCACATTTTATGGTTAAGCCACCAAATGCAGCAGTTCTGCTGAGTGAATTTCCCATCTAAAGGAATCACTTGTAAATGCAATGACAGCATTTTTCTGGATACAATCCTCATATTTCACCTCACAGTCCTTATTTCCATCTTCAGAACCCTAATGATGTACTAAAGGACCACGTTTTTTTCAGATTTTACTGGATTAATGGATAAATGAAATAAAAAAAAAAGAGCACTGTAGATGATTAGAATGAAGTATATTGTGTCTCTAAACAGGGTCTTTGAATAGAAATTAGGTTCATATGAGGATTCTCAGACAAACATTTGTTTCAGTTTAGAATTCACAGTGAAATTTGTGTTAGCTTTTAAATACAACACTAAGCCTCTTTTTTCCTTTCTTTCTCCTGGCAGCCATCTTGAACCTGAACAACACCGTGGTGGACCTGGAGACCCTTCAGGCACTGTATGAAAACGTAAGCAGTTTCTCTTTCAGAAGACATGGCTTCTGACTGTCTCAGTAGCGTTCCCCCCATCATTTAACGTTATTGGTTTATTCCGCTGCTGGGTTTGCACGGACACAGCCCCGAGGAAATGTATGTGTTACAGAGCGAAATAAACACACGGGCCACAAACACTGTGGGAATGTCGCCGGTTTACCGTGGAGCCAGAGAGAGAGAGAGAGAGAGTGAGTGAGAGAGAGAGAGAGAGAGAGAGAGAGAGTGAGTGAGTGAGTGAGTGAGAGAGAGAGAGAGTGAGTGAGTGAGAGAGAGAGACCTGTTTGTTTTCTGGTTTTTATTTATTCATTTATTTATTTATTTATTTATTTTACTTCTTTAAGATTGGTAATGTTTATATTAACGCTAATTTCTATTCTCCATGTTGTAACTAATTTATGTGTTGTTAATAACAGTTCTTCTGCTTTGGCAATACTGAACATGTATACGGTCATGCCAATAAAGCTTTTTGAACTGAATTGAATTGAGAGAGAGAGAGACAGACAGGAGAGAGAGAGAGACAGGAGAGAGAGACACAGGAGGACAGGATGAGAGACAGAAAGACATTAAATGTGTTAATAAAGCAGAAAAAAGAAGTGAACTGTTCTATCAATAATAAACTGTATTTAACTGTTTTATTTGTTTTATTAGCAATTTTATTTTTAGCACTTAGTACTATTTGTTTGTTTGTTTATGTGTAGTTCTATTATCAGCCTTATTTTAAATAATTACTATTATTTGTTTAAATATTAAAATAATTGCATTCATAATACTATTATATTTTATTATGAACTTGTGTAAGTCTGTTTCTCTGTCTGTCAGTCTCTTAACTTTCAGTCTATCTTTCTGTCTGTGTCTGTCTGTCTGTCTGTCTGTTTGTCTGTCTCTCTCTCTCTGTCAATCTTATCTCTAGTCTCTTTGTCTTTCTGTCCATATAAATCTCTCTGTCTGTCTCTCTGTCTGTCTCTCTGCCTGTCTCTAAGTCTGTTTCTCTGTCTGTTTCTCTGTCTGTCTCTCTGTCTGTCTCTCTGCCTATTTCTAAGTCTGTCTCTCTGTCTGTCTCTCTGTCTCTCTCTCTCTCTCTGTTTCTCTGCCTGTCTTTCTGTCTCTCTCTCTGTCTGTCTTTCTGTCTCTCTCTCTGCCTCTGTCTGTCTCTCTCTGTTTCTCTGCCTGTCTGTCTCTCTGTCTGTCTCTCTGTCTCTCTCTCTCTGTTTCTCTGCCTGTCTTTCTGTCTCTCTCTCTGCCTGTCTTTCTGTCTCTCTCTCTGTCTGTCTTTCTGTCTCTCTCTCTGTCTCTCTCTGTTTCTCTGCCTGTCTGTCTGTCTGTCTGTCTCTCTCTCTCTCTCTCTCTCTCTCTCTCTCCAGACTCCATACTGTCTCTGACTCCTGCACATAAAACCACCATCTTACACACACCCAAACACACACACACACACACACACACACACACACACACAATTTACTCCTAATTGACTCCACATTACTATCATACTTTCAGTAATTACTGGTGAAACTCTTCAGCTCTTTGATCTTGTGTCTGATTTCCTGTAAATCAACTTTTCCTTTTCTTTTCCATGTGAACAGAGAGCGCAGAAAGAGGAAATGGATCAGATTGAGAGACACATCAAGTCCAGCGCGGAGAAGGAGAACGCCAAACCGCTAGACAAGCCTGAACAGTGAGGCCCTGAGACACACACACACACACACACACACACACACACACAGGGACATTAATTATTATGAAGTATACAAATTTTTTATTCATCATTTCATTACTTGTCATTTGATTTACTGATTTGTTTTGTTTTATTCAGATATAATTTATTGTTTTTCATGCAGTAACTTTTTTGAAATTATTGTTATAAAAACAAATCACTGAATTGTAATTAATTATATCTTTTCATCATTAGCTGAAACAGGTTTATTAATTAATTGCTTGGTTTTGAAATAATTATTTACTTTTTACAATAAAATTATTTTAAAATTTTTTTTACAGAATTATTTTTAATAATTATTTTTTTTTATAATTAATTATGTGCTCACTGACTACCATTATTTGAATCATCACCATCATCAGCATAGTTTATATCATTATAATTAGACTGATTTTGATTAATAGATTGATTAGTTTCATGAATTGTTTGTTTTAACCTTTTTCCGAGATTTTTAATCTAATCCTGTTTACCTCTCCTTTAACACACACACACACACACACACACACAGGTTCCTGCTGCAGCTGGCGGAGGTTCCTCAGTTCTCTGAGAGAGTTTTCTGCATCCTGGTTCAGTCCACGTTCACCGAGAGCATCAGCTCTGTACAGAGGAAGATCAGCCTGCTGCAGAGAGTGTGCACGGTGAGAGAGAGAGAGAGAGAGAGAGAGAGAAGGGGGACAGAGAGTAGACAAGAGCTAGAGAGAGGAACACAGACAGAGATACAGAGACACAGAGATAGATAGATAGAGAGAGAGAGAGAGAAATAGAAAGAGGCACACAGAGAGGCAGAGTGAGTGAGTGATAAAAAGATAGACAGAGAAATTTGAGAGAGAGAGAGAGACAGTGAGAGAGAAAAAGATAGAGAGAGACAGAGAAATAGGGAGGCACACAGAGAGTGATGGATAGAAAAAGAGATAGGAAAAAGAGAGATGAATACATAGAGAGAGACAGACAGATAGAGACAGAGGTAGATAGATAGATAGATAAATAGATAGATAGATAGATAGATAGATAGATAGAGAAAGACTGAGTGAGAGAGAGAGATGGATAGAAAGATAGAGAAATAGGGAGAGACAGATTGAGAGAAAGAGACAGATGGATAGAGAGAGACAGAGAGAGCAATGGATAGAAAGATAGAGAAATAGGGACAGAGAGAGTGATAGAAAAAGAGAGTGAGAAAGAGACAGACCAGTAAATAGGGGTAGAAAGAGAGAGAGAGAGAGAGAGAGAGAGAGAGAGAGAATAGAAAGTGGTTATCTAATACAGAGTTTATACAGTGCTTTTTGTTTTATTCTCCACGTTTCAGTAAGACGTAACGTCTCAGGACACTGTGTTAATTTATAAACATTAGTTGATCATTATTATAAGGAACAGTCAGTAGCTCCACTTTAAATGACCCACTGCACACTTCTGATCTACGTCCAGTTGGCTTGGTGTCGTGGTTTGTCAAAAATAAAGCTAATCCTTTCTTTTTTTTTTACAATACAGACCCAGAAGAATAAAACCAGGACTAGTCGGGAATTAGAGACAAATAAATAAAACCTGAATTTTCTCTCCTCAGGCTCTGAGATGGAATAAAGGAGTGTTGCAGGTTCTTGGTCTAGTTCTCGCATTCGGGAACTTCATGAACGGAGGGAACAGGAGTCGGGGACAAGCGGACGGCTTCACCCTTGACGTCCTGCCCAAGCTCAAAGACGTTAAGAGCAGTGTAAGTGGGCGGGGCCAGATCCTCACCACATCCGTTTACCTTACAAGGCTAGCTTAACAAAAACTGAGATGAAATACTAAAAGTAAAATATAAAATATTTTACTGAAATATTTTACTGAAATATTTTATTCCCCTTACATGATATTTGTCAAAGATTACAAGGTTTATTTATTAAAGAATGATAAATCATGTTTTTTATCCATTTATAGTTACATTTAATGTTGAAGAACGTCCGTGAACCAAGTTAGTTTGTGTTCTCACTTATCTTATAGCCACAGTCGTTCCCTCACCAGCCTCTCTTTCTCTCCCTCTTGAAGTCAGTAAGAAAAAATGCAGCTTGTCATGTTTCCCTAACCTCTGACTGTTACAAAGCACTGACACTGGAGACTCCTTCCATACGTACTAAATAAACATCTCTTCAGAGAAAACTTAACACCATACTAAAAATTACACACGTTTTTAAATGTGTGAATGTGGCACGTTCTCTGTACAAGTCCCTGTGTAAGCTGTTGCTATAGAAACGATAACGTATTAGAATGAGTGCATTAATATTAACAGGTGATACACCTTCTGACCAATCAGATTTGAGAATTCAACAGCGCTGTGATATAAAGTTAAGTAATAGTAAAAGGCATGTTTTTTTTTTTTTTAAACTTGGTGCAGAACAAAGGTCCCTATGAGGATAGGATTATGTGAGATTTTTGAAACCTTTGTTTGAAAAAAAAAAAAAAAAACCTTAAAAGAGTGAAATGGTTCTTTTTGGATAAGGTTAAGGTTAAGGTTAGATTTGCAGTAGGTGTAAATATACCATTCAATGGATGTCAGTGGAAGGTCCTGACAAGGATAGTAAGACAGAAATTCCATGGAATTACAATCATAATACATTATGGAATTGTAATTCCATAATTACAATGAGTGAGAGAATGTTTCTCATCTCTTTATTCTCTCTCTCTTTCCGTTTATCAGGATAACTCCCGGAGTCTCCTCTCCTTCATCGTTGCTTACTGTCTGCGACACTTTGATGAGGTATGCTTTCCATCCCTGTTTATTTCTCTCTCTGATTTTTTTTTCTTCATTTCACCCTTATTTTTTTCCTCCCACTGACCATCGGCCGACTCAGAGGAGCCGAGAGTCTAAATAAGCAGCTGTGACAGATGTGGGCTGTGTGACGTCGGGTGCGTTTAATTGAGAAAAGATGGTGTGTTTCTATGTTTCGCCACACACTCTCGAGTTCTGTGCATTAAAACAATATAACAAAATAAAATGTATGCACTTTTCTTCACACATGCTGGTGTGTGAAGATTGCTTCTTTAGCTTTGCTCCAGAGCTACGAGGCTAATGTTGCTGACAAATAATGGAACCTTTAGCCTGCAGTGTAGTCATCACACACTACAAACCAGTTGTTGAACGTCTATAAAAAATGGACTTTATGTCATCACAGAGCTGAAAACAGTCATAACATCTTGAAAGCCACATCACTTTCTTTCTCAGCACAGGGTTTGGTGTCACTCTGCATCAGCATCAAACTCAGGTAGGAGGTGTGGCCTAATGATTTTTCACATTAGAAGTGATTTGAAGGATTATGTAGATTTAAATAAAAAACAATGTTTTTTGTAGTGTGTGTGTAATGATTTAGACATGCAGTTTGTAAAAAGCTTGATTGGAGGCTGTAAGCTTCCATTAATTGTTTGCAACACCAGCCCTAAGAGGCAAAGTTTGGACACCAAACATGTCTGATTGACTACATTTCAGCAAAGTAGAAAATTTTATTTGGTTGATTGGTTGTTGTCTGTTTGTTTGTCTGTCTGTCTGTCTGTCTGTCTGGTTGGTTGGTTGTCTGTCTGTTTGTTTTCTTGATTGGTTGGTTGGGTGGGTAGTTGGTTGTTTGTCTGTCTGTTTCTTTGTTTGGTTTGTTGGAAGTCTGTCTATTTGTTTGGTTGGTTGATTAGTTGGTTGGTTGTCTGTCTGTCTATTTGGTTGGTTGGTTGTCTGTTCTTTTGTTTGGTTGTCTGTCTGTCTATTTGGTTGGTTGGTTGTCTGTTCTTTTGTTTGGTTGTCTGTCTGTCTATTTGGTTGGTTGGTTGTCTGTCTGTCTGTTTGTTTGATTGGTTGTTTGGTTGTGTGCTTGTTTGATCGGTTGGTTGTCTGTTTGTTTGGTTGGTTGGTTGGTTGGTTGGTTGTCTGTTTGTTCATTTCTTTGGTCAGTTGAATGTCTGTCTGCCTGGTTGGTTGGTTGTCTGTCTGTTTGTCTGTCTGTTTGCCTATTTATTTGTTTGTTTCCTTATTTGTTTGCCATTTTAACCCTTGCATTCTGGTGTTATTTTTGTTATTATTAATTAATTAATTATTAATTAATTTACTTAAGGATGAAAGTTTATTAGCATTTCTCTAATAGACCATAAAATATTTTTTGTTTATCAGATATATTGCAGTTTAGATTCAGGATTATTTATTTATTTATTTATTTATTATCTGAGGGTAACAAGGTGAAATGCAAAAGTGTCAAAAATGGCTGATATTGGTAAATCTGTAGTGAAAAGGTGATGTTAGAGGACGTTCATTCATTCCCGCTCATATTTACACAAACACACACACCCCTTCCATCAGGCAGACCCCAAGCACTGGGTGTCTATTTTTAAGTACTGTTTATAAAGCTTATAATTGCAATAAAGATATAATATGTGTTTTTCTAAAATAATCTCTACAATACTTGGCATATAAAAGCGAAACAGAGTTTGGATCATATGAACAGAACAGAACAGGTGAGCTAACCCGAACGATACACACTGATCTGAGTGCAGTCCTCCTTTTCCTGTATCCAGAAGATTTAATTATAACACTGTCTGACTGTTTGACTCAAATGGCACGAGAGGAAATGAGATTTGTGGAATAATGTTGAGCTCGTTCTGATCTGGCGTGTGTTTCCAAACACCCTGTCTCTCAGTATAATTGCCTTGTTTAGCTGATTCTGTATGTGTGTGTGTTTGTGTGTGTGTGTCTGTGTGTCTGTGTATGTGTGTATATATGTGTCAGGATGCAGGCCAAGACACATGTGTGTACCCTTTGCCGGAGCCACAGGACCTTTTCCAGGTGTCGCAGATGAAGTTTGATGATTTCCGGCGCGACCTGTGCAAACTACACAAAGATCTAAATGGTAAGAAAGTCAAACACACAGCAAACACATATCACATACACCTACACAAACACACACAATCACCAGACCGGGGTTGGTTTATATCACCTATATAAAAGGAAATGGAATAAAAATTATTTGTTTTATGCTATGTTTTTTTTTTGAAAAATAATAATATAATAATAATAGAGTCTATGGCAGAGTGTCATGTCCTTATTTATTTATTTATTTATTTTAGATAATTTAATAATTTGTTTTTATGCTGATTATTAATTTAATTTAAAATAATTTTCATAATTTTAATGAATGTGGATTTTATTGTAATATGCATTAGATGTTGCAAGAAGGCTACGGGAAGGCCCATTAACATTAGCTTAATCATCATAATGCTATTGAACAAACAAATGTTACATATAAATACGTGCGAGGTTTCAGCATTAAATATTTAAGGATTCAAACACTTGGGCGCATGTTGTTATAGGAAAATAATCAACGATGGCATGTGATGCGGCCTGCTGCGCAGCAGACCTACTGCTACGACTTCAAATTAGACTATTTCTCTTGTACCACCGCAATTTGTCAAGGATTAGAATTTTTTTTCATTAAAGTACAATATATTATACATTTTAATCAGAACAAGAACAAAAAACAAACAAAAAACAAACAAAAAACAAAAAACACAGCTTGTCATGTTACTGAGAATTCACTAAGCCCAGGTGACTCCATAATAATGAACAAATATTTTCCAGACATGACTGGGGAACTACAGCAACACTAACAAGACAAACATTAAACCAGACTACACCAATACGGGTCTGAACTACAATGTTAATGCAAATTGTTCACAGTCTAGGGTACTTTTCCATGCCTTTGTCATTCTCATAAGCCCCTGGGATTACTGGGCTGTTATTTGCTATGAGCCACCAGCTGGCTGATCAGTGCTACACGACACATGGCACTTTTCCAGCCTCTGTCATTAAAGTAAACAAAATCTAAAATAATCCAGTCCCATACAGGCACAGTCACTGATCAATAGCATACCACAGCAACAGCTCCCAAACATACACATCTAGTTTTTCATCCCATTCACACGAACACATTCTCTTTAAAGAAAGAGTTCAGTTAAAAATAACACTTATACAAACATCCCCTTAACCAAGTGTCATGTCTGAAATTTGCTTCTTTAGTAAATCAAAATTCTGTACAAAAGGAGAAGACAAATTAAGTATGAACATATAATAAAACAATAAAGATGCAAAAACAGAACAATAAAACAATACACTCTGTGGTCAAGCAAAATGTGAGTACATGCCATTTTTAATTTAGCAGTGAATAAAAAGTATGAATAACAAGCAAAGACTGAAGTGACATGCAACAATTGTTACGTAATATGCAATATCTTTTCCTTTCGATTTTTTTGTCCAAATAATTGCAAACAGCCTTTATACTCAGATGCGTCAGTGCTGATTTGTGAATTTTACTATTTTATAAGAAGAGTTAGGTGAATTAACATGAAGTGCATTTGTGACCAACATGGTGGCTGCAGTAATGGTCCTGTATAGTTCATGTTTAACGATTCTTAAAGATCTCTAAATAAAATGGTTGGATCAGGAAAGGCAAGATAAATGACTTGCTTTACATGTAATATACATATAACTGGAGCTTTCCAGCAAACTGCTAAGCTTGAGATATGTGTAAACAATTCATTCAGAAACTGCAGTTGGAAAGAAATGTGAACAGTGAACAGTCAGCGACTCCCAAATGTATGACACTCAATCTGCAAACATGAGTGAGTACTTTTCCTTTAATTTGGGAATTAGGGATGATGAATGAAATTGGTTCTTTCCTCATTAACAGGCACAACTTGTTGCTATGTCTAACACGAGGTTTGCTGCCATCTCTGATGGCCTGATATAGCAAAAGAACAATTGTGATAAATTACCATAAATTACTACTACTACTAAAGAAGAAGAAATAGAAGAAGATCCTTTATTGATTCTCCATTTTTATTTTGAGGTAAAAAGTGCTCTGCATGGTAGCTTTTATCCAAAGAGATTTACAATTGCAGACTTCCAGCTGAGTAGTTGACTATTTCACAGAATTTTATTTATTTATTATTATTTTTTATTTTTTACAAGCAAATGGTCTGGGTAACAAATCATTTATGTTATCAGAAGTGCATTTAACTTTCAACTGTATGAGTTAGGAATACCGATCTTCCGATGAGTTATGAATACCTAGTCTTCAGTCCATTTGAACTTCTCCGTGGTCTCACATGAATCACGCATCCTGTCAGGAAAGCCCAGCTGGCAAAGTGACTAAACTTTCAACCCTACAAAACGCTTTCGTATTTTCCTGCTAAACCAATCAAACCGTGGGTTGTTTTGCGCAAGCAAATGTTAGCTTCACCAGCTTTGTGCTTTATTTCTCAATCTACCCACAATCCATGCCGCTGAAAGCTTCTAGATTCCCCCTGGGACTTTATGGCTTTGCTCATATTGCGGTCGATACAGCGAGTGAATTATCGCCTTGGGGGGTTAGCAGAGTAAGCAAAGCTAAATGCTAAAGCAGATGTTTCCAGCTCTGACAGTCTCTAAGTGGTTTAGTTAACCCTTCTGTTGCGTTTCAAACTTTTTTTTTTTTCAGCGACCCTACAAACAATGAAATTTTAGGATGTAAGCACGTTGATCATAAATTTCTTATTAGGAGATTGTAATAAAATAAAGACACATTTATTCTACTTTTTTACATGATATTTTTCAAGTAGTTTTGTCATGTGCTTTTCGCAGTTTTGCTTTTTTTTTCTAGAAATAGATATTAGAAATAAGCAAAAAAATTCCTGTCAACCGAATAGTAAGAAAGATTAAATTACAGAGAACAGAGAATTCGTGAAAATGTGCACTACAACATGATCTTTTATTGAGGGAATTCATCAACTGCCCTCAGACTTCTATTAAAAGAATTTCTATAAACAGATTTTCTTTTCTCAAAGAAACATATTGAAAAAAAAAATGTCTAGAAATAGGCTGAATTATATATCATATTAGTTTTAGAGTGATGTTATGAGGGAAAATATGGGCTCAACTCCAAGTTGTTGTCACCTCTTGATAAAGATAAGCTTTTTCCCCTAATTTGTCATGGATATTTTAAAATATCTTATATTGATAAAAAAAATGTATCTTATGTATATCAAAAATTAGCTTTATAAACAAATATGACGTAAAAATATACAGATTATAAACACTATTAATGAAGTTTTTATATTCATTAGTGAAACTGATTTTACTGATTTTTTTTTTTTACCACTTTTAGAAACAAATAGCTTGGATTATTTATGCTGAAATGGAAGAGAGAAATAGATAGCTGCTGAAGAGATTAGCATGTGATATGCCACGTCCAGGTTCTCCATGAGCGGTGATGGCAGTGACTCACGGCTCATATCTAAGTTCTTGCTCTATGCATCAATCAGCAAGATGGTCACAGTAAAGGGGAAAAGATTTCTTAGCAATGGCTAGCATGATGCTCATTTGTGTTATTATGTCTCTGTTCCTGCAGCTTGTTCGTCCGAGACAGAGAAAGTGTGTGTTATGTCTTCAGATGAACATCTACAGCCCTTTAAGGACAAAATGGAGGAGTTCCTTTCTCAGGGTAGGAAACTGGCAGGAAACACATACATGCACACACTAGGGCTATCATGCAGATAAAAATATATGCACATATTTACACAAAAAGCACCCGTGGAACCAGTGTTGGGCTTTAAAAATAGTGTATTGTAGCTATAAACTACTCCCTACATGTAGCAACGTGGCTTAATGCTGCCTGAGTTGCACTGTTAGTAAAGAAGTTCTGCCTAAGGCCTTGTTCTGGTTCCTCGGATTATGCTATATTTACATAACTGGGGGTTGTGTCTTCATCATCTTTAAGAGATAATTTCAAATGAAAGGCCCACTCATCCCAGATAGCACACACACAAGCAAATTACGCCTCAGTGATATCACATCGGTTTTGTTTGCTAATTGGGAAGACGTTGACACGTTGACAGTTAGGATCACTGTTAGCTTTAGGCAACTTTCAATCTTCATTCCGTTCTTTGATTGGAGTTAGTCGTGTGTTACGGGATAAACAATGCTGAAAAAAGTAGGTTATGTTGATAAATCACAGGAGAAAAGTTGCGTGAAGAGAACTTGAATTGGATCTGCTTATTACATGGGAAGAGTGTGGAGATAAATCGTAACCAAGAGGAGGATCTGTCTCACAACACACAGATGGTTTAAATCACACATTGTGTTCAAGGATATTTGTTGTACTGTACATTGTACCGACATCTTCCCAATTTGTACACAGGATACGTGCAGGGGTGTTGAGATGTAACATGCTCATGCCTTGTTTATTATTTTTTTTTAGTACAGTTGTGTGTAAATGTGGGGTTTTTTTTCGTAGACCAAACCAACCTAAAAAAACTAGCCAGATTTGCAAAAGTTGTGGTAGCACTGATTTTCTTCGTACTGGCATTTGTAGAGCACAGCTGATTTTACATTTACAGCATTTAACAGATATTCTTATATAGAGTGATTTCCAGAAGTCCTTATTATATCTTAATGCTTGCGCAAACAGGCCATGGTCTAAGAAATCTATAAATTGTACAACCTTAAACCTTGTTACACAGGGGGTAATGTGAAATTATATGTTAACTGATATTGTTATTGAAATAAAAATGATGTAGTGCTTGTTTAAGAGCTTGGTGAAGAGGTGAGAGACAGATAGCTGTTGGACAGACAGGGGAAGTTCATTCCACCACCTGGTTGCCAGGACAGAGAAGAGTCTTGATGCATGTCTTCCTTGTACCTTAAGTCAGATCAAGCCATGCTTGTGGCTGGAAGGGAGTGTGGTGCAGAACTGGTTTGATGAGTGATTACAGGTGCATGGCTGCTGATCTGTTTTTGCCTTTGTAGGCAAGCAACAGTGTTTTAAATTGTATGCGGGCAGTTACAGGAAGCCAGTGATTATCTCATTACAATGGTAGCTGTCAAGGGGTGAGATATATTAGGCAACATGTGAACAGTCAGTTCTCGAAGGTGATGTGTTGGAAGCAGGAAAAATGGGCAAGCTTAAGGATCTGAGTGACTTTGACAAGGGCCAAATTGTGTTGGCTTGACGACTGGGTCAGTGCATCTGCAAAACAGCAGATTTTGTCGGGTATTCCAGGTATGCAGTGGCTAGTACCTACCAAAAGTGGTCCAATAAAGGACAACCGGTGAACCGGCATCAGGGTCATGGGCACCTAAGGCTCACTGATGCACATAGTGAGCGAAGGCTAGCCCACCTGGTCCGATCCCACAGAAGAGCTACTGTAGTACAAATTACTGAAAAAGTTAATGGTGGCTATGATAGAAAGGTGTCAGTACACACAGTGAATAATAGCTTGCTGCGACCAGTCAGAATGCCCATGCTGACCCCTGTCCACTGCCGAAAGTGCCTACAGTGGGCACATGAGCATCAGAACTGGACCATGGAGCAATAGGAGAAGGTGGTCTGGTCCGACGCATCACGTTTTCTTTTAAGTCATGTGGACGGCCTGGTGTCGCTTACCGGGGGAAGAGATGTCACCAGGATCCACTATGGGAAGAAGGCAAGCTGGCAGAAGCAGTGTGATCCTCTGGGCAATGTTCTGCTGGGAAACCTCGGGACCTGGCATTCATGTGGATGTTACTTTGACACGTACCACCTACCTAAACATTGTTGCAGTCCAAGTACACCCCTTCATGGCAACGGTATTCTCTAATGGCAGGTGTTGACTTGGCCTCCAAATTCCCCAGATCTCAATCCGATCAAGCATCTTTGGGATGTGCTGGACAAACATGTCTGATCCATGGAGGTGCCACCTCACAACTTACAGGACTTAAAGGATCTGCTGCTAATGTCTTGGTGCCAGATATCACAGCACACCTTCAGAGGTTTTGTGGAGTCCATGCATCGACGGGTCAGAGCTGTTTTGGTGGCACAAGGGGGACCTACACAATATTAGGCAAGTGGATTTAATGTTATGGCTGATCGGTGTGTACCCATCAACATTTTCATCTCAGTGCACAATTACAATCAGCTCTGGTGAGCTCCACCAACACCATTAAACTGTCTGCATGCAACTCTACTAATAAATTTGTGTGTGTGCTTCTTCCTGGGTTATTTATCTGTCATCTCTCAGCCCTCCAAAGACAGCGCCGTCTGTAGCCCTGTCCTCTTCTGCCCTCTCATCTTCATCTCCATTTTCATCACTCCTGCTTTCCCTCCATTCCTTTGATCTCTTCTCTCATACACTCTTTCACCATGTTGAGAGGAAGACCAGTCTATGCTTGTTTTATCCCTTATTTTCCCTTCTTCATTTCCTTTCCTCAAAGAATGGCCCACTTTGTTGTTTCCCCTTGTCTTGTCTTGCTACTTGTGCCAATCAAATAAATCACAGTTTAGACTCAGTGTTCTCATTCACTTAAACAGCTGTGATATGGCAGAATCGGAAAATATACAGCATCATCACTCGATCTACTGCAATCCATAAGACTATCCTGTATGCAGCTGATGTGCTACACTTGCCCTAATGTACCTGCAGAACCATCTAAAGTCACCAAACTTATTAAACTAATTAATACTTACTCAGTATAAACTGGAACAAATCCATAATCCTGCCAATCTTACCAATGACCAGAAAAACGCTGCCATTATAATTATAATGCCATTATAATGCCACTCACAAACAGTGTCCAGAGTTTAGTCTGGTCTTAAACAGTTATTACACACGGATTGTCCTGTGCTGTAAGGTCTGTAAAATGGTAGCTGTCACTGTTCTCATTCCAAAATGGATTATTCTCTTATAGCAGCACATCCTGATGTGTTTTATTCCTCAAATACCACAGCAATCTGTGATACTAGTTGTGGAGCACCTAGCAGTTGCTCTGGTTGCTACTAAGTTGTTACTGTAGAAACAGTAATGTATTAAAATGAACACATTATTATTATTATTATTATTATTATTATTATTATTATTATTATTATAAACCTGTGAGCTGGAACTACAGTCAGAGCTGTTGTATAATCATATGGTTACACGAAACTACCCGTTTATCAACCCAAATGGATTATTTTCTTATAACCACGTGGTCTCGAGTGTGTTATTCCACTTATACCACGGCAATTTGCCAACGATTGCAATTTTTTATTTATTAAGGAATGACATGTTGCACATTTTAACAGTTTATAGTTAAATTTAATGTTGTGCAACATATAAGAGATAAGTTCCAGTTTTCACTTGTGTTATAGCAATGATAACCAACTATCCCCTCGCCAACATCTCCTCTCTCTCTGTCTCTCTCTCTCTCTCTGTTTCTCTCTCTCTCTCTCTCTCTCTCTCTGTTTCTCTCTCTCTCTCTCTCTGGTTTTATCAAGAAACCAGAAAGCATAAATTTTTCTGGCCTCAAGACATTTCCTTGCTGGGAAACTTTGCAAAGCATCATTACTGTTACAAAGTGCTGACATTGGAGACTCCTTCCATAAATGTTAAATAAATGTCTCCTAACAAAACATTTGACGCATCAACAATTATACTGTATGTTTTTCTACTAATAAACTACTACTTTAGTCCCTGTGTATCAGCGGTTACTATAGAAACAATAACATTTTAGAACGAGCGCATTAATATTGGCCTATCGTTCGCGTTACCGCCAGAACTACAGTCCGAGCCGTGCTGTTATACAAAAATAATGCGCACCTTCTGACCAGTCAGATTCAAGAATTCAACCACGCTGTGGAATAAAAACAGCTAACCAATGACAGCCAAGCTGAACCGTCGTCCACTGTGGGTGTTTTGTTCGGAAGTGAAATTCTGTAAGATCTGAGAGTCTGAATGTGTGTGGTGTTTTATTTGTTTGTCCCGGTCATTACACACCATTACACTTCTCTTTCCTTCTCTCATTTTCCTCTCTCTATCTCTGTCCATCTGTCCATAACCATAGCCACATGTGCTTGGCGTGTTAGGCTAGCCAGGCGAGTCGTCATCTCTCATCATAGTCTTCCTTTCATCCAGATTCTCTTTACCCACTATCCCGCCGCTAGTTAGATGCCATGGACAGAACACACGCATAGAAAAAAAAAGTTTCTTACATGTGTGACTGTGAAATTCCAGGCAGAGGAGCAGTCTCAGAGTCCCGCTGGCTTGAAACTAACCACAGAGAGAAAGACATGGAGGGAAATAAAGAGAAAGAGAGAGACTCAGTGGTGCTGTATTGTTTGGTCTGTGCTCATTCAACTCTTTTGTTGCTAATTCTCCTGTGTGCGAGCGCTTTGAAGGGGTTTCACACAACCGCAGCCATGATCGTAGCAGAGACGCCAATGTTTTGATTCCATCATTTATATGCAGTTTTGCCCAATTATATTTCTCAAACAATACCCTACAATTCCTCACTAACAGAATTCTTTTGAACTAACACAGAAACATATCACATGAAGGACCAAGATCTTAAAAAAAAAAAAAAAAAAACAATACAAGAAACTTAAAATGCTAAGGACTGCACATGAGTTACCGTTTGAGTGAAGCATACAGGGTGACACAAAATGAAATGAAATAAAATTATTAAAAAAAAGCCTTCCTAAAAAACTAAATTATTATTTGTGCATTTTTAAATAACATATTCTTAAATAGTAAATACCAAATTAAATACCAAACTAAACTTTGCTGTTTAATATACAGTCAACTCTTTAATTACTGGCACCCTTCCAGAAAAAGAGCACAAATTAAAAAAAGAAATAAAAAAACGGATATTGAGCGAGTGGTATTTGAAGCTAGAATATTTTAAAATGTTGGACAGTCTGAGGGTTTTTTTTTTTTTTGAAAGAGGTTTATTATATTTATTTTAAAAGAGTATTATTATTATTATTGTTATTATTATTATTATTATTATTATTATTATTATTATTATTATTATTTATATAAGAAGGATTTAAAATCAAGTAGCTTGTTAGGTCTTGCTTTTTGGTATTAGTGATCTACTAGTCCACAAAATGTTTACAGTTTGTATGTTTTATAACAAATTAACAAAATGCATAATTTGGCAGAATAGTAAGTAAATTTTTTCCCCATAGAAATACTTAGGAATTCTTTTGTAGATCCTGTTTTCACACGATTCTTTTCTAACACTGGTTTCAAAATTATTGGCACCCCTACAATTAATGTTGGCTGGAATAACAGAATGAGCGTCTTCCTGTAATGACTTACAGAGTTGAAGACACTTGTAGAGGATCTTGGACATTCCTCTGTGCAGAATATTTTACATATGTTCTAGAGTTTTTCTGTGTGGAGCCTTTTTCCTTTCCAGTCATTGGATTTAAATGGGTTAAATGGGTTCAAATTCATCAGACCGAATAATCGTCTCGGGGTTTTTCCTCGCCACCGTCGCCTCTGGCTTGCTCATTAAGATAAATTCACATATTTACAATATAATTTTTGAATCCATTTATTTCTGTAAAGTTGCTTTGTGACAATGTCCATTGTTAAAAACGCCATACAAATAAAATTGAATTGAATTGAATTGAATCTGAAAAACGCCAATAATTTGTCATTTCTTACACTTGTTTGTGTTATTTATAGGATAACAGGTCATAGTGTGTTATGTACAGTATTTCCAATTACAAATTTTACATCATGTAAAAAATTGTGCTTGCTCTCTCTCTCTCTCTCTTTCTCTCTGTATCTCAGCCAGGACAGAGCTGGAGGCTCAGGAAAAACAGCTCACTGAAACAAAGAAAAGGTACACGCCTAATTGAATTGTTTGTGTGTGTGTGTGTGTGAGAGTGTGTAAATATAGAATGCATGTCTCTGTCATAACGCAGTGAATGTGTGTGTCAGGGTAGTGTTATGACCGCAAATTTGTAATAATATGAACAGTTGGAGTTACAGTGAAAGAGCGAGCAGCTTTTTTATTTTATAGCTTAGACATTCGGTTAATTGTCCAAATATGTTTAGAGAAGGCTAAGTAGATAGCACGATCTCGAAAAATCAGGGAACAAATATTACGTTTTTTTTCCCCCTAACTAGGTACTAATTTGTCATCTTTTATTTGTTTGTTTAAATAAAATTGTATTTTTTGGTCAGTCTCTTTGTTGGCATGTTACTTTTTTATCATCTTATATAATCTTCCTTGCACCATTAAAGCACTAGTTGAACTTGACTGAACTTGAACTTAAACATGTTGTGCTTATTCGTTCTCATGCATGTATTGTGTTAGTTTTGAACACATCCCTCTCACGTAACCACAGCTCTGTCTGTTATAGCTCATACAAGTCTTTTATTTTTTCAGTTAAATTCTTGAAATCAGTTCACATGCTGAAAGTCTGCTGGTCGGTTTCATGAACCCATAATGTGAGGAATGTGGTGTTCAGGTTTTACTCCTGAAGTGATTTATCGTTTTTGGATATTTTGCAGCTTCCTGGAGCTGAGTGCATTTTTCTCAGTTAAACCTAAAGGAGAGGAGAAGGAGGTGTCACCAAACACGTTCTTCTCTGTGTGGTACGAGTTCTCCTCCGACTTTAAAGACCTGTGGAAAAGAGAGAACAAGCTTCTACTGAAGGAACGGTGGGTCTCACAGCCTGCTGAGTCACATGAATAGAAAAGATTAAAATCTCAAAACAAAATATTGTGTTTATAATAAAGTGCATGATACCAGTTCAGCAGTTCCGTCTGTAATGTCAACGATTATATTAATACTCTCGTTCTTATACATTATTGTTTCTATAGCAACAGCTTTTTCACAGGGACTTCTACGGAGGATGCTCCAAATAATCTAAGCCTAACGATAAACAGATTTTATTATTAACAAAGAAAAGAATATAATCATTGACATGGTAAAGTTTTTTAGGAGGTTTGTTTGTTAGGGGACATTGTTTTAACATTTATAGAAGGAGTCTCGAGTGCCAGTACTTTGTAACAGTCACTTTGTAACAGTCACTCTGTAACGTTTCCCAGCATGGAAAAGTCTTCAGGATAGAAGAGATTATACCTTCCGGGTTCTTGGTAACATGGAAAGCTGTGTTTGTTTGTTTTTTTGTGTCATTAACTTCAAGAAAGAGGAAAAAAAAATAGAAACTGGTGAGGGAACAACTGTTTATAGCTACTATAATGTAAGTGAACTTGTTTAACTTGTCTTTGCTGATGTTCCACAATATTAAATGTAACTATAAACTGTTATAAAGTGTGACATGTTGTTCATTAATAAATTAAAAATCATAATCATCGGCAAGTCACTGTGGTATAAGCAGAATTACACACTTTTGATCGTGCTGTTATGCAAAAAATAATAAACTCTGTTATTCCTTACTTAAATAACCAACGTCCAATTGCTAATGAATTGATTATAAATCTATTAGAACAACTATGATTCAATAAAAGTAATATTACAAAATTAAAGATTCAAGAGGTAAGAACAGGCCAAGTTAAACAAGCATGTTTTTAATCCGGATTTAAAACACTTTATTGAGATGGCATTCCTTATGTTCTCTGGAACACTATAAATTTAGAGGCCATAATAAAACATCTTCCACCATTTCAGATGTGACAGGAATAAACCTTCAGGAATAAAATGTTGAATTTGCTGCGTTTTCAGGTTAAAAGCAGCCGAAGAGACGATCAGACAGTCACGAGAAAGAGCGGCCTACACCGTCAAACCCAAACACGCCTCCGGAATGGTGAGTGGCTTTTTTTTTTTTCATTCAGAAAAACTGTGCCGGATTTTGCTAATGAAATATAAAATAGATTATACTCCTGCATTTATCTTGACCTTGGATACGTATAGAACAAGGATTGTCATGGGAATGTGTTGTAAACAATGCAGATATAATGAAAATACTGAGATTTGACACCTTTTCTGCTAGAACTCTCAAGTTATGTTGCTTTGTGTTGGAAAGTTTTGTTTTATTTAGGTTTTATTTCATTACGAAAATAAGAAAATATGTGCAATTGAATGCAAAAGTTTGCCTCCTCTTTGGGTGCATTTACTTTATCTACAAAAAAAGAAGTACGTTTTCATTTGTTTGTAATATTCTCCTGTTGAAAATTTGCTACAGCATAAATGTGTGAGTTATTTTATTTTATTTCTACACATCTCTCGTTTAGAAAAACACAAATACATTAAATTAAGTAAGTTTAACAAAGAATGTGGTAAACAGTCATTCTGACTGAAAAGAAAAAGATGTTTCCATGTACCTCATATACACAATATGGAGCTACATATCTGTGTAACAGTCAGAGCTACAGCTAATCTTCACATCTCTTCTAGCATGGTGAGTGTATTTTATAAACACGTTGCGACTACAGATGCACTAGGGAATCCTGGCACCTATTAGCTTCAAATTGCCTTTTTCTTGTTACCATTGCTCACCTTATCCGCAACATTTTCTTTACTGTTTACTTCATTAAGAATTTACTCTGTGTTGTTGCCTAGTATTGGTACTCACCTCTCATTTTTTTACTAAGAGTCAGGTTCCCTCTTAGCACTATCTCCTCTGAGTATTTCATATCCCCTGCTGTTTAACCAGCCAGTGGGCTTGTGACTATGTGCTGCTAGTGTGGTTAAGTGGTTTCCCTCAAGATACCACTACTAAACAGGCTAAATTGGCTGGATTATGCTAATTCACAGCACTGGGGTTGGAGATGGGTTTCATCTCCCTGTTTTCCTGGTGGGTAGGGTTCTCCCCTGGCATTGTCCACTCAGAATATTCCACATCCAGCACTGTCTAACCAATCAGCAGGCCTCTACGTGCCACTGGAGTGGTTGATTTTTTTTTTCTTTCATTCATTTTTTTTTCTTCATTGTTGACTTTTTTGGATCAGCCTACAATCACTCGTTTTCATTGTTGAGCTGTTGAACATTTATGAACCCAAATTTACATTTAAATGTCTTGCTGTTATCATTTTATAGTAAGGGTATGCAAACTTTTGCACTCAAATGCAAATGTGCAGATAGTAAACACTGACTCTCCAGGACCTGCGTTTTAGAGAACTCTGTTAGAGGCTTGCATGAACTAGACAAATAGGTTTTAATGATCATTAATCACAGATGGTCATCTTCTCTTCTGTTACTAAATACAAATAACACATCCCAGTCGTTTCTATTGTTTGACAGAAAGCCAAACTGGGGCAGAAGATCTGAAGCTTTGATCTGAAGCTGTTAAACATTTTCTGTCCTGATTAAATGCATGCTGAGCTAGATCATTAGCCGTTGAGCTGAATCAGCAGTCAGACCAAACTGAAATGAGAAACACTGACCTGTGAAGCGAATGACAGTAAGAGTGTAGCCATTTTATATCAACTGAAGTAGCAATGAACTCTTATTAATAAACTTTTTCTCAGAGCTAGAAATCTGCAAAAGCAGTTGATGTGTTGTTGTTTTTTTTTTTTAAATTCTTCTTATTTTTTTTTTGAACCAATTTATTACTTCTGCTGAAATTGTAAACTGGAACTTTGTTATTTATGATGGGAAGACAATAAAAATGTCTGGCATGTTGCTCGCACATTCATAAAATGAAGTGTTTTGTTTTACTACAGTTCTTACTCATTTCGCTAATCTCACTTGGCTTAGCTACTCGTTTGAAAAGGAAGTCCTTCAATTTGTTTTAGACTAGCATCCCTATAGTCACATTGAAAAACACTGGTTAAAGACAATACTTACATATAGCTAAAACTATTTATCAGCCCAAATATTCAAAAAGTACATTTAAACAGACAAAACATGCATTAACGTTGTGACTTTATCAAATCAATAGAAAATATACATATCTCCAGTCCTAAATATGGTGGTGGAAGTGTTCGTGTGTAACATACTAGATAAGAAACCTTCTGAGTGAATGGATTATTAGATATTATATACTCTATAGTGTTTTATATTATACCACAGCCCTGTTAAATTCTCAAATCCGATTGGTCGTGAGGTGTTGATTCATTTTCTATTTCTGACAGCAGCACAGCTGTAATCCAAATCACAGGTTTATTTTAATCTGTTTGTTTCTATAGTAACTAATAGAAGTAACTAATTCATGAAGAGAGAAAAAAGAGAGTGTTTAGAGAAAAACAGTTTACTGAAAACAGGAACTAACGTGTTTTGTGGATGTTCCACAGCATTAAATGTAGCTATAAATGGATAAAATGTATAATGTCAATCTTTAATCAATATAAAATAAGTAATTGGCAGATTGCTGTTGTATAAGAAGAATAAAACACTTTGGGATGTGCTGTTATTGGAAAATAATCAGCTTCACTGTGGGAACAGTAACTATGTGTCATCACACCACGCTGTCTTAAC
This sequence comes from Pangasius sanitwongsei, assembly GCA_037576675.1. Taxonomy (NCBI): domain Eukaryota; kingdom Metazoa; phylum Chordata; class Actinopteri; order Siluriformes; family Pangasiidae; genus Pangasius; species Pangasius sanitwongsei. The sequence continues at coordinate 3,385,174 of CM075012.1, forward strand.
ATATTGGTATTTTTACTTTTCATTCGCACTACAATTCAGAATGTTCTCAAACAGCTTTTCTGCATTTATGAACATTTTGTAACAAACATTAAAAATGCTTGCTTTTCCAAAAATCAATCTGAATATGTTACCTCCTCTTAAAAAAAAAAAAAGAAAGAAACAATTAGGCCTATTGTCTTCTTATAAGTGGTGGCTGTATATTGACATCATGTAAATATTACACGCTTTTCAGTTTAATAATAAGTGTTTACTGTAAACCTGAGAACATAAGCAGAATATCTTTCATTAAGCTGTATTTATTTTATTAAATTAACCTTGCTTGGTTGTTTTTTAAAACTTTTTTTTTTTCTTTTTTGAAACTAAAAGATTCACAAATAGAATACATGTAAAGATATCAACGATGTATTGAATACAGCACAGACCCAAAGTGAAAGCAACGTTAATATTGTTCATTTGTGCATCTGATTCTTAATTTATTTTTGTAAATGCATGCGATTCTCATATTACGATTTTTGCGAAGCTTTGACTAACTGAATATCGAATTAGGAGTTTTTTATAAACAGTAAAAATAATAATGAACAGTCAAGGTAAGGCAGTGTGATCAACAAAGAGCTTCAAGTATCTTCCTATAAAGTGCATCAGGGTGAGAGAACATGGCTGGAAACTACTGGAATATGTTTCGGGGAATAATTGCTAAAGTAGATGTTGCCATGTTCTGTGTTGGTTAATGGCTTTGAAACTTCCATACATTTGTCCCGTAGTATATACACAATATACATAATGTGTATGTGTGTGTACACAAACAACAAACTGACCAGAAGACCATGTAAATAAATTCAGGTTTGTTTTTACTGAAACATACAGTTTTCTGTACAATATACAATGACAGATGTATTATATAAAATTTTATGTATATATATATATATATATATATATATATATATTTTGCAAATAACTATAATAAACTTCAATATATATGTGTACCAGTATTGCTATTTTTCCAGCAACTGTCATTATTTTTTAAAATGCCTGATAGATCATATTGGTGCACAATATTCACATTGACAGTCAGCCTCAAAATCAGTTCAAGGTGCCAAGTAGTGGTATAATGGACAGAATCTTGTCCCGATATTTTTGGTTTCACAGCTATAGCGTGTCCATCAGGACGAATCCTGTATCCTGAAATCCATACGTCTATAACAATGTTCTTTTATTTATGTCACCAAAGTGGATTTTGCTATGACGTCAATTTGGTAAGAGCCTTGACCAGTCTTCTGTTGGCCTGAATTGATCTAAGATAGAGGTTTGGCAGCACTAATTTTCCAGTATTCATTGGAAAATAGTTAGAATTAGTGCTAATTCAAGGTGTCATTGTGTAGAATCTCATCTCATCTCTTGTGATTTTTTGAAATTTTGGCCTTCGCACTCCACAGTCCATATACTCATAGACTTTGTAACAATGTTTCCTTTGAACAAGGTAAGTTCACCTGACCAGGAAGTGGTATGATGGGCAGATCTCATCATCATTTTTTTTTTTTTTTTGATTTCTTAGATAGAGCGTTTCTCTGAGGGATTGCCAATCAGTATCTTCAAATCCCAATGTCTGATTCTGTACTTCACCAAACTATAGGTTTTACAATGACACCAGTAAAATAATCAGCATTCCATTGTCCATGCTTGATGTGAAGACTAAGGCTCAGGAGTTAGACTACTGAAGGTTGTGAGTTTGAATCCCAATACTGTCAAGCTGTTCTTGAGCAAGACTTTTAACCCTCATCTACACCAGCTCAGTTGTAAGTCACTTTGGACCAAAGAGTCTGCCAATAAGTAAATGTAAATTTCTTTTTACCAATTGGTAGCATTCCATTAAGCAAAGTTATGTTGTTTAGAAAGTCAGCTGTTATTTATTATTGAATGTATGGTGTACATATCGAATGTATGGTGTACATATTGCTTCTTCACATTGCCAGACTTTAAATCCATTTCCTGTCTGAATTATATCCATCTAGATATCAGTTCAAGGTATCTTTGGGCATCTCTTCTCTTCTGGCTTTATATCTATAGCATGTCTATTCACTAAGAACAGGCTCCATTTGTTGTATTGAGAACACTTTCCGATGATCCCGGCGAACCCCTTGGTCAGTGGGCGTCATTGATGCTGACCGACATGCACCTGCATTCCTTAATGCGCTGGACCTTCCGATGCCGGTACGGTGGCTGTAACCTGGGACAGTGAAGCCGTACCGTTAGGGTGGAGATCCGGTGAGGTTTACAGAAAGCGCAGGACTGGAAGGAAGCACCGTGGTTGGACTTCGGCGTCCGTTTCCGACCATGGCGACCATTTGCGGGGGCCAAGTGTCGTGGGATGTAAAAGGAATTGCACTGGCCGTAACAGAAGTGGTTGATGATGGTTTGACTCACGCATCCCTCCAGGCTAACAGTCTGCCTCAGCGGCTGTGTTTTACACCAGTCGCTCTTCAGGTACTTCCGCTCAGTCACCACCAGTGCCTCACGACTCGACAGCAGCACTTCCTGTTTACCTTTGTGCCGTTTTGATGGAGGTTGCTGAGGCAGGGATGATAGTGTGATGGAAGATGGAGACAACAGCTCATTGCCTTTGAGCTTGTAAGGGGAGGGGATGGAGCCTCTTGGGCGGAGCTTCTTGGTTTCCATGGATGCACAGAGGGTGCAGGCCAGAATGGCAGGGAAGGCCAGTTTCCAGAACATTCTACTGAGAAACAGAGAAAGAAGCAATAAGAACCTCCTAGAATTTTAATACTTATAATGCTTGAGATAGGCTTTGAGATTCTTTTAGAATTAAATAGGACATTTTAATACTAGTTTTTAAATCTCTTAATGGAATAACACACTCATACATCTCTGAATATCTGATAAACTGTATACAAAAAATATTTTGCTCTTTCAGTGCTAACCTACTACATATCCCACATATAATCCTTAAACCCTGTGGTGAAGAGGCTTTTTGCTTTTATGCACCAAACATCTGGAACACATTGCCAATTAGCATTCATCAGACTCCATCTATCAGCAAGTAAAAAAAAAACACTGCCTTTTCACAAAACATTTTTTATTTCAGCACTTAACTTTTATACCAGATCTCTGTTGAATTCTCAATTCTGATTGGTCAGAAGGTTTCAATTAATTTTCTAAAACAGCAGCTCTGACAGGTTCATACAACGGACACTCCACATAAACTAATTTTTTAAAAAAAAATAACGTTATTTAACAAAAATTAAAACCTTTACTTGTTGGTATGATGAAGTTTTCTGTACGGAAGTGTTTATTTAACATTTATGGAAGGAGTCTCCGATTTCAGTACTTGTTTTATGGATGTTCCATAATATTAAATAGATCTATAAATGGATAATTATGAATGGAAAGTATGATATATCATTCTTTAATAAAAAAAAAAAGATTAAATTAAATTCTTTAATTTAAAAAAATTGTTAGTGTTGACAAATTGTTGTGGTATAAGATACATAAAACAATTTGGGACCTGCTGTTATTGGAAAATAATCAACTTTGATTTGTTAACAGTAACTTTATCACACATTATTAGCGTCTTTTACTTTGGACTACCTTTCATTTCTTTTCTTTCTGTTTTTTTTTTAACTTAACATTCTGAGTTGCTTTTTTGAATGTATGAAAGATGATATATAAATTATGTGCATTACAGTTGTTTAATTTTTGTTGTTGTTATTGTTGCTGTTGTTTCTAAAATGTAGCTTGACAAAGGACAAAAAAAGAGTACCATCATTGACAAAGGACAAAAAACAGTACCATCATGCGCAGGATTTGTTCTTGCTGTAGCATTTGCAGTTTCTTTTATGTACAGCCTTAAGTATTCATTTGTTTTGTATATACTATATTCTTTATGTCTATCAATACAATTCCTCAACTTTATTCAAACAGGTCAACTTGTATGAAACATTAATAGTAAGAGACAGGTTTAGGTTCGTAGCTCGGTATCTTGGAACAGTGACTGAAACCTAACAAGGCATGATCCCATTAATAAACCCCATGCTTTGATCAATCAAAAATATTTTTGAGTGAAATATTCCTGTCCCGAACAACAGCAGAATCCAATTGCTCAGGTCTCAGACTGAGCCAGTGACAGATTAATCATCTTCGTCTCCATTCCATGTCTAAGTCAGCATTACTGCTGTTTACTCCCTCAGAAGCCCCAGTGTTCCCTGTGCCAATAAACATGAGCACCCATCAAAGCCAAGCAGCTTCGGAACCGTGAGATCAGCAGGAAGTGGGCTTTTCTGTCTGTGGCGTGAAAGGGAAAAATAATTAGAGCTTTGCTTACACCAGCACCGAGATATGCCACCGACACATAAACAGTCTGTGAGAGAGAGAGAGAGAGAGAGAGAGAGAAAGAGAGAGAGAGAGAGAGAGAGAGCCATATGAAGGGTATTAGAGCCGGACGTGGGAAGTTCAGCAGTGACTCCTCACATATAGAAACCACAGCGAGACACTGGGGTCTTTTATAGACTTTTTACGGGTTAATTAGCTCTTGTGCATGGTTTATCAAGTAATTTAATAACTGCAAGTAACTCCTTCAGAGAAAGTCATTCCGGTTGAAATCAAACACAGTCCAGCACAGAGATTCAGATTGAGGACTGGAAATGATCGAAAACATTATGTACAGTCATGCACCAAAAAAAAAAAAAAAGATCTGGCTTAGGTTTAGAAAGCATGCCATCTCTTATGTTTATTTGTGCTCAGCTTGGTTCTTCATCTGATCCTTTAAATATTTCGGTAACTCATTATATTAAGGTTAACTAATTTTATTTAACTTCATCAGTTAACATTTTAACCAAAGTTCTTGATTCTCGAATCTTGATTCTGATTTCTCCGAAGGTGATTTCATTCATTTTCCACAACATTAAATACAACCTCAAGTGGATAAAATATACACATCATTCATACATTAAGCAAAAATTACTGTGGAATTAAACACAACACCCTGACACTGAATCCTATAACAGCACACCTTCTCAGGTTGTATTTCTTACTTAACAAACCATGAACTTCAGCATAAATCATTCACCAAGTGCATAAATTAACCGATGTGTAAATGTTAACTAACTACATTGAGTAATTGAGTAATGTGTATTCAATCCATTGCTAAAAATAAGTCAATAGAAATTAGCGAAAGTTGATCATTTACTAAACTCTTGTCTCTGAAGGTGTTAATACTAGAATTCATTTCAATTTTATTTATTCGTATAGTGCTTTTAACATTGGACATTGTCACAAAGCAGCTTTACAGAAATGTAAAAAATCCAGATAAAAATGTATTTAATTTAAATGTATATATTTGTCTCTAACAAACAGGACTAATTCAGTTCTGAGTTTTTCCGCTAACAAGCACAAATGTTCATTAAGGTGTTGCTCATGCTGTGCGTTCATTTTACTCACTGGTGGTAGAAAATTGGTTCATGCAGGTGTTAATTATTTGGCTTATCTGGTTTATTATTAAAATTATCAATTAGTACAATTAATGTTCTTTATGATGTGTTAATGGTGAAGTTTATGGTTTGTTACTGTTAACTAATTGGTTAAATAATGTCAGTTAAGTTAACATTAATGTAAAATGTTAGCAATTTGTCTATACTTCTATTGAATTTTGCCACATTAATAATGTATATCTAAATGTTAACGAGGCAATCCCTTTGGCCTCATGGAATCTGTGCTGAGGTTAAGGAGAACTCATTTTGCTGAGCATAATGTCAAAATGGATCGAGTGATGGGGCAGCTGTTCTAGAGGTCACTTTCCTCTTACGCACACACTAACAGGTCAGGATCATTTCCATTAGTCGAGCACTTAGCATCCTCCTTGAAACATATTAACACTCTGCCATATTTCATACCTGGAAAGTAGAAAAGGTGCTCCATCTGACTTTCCAGAGGATCTATGTGTACACTAGTAAAAAAAAAAAAAAAAAAAATAGGGTTCCTTGAATAGCTAGGTTCTAATAAATGGATTGCAGGCTTTAGGGGTTTTCTTAAAGCAGACAACATTCTAAGGGTCTGAGATTTAAGGCTCTTTTTTGTCTAATGGTGTATGCTTTGTCTTCATATGCAGTGTTGCTGTGTGTTTGTAGACAGGATTATTGGAAAGTTCAACATGACTAAATAGAGTCGGTAGAAAACAAAGTGAACTAAGCAATCTCCTGTATTTAAATGAGCCATGATAATAAACACATGCAGTGCTAAGCACAAACCGAGCGGATATTCATTACCAGGAACTGTTTGACTTTTTACAGCTCGGAAACCACAAGCCGCAAATACCAGCATGTCCTACACACGTGCACACAACCCACATCTCTGAGAGCTGATACCAGCATGCAAGTTAGCACTTCCGAGCTCCTATTACTGGCATAACACATGCAGGGTGAACATAAAAACACTTTGAAGCAAAACCGCAAATAAGTGGTATGAGCACTTGAGTGCTTTTCAACAAGTATGCGTACACACATGCAGGAAAATAACAAACTGAATTAGCAACGAATGGAAAAACATCAACAAGAGTTAGATTTAATCCTTCCACCATGTAATTACCTCCTCTTAGGGATGCTGCTCCGACTAGTGCTGATGCCACTGCAGCCGCCTCACACTTATAACTAAATGTGTAAGGTGTGCCGAGGGCGATTTGGACACTCTCTTCCCTAAACATCTTCCCTAAACATCTTCCTAACGTGTCGACCAGACTATGGCTCAGAAAAGTGGGAAAAAAAAGAAAGGAGATAAAGTGTCTAGAAAAGTGAAGGGTCTTCATTCGTAATCATATTAGTTTTCTTTTATGATGTTTTTTTTTTTTTTTTTTATGATGATGTTGTGGCTAAAAAGTAAATCAGGCATGAGCATGATGGGTTTTAATAGAGATTCTGATACTCAAATGGCCACCTTTAAAATTTTTTTAAAATATTTTTGTCAAATTCCACCATCAGAAATATTTAAAAAATATTTTTATCAAATCCCACCATGACCCTGTAGCATGTAAGGATTAAAACACATGGAGCGAGCTGTTAGAGGAAAATAATCAGTGGCTGGGGTGGTGTGTAGTCAATGGCTGGATAGCGAATGGAGCTTTCTGCTGCATTCTGGCTCAATGGCTATTTTATCAGGTCTACCTACCAGGCGGAGAGAAAAAAGAGATGCTGGTGAAGGAACGGCTGCTTATACCTGCTATAACGTGAGCGTTAACTTGTTTTTCCAAAACATTAAATGTAAATATAAACAGATAAAATGTATGACATGTCATTGTTGCTAAATCGCTGTGGTATAAGAGGAATAAAACACTTTGGGATGTGCTGTGACAGGAAAATAATCGACTTCTGTGTGGTGACTGGATGGTGTGTGGTTAGTCATGTGTGTAACTCATTGACAGATGTGTCTTTGCTGTTAGCTCCGGTGTATTGTATGGTACACATATTTGATGTAACATTTCAGTAGCCGTCAGCATCATAACTTACCAGGAAGCCAAAGTGTTCCCTTACACCAGACCTTAAAGACCTGGGCGAATCGTTCAGCTTCTGCTTGCTGCTCACCGAAGCCATTGTTGTTTCTCTTCAGCTAATACAATAATATACTAGTATACTAGCATATTAGCTCATAAAAAAAATAGTGCTTTGGTGAAGCAGGTATTTTATAGCATGTAGCCTAATTTATTAGGCAGTCTGTTGAATGTGTCGTGTAATATGCAGACATACCCAACCTAATGATACGATACAATAATCCATATTACTACACCCACTAATTCTTATATAACCAGTACCTTCATTTACATCTACGTTTAGTCATCTGACAGACGCTGTTATCCAAATTGACTTACAAAATGCTACTCACACCCATTCATCCTGTGCTTGTTAATTCCTGTTGTATTAAAGCATCTGCCAAAGAAATAAAAGTAAATCCATTTTTATATTTACTTTCAGTTTTATTTCTAGTAATTTAGCTTTAATATGCATCTTTTCCAGTAAAAAAAAAAAAAAAGGAAAAGAAATTCTTTTTTGTGTTCCTGATGGTCTTTTTTGGCACCAAAAGTTCTGGCCACTCGATTGTAAGTAGTTAAAGTGAGACAGAAACTGATATAAACTGATATGAACCACACTACCATGACGTTAGTGTTGGCTCCCACGTGAGACTGAGGTTATACTTCACACATCACAACAAGATAAACTGTAATGATGGTGGGAGTTGACAATGTGTTTCTTGAGAAAATGCTAGAAACAGTATCGGAGGCGCCAAAGTAGACGGTATATCAGGCCATTAAATCAATGTCGTCATGACAACAGGAGTATTTTTCTTGTTGTACCGATACCAGAAATTAACAATGAGAAACACTATTGTGCTTTCACATACTGCTCCCACTGTTAATCTTGGTATTGCACCATGTATCACATAAATTTTTCAGACGTGCCAAACGAAAATATCACATAGATAAAAAGTTCAACCTTAGACAAAGAATTATCATTTCCTAAATTCCACACCTCTGACACAGTGTGTAGGGTTATTTGTGATGATGGTCATGATTACGTTTCAATACTTGCATTGTCTCAGGAGCAGGCTTACTGTGAAATGTAAAAACCTGGAACGCATTATGAACTATAGCTATTCTAATGCGATAGTCAGTATTGGTTTAAGAACTTTGCCATACAATTGCTTGATTCCAGTGATTTTTGACCATCATGCTTCGGTACTACAGTTTTTTTGCTGCATGTCAGTGGACTGCTAACCCCTCCAGGGCCTAATCTATATTGAAGTTAAAACCATCTACTAATAATAACCAGAAATTCAAATTAAAACAACATTTAGCTCAATCATATTGCCTTACAGAGGTGACAGCTCAAGCCAGTGTGTTCTCATTCTCAGATCTTTTTACTCAGCCTGATGCAGTTGTAAGTGAAAAAAAAAAGAAAGAGTGTGTAAGACTCTCATATGGTCTTAGTTTGACAGAGTGTGTAGGGTTACGGTGCATAGCTGTGGCTGAGACTGTGGGCAGACGGGCCTGACATATCCAGCACTGAATACACTTCATAACCATTTGTCCAGTCATACACAGATAACCAATCAAGCTGTGCTTTGAGTCTACACACATACACGCACACACACACACACACACCAAAATTAAGGCATATTGTGCTACTTACTAATATCAAATCATTAATAACTAGATTGAATCACTTGATAATGAGGGAAAATCCCAAAGCATTGTGGTTTTAATCCTCTTACCCGAACCAGATCTGAGACGCAGCTACTTTGAACAGATTTGCAGAATCGCTCCCACTCTTTCTCTCTCTCTCTCACACACACACACACACACACACACACACACACATACACACACTCTTCAGTGGTCAAATTGCAAACAATTGTCATGGGGTATGATGACTCCAAATAACAGGGTGGGGGACCGGTTTCATCCTGGCAGACACCAAAAATCTAGCTACACACACAAAAAAAAATGCAACTAAATACTACCAGAGACAGATTTGACCCCCCCCCCCCCCCCAAAAAAAAAAAAAAAATTCCTCACAGACATTAAGTTAGCTAAATATCCATTTTCATATGTTAGAGCCTATGCAATGTAGAGACATTAAATTATGCAAAAATCCCCCCAAGATTCCCCTCAAGATCCAGAGATTAAATTGATTTATTAGCTCTAGATATCTTTTAGATAACGTTAGTTATATTACCTATTTGTTTGTTTGCTTATGTTTATAAAGGAAGTTGTTATAGTACTTTGCACTGTAGTGTTAAATCTTGCTGTATTACTTATTTTGTCATTTCTGAAAATTCTTGTTTGTACTGCCAATGAACAGCGTGCATTTCTGCATAGCCATCTAGCTTGCGCGTTTTATGTTAATAACTGTTAACTTTGGTGTAAATTATTAGAATAGAATTAAAATGTGTCAGGCAATATACTCCATCTTTCTTTCAGTCCAAAAGAATGTGTATTTGACTTTCATCACTAGAAACACGTGGACAAAATTTTCTTTATTTGCTTAAATTCCTTGACAACTCTCTTGCTCCATACCTGTGGGTAGAGAGGCTCTGTGCTCAACAAGAGTCGAGGTTTTGTTTGTCCCAATTCCCCCAAAAAAGTCACTCAGAGGTCAAAGGTCAATGGTCAGGTCGAAGTTGATCCATGCAGGAAGAGGAGCCAACACAGATCTGCTACAGAGATGAGAAGATAAGAATTACCCTACAGAGAAACACAACATCCTCCAGATACCCATTAGAGTAAGACATCTTACACTAAATACCTCCCAGAAACGAATCTGTACTTCAAAATACTACCAGGAACAGCTTTGCCCCCTAAAGAAGAACCTGTCCAGTCAGGAGAAGCAGATCTGCTCCAGAGATGAGAAGAATTGCCCCACAGAGAGACACAATTTCCTCTAAAATACCCCTTCATTTCAGACCTCTTCCACTAAACACCTCAAAGAAACACATCTGTATTTTGAAATGCTACCAGAGACAGACTTGCCCTCTAAACACACAGTTGGTTCCTGGCAAGAGAAGCAGATCTGCTCTAGAAATGAGGAGACAATAATCACCCCACAGAGAGACACAATTCCTCCAAATACCCCTTAGAGTCAGACCTCTTCCACTAAATGCCTCCCAGAAACAAATCTGTATTTCGAAATACTATCAGAGAGAGATTTGCCCCTATATACATAGATGGTTCCAGGCAGGGGCAGCAGATCGTCTCCAGAGATGAGAAGTCAAGAATCAACCCACAGAGAGAGACACAAATGCACCAAATAACCCTTAATAAGAGTAAGTCTTGTTCCACTAAACACCTCCCAAAAACAAATCCTACTACAGATCAAAAGTCTAAATATTACAAGAAACGGATTTGCAGTTCTAATCTTTTCTCTAAATACCCCCACAAGACCCTGTCTCTCAAAATTCCCCTTATGACAGATCTCTTTCTCTGAATCCTAGAGACAAATACCCCACAAAAATCTCATAAATACCCCTGAGAGACAAGTTTCATCTTTTGAGTTCCTAAAGACTTCATCCTCAAAATATTTTGTGGCTAGACCACAACATCTAAATGCTACAGTGATAATCTTTTCACTAAACACCATTTCAGAGGTTGAACTTTTCCTTTAATTACACTCTTGAGATAGAACACTTTTTTTCTAAATACTCCACATAATGACACTAGGTAGAATATACTCTACCTTTGCTGTCCTCTAAATCCCCTCAAAGACTGACTTTTGCCTTAATATTTCCCCCCTTTTTAACAAACTCTATCCACCGAATACTCTTGCAATACCTTTTCATGTAAATAACCCAAATACCATCTCCAAAATACCCTGCAGAACCCCTTTTCCCAGAGAGACAGACCACCTCCTCTAAAAACCACATAAAGACAAAACTTTCTTCTAAATACTCCCCAAAGGACTGACCTCAGATTTGAGTTAGAGTCAGATTTGTCCCCGAAACACCTCCCAGAGACAGGGCTCTTCATGGAAATATGTCTCAGACACTTTATCCAATCCTCCTTAATGTCTTGCTTAAAGTTAGGGCTCTATTCTAAATAAACCCTAAAGACAGACTTTTTCCCTCAATTTACCTCAATCCTTCAATCTCAATACCTAATAAAAAGGTAATTTCTTGTAAATGCCACCAATAAATTCCCTCTTAGAAATTCCTCCTGTCTTTCTCTAAATACAGTCAGTTCTTCCAACTACCCCACTGAGAGTCAGACTTCTTCATTTAAATACCCTAGACACATATAATTTCTCCAGAAATGCCCTACTGAGAGAGACTTTCCTCCGGTTACATACCCTGCAGACACATCTACCCCACTCTAGCAGACCTCTTCCTCTATATACCCCAGAGATAGACAGTATTGCCAAAATATTGCACAGAGAGACTCGTTACTCTGTGTAGTCCTAAGAGATAGGCAAGTGCTTTCCTTTAAATTCCCTACAGAGAAACACAAATCTGCCCCAGAGATAGATCTATCCAGCTAAATGTCCCTCTAAATACCTCCCAGAGTCTGAGGTTTTCCTGCAAATATGCACCTTGCAACTAGAAGTCTTCCTCAAATCCCTGACAAATCTTTCTGCTAAAATTGTCTACTGAAGTCTCCAAAATACAAATTTATCTAGCATTTAGAATAGATCCCCAGCACCCCCAATGTCCAGAAATGTCCCCCAGAAACATCCTTTCCTATAAATACCCCTCAAAAGAAAAAGAACCTCTACTTATAACTAACACCCAGAGACAGATCCTTTCTTCTAAATTTCTTTCTCTGGAGTATAGGTTTTTTTTGGTCCCCAGTGACGACTTTTCCACCTGAGAAAGACCTCTTGGTCTAAATACCCCATGAGAGAGACTACTTCATCTAAACAAACCCCCCCCACACCCCCCCCCCCCAAAAAAAAACCCTCTTCCTCTAATTACCCCCAAGAAAGAGCGCTTCTTATAAATGCACCATGAGAAAGAACTCTTCCTCTACATACCCCCCAAAAAAGACATCCTCATCTAAGTAACCCACCCGAGAGAGAACTCTTCATCAAAGTCCATCCCTAAAAATGACCTCTTCATCTACTGCCCCACCTGAGAAAGACTTCTTCATCTAAATACCAACTCAAAAAGATCTATGCATCCAAATACCCCCAAGTAAGACATCTTTATCTAAATACCTACTATGAAAGATCTCTCTTTCTACACACCCCCATGACAAAGATGTCTTCATCTAGATACCACCTGAGAAAGACCTCTTCCTCTAGATACCCCCAGAGAAAGACTCCTTCATCTAAATACCCACTCAAAAAGACCTCTTTATGGAAATAACCCCTTAAGAAATCCTGTTCATCTAAATACCCCAGACAATACCTGTTCCTCCAAATACCCCCAGAGAAAGACCTCTTCATTCAAATACCCCCAAAGAAAGACTGTGTCCTCTACATTACCCCAACCACACAAAGAAAGACATCTTCTTCTAAATATCTCCTAATAAAGAGTTATTTAACTATCCACCCCTGAGAAAGATATCTCCATCTAAATATCCCACCTGCAAAAGAGTTTTCATCTAAATACCCCCTATGAGAAAGATCTTTTTATTTAAATACCCCCAGAGACAAATCTGTCTCTCTAAATACCACCTGGTGACTGAGCCCTTCTTCTAAATACCATTCAGTAACAGATGTCTTCCTCTAAGTACCCCCTCAGAGACAAACCCATTGCCCTCAAACACACTGCAGAGACAGACCTTTTCCTCTAAATGCCCCAGAGTTGTCCTGGATCCTGTTGCTTTACGTTTGTTGAATATCAGTTCCCTCTTGGCTCCTAAATTGTCCGTGCTTCATATTAAACGGTTCCTTCTTCTCCCCCACTCATCAGATGATGTTCCTCCATCTGACTCCATCTGTCCTCCATGGCTCTGAGTGAATCTCCTCTCAGAATCACTGACACGCTGTACTGAATCCTTTTAAAAGCACAGTATCTGATGGACATCAGGCACAGAGCAGAAGTGTCTCAGTTGCTTGTAGTGTCTTTCTGTCTCTCTCTTTTGATTTGTGTCTTTCTCTCTCTCTTTTTCTCCCCTCCTTTTCTCTGTACATATGCTGCTCCTCCCTACACCACCCCCCCCCCCCCCTTCCTGCCCCCCGAACCCCACACCCAGTTCTGGAGTATATGTAGTATATCAGTATCTCGTCTCTCTTTATCTCTCTTTGTCTCTTCCTCTTGTCTCTATTTCGCTGACTCCACGTATATATCTCTATATCTAATTCTGTTTCACTCAGTGTCTCTTCTCATCTATCTTTTTTATCCTCCTATCCCCTGTCTCTTTCTTTCAGTGTCCATCTCTACCTCCTTTTGTTCTCTTAGTGTCCCTATATATCTCCTTTCTCTTGCTCCGTCTCACATTATCTTCTCTCTTGTTCTGTTTTGCTCAGTGTCTCTTTCTCTTAGTATCCTTCTATATCTCCTCTTGTTCTGTTTTTTTTTTCAGTGTCCTGCTCCATCTCCACTCACTTTCTCTTGGTGTCCCGTACTTTCTTTGCTCTGTCAATGCTCTCCCTTTCTCTGTGTCCATCTCTTTTTCCCTCTCTCTATCTTCTCTCTATTTCTCATTGTCTGTGTCCCTCTTTATCACCTATCCCACTGTCTTTCTCAGCATCCCTCTTTATCACCTCTCATTCTGTTTCTCTCAGTGTCTCTATTTCTGTCTCTCCTTCTATCTCTTCTTTCTCTCACTCAGTGTCCCTGTCTATCTATTTACTTTCCCTCACTGTCCCTATCTCCTGTATTTCTCTTTCACTCTCTATCTCTATCACTTCTCTTTCTCACAGTGTTCCCCACTACCGCTCTATCTCTTTTCTTTCTCACAGTGTTTCTCTCTATCTCTCTATCTCTTTTCTTTCCCTCAGTGTCCCTCTCTATCTCATCTGTCTTTGGTTTTCTCAGTGTCTTTCTCTATCTCCTCTCTTTCATTCAGTGTCCCAGTGTATCTCAATTCTCTTTCTCTCAGTTTCCCAACTCTCATCTTTCTTTTTTCAGTGTCCATTTTTTATCTCCTCTCTCCTCTCTCTTTCTTTTGCTTTCAGTGTCCCTCTCGACCCTTTCTGTTTCTCTGAATGTTGCCTCGTTATTTTCTCTGTCTTTCTCTTTGCTTTCTCAGAGCTGTTCTCTGTGTTTTTTTTCTGTCATCTCTTGCTCTGTTTCTCTGACCTTCTCTATATCCTCTCTTTCTTTTTCTTTCAATGTCCTAAATCCTCTATCTTTTTCTGAGTATGCCTCTCTATTTTCTTCCTCTCTGTGTCCCTCTCTATCTTATCTCTCACTGTATCCCTCTCTCATATTTCTCTTTCTCTGTGTCCCTCTCTATCTCTTCTCTTTCACGCAGTGTCCCTCTCTATCTGTTCTCTTTTTCTCAGTGTCCCTCTCCATCTCTGCTCTTTCTCTAAATGTCCCTCTCTATCACTTCTCTTTTTCTCTGTCCCTCTCTATCTCTCTTTCATGCAGTGTCCCTCTCTACCTCTGCTCTTTCACACAGTGCCCCTCTCTATCTCATCCCTGTGTCCCTTCACTATCTCCTTTCTTTCTTTCAGTGTCCCTCTCTACCTCTGCTCTTTCTCTCAGTGTCCCTCTCTATCTCTGCTCTTTCTCTCAGTGTCTCTCTCTATCTCTGCTCTTTCTCTCAGTGTCCCTCTCTACCTCTGCTCTTTCTCTCAGTGTCCCTCTCTATCTCTGCTCTTTCTCTCAGTGTCCCTCTCTA
>CM075012.1:3432850-3473764 GCA_037576675.1 Pangasius sanitwongsei
AAAAAAATATATATATATATATATATATATATATATATATATATATATATATATATATATATATATATATATACACATATAATTTTCAATTAGAATCATAGTGGCAGTGGAAATGTGGTTTATCACTGGCGGAGGAGTTGTGGAGATGGAGAAGTTAATGTGTAAGTATTTACACCTGTGTGTGGTTTATGGCAGCCTATTTATGTGCTCTCTCTCTTTCAGTAGGCTGACAGACGCCAGAGAGAGATAGAGTGAACCGTATCCGCCCTTCCCTAAGCTGAGCTGAAATTTAGTCGAGCAGTGGGATGGCAAGTTTGATTTTCATTTTGATTTTGTTGTGTGTGTGTGTGTGTGTGTGTGTGCTTGAGTGCCAAAAAGCATTATGCTTAAAAAGCGGCCAGTGGGGGGAGGGGAAAAAAAAAAAAAAAAAGAATAGCTCTGCTCTCTTCATTTCCTGCCTCCTGCATTTTTGTTGCCAACAGGGCTATCACACTTATAGTATGCTCTCACCTGTTTACACTGCTAGTCAAAACATCTATATTAGCACCCCTGTCATCAGATGGCCTTGTTCTTGCGTAAATGTACTGTAGGTGATTCTTGGTAACAGAAAAGTACCACACTTGTCTGGACACTTGTCTGGACACTTGTCTGCGAGCGCACCACGGCCAACGGATTCTCATCAGAAGTGGACCACTCAGCTATGTAATCACACTCACATGATGAAACTGCGAAAGCATGCCTCACCGGATAAGATAAGAGAAAATCTAAGGCAAAGAGCAAATCAAGACAAAGGTCTGCTCATCAGGTCAGCTCTCCATGGTTGCTATGGTGCTACGTGTTCCTGACCTGATGGGTGAATCTGTGATGACGTTGATACTACTTTCTAAACCTGAATGAAAGTGACAGCTTTGATGAGAGCTCTACTCACATGCCAGTGAGTGTGAAATTAGCCGAAGTGGTGCTTCAGAAATAGAAACAGGGTATCTGTTCAGTCTTCTGGACATCTCAGTAGCACGTCACTGCAGCTGATTAAGACGGCAAAAGAGTGGGAGAGTCTTCTCGCTGCCCGATAGCAGATATGACACATAATAAGAACAAAGTGTAACTAGAAATGAATCAGTACCTTGATGAATGGATGGGTATTTCTGTTACCACAAATATCATAGTATTCTCAATTAGAAGGTTTGCTATTTAAAAGAGACAGTACTTGTTGTACAAATGGTCTGATCTGACTTAACATCTGCTCCAGGATTTCAGTTTTCAGTAACTTTTGAAACTTGCTGTGGTTAGATAGTTAGCAATGTCTCTGAAGGTTTTCAGTCACCTCGGTCATTGATCTGTCTACTAGTAATGTAGGACGGTCTCAGTGACTGGATTTATGATATAATCTAGGCTGTATCTCAATAACACTTCAAAGCATTGGGAAAAAGAAGAAAAAAATGCTGCATGGAAGTTCACCACTGTTAATGCTGTATGGACATTCACCACTGTTATTGAAATTCTGACTGATTAACCCATTAAAAAGACAATATTAAATGATCCTAGACAAACCATCCATCTTCTATACTATGTGATATTTAGACCATTTGCAGACAAGGGGAGCTTTCTGAACAAAAGATATGGTGGTTATACCACCTGACGCTGAACACAACCTTGGGGTAGTTCTTGACAACCTATCAATTCAATTCAATTTTATCTGTATACCGCTTATAGCAATAGACATTGTCAGAAAGCAGCTTTACAGAAATCTAGATGAAGATTTACATCCCAAATGAACAAGCAAGAATTGACATTAGTAAGGAAAACTGCCTGAGATGACATGAGGAAGAAACCTTGAGGAACCTGACTCAAAAGGGAACACATCATTATCTGTGTGACACTGGATAGTGTGATTATAAATCATTATATTATACAGTTTCATTAATTCATTTTCCTTCTGCTTTTTCTGGTGGGGGTCACAGTGACAGCAGGGTGAGTAGGTCAGCCCAGATTTCTCTATCTCCAGACACAGGTTCCAGCTGCTCCTGGGGATCCCAAGACTTTCCCAAGGCAACTGTATGATCTCTCCAGTAGGTCCTTGGACTGCCCCAGGGTCTCCATCCAGTGGGACATGCCTTATCCTTGGGCATCCTTGTAACATGCCCAAACCACCTCAACTATCATGGAGAGAAAGCCCAGCAATGCTGCGGAGGAACCTTGTTTCAGCCGCCCATACTCACAGCCTTAATCTTTCAGTCAATACCCACAAGTAACAACAATACTGTCTTAACAACAATTATGTCTCAGGGAGCTCTCATGTCTGTGTTACCTTCTGGCTCTCCCTTTTAGTTTTGCTGTCATAGCTAGTCTTGCCGGAGTCCCTGCTTGCACTCTGCACGCAAAGTACATTGTCCTTAACCATTACATGACAAGGGCATACATAACAATTTCTCTATCTTCCCCCTCTCTCTGTTGAGCTACACATGCTACTCCTGAGATACCAGTGATCCTGACCCCTTCTGCTCACTGGACCTGCCTGCGTGGGGGGTGGCCCCACAGGGACGGCCTGAAGATCAGTGGGATTGCTGGGGATGGTGCCACTTGGGGGCCATGGAGATGGCTTAGAGATCTCATTTGGGGAGTTGTACTGTGATGGCATGGGACTGCGATTGCTGTGGTGGCTTTGGGGCTGCGGTTGCCACGAGCAGCTTTGTACTCAGGACTTCATCAGTGGACAGTGGATAGGTTTAACAAAA
Source organism: Pangasius sanitwongsei (assembly GCA_037576675.1). Taxonomy (NCBI): domain Eukaryota; kingdom Metazoa; phylum Chordata; class Actinopteri; order Siluriformes; family Pangasiidae; genus Pangasius; species Pangasius sanitwongsei. Next base: position 3,435,586 of record CM075012.1, read on the forward strand.
CGGACTTCTTGTGAAAACTGGAATGTATTTACTGATTGCATAATTGCACTATTTGTCCATATAGTACACAGTTATAGAAGGGATTTATTTATAATTGCACTATCTGTTAGCACCCAGATGAGGATGGGTTCCCTTTAAGTCTGGTTCCTCTCAAGATTTCTTCCTCATCGTCTTAGGGAGTTTTTCCTTGCCACCATTGCTGCTGGCTTACTCAATAGGGATAAATTCACATATTCACAATTTATTTTGGTTTAACTTAATTTGAATCCATTTATTTCTGTAAAGCTGCTTTGTCCATTGTGTGCTATACAAATAAAAATAAAAATTGAATATCCACAACTCGTAGGTGAGCATAGGGACATAGAAGTATACAGTTTACCGGCATTGAAGAGTAAAGAGAAACAGTACTAAATGTGTTGAAAGGATGTTTAGATGTGAACAGATGTGTTTAGGAGTCTTGGAATGAGCACAGGACAGTCTTTATGATTACAGCAGCAGGTCAATATCCACAGAAGAAAGGATGAGACTTGGGCATAAAGTGTTTTTGCAAAGTGTATATCCTTAAGGTATCCATGAGGGACCATTCACGGTAGCAGAAGGTGAGACATAACTGCAAAATCTCCAACTGTCCATGCCCATGAAGCCCCTATCAACAATTCAGTCTTCACCTGGCTAACTTGACTGGGTCATGCAGGTTTCACCTTTACAACATCAGGTGAGTCAGGCCTTTTCTACCCAGAGACTACTCAGGTGCTTGTTGTCACCTCAAGATCCATCTCAAGGTCTATTGCATTTGTGGAGGTTGCTTTCAACATCCACAAAGTTCTCCCTTACAACCCCATTGCTGTCTTCCCTCTATTGGCTTCATATAGCTGCCTGCATCGGATTTAAAACACTCATGCTTACTCATGCAAAGCCCGCTCTGCAACATGCTGCCTTCAAGACTCTAACACAGCTCAACTTAACCCACCATCACTCTAGACCCAAGAAAGACATGCATCAAGACTTTTCTCTGTCTGGGGCCCAGGTGGTGGAATACACTTCCCCTGGCTGTCTAAACAGCTGAGCCATCATCTAGCATCTGCGAAAATCCCTAAATGTAAATGGTTTGAACGCCCGCACACACCTCAGTGTGCAAAATGACAACCATTGTGTCTTTCTCTCTCAGGCAACATCATTCTGTGTTTGCAAAACCATTTTACTGAAGAGTAAAACAGATCAGACTGGACACTTTGGAGTCTTGTAGAACAAGTATTAATCAAATCAGATTAATCATTAATCATTATTAATCAAACAAGACCCTGGAAAAAAGATCTCTTCATTTGTTCCTTTCTTGAATAAGATTTCCTCATAAAATGCTGCCTGAATTCTATTTAAATCTTTCTAAATCTGGGCATTAAAGCATTTTATGGTCTCCCTAAAGGCTTGGGTGTGCAAATACCACATGGCCTCCATTGTCTTAAACTTAAAATCACTATATGGCCAAATGTAAGTGGACACTTGACCACCACACCCATATGTGCACCTTTCCCAAACTGTTGCCACAAAGCTGGAAGCACACAATTGTATAGAATGTCTTTGTACGCTGTAGCATTACAATTTCCCTTCACTGGAACCAAGAGGCCAAAACCTGTTCCAGCATGATGATGCTCCTGTGCACAAAGCGAGTGTGTTAAGGTTGGAGTGGAAGAACTCGAGTGTCCTGCACAGAGCCCTGACCTCAACCTCACTGAACACCTTTTAGCTATCATTTCTTGCTAACCAGGTTAGAAGTTTCTGGATGAAGTCATACATTTGTTAGCAGTAAAGTTTCAGTGACAGTTATTCAGTTATTCATCAGAGCCCAATAACATTCAGCAAATATTTTCTAATCATGCTATTATGACTGTTGGCAATTTTTTTTTAAACACATTCTCACATGGCTCATTTCATCTTAATGGAAATCATTTGTTGTTTGTCAGCCATATTAGCAATTTTTTAACCCACCACCCCTACCTCTTCAGGGGACAGTAGCGAATTTTTTAGCAATATAAAAAAAATTATATTTTTATGGATTATTAAAGCCAGTGCTAAGAGAGGCAGAGAAAAAAAAAGTGAAGGAAAGAAAAAGGGAGAGAAGAAAAAAAGAAAAGAAAAACAGAACTAGTGGATCTGGCATAAATATGTAGATTGAACAGTAGTAAATCTTAAAAACATATGTTTCAGTGGTGACACGCGCCTCCATTACTGAATGAACGTTCAAGAAAGTGAGATTATTCTCAGGTCAACAAAGATGGATTGTTCACCACTGTGTCCTCTGTTAGCTTCTCTGAAATGCTACATGCGATACATGTGGCTTATCCAGTGTAAATTGGATTATATGTGGAAGTTGGGATAAAAAATCTTTCTCTGGATATGTGCCTAGTCTTTAACACAGCAGCAGATGCCGTTGGACATGAAACTTGCCTTATAATTAGAGCCAAATCAATAATTCACTTAGCTCTAATGGCTAGGGATTTGTAGCACCGACTCTCACAAAAAAACATCCCTTTAGGCTTTAGCTTTTATCAGTAGTGTTTTTATTCGGTAATGTTCCCTTCGGCTCTGTGCCTCTTTGACAGAACCTCATCGTTTAGCTGCATGTGTGTGTGTGTGTGTGTGTGTGTGTGTGTTTGTGTGGTTTTGCCATTTGAAATAAAAGGCATTGTGGGCTAATTTGGAGAGCGAGGCACATTTCTGAGCTTGGAGCATTCTGTGCGTGGGTTCAGGACACACACACATACATACACACACACACACACACGAATCAGAACGGGAGAGAACAGACACATAATGCACTGGGAGAGAACAGGAAGTATGCGGCTCAATTACTCCTCATACCGGTGTTGAAATGGGTTCCCAAAGATGGCTAAGGGCTATTTATAACACTTATTAACAAAGACGCAGCACCTTCCACCGCTCACACTCTCACATACACACCGTAACTATGGTCCTGTGCAATACTGGTTATGGCTAGAAGGTACCAGTGTGGCTGTATAAATTTTAAACAAATCTCTTTATACTCAGAGACCTGCTTAGACATGAAGAAGAAAAACAAGAGCTTAGCACATGTGTGGAAATTGGCTGAAAATGTGGAAATTGGGGAAATGTGCCTGAATTCTGTAAAATGACAAAAAAATTTTAGTTTTGACCAAATTTGAGCTTTTCTACCAATAATATGCTTTAGCATCCCTACTGTAAGAAAACATACTAGTACTTTCATTGACAACTGCCTGCAAAGATCATTTTGTGCAACAAAAGAGTTTTACAAACAGCCAACTGTCCAAAAAATAAATAAATAAATAAATAAATAAATAAAACATCAGTCTAGCTAAAACCATTTAAAACCTCGCTAGATAAGCCAGGATTACACTGTGCAATTCTTTTAAGATTATTCCCTGTCACACTGAGACGATCCCAATAAAATCTTGACTCAATTGTACAAGATGTCCGAAAAGTCAGGAAGCAGCGGGAGTTAAATTACATACACGTGATTTTGTATTGATGACTTGTTTACGTATTTATTTACACTTATTTTTTTATTTATTTATTTTTTTCTTTACAGGTGAAAAATGGCGTTAACATTGAAAGAAAGGGTAGACTTCGTACTCCATGGTTCAGCTTGTGCAGAAGATGGACTCGCACAAACGCAAACATTCTTCAAAATGAGCTTGAGGTAATAAGGAAATTCTTTCAAGCCCCTTTTGTATTGAAGCAACATCAAGTTCATCAGTGTTTAAATCCACTATTCTATTAAGCATGGCATAACGATGGCTTAGATTTGGACTTTTACTGACCTGCTGTGATTTGTATATCACCTATATTATGTCCTTATTAGCAGTCCGTTAGAAGAAAGAGAAAAGGAAAGAAAAGGAAAGTGTGTGATCCTGCAGGATTAAACTAGCCTTTATAAAGAAGAACAGCCGTTATGAAGCCTCACACTTGATTTTCACACATAACGCAAAATCGTGATTGGAGTTTTCTGTAAATAAATCCGTTATACAATAATGTGATCACATCGCCAACGTGTGAAGCAAACATAAAGCGCAGAGCAAACACTCACTCCCGTTGTTCATTTATTTATGCTCAGTCATACTCTAGTATTTATTATACATTATAGTATTCGATCATTTATAGTAGCTGTTCAGTATGAGAGTTTTATCATAGAGAAGAAACGTTATTAAAGTCTGAGAAACTTACGGAGTGATCACGTCTAAACTGAGCTTTAAACAAAGCATTTTTTATCCATTTCTGTCACAAGCCCTTTTGTATAAGATTTTTAACAGACTACACTTTCTGAAAGCGGCTGAGAAGCACGAGCTATATAAGGCAGAAATGGGATGCAATGAAGGAGAAATTCATTATTTGCACTTTGTCCTTCATATGTATTTCGAACAATGAAACAATATTATTCATAGTATTCAATATTATCAATATTCGATTAAACCTGTGGAAGAAATCTCAAAACATGTCATCAACCAGACACACTTCTGTGCCAGATGCACACAATGGCAAGTTAGCTCATGGGAGGACTGAGTGCTAGCATGTCTCTGCATGCCGCATTTCCCCACGATCCACCTCCAATCCACGTAAATGTGTGTTAACACAGAAACAAGCCTTCACACATGCTTTGATCAAGTTGGATATGTATGTGCTGTACTGAAATGAACATAGTCCTGATCAATTCAGTTCGCAATCAGATGCGGGTGGATAAAACGTCTGTGATGCGCCTGTGACATCACATCATCATCAGCATCAGCATCATCATCATCAAAACAGAGAAGAGCATTGACACACTCTGTACAGACGACAACGGACGAAGGTTTGAAATGTTTAAATGACTGAAGAGAAAGACATTGCTACCAAGAAATTTAGCCAACAGAACAAATAACAACCTAATTTTAATTCAGTTGAGGAAATCTGTAGTTTTTAGAAGTATATATAGCAGAAAAACGTGAGCATGTGAAGGGTTTTCCCAGGCTGACAGAGATTTTTTAGCAATTTTAGAATGGCAATGCTAGAAAAAAGAAAATATATTCCATAACTTTTCACCTATTTTTCTTATTCAGTATTTTTCATTTGACTTTAAAATTTTCCATTATCAAATTTTACCGTTAGAATGTAGAAGTACTGGTATCATTCTAATGCTGAGATTGAAATTTTGGTACCAAAACAACACTAACACACGCACACACAGCCAGAACCTTTACACAACCTACACACACAGCAATGAACAGCAATGAACAATGACCGAGCTCCTATTCACAAACACACACACTCTTACACACACCTTAAAAATGGCCCAAAAGCTTTCAGAATGCACACAGCTAATTAATATCCACACACACACACACACACACACAAATAATAGCACAGCATCTTCCATCAGCCACATACATACACATCTAATCTATGGGACCGTACACTGTAGCTCACACACTCTCACACTAGCGTACACGCGCACGCGCGCACAAACACACACACACACACACACACACACACACACACTGCTGCTCCTGTTGTGACTGATATGAAACACATTGGTGTGTGTTAATGACTGTCAGTGTTATCAGCCTCCCATAGACAAGGTTACTGAAGGACTTCTGCCATTACTGTGTCTTTGTTCCTCTCTCTCTCTCTCTCTCTCTCTCTCTCTCACTCTCTCTCTTTCACTCAGCCTTTTCTCAAGGCTGACATGATGTATTTATGTCGTCATCATGCAGGTTGCCATGGTAACAGAGCAAGAGAGTGGAAGTGAGAGCGGCGTGCTGCCTGTTTTGGACAAGCTGAAATTCCTCCTGGGTTACATAATCCACCAAAACACTGAAACGAAAGGGTTTGTCCTTGAGCTGAGGACCTGTAGACACACACACACACACACACAATCACACACATACATGCACATACACACACACAACCACACACACACACACACACACACACATACACACACACACGCACATACACGCACACACAACCACACACATAGTTTACAGGAAAGAGAGGACCAGGGAAGGACTGGAATATGCAAATGGACCTTTATGAATATTCATTAGACCAAAGCACATAATTAAATAATTGCATAATTGTTTATTAAATGTGTGAGACAAAGAGAGAGAGAAACTGAATCAGAGCACATGTTTTGGTCCTCTAAATGAAAGAAATTAAAAGAGAAAGGGTCTCTCTCACACACACACACTCACACCCTCACACGCACACACAGGGATGACAGATGGACAGTGGCTTTTTTTATCCATGGCTGGAGGTGCCGAAACTCTCCGAGCACTCTGCAAGCTTTTGAAGTGCTTTATGCTCCTTTACACACACACACACACACACACACAGTCAAATACATGAACAGACACATACACATACTCCACATACTCTCAAATACATAAATACAGACACCCTTAGTCCCACACATACACACCACAAACTCTCAAATATTTGAACACAGACACCCTTACACATGCTAAAACACACACAGACACACAGGTGCACCACATTCCCTCAGACACACACACACACACACACACACCCTTACATGAAAACACACACACAGATACACACAAATTCCACATACACTCAAATACATGGATATACACAAATACAGTCCAAATACATGAACACACACACACACACACAGAGAGACAGACCCACATAAACACACCACATACTCTCAAATATTTGAACACACACACTCCACATACCCTTAAATACACATACACCCTTACACATACAAAGACACACACACCCTTACACACACACACACACCACATTCCCTCAAACACACACACACCCTTACACACAAATTCCACATACATTCAGATACATGGAAATACACAAACACACTCCAAATACATGAGCACACACACCACATAACGTCACATACATGAACACACACACACACTCTTACAAAGACACACATAGACACAAACATGTTCCACATTCCCTCAAATACATGAACACACACAACCTTACATACAAACACACACACACACCTAATAACACAGATACACACAAACTTCACATACACTCAAATACATAGAAATACACAACCACACTCCTAATACATGAACACAAATACACACACACCACATTCCCTTGAATACATGAACACTCACACCCTTACACACACAAAGTCTCACACACGCACAGAGATACACACAAATGCCACATATACTCAAATGCATGAACACAAGCATACTGTGTACACACACACACCAAATACATGAATGCAGACACCCTTACACACACCACACACAACCAAAAATCAAGTTTCTTTCCTTAGTACAATTCTATATGACTCGGCCCCACCCACCCCAATAGGCCCCACCCACCCCAGTAGGCCCCACCCACCCCAGTAGGCTCCACCCACCCCAATAGGCCCCACCCCCAGTGCCAAAGGGCAGAACTGTAGCAAAACTGGAAGTGAAGACGATAAAAAATAATCTTAGTTTGAAATTAAATTTGTGCATAACTTTTCTAGGACATTCCACAAGATTAAATGTAACTACAAATGGATAAAATTATGAGGTAAATAGAAAAGGATGAGTATGATGGCTCATTCTTTAATACATGAACAAATTGTTGGTAAAGTGTTCTAAGTGTATAAGAGAAATAAACCACTTCCAGACATGCTGTTACTGGAAATTAATCAACTTCAAGGTGGTAAACATGCTTCATCACAAAACCCGTCACTGATCATTTTTCTATGACAGCATGACCTTACATTCATTAACACACCGGCCGAGGTGTCCCTGGTATAAGCACATATTCTCCGACACTCCATTCTAGCAGTCGCACTGACCTATTTATTTATTTATTTATTTACTTTGCCTCTCTCAGATCGAGTAAATGAGAGTAAAACTAAAACAAGTGCAAATGAAGGTGAGGAGGAAGATGATAGGTTTCATTCTAGTTTACTGCTCCTCTGCCATTTCTAAATGTAGATATGAGACTGAAAACGCACTCGCCTCAGACCTTGAACACCAGGCAGGGGAAATAAGGGTGTGTATAAACACTTCTCCTTGTGTGCATGTGTGTGTGTGTTGCTGGTGGGTGGTTCAGTGGAATCGTACTCAACAAGGGATGAGTCAGAGCACCTACTTCACTCCCACACACACACACACACACACACACACACACACACACACACTCACACACGCACAGGAACAAAGCAGGCATGATGGTCAGTTCAAATCTGCAGCAGAGAATCCTGCTGCGAATTTCAAAACCTAAGCACACCGAATAAACAGATGTAAGGAAATCTAGGAGGACACAGGGTGTCAGGAATCGATTGCACACGGATTAGCATTCCCTCGTTGTATCTCCGGTTTGTGTGTTTACGAGGTCATGAGGTTGTGAAGCCTTAATCATTCAAATCAGGGGGAAAAATAGCGACAGGTTCTCAGAACGAGCAAGTTTCCCATCATAGGAAAGTCTTCAGGAGAGAGGAGTTTCTGATTTCTCGCTAACATGACGAGCTGCATTTTTTTTTTTTCTCGCACACTTCAAGACTAAAACCTCAACAGAAGGAAAAAGAGAGGTGAGGAAACGACTGATCCGCAACTGTTTCACAACATTAAATCTAACTTTAAACGAATAAAAAAGTAGGACATGTTGGCAGTTAATTAATGAACATTGTAAGCATTGACAACATGCTGTGGTATAAGAGGAATAAAACATTTCTGGATGTGCTGTGAAAGGAAAATAATCCGCTATTCTTTGCAGCAGGCTACATCACACCGATACTGACCGGCACTGATTATTTTCCTATACCAGCACATCCCCAAGTGTATTACTTATTACATATCTGAGTATAAGGGAATGTAGGGAGTGCGAGCATCTTAAGCTGAAATTGAATATCTTGATCCAAGCCCAGTTTTCATCCGTTGTACTTATTTTGCCAATAAATATTTCCTATCATGCATGCTATGAATATATATATATATATATATATATATATACATATACATGCTATGAATAAACAGTATTAAAAGACATACCAAGCATTGCACTATACAAGAATAATGCAATCAAAATAATTCAGTGGCACTGTGTAGGCAAAGCGCACCAAATACTAACACAGGAAGAATCGTTAGAATGACTTCCTCTCACTTCCTGTGCTTTATGCTGTGGAGTGTGTGTGTGTGTGTGTGTGTGTGTGTGTGTATGCCCAATATTACCGTTCACAGATTAAGATCTCGGCCCATGGTAGAATGTATTTATAGTAATTCATTGACACTGCTTGTGTGTGTTTGTGTGTACACCCAGGAGTGTGTTTCATTAGGTTCTCACCTGTGCATCTGTTCTAGCCAGCATGCTTCAGTGTGTGTGTGTGTGTGTGTGTGTGTGTGTGATTATGTTCACACATGTGCTGTCATTCTGGCATGCATGCTGTCGTTGCAGACATACAGGTGTATCTGTTTGTGTGTGCTGTGCTTTGGGATCTGGTGCATTTCAGCAATTTCCTTACCCCATAAAATTCCATTCCATTATTCAGTTATTCATAATAATAAAACTATAACTGTTTAATCACTATCTAGTTATTACAGCAAAATATGTCACAGTGTGTACTCACTGGAATCAACTCTTTAGGAGAAACCTGCACTCCGTTGGTGCTGTATTACCCTGTAAGAAGTGTGCCACGCTGATGTCACATTTGATTTCCATCAGACTGGAAGCTGTGTATATGGAACAACTCTCATATGGTGGAAAAGTAATTAAAACAGATTTTTTTTTTTTTTTCCATTTAAGCTTAGCATATATTTAAATGAAAGGCTGTAGCCACTGGTGATTATATTCAATTAAGAACGCAGGGAGTCTGACATGCATAATTACAGATGGGAAGCTTGGAGTTTAATGTATGATAAGCCTGTGATACACACAAAACACACAGAAAACACACATTCACACCGTTCCACTTTGAAAGATGGGAATATATGCGAGGTTAATTGGCCCCATACGTCCAATTGGCTGTACGCTACACAGCTTCAAGCTGTGTTCAGCTAATGAGGATTGCTGTGAATTTGGACAAAACCAGAGCACACACGCGCACACACGCGCACACACACACACATGCATATATATATATATACTCACAAACACACACTCACACACACTGTCTTCCTCTCAATTTGAGTTTATTTTTGCACCAAATTCTATAGCTGGAAAAGACTTAAAATAGTCAAGGCCTTTTGTGTGTGTGTCTTTGTAAGTTGGTAATGTTTCCTCGTAAGAATTTTATTAACTCCAATAATGCCTCATAAAGCTCTAATAACTATAATTGCTATAAGCAATTCCTTTCTTAAATATAATGTTGTCAATATTCATTATAATGCCATGTGCTGTTCTGTGCACCTACTTGAGGGGTGCTACATGTGTATCCGTCCTTTTTCCGTGTTTATACTGCACATGGACATGGGGAGCCTGTAGCCTATCGCAGGGTACTCAGGGTACAAGGCTGGGAACACCCTGGACCCATCGCAGGACACAATCGCACACACACTCCAGACAATTCGGAAATCAGCCTACAAAGCACATCTTTGGACGTGGGGAGGAAACCAGAGGACACGGTGTGAGGCAAAGCCCTGAAGCATGGGGAGAACATGCAAACTCTGTGCACACAGAGCCCCAGAGGTGGGAGGCAAATGTGCTAACCACTAAGCCACCACCATTGTGTTTTTTTTTTTCTAATACTTATTCTTTTGACAAGTTTGACATTCACACATATCACTAGCTCAAATTGCAAACCGTTTAGGCCTTTTAGCACATCTTTATTCAAGTCCATGAATTAGCCATTCTCATATAGGTATCTTAGCCTGCTGAGGTTTGTGGCGTCATCATATTGCTCAATAATCTAGGAATTATTTGGCATAAATACTCATTATATATTGTCACAAAAGAGCAGTTTGCAAATCCAGTTGTAGCTTCACATACTAGCAGTTAAAAAATCTACTTATTTTCTGAATTACGAAAAAGTATTCTTATTTATTCACTGTTCAGTTTTCAAGACAGATGTTAGTTGTATTATAAATAACAGAATTTCTGGCTGGTAAACTTGGGTATCAAAAGACATCTTTAGCACTAGATGTCTGAGGGGTAATAAAATGTGGAATTTTAATATTAAATGAAAATGACAAGCACTCCTGACACCTCTATTTATTTAGTCCATATTATTATAACCTCACTTATATACTGTTTATATGAATGACAATAACTAATCACCATTTTCACCATTTCAGGAATAACCAATTCCCTTTAAGGTCACATAGTTACTTAATTTTTTAATCTATTGAGATATTGCACACATCTGGCTTGCATGGGAGGGTGGCAAGAAGAAAGCCATTTCTCAAACCAGTCCACCTAGAGTGCCGTATGAAGTTTGCACAAAGACACCTTAAGGCTCCTGCAAAAAACTAGCAGAAGGTTTTGTGGTCAGATCAAACCAAAGTAGAACCTTTTGGCATGAATGCTAACACGGCCCATCACTAAAACAAAACCATCCTGACTATGAAGCATGGTGGTGGAAGCATAATATTGTATAGATATGATATTTTGTATCTGCAGCGACTGGGGAGCCTGTCAATATCGAGGGGAAAATGGATAGAGCCAAGTACAGTGAGATTCTGGGGAAGAATCTGATGGAATCTGCAAAAGTATCTGAAAATGGGTCTGAAATTTATATTCCAACAGGACAATGACCCCAAGCATAAGCCCAAAGCTACCATGGAGTGGCTTGCTAGGAACAAAGTAGATGTTCTGGAGTGGCCTAGTCAAAGCCTGAACTAAATCTGATTGAAAATCTATGGAATGACTTGAAGCTTGCTGTCCCTCAGCAAAAAACAATTAACCTCTCCCAGTCTGCAAAGACTACTAATATCTCCAAATCCAGGCGTGCCAAACTTGTGGAGCTACTCAAAAAGACTGGTAGCTGCAGTTGCTGCCAAAGGCGTATATATAAAATTTGAACGTAGTAACTTACAACAAAGTAACCAAAAATTCAAGAGATGCTATAAATGAAACCAGTGAATATTTGTATAGATGGATGATGTGAAACCATTTTCCAGTGTGAATATGAGTTCTGGAGGTTTGGGAGCTCTGCAGTAGTGTTTGTTGCTTCACGGGATATTAGAATGGCGTAAAGACAATCAAGAGGCTTATAAAATTCTACTTATAAAAGTACATTATTGTTCTCCAACATACAAACAAGGTAAATGTACCGTCAACTGTATGAAAGTGGTCTTTAAGTTGTTAATAATGCTCCTCTACAATTATATTCCTCAAACTAACAGTACACAAGAATTAGCCCCAAAGGTATCGCCCCGGTAACAAGCGCTTGTACCCTTAAGCCCCAGTTTGAAACTGTTTTCTGAGAGTGTAAAAGTACAGGATGACCTACAGGCGAGTAAAACCCACCCCATGCAGAAGGCTCAACCTTCTGGTAAGACCAGCGCTTCTTCTTTGTAGCCTGCTGTTGCTTAGTGCCATGTTCCCACTGGGCTTTCCATTCTGTGCTCTTAGGACGCCGTGGGATTTGTTCACTCTCCAACAGTGAACTGAGAGCACACACGGCTCTGAGCTCTGTATGCCACGTAAACACGCTTTAACCCTTCTGTCCTGCTCAGGTCAGAATGGCCTGTTGTAAGGTTTTTACAGCTCAATGGCACTAATGAACATGGATACTAAATTTAAAGATTATATTTATGAGTGTAGCTATATTTATATGAGCTGAATAGCCAACAGAGGGTGCACTACGGAAACCACCAAGCAAAGTCTGCATTGTTATTTGGCTATTTTTAAAGATTGGGACAAAAGGTGTGTTTCGTTATTTTTTTTTTAACTGGTTCCTTATACAACTGTAAATTTGATCCGGCTACAACAGTGACTTTTTTTATACAGTCTGAAATGTACCTCAACTGGACTTCAAATAAATAGCTTAAGGTAGCTAATATGCGCACAGACTGCTAATTATTAATTCTTCAAGTAACACAGTTACAGGCTACAAGCTAATGTCTTAAAGAACAGCACGTCATCATTTTTATGCATTTATAGTCACGTTTAATGTTGTATAACCTCCACAAGTTAATTTCCATTATCACTTACGTTAAGGCAGTGATAAACAGTCGCTCCTTCGCCAGCCTCTTTGTCTCTCTTGAATAAGACAAAAACGCAGCTTGTCATGTTATCAAGATATCAGAAATCACAAAGCCCCCTGTCCTGAAGACTAGCCCATGGTGGAAAACTTACTGTAACAAAGACTCCTTCCATAAATGTTAAAGACACAAAAAACTTCACCATATTAATGACCATACTTTTTTTATATTATTATTATTCTTCTTAAATAAAAATTACATTCATACAAACTTGTGATTTGCCTTGCAGCTGAAATCAACACCTTCAGACTAATCAGAATCAAGAATTCGGCATTGCTGTGGTATAAGTGAAATTATGGTATAAATCAATGAATTTAATTTGTGCCTGCGATGGACTGAAGGTGTATTCATGGTGTACTCTCGTATCATGCCTGGTGTTCCCAGGAGAGGCTCCGGACCCACCATGACCCTGAAGTGAGTGAGTGAGTGCTTTTGCTAAATAAGTAGCATTCATAACAATAAGCTCTAAACAGTGTTTGTGATTGGTGATCAACTCTATGCCACAGGATGTTTTAGCGTACCAGAGAGAGCCTTTTCTGAAGCCCAGCCATTATCTGGTTTAATATGACCACATGATATAAAACCAAGGTCACAAAGTTGCTTTCAGATTGCTATTTTGAGTCCTTGAGTTAATAAAATTGTGCCGATGTTAATTTGTGTTTTTTTGTGCTCTCTTCTTAAAAAAAACCCAAAAAACTCCTCACAATTCAGTGGAAAAACTGCGCTATTTCCTCAGAACCAAAATATGTGTAATATATGGTAAATGAATTCATATGCCTGATTTAGTACATAATTTGGTCTCTCTAGATTTCTCTTTGTAATGTGCAAACATGTCATTTTTATTTCAGTCCCATCTGACTCACTCTTCCCTCATCGTCATGCCTGAGTGTAGTACTTTACAGAAGTCGAACAGAAGCCATCTACATTTAATATGTGTACTCCTTTAGCAATTTTCCATTTCTCTCTCACTCTCGCTCAATCTTTCTTGCTCCTATCCATCTCCTCTCTAACTTATATTGCACACACTGGATGGCTTATTAATCACTTCAATCACTGCCTTTCTCTCTCTTATGTGTGCCATGTCTTGTCTTTCTCATCTCTTTGTCTCTTCATCTCTCTCTCTCTTTCTCTCTCTCTCTCCCTCTCTTAAATTGCACACTGTGGATGGATTATTAATGTTCAGGTGCTGGAGGCAAAAGCATAGAGCGAGATAAAGCTGTCATCATAGTCTTTCTATATCATTCCCCCTATTACACATACGCACATAACCACATGCACACAAAGGGAATATATTAATTCTGAAAACGACAATAAAAAACAGTACTACTACTAAATACCACTAAAACAACACCAACATCAACACCACCATAAGCAAAATCAACAACAGTACCACCAATACAACACCAATTACGTCACCAAAACAACTACACCAATAACATCAGCACGTCCACCATCAACAACACTACCACCAATACACCAATTACATCACCAAAACACGGATAACATCAACACCAACACCATCAACAACACTACCACCAATACAACACCAATAACATCAACACCACCAATAAAACAGCAATAACATCAGCACCACCACCAATACAACACCAATAACATCATCAGCACCACCAATACAACACTAACATCACCACCTATACAGCACCAATAAGCAACCAATAACATCAACACCACCAACAATAACATCAACACCACCACCACCAATAAAACACCAATAACATCATCGCCACCAAAACAACACCACCACCAATAACCAACACCGCCACCAATAAAACACCAATAACATTAACACCACCACCAGTACAGCACTAACATCACCACCTATACAACAATAACTGACCAATAACATTAACACCACCACCAATACCCTACCAATAACATCATCGCCGCAACCAAAATAACAGCAAAAACATCAACTCCTCCACCAAATTAGACCAATAAAATCAACACTACCCCCAAAACACCACCACTACCATCAATACAACACCAGTAACATCATCAGCGCCATCAATACAACACTAACATCACCACCTATACAACACCAATAAGTAACCAATAACATCACCACCACCACCAATAAAACACCAATAACATCATCATCAACACCAAAACAACAACACCAATAACATTAACACCACTACCAGTACAGCACTAACATCACCACCTATACAACAATAACCGACCAATAACATCAACACCACCACCAATACACTACCAATAACATCATCGTCGCAACCAAAATAACAGCAAAAGCATCAACTCCACCACCAAACTAGACCAATAAAATCAACACTACCACCAAAACAACACCAACACTAACAACATCTTCAGCATGATACACTAAAACTGCAACAACACCAGACAGCAAGAACATCAATACTAAATCAGCAACAACATCTACAGCAATAATATCCACATAAACTCCACCACCAACACTCAAACACTGTGATTTCCGGTTGTCTTTTTGGGGCCACGTGATATACAGTTGCCTGAATGGCACTTAAGATGGCAACGAGGTTTTAATGAAATAAAAATGTATGGAACAAAACTGTAGTCCATTGAATCCTATTATGAAATATCAGTGTTAATGTAAGTCATGTTAAATGAATAACTATCTGAGATTTTATTGGTTTATGTGCATTATAATGTTAGTACAGCATCTTCTCCAGGATGTGGTTGTAATAACGTATTGCATTAGAGGTTTATAGATAAAAGATAAATTACTGGACAGGCAGAGAAATGTCCATGATGGAGCCCATGGGTGTTTTACTCACACTTATCTTCTAACCGCGGAAACATCAGGGATCCGAGAGAAAGTGGAAAGCATTTGAGGTTTAATCAGCTTGTTTACTGAAAGGCATCACGTTACTGTCCTCAGCAGATTAAAAACATTCACTACCTGCAGAAAGTTAGCTCGGTATAAAGCTAGCTTGCTAGCGTTTGATTGCATGTTACTGTGAAGTGCTTAACCTCTTTTTTCAGTTAGCTAGTTTAGCATGCTGGAAAAGATAAGGTCAGCACTTTAAAAAATCAATGACATCAATGAGATCAAAAACGAATGACATCACTCCACTCCAAGATCTAGCCACCATGCAAAGAATGATACCTGCTAGCTAATGTTATGCTAGCACAACACCCAGTAATGCTAATTTTACTACTCAGTGTGCGTCTGTATGTGATTTCAGATTTATAGATAAGAACCAGCACAGAATGAGGAGTTGCGTGCATGTGTTCATGTGTCATTGTTGTTCCCCCAGGCTATAGGTCACCCTGAGGCAGACGGGGAAAATAAGTTCAAACTCACAACACAGCTTAGCTCTTGTCCTCAACACACATGACATGCCCTACTTTTATCCGCTTGAAAATTCCACCCGAAAAAGGCGAACACAAAGGCAAAACGAGCTGGATGAAAGTGGAGCAACATTAAACATGATTTGTCTGACATGAAACATGTGCTTGGCTCCCCTTTCCTAATGAACATGAAAACTCATATCACTGAGATGATGTTCATTATTTAATCAACGTAACCGTTCTTATTTATTAAAGATTCTTTTCTCAAACCTCTCTTTTTTCTCTTTCTTGAATTTAATAAGGCAAAAGTGCAGGTTGTCATGTTCTAGAAACTTCAGACCATTTTCAACGTTAAAGTCACAGATTTACCTCTGACTTACAAAGCACTGACACTGGAGACTCCTTCCAGAGATGCTAAATAAACATCTCATCTGTTTTAAGTTTCTGTTCTCATTTCCCTCACTGGCTTCTCTTTTTTCTCTACTCTCTTTATTTAAAAAAAAAAAAAACAGTTTGGCATGTTATTGGAAAAATTTATATATTTATATATATATATATATATATATATATATTACTGTGCATAAGTCTTAGGCACTCTATTTTTTTAGTACAAACTTTGTTATAGATTTTTATTTAATGACTTCTACATTATTGATTTAGTACAAAAACACTTTAGATTTCCAAACATTAGTTTTCCAGCACACAATTAAATGTTACACAAAAATGTTTGTATATCAGTAAAGAAATCAGCAGATTACACAAGAGACACTTTTCAGATAAAAACATAGTGAAGGCTGCTGGGTTTCGCTGCAAAAATAAGAAGCGAGTCGACAAAGTCTCCAGAAGAAGTGGCTGTGGCTGCTTCTGCAAGATGCTCAGTAACACACAGCTCATTTCCTTATAAAACTGCACTAATTGTACCTGAGACTACTATTTTTTTTTAAGCGAAGGATCGTCACACCAAGTACTGACTTTATTTCATTTATTACTGTTTACTGCTCTTTATAGTATTTTTTTTAATGTAGAAACATTTAGTTTCATTATTTTTGAAGGCAACAACACCAACATATGTATATGCACTCTGCATGCAAGGTACATTGTCCTTAACAGAGCAATAAGCATACCTAATAATCTCTCTCTCTCTCTCTCTCTCTCTCTCTCTCTGTGTCGAGCTACACATGCTACTCCTGAGACACCAGTGATCCTGACCCCTTCTGCTCTCCTGACCTGCCTGATCCACCCTGATGACCTTCTTCTGGTGGGAGTTCTCATCAACTGGAAACCACTCGCTGCTGCTGAGGATGATCCGACATGGACAGCCAGAAGATCATTGAGATTACTGAGGATGGTACCACTTAAAAACCATGAAAATGGCGTTGGACCACAATTCATATAAACAATTTTGCTACGATGGCTTAGGACTACAATTGCCATGATAGCTTGAGGACTGTAATTGCCATGAACAGTTTTGCACTCAGGTCTCCACCAGTGAACAGTGGAATAAGTTCAACAAAACAGACTTCATGTGAAAACTGTAATGAATTTCCTGGTTACACAATTGAACTATTTGTCCATGTAGTACACAGTTATAGAAGGGATTTATTTGTAACCGCACTCTCCGGTGTCACCATAAGGATGGGTTCCCTTTTGAGTCTGGTTCCTCTCACGGTTTCTTCCTCATGTCGTCTCGGGGAGTTTTTCCTTGCCATCCACGCATCTGGCTCGCTCATTAGGGATAAAATCATACATTTGAAATGTATATCCTGAATGTATTTAGTAATGTCAATTGTTAAAAGCACTATACAATTAAAATTTAATTTATACATATATATATATATATACATATATATATATATATGCTTTAGCTAATACGGAGCTTCCGCTATACAAGTCTCTGTGAATGAGCAGTTCCTGTAGAAAAAATAATGTAAGAACATATCGTATTAGGACTGGCGCATTTAAATAACCTTATCCTTTATGTTAGAGCCGGAACACCTTCTGACTAATCAGATTCGAGAAGTGGATGGCATCCTCTTTTACTGCCTCTTCAAATCGAGCCATTTGTTGCAGTAGTATAATTGATGGACTATATGGAAATTAACAACAGCAAAGAAGAACCAATTGTACTCGATTCTCTCCAGTTGTGGCGTAAATTCAAAGCTGATCCAGTCACTGAGCGTGCCATGTCTGATGAGATATGGAGATTGTGTATTCATTTACGGGGATGGAGAGGGGATCCCTCGCGCTGCTCTTCCTGGTGTGTGTTTGTGTGTGTGTGTGTGTGTCTAGATGGGAATGAGAAGTGCAGAAACCAACTGAAGGGTGAAATGAAGAGAGAGAAAGTGAATGTGGAAGAGAGAGACGGGAAAATGATTCACTTTCTCACGCAACTCAATTGGATAGAGGCCTCATGGAAAAACTAAACACATTCAGGTGTGAAGTAAAGACCAGATACAGCGAGAATGTGTTGGTTCTGCTTCACTGTTAGTAAGCATTTCATACTTGACATGAATCCATGATGGAAACACCTTGCATTCCTGGTTGCACACAGAGCCGTGATTTGATATTATTTCTAACAAGCATAATAAAAAAGCAGAACGTGTTTGAGTCATTCGTCAGATGTAATTGTGGCCTGTCTAGTGTAATAAAATACAATACACACTACAATAGGCATGAATCACACAAAAGCCTTGTAAACTTACACGTCCATTCATGCATGGGTCACATAATATAGTATAGTTTCTAATTAACCTTTTAACCCCTGACTTATTATTGAGATATTCATCAAAAAAAGCACACTATTCCGTAACTACTATGAATTCTTTAGTATCTACAATAAGATTAATAGGAGAGGTGTGTAATGCGACTGAGGGTTCTTTAAAGGTTTGTTTGAAAATGAGAGGTTTGTAGCTTCCAAAAAAAAAAAAAAAAAAAAAAGGGAAAACTTTTAAGGATTTTCCCAGGAGTATTATAAATAAAATATAAGATTATTCATTTCATTTCGAGCTTTAAATTTGATAATTTTAACATTTTATTGGCAGATATTTTTGCTTCTTTCTAGAAATAAATGCTTTAAATTAGAAAAAGAAATCTGCCAATAGAACAAGACTATTTCAAGTTTGAAAATAGTAGGCAATTGCAAATACCTGTGAACTCATGTATGCAGAAGAGGGTAGATAGCACTTTGCTACGAGTGTTTATTAAGCCTACAGATGGCGGATATATGAAAAATGGCTAATATAGCAATTGAATTAAAATTCCTAGCTGTCACCAAACAAAACATGACATGATTCAACTTGAGATCATCATATTGTGGAGAATTTGTTGTATTATCAGAGATAAGAGATAAAACAGTTTCAGATGTGCCAAAGAAGTATTAAAACTCAACACAGTTAGCATGTCTTCATTTCTATAACGCCAGCTGACTTCTCGCCTGCCTTCTTCCCTGACGGATTAAATAATAATAATTCAGCTTCCAAAGTCGATGACTAACACAAGTACGACTTCTTTGGTGCATTCATTTGGGATGTTATTAAACAGCACTGAGACAAATGACTCAATCTGAAAAGAGGAAGACGTGGATAGAAATAGAGAGAAAGAATGAAAATTCATTCGAATGTGTCGACACGTCACATAGAGTCACAATAACGAGTTAAAAGCGAGTCAGAACAAAAAGATTTCGGTCTGGCTGACAGCCAAAGAGCTGAGCTTGTTTCCCTGACAGACAATCTTAACACGTCTAAACCAGAGAGCTTTGATTGTCAGGCTGCGTGCTCCCTACCCACAATGCACCTGCTACTCTACACGACTCTACTCACAGTCCACTCGGTGCCTGAGGACATCAACAACTGAAAAAAACAGTAGGCATTAATTTCTTTATCCTGTCAGTAATGATGAAGGAGTGCTGATGCTAATAATGAGTGAAATTTATTATGCTAGCTGCATGCCTGGCCTTTTACTAACCCCCCCCCTTGTAGCTAGCAATGTGTTTAACCCCTTAAATTCCCAGGAACCATTGCCAGGTCCAGGCTTATGGAAAAATCACATACAGTTGAGTAATATGATCATACGTGATAAAGGCGCATTTTATCATTTTACGCCACGACATTGTATGTTAACACAAGTAACCATCTATGTGATTATAAGTGGAAATAAGGATTATTCATGTGGAAGAAAATTGCATCTAGTGTGCTACATGTGAAGGATTAACACTATATGTGAAAACAAAAAAATCACATGACTTAAATGTGAAAAATTATCTTGTAAAAATAGTCATGTGATAAAATCACATGTGGAAAAAACATGCAGCACGTGAAAAAATGAATCACAAGAAAAATCGCACATGGCAAGTGAATTTTGAAAAATATGTGAAAAAAAAAATCTCATAGAAAAGTAAAAGCATGTGCAATACATATAAAGTATTAATATATGAAAATAAATTGAATGTGTGGAAAAATGTCATTACAAACAAAAAAATTATCATGTGAAAATAATAAAAAATAAAATGTAAATAAATAAATAAATAAATAAATAAATAAATAAATAAATGTGCGTGGAAAATGATCTGTTAAACTAAAACTATACGTGTGAAAAAAAATAAACATGAAATTAAATAAATCAGGTGAAAAAAATTCATTACATGTGGAAAATTAGTATGTGAATATAAATTAACTGTGTGGAAAATCTCATGGATGGAAAAATAAATAAGCCATCATTAAATGGGAGAAATTAGCATATGAAAATAAATTAATTGTGTGGAAAACTCACACATGACATTAAAATTTAATTTAAATTTGCCCTAAATGTGAAAAATGAAACTGAAGCTTCCATAAAACACAGCTTGAATAGGCATCTCTCAATCGAGTGTTCCTTCTAGGCTGTAAAAGTGTAAACTCCGATATAAAGGACTGCGTCCTCAGTCTTACCTTTCGATAGACCAGCGTGTTGGGAGAGTCGTCCATCTCTCCGTTGCTGTTCTGGCTGACATTGTTGGTTTGCGCCATGTTGGCCAAAATCCAGTGCTCAACAGCTTCTCCAGAAGACCAGCCAACCTAGTGAGGAGATACACAGCACTTACATGTTAGCGAGGCAACGCACACGTGGATAAACTCAATCAGATGACCAGACAGACTCAACGGTGATCAGAAGAGTGTGAGTTCAATTCCTAGGATTATCAGAGAACCATGCGTAAGGCACTTAACCCTCAATGTTCAGATTAGTTGTGGAGACCATTAGGAAAACACCCAGTGTTTCGTAAGACACACAAGCATGAAGCTTAATGGCTTTAGTGTTTCAGCACACACTCTTCAAAAAAGGATACTGTTCTTTTCCTTGGCACTGGGGTGGTGCCCTCAAGTACCTTTAATGTTTACCGTGAAAGGTGAATTTAGTGTACCTTTAATATTTTTCCCTAAAAACTAATTATGGTCCATTTAAGTATCTTAAATCATTTTAAAGGTACACTATATCCACATTCCCAGATAGAAGTGAGATATTTATCCTTGGTGGTACCACGCCAGTGACAAGGAAAGGTCCAGTTTAGGATCACTTTTTTCTGAGAGTATACCATCGCAACTTGATTTTATGTGTTGACCCAAATGTACAGCAATGATTTGAGGGCTGTAGGGCTGAAGTCAAGACCGCCAAGGTCATGTCCAAGACAAGTACAGTATTAAGACCAGCCGAGATCGAGTCAAGACTGGGTCTGAACAGGATCGAGACAAGGTCAAGACTGAGTCCAAAAAAAAAAAACGCAAGACCCAAAACCATCAAATTTTTTTGAGGCCAAGCCTTTAACTTACTGGTTGGCTTCATTTGTTCATTGCACCAATGATTAGGCTGTTTGTGTTGTGCATGCAAAAAGACAACATGAACATTATTTTTACAAACTGTTAGTTAAGACTGAGACCATATTTAGCAAGACCAATGCCTAAGATCTAGACCTAAGTCTAAGTGAATAGAGAAAATGTCTCAAGACCAGACTTAAGACCAACAGCCCTAGAAGCTTGAGATGTATATGTGTGTGTGTGTGTGTGTCAATGTGGGGGTAGGGCTAAAAAGCCACTGCACGTCTATTTTGGTTGATTATTTTCCTAGAATAGAATGGCCATTTTGCACCAATTTCCTGAGTTTCCTCAATAAAACACTCCATTTTCACATAAATAGTGTATAATATACAAAATAATATACATATTCTCTATTCTGCAATAATCAGATAAATAATAAGAAGAAAATATACAATTCCAAGAGTGCCTATGCAGATTCAGTGCTTGGTCCCCTAAATAGACCAATTATTAATATTGTGATATCTACTTTATTGTTTTGTAATTTTAGTAAAAACTTTTTAAAGCATTGACAAAACAAATGGTATATTCCTGCAACGATCCTCTTACACTGTGTGCTCGTTTTATGAAATCAGTTCTAATCAAGAAACAAGGGAGCACACTTCATTAAAAAAAAAAAAAAAGCTCTAAGATATTGTGAAATTTTCTGTTTTTAGAGGCTGGAGTAAGTAACTTACAGGCTGTCTGATAAAACTCGAACTCAATAAAATGAAATCCGAGCAGTTTATGGAAGAACGGAAGGATAATATCATTGAGATAGCAACAAAAATAGCAGTTAATGCTGTGCACATTCAGCATGGTGATATATTAATTATGACACATTTCTGCAATGTGGACCTCAGTAAAATGTTGATGCTCATTAGGACCCTTGCCGTAACCTGTAAAACAAACCTCCAGCCTCCATCAGCATGTCCTGTTTAGAGTACGGGATTCTGACATGCTCCAGAAATGATAAAATACTCATTTATTACAAACCAACAACAGACAGACAAACCAAAAGCAATCCAGTCGACATTACTGAAAGGGTGAAATCGTTTCTCTACACACTGAGAAGATGCACAGATGCATGAGGAGCACCTTCAGTGCATAAAGCGTTCCTGCCTTGTCCATGTTGCAGCTCATTGCAAAGCCTCCAAATGAAGAACCAGTGATCTGTACAGATGCCTACATGTCGATAAAACACACAACCCTTCAAATGAGCACCAAAATAGGCCCGGGTTTTTTTTTTTGCTTTTTACCATTTCAGCACCTCAGACAGCTCCAAACCCCCCGCAGCGTTTTAACCCGGTTCGGTCCATTCTTCCATCCCGGGTTACAGGGATCGGGCTCGAGAGGGAAATAAAGCCTCTGAGATGAAGCTCGTAAGGTGTGCTGATGTGTCTGCAGTCCTCACCTCACAAAGCGCCAGAGGAAGTCGGGATTCCGTCAGCTGGCCGACATGGAAACCCGGGGATTAGGATGATGCATTTGAAGCCGTAAGAATCTGCAGGTCGGTGGAGACAGACAGCGATGTTGCTGAAGGACGGCGAGCGGGCGCGCGCACCACGTACGCGAGCACGCGCAATCCGCACGCGCAGTCCGCCCAGTCAGCACCGAGCCCGCGCGAGCGCACAGAGAGCGAGCGAGAGAGAGAGAGAGAGAGAGAGAGAGAGACGAGCCTGAATCAGGTTCGTTTAAAGTGATAAACATGTGATACACTGCTGTAACCTCATGCACACAGAATGGAAAGAGCCACAGTCAGCTTTTACCCAGCATGCAATGTGGTACACTTCATATAATGTCCCCTGCATGTGTGTGCATGATTATTATACATGCATATATACATATAAAAAGGAACATGTCCGTTTATTTGATTGTTTCATCATTATTTTGTGCCTCATGTTTCTTTTTCCAAAAATCTTGGGAATGAGAAAGGCGCTGTGTGAATGAAACTTATTATGATTATGATTATAATAATGTTATTATTATTATTATTATTAGTAGTAGTAGTAGTAGTAGTAGTAGTAGGCCTATAATATATTGATAGGCCTATACACTTATTTGCCTAGTTTCAGATTATCTGCCTGTCTGTCTATGATTAATAATATATACAATATGTTTTGTATATAATATATACAAAACAATAACACAAGGACTACTATCACTACTACTAGTACTATTATTATTCATCCATCCATCCATCCATTGATCCATCCATTCATTCTCTGTACCGCTTATCCTACACAGGGTCGCAGGGAGCCTGGGCTCTATCCCAGGGGACTCGGGGTACAAGGGGCGGGACACCCTGGACAGAGTGCTAACCCATCGCAGGACACAATCACACACATTCACACACTACGGACAATTTGGAAATGCCAATCAGCCTACAACCCATGTCTTTGGACTGAGGGAGGAAACCCCTGAAGTACGAGGAGAACATGCAAACTCCGCACACACAGGGGGCAGGAATCAAACCCCAGTGGTGCAAGGCAACAGTACTAACCAGGAAGGAAACATACATCATCATCATCATCATCATCATCTTACATAAGCACTTTATCCTGGTCAGGGTCAGACTTAACACCAATCCATCTCAGGACACCATGCACACACATACTTACACACTCACTCACACCTAGGGGCATTTTATCATAAGCAGTCGGCGTACCTGCATGTTTCTGGAGGAAACCAGAGAACCCGGAGGAAACCTACACATGTGAAACACTACACAGACACTGACCCGAGCTCAGGATCAACCCGGGGACCTGGAGTGGCATACATGCTACATACTGTGGTGTTGTTGTTGTAGCAGTACAAGTAATATTTATTTATTTTATTGTACAACAACAGTCTTAACAACAGAATTAATTTAAAATATTACAATCTGTGAACAGATTTAACTGAAGTTATTTAATACAAATCTTGCTTCTTGAATTAAACTCATCTTTGGGTGAAGCAGCCACATTGGTTCCCTCTATCTCATGCACTTCTAGATTGCTAAAGTACTAAATACAATCGTGCACTAGTCTATGCTTATGATCATGCCATCTGTTCTGTTTGGATCAGTACCAACTTTGTTGGAGAAACTGCTGTGTATATAAGTTACTCAGATGCCTCGGTCAGGTCTCAGGACCTTACTGGTGAAGTAGCACCCTCATCTGCTCACTACTGGAAGTGGACTTTCACTACAACCGCCTAGGTTAAATCGCAGGTTCCCAACCCTTGTCCTGGAGAACCCTCTGTCCTGCATATTTTAGTGTTTTCACCGCTCTAACACACCCGAGTCAACTAATTAACAGCTTGGATAGCTCATTCTGAGTTGAAGTTGCAGTAAGAGGTACTCCAGGACTAGGGTTGGGTTCCTGTCGTTGGCGTTATTTGCATTGGCTTTCCATTTACCTCAAGTTCTGCACCTGGATGTGACGATGAAAGGATTCCAGAGATGGGGGGTGTACTGTGGTTCCTGTGGTGGCTTTGGGGCTGCGGTTGCTGCGAGTAGTTTTGCACTCGGGTCTCTATCAGTGAACAGTGGGATAAGTTCAACAAATCGGACTTCATGTGAAAACTATAATGAATTTCCTGGTTACACAATTGCACTATTTTTCCATGTAGTACACAGTTATAGAAGGGATTTATTTATAATCGCACTCTCCGGTGTCACCCAGATGAGGATGGGTTCCCTTTTGAGTCTGGCTCCTCTCACGGTTTCTTCCTCATGTCGTCTCAGGGAGTTTTCCCTTGCCACCGTCACCTCTGGCTCGCTCATTAGGGATAAAATCATACAGTTACAATTTATTCTGATTTAATTTATTTTGAATGTATTTATTTCTGTAAAGCTGCTTTGTGACAATGGCCATTGTTAAAAGCGCTATACAAATAAAAAATTGAAATGAAATACTGTAAATAATAGACAAATATTTAATAATATAGATAATACACTATAAAGAAAGCATGTCAAGGACAGGGATTAATATTGCTTCTTCTTCTTTTTTTTTTTTTTACTGATGTATTGCAGTAGATGTGCAATAAATAAACTCTTGCAACCTAAAGTGGAAAGTCTCACTGTTTAGTCATCAGAATATTATTTGGAAGTGGGTCCAGGGCAAAATGGCTCAGGTTAAAAATAAAATAAAATAAAATGAAGCTATATGAGTAACTCTACATTATATTATGGTATGCTATAGCTACTATACTATATTCTGTATATACTACACTACTAACCTACTTACTGTAAGACTATTTTCAGTGATGACTATTAACTGTGATAACTGTGACATGCTGTTATTCAGCTCTAACCCGGTAGTTGCCCTCTAAAAGAATTTTAGTGTTTGTTTGTTTCATAATCTAACATAATCATGAGTTTATTAAGGTTAAAACACACCCGTTACAACAAAAACACTAAGATGTGCAGTGCAGGAAGAGGACATCAGGAAACAAGCTAGGCATACAGGCGTCACCTAGAAGCAATTCGATCTATCCAATCAGCGTTTTCAAGAGGCGGGGATTAGACCAAATCCTAGGTTATGATTGGACAACATATCTATCAGTTAGTCCTAATGTGTTTTTTTTTTTCTTTAGGAAAAAATGGACGAAGGATGTTTTAGGAATTGAGATGCAGGGAAATAAAACATGGAATAGCAGCGTTTAATTAACTAAATGTTGTCACGTTGCTCTGACGATATGATAAACAATCGTTTAATTCGGTTTCTGCTAGCCGGATAAGCAGCAAACGAAAATTTGGGGCGAATCCCAAACGGCTCAAATTTTAAACAAAAAGCACTAGGTAGGGAGTAGAATCTAATGGTTCCTCACTAGATGTAGGGCACCTACGTAGGGATTGTGATGTGATTGGGAACATAGACGGAGTTAAACTTCCCTTATCCCACCTTAAACGTTGTGTTTCTCGCTTTGGGAAAGAGGGGCTGCTGTTAAACTGGCAGGCGACAGAAGGAGAAAATGGTTTCGTGGATTATATCCAGAGTTGTTGTGTGAGTAAAAAAAACTGCCCTGTTATCCTATTTTCAAATACTTATGAAATTTATTGAAGTATTTTTTTGTGACTTAGCAGCTGGCTAACTAGTAGTTATAACAGTGAGCTCGTGCGACCATCTAATAACACAAACATAAACAGAAACACGCTGTTGTTATTACAGAAAAAAATATTTTTATTATATTATTATATTATTTATAATTAAACCCAACACAATTGCTACAGTTGCATATTTATTTTAAATGTGCATATTTTTGCTAAAAAAAAAAAAAAAAAAAAAAGTTGGAAAATACCATAATTTAGTTTTCCATCTAACATAACATAACTTAAATAAGTAACCTTGTCATTGGTTTAATTTTTCTAAAGCATTGTCTGTATAATGCATATTTAATACAGATGTTATAAGGTTGTAATAAACGGTTTATGTCTTTGAACAAAAGCACTGACAGTTTTGCTAAAGGCTTTCTCTTCTGGCCCTGTGTAATGTTATACCAGTTCCCCCCCAGTGTTTTCCTGCTCCAATATCTTAATAACAAACCTGTCAGGTTTCAGACTAGTGTTGGTGAGAAGAAAGAGGAAACTTTGTGTACTTTAAGGTTTAGGGAGACACCAGGACTGGAAAATCCTCTAATATTATTAATCCTGCTTGAGGAATAAGGTGACACTCGTCTACCTGCATCAGCGTGTTGTCTTTGTAAACACGGAGGTCTAAAACTGCCTCAGACATCAAGGACACAAGGTCATGACTTGCGTCTGTAACAGCGTAGTGAGCATGTTAGTGTTATGGACACCAATACGATACAACATCTAGGGGGGAAAAAAAACACTAAAAATAAGTTTAGTTTCTTGTTTTAATTTTATAGTTCACCACTTCCAGGATGATTCTGATGATTCATCCTGTACTAGTCTTGTGATCGTCCAATTAAATGCTCTCAAGAACAAACATGTCCCGCCCCCAGGGTGTGTCTTGTTCTACAGTTTGCAGCAAACATGGTTCCTGTGTGTGTTTTTGGCTGTGCGTCTATCCGCACTTTTCCAACCACGGCTTGGTTGAGAGGTTTATTCATCTGGAAGACGGAGGAGTTTGTGTGAGTTAGTGGTTATGTGACAGGAACTCTTCAGAGGAGTGTTTTACCACTTTGGGGCAGACTGATCGAGAACTCGGTTTTGTTTTTTATACTCTACCACGGCTTCTCCATCAGTAAGCGCAAGTCACAGGAATTAGAAATGTTACCGGGAACGAAGCACAACCCGAAAACGAACGGAATTGTTCATCGGACATCATCAGAAACGCAAACAAAATCACTCTAAATTGTTCCGGAGTGAAAATGTTATTTTAAAAATTGCTTAACTGGATAATAATGTTATTTTTCTACTCTGATATGATTTAAACAAAGTGTAGTCTAAAAAGCTAAACATTTTCCAAATAGGCCTAAATCCGTGTCCACTTCCTGTATGCTTAGCTACAGGAAAATATAACATTAGATTGCTGCTATAGCTGGAATTTCGAGGGAGCAACAGCAGGAAAATCCATGCTGAAGTATTTTTCCCATGATCGAGAGTTAGGCTATCATTGTAAAGAACATCATTACCTGTTCTTTTATTTCTTTTATATCCGGTTTCTAAAAAGGGGGCGTGGAACACTCGAGCAGAAACGTAAAAATAATAATAATAATAATTGTTTCCGCTCAGAACGAAGCAAAATGTTTCTAATCCCTGGTAAGTAATATAATTTCATCAAGTAGTGCAATATCTAAAATTGATTACAAGCCTCCTGGTGACGACTCTACGGCTCTTCGTCACCGACAGCACCGCTGACCTCAAACACGTACGCCATTAATCTAAAAAACACACGCCATCTCACACCGTACTTCAGCACTGCAGTAAAGATCCAGAAAACGTACAGCGCACCGGTCCAAATTAGCCTAGCTCATTACGATCATTAAAAACCATTCCTGGAACTAAAAGCACTTTCGTGTCCGAACATGCATACAAGAATTCCCTGCGCAATCAGACAAACACAAGTTGTACAACGGGTGTAAATTAATAGTAAAACAATTCATGATAATCATAGTTATTATTCCTAGAAGTTAAAGCAGTAGTAATGAACATTTGGTTAATTTTTAATTAAAAACGGTAATTCCAGGGTTTACAGAGTGACATCTGAATCCATATTGACTTTCAGTGTGTGCACAGGCTTAGCTTCGGTGAGACAGTTTGCATATCAGGTCATGTGACTTTTCAGCGAGAACACAGAGCAGCATGCAAATCTAAGACACCCATGGGCATATTCTAGATATACCGCAATTTATCAGTGACATCACAGTGTCAAAGTCGACGGCACGCGCTGTGTGCTGCACATTTTAAAGACCTTACTAAAGGACGAGATCTTACCTGTTGACAGATGTGACATTTCTGCCTCACAGTGACGTTTCTAAAACACCATTAGATTACTAATAAACTAGAAATTAGACTTTTCTACTGAAGACTTTTTGCTTGTGCAATCACCTTGGTCAACATTTTTCATCTTTAACTTGTATAGTAGAGATAGTGGCAATTCATAACTAATTAATTAATTAGCAATTAATAACGAATAACTAATTAATTAATTAGTAATTAATAACGAATGACTAATTAATTAATTAGTAATTAATAACGAATAAATAATTAATTAATTAGAATTTAATAAGAGTCAATTCTGCTCGTTATGGTTTTGTCACCATAAAACATTGCGATATAAATGAGTCTTGATAGAAATGTATCAAATACAGTTGTTTTTTTAAAGCCCTATGCGGATTGGATTAGTTTTTCAGGGGGAGGTCGGTAATGAATTTTTTTTTTTTTTTTTTTTTTTTACACATCTCTTCAGTAATAAAACTCTCGCGTCAGGACATCAGTAAAATGACCACAGGAGGAATGAGTTTCTAGCAGGTCGTATTTTCTGTGAACCTGGATGTTTGCGTCACGCGGTCATGTGATGACGTTCTGTTCACAGCACGGCATCCAAGCGGTCAAATCAAAAAAGGAACAATTTGAAAATGCAATAAAACAATAATCAGAAAGTATATGGGAAGCATGCATTTTTCTTTTCGTGACTCGGGAAGTGTTTAATATCTGGCGAGGGTCACAGATACATAAGCTATGAGACTAAAAAAGACGAGTAACAGCAAACATCTTTTTTTTTTTTTTTTTTTTTTTTTACCCAACATGAGGTGACATCTGCATAGAAAATCAGAGACGTGCATCCAGGACTAAAATGATCAGACAAGTGCTGAGTTTGGTGAAAACCAGTAGGTAATTCAGCCGGTAATTTTCTCAGAGGAGGACGGAGAAAAACACCAGTATGGCCGATGGCTGATCCATCGGACGGAAAAAAAAAAAAAAAAAAAAAAATCACACAGGAGCACCTGTAAAATAGGAAATTACCCCAGGACCCCATGAAAATTGAATCCTGTCCAAATAGGGCTGAAGTACAAAGTGACATGACTATGTAAAACAATTTTTAAACACAAAATCCATGAAAACAAGCTGCTGAAAACAACACACTTTGATTTTATCACGGGAAACTTTGCTCGTGAGGATGTAAGTATCGAATCCGTATCAGTTACTGGTCAAGACTCGGGTCGTGTGTATGGTATTCGATATTGATCCAGAGAATATTATAATATTATTGGTCAAGAACATTGTGTGTGCGTGTGTGTGTGTGTGTGTGCGTGTGCGTGCATGCATGTTGCAGCCCAGGAACCTCTTAAACGTTTTGCAGTCAGGGACCCATTTAAACTCCATGGACTCCCTCAGTACAGATTTATTTAACATAATCCATCTGTTCAAATATTAAGCTCGTTATTTAAGTGTATACAATAATATTGGAGCCCGAGCGCTTCCTGTTCCTGAAAGTTTCACTGGCACTGCAGATTTATTAATTGTTGTTAAGAAGTTGACGTTATTCATAGGCCTACTTTTTTAGAGTTTGAGATCGAGGTTTGAGTTATTACACCCAGTCAATTCACACGATCAGCCAAACAGGCTAATGAGAGCTTTAAGAGCTCAGTCATAAAGATAACAGCTTTGATGATGACAGGTTGTGATTTCCACACTGTAACAAAATCACAGAGCCCTCGGAGGCCCCGGAACCTCACTTCGTGAAGCACTGCTCGAAATTAAACTGCATTTCTTGACTGATCCGTGTTAGTGGGTGTAGGTTGCGTGGTGTAATCAAGTTTATTGTTTACTTTGCTTAGTCAATCATGCACACAAGGATTATCGTTTATCTGAGGGAATCTAAGATACCATGGCCACGTCACACGTTACAGGGTCATGTCCGCCAGACAAGATATAAACCTTAATGGCAAAGTTCACGGGTTAAAGATCCGGCTGCGTTATTCAAAAACCAAAATAACTTGGATGTGTTGGACAGCATGAATGCTGGGATTCATCCAAACACATAAAAGTCCATCTGGAGTGCCTGAGACAGTCACGATGTTCAGAGCACACAACAACACGTTTAGCGATTAGTTAGAGGCAGTCACGTTTCACGCCAAGTGTGATACTTGCTGTAATAATACTTGTTTATCTGGGATATTTTGCCATTGCAGTTTATTCAACTTAGGTTTAATTTGAAATAAAAAAAATAAAAAAAACAAGAAAAATCAATAATATTAAAGCACAGTTATGAAAAAAGCAAAGTTTTGAGTTGTTATTCATTTTGTGGCCTAGTGAGTCCTGAATTTTACTTGGGAATATTCAGAACATAAGATACAATCATGGTTGGAGGAACAACAGGCAGTCGAAAGAGGAATAGCAAAGAGAGTCACTCTGTAAAGTATCAGAAACCAGGAAAACCGAAACATGAGATATAATGGCTCAGATTTGCAAGCGAAGAGTAGGCAAGACTTCGCAGCAAACTAATGAAAAACGACAGTGTCTAAATGATTAAAGACGGAAGTGATGAGGATCAGGATGAGTACAGATGATCCAGAAGTGGTCTAGTATTCTGGTGATGGCGGCATCTGGTGGTGTGAAGTGAACGGTCAGGTGAGACAGTGACGCTTATTAGAACGTTAGCGATTTTACCATACGCATGGAATGTTTTAATGGGAAAATGATGTGTAGCGACGTCATGTAGTTAGCGAGAATGTTACTTTATGTACAGAACGATCACATACAAACTGCTGATTTGCTGTTTCGCTAGCAAGCTATTAGCTATCTACTGAACATGCCTTAATAGCAGTTATGATTTGCTGGAATCAGTTCTATTAAGAATGATCCTTTTAAACACTAACGTTTGTAATACATTCATAGATGTATTTCATATCTTCTTCAACATAACATCTGGAATACACATCTCAGGGGTGGACACTAGCTAGCACACAGGGAGAGTTAATAACATATGGCAAGCTAGTTAGCAGAGTAATATTAAAGGACTAAGGGAAATGACTGATCATTATCTTTTTTTTAAGCTGTTTTATGTAGCCTATCGTGATTGCGTCCTCGCTAAAAAGTCAGGAAGTGGGTGGTGAATGTTACATCTGTGAGCTTGCGCTGTTCTCTTCTGTCTTTATTTTCTCTCGACATCAGTGCTTTTAAAAACCTGCGTGTTCCTGATTCTGAAAAGGTCATCCGACATCCGTGCATGTTAATTATCCGGCAAAAACAAAAAGCCAGATCACCGTATCGATACTCAGTAGAGAGTAGCTTTTTGTTCTTCCTCTGGTTGTCGAACGTTCTAGTACCTCAGGAAAGTATGACGTTAAAAAAAAAAAAAAAGCTAACAGCCCAGATCTGAAATCTGCTTAAGTGCCCAAGTGATGATTTGTCAAAAGAATGCCCTGAAGAAAAAAAAAGCAGAAGCATGAATACTCTCTTAGTTAATTAGTATCACAGTTGTTTTTATTTATTCCAAGCCACCCAGCATCTAGTTCCTAGTTCCTAGTTCCTTGAAGCCAGTTATTTTAGCATGTGATTTTCTGACACGTGTTAGCATGTGATGTTAGCGTGGCTCATCTTACACAGGAACAGTGTGTGTTTGTTGTTTAGTACATGTAGCAGAGATAGCTAAGGGTGGAGAGACAGTTAGGCAATAGGGGGAATTGTTCCAGCAGCTCCGCTCTACGCTCGCGCGCACACACACACACACACACGCACACACACAGTATCAGGCAGTGCTGTCGTTCCCATAGTTACATGAAAATATACTGGCATGGATGCAGTCTCACTAAAGGCTGCACTTTTCCCACAAACACACAGACAGCGATCATAGTGCTTTCCACTTGGCTCAGTTTCACAAGATAAATTAAAAGTGTTTAAAATGACTAGTGTTTATAAAACTGAAACAGAAAGATACACACACACACACACACCATGAGGAGGATGCTCGAGTATATTAAAGGCTTTTGCTACTAATTACGATGTCAGGGATTTTACTATAAATTTTACAGATGTTTTGCTATAAAATCATCCATTGCTACGTACTGAACAGAAAATAGGAAAATCCTGTTTTGTCTTTGTGTATCGCATTACTTAAGTAAGAAATAAAACATTTTGGCTTGCACATGCTGTTATAGGAAAATAATCAACCATGGGGTGGTGTGTATTTTCAGCACTTCCTGCAATGTGTTATTCCTGTCAATAATTACTTTTTTAATTAAATATCAACACATCACACATTTGTTATCCATTTATAGTTACATTTAACATTGTGGAACATCCGCAAAACAAGTTAGGTCTCCAGCTGCCATAAACAGTCGCTTTTTTTCCCCCTTAAATAGTTAATCAAACAAACAAACAAAAAAAAGTAGTCTGTCATGTTACCAAGAAACAGCAGTGTCATCTGTTATAAAAGTGCTGACACTGGAGACTCCTTCCATAAATGTTAAGTAAATGCCTACAGAAAACGACACCATATCAACAGTTATGTTTTTCTTCTAAATAATAACACATTTTTTAACCAGGTTTTAATTAGGATCGTCCACCACAGAAGTCCCTGTGATTTGCTGTGCTTTGACAATAATTCTGGTCAAATCGCAGCCATGCTGATATTCAGGAATCGCTCTGCCCCGTGCTCACTCTGTGAACAGTTTCACTGGAGGAGGAGCAGCAGACAGGGCAGTTAATGACCGGGTTGCCAGGTTGGGCTAGTTTAAAAACACTACACGGCTGTCAAGATCTTATTTAAAGAAAAGTGCAGTGTGTCTACAGATTATGGAGTGGATAAAGTCTGTACATCCGAAATACAGAACGTGTGAAATACTTGTTTGCCACTCAAAGGCGGGGGGGGGGGATATGTATTCAGGCTGGAAATTCTGCTGCAAAACACGACTGTATGTCGTCGACTCTCAACTGCCTAGTACAGGGTTCATCTAAAAAAAAAAAATCACTAGACAGCAGCCTGTAGCATAAGTCAAGTGTGATAGCCTCTCAACTATTTTGTTTTAGGTTATGTCGTTATTAATATCAGCCTGCCAAACCAAAATCTATGGTCATGAGCTGCTGCTCTCTCTCTCTCTCTCTCTCTCTCTCTCTCTCTCTCTCACCCAAGGGCAGGAATATAATACCTAATACATACATAGCTGTTGCATTGTGACTAATAGTATATAATAATCTTTTGTTGTTGTTGCTTTTAACTGAACCAGCTTCCAACTCCTACATAATTTGCCTTTTGGTGACCTGAACCTCCTTTTTTTGTCAGTATTTCAGAAGAGAAACACACTACTTGTTTCCCCTGAACACAGAGAAAGCTGTCCTCGCTGAGTGTTAATATTTTGTTCAGAACAAAAAAAATCAGACATCAGATTTCCAGTGAACACAAAAAACCTACACATGGACAACTCAAGCATTATGAAAGTCTCATTACCTGCACAGGCTTCAAAGAGAAAGTTTGCATGTCAGGTCACGTGACCTTTTCAAAAAAGACACATCTATATTTACTTTAGATTTAAAACACAATGCTTTCTCAAATATGTTTGGTCAGAAGGCGTTGATTCATTTTGTAGAACTGAAGCTCTGAGAGTTTTTCCAGCTGTAAGACAAATCACAGGTTTCTGTTAATGCACTCGGTCTAATACATTATCATTTCTATAGTAACGGCTCATATCAGCACATTTTAAATGCATGTAATCAATGCGCATAACGGTGATTCTCCAGCATTTTTGGAAGGAGTCTCCAGTGTCAGTCAGAGGCACAAGTGTAACTGTTTTAAGCTGTAAGTTTTCTGAATTGAGAGAGGATTTCATCAGGAGTTAGGAGTGTGTTCTTCGGTTTTCAGTAACATCGCAAGCTGATTTTTGTTATTAATAATTTTAAGAAAGAGAAAAAAGAGAGGCTGGTGAGAGAACGCCTGTTTATAGCTGCTCTAACGTAAGTGATGGCACAGACTAACTTGTTTTGTGGATGTTCCACAATATTAAATGTAACTGTTGAAAAAAAAATGTAATTGTTGGCAAATTACTGCGGAGTAAGAGGAATAAAACATTCTGGGAGAATAATCAATTTTAGAATGATACTGCGTACGTAGCAGTTTATCATTGTGATGGATGCGACATCACAATAATGAAATGAGACTTTTTTTTTTTCCAGAAAACATATCAAAGAGAATTTGATCGAAAATAAAATAGACAATTCTTGCATATACGTTACTAGAGAAAATGTAGCATTTTGTCTTTAATGTGTTGGAAAATGTCCGTTACAAAATATCATACTGTCATTAATACTGAAATAGGAATTAAAAGTAAGTAGAAATGAACTTAAAATCTCGTCTAGCTCATCTATATCAATAATACGAAGAAAGAAATAAGGGTCTCAAACTCTTACACTGATTAAAAAAAAAGAAGCACATGAGAACACTTCACAATTTGAGATAGTATTAAAGCTGTTTTGTATTATTTTTATATAACTAAGAAAAAAAAAACTTCATGACAATTAACTGGCTCCTTTTCTACAAAACTGTAGAAAATTGGAAAACTCACTTGAACTTGCAGCCAATAAACTTTTTTTTTTTTTTTTTAATAATAATAAAAATAATCTATTGATTTATGTCTGAATGTTTGTGTTCATGTTCCAGGCTTCTCTTTGGCACACTTTATCCAGCATATTACTCCTACAAAGCAGTCAGGACCAAAAGTGTAAAAGAATACGTAAGGCTGATTTTCTTCTTTTCTCATAAAATGTTAGGATATTTACGAAATAAATAGGTGAAATTGAAAGAGGTGACTTCTGGCTGGGGGGAATGAGGGAGGTATGATTTTATTTAATGATAAATCAAATTTAGAACTAGAGATGCACCTAGAAATAATATTTAAGATTTTCTCATATACTGTATTCCAGTTACTTTAAGATACCCTACAGGTTAATCACACTGTTACTGTTG
Organism: Pangasius sanitwongsei; assembly: GCA_037576675.1. Lineage (NCBI taxonomy): Eukaryota > Metazoa > Chordata > Actinopteri > Siluriformes > Pangasiidae > Pangasius > Pangasius sanitwongsei. Next base: position 3,472,246 of record CM075012.1, read on the forward strand.
CTATTAATGTACACTCAGTGTAACTTTAAACTGGTTGTGTAATTTATGTATATTATATGTTATATGTGCTGAATCAGCATCTGTGCATCCTGTACAGAGGAAAAGCAGTACAGCAGCTCGATCTGATCCCCGTCAGGGCCTTCTCTCATTTCCCTTTCCTCTGTGTGTATGCGTGTGTGTATGCGTGTGTGTGTGTGTGTGTGTGTTTCCACAGGTGCGGTGGATGATGTATTGGATTGTGTTTGCTCTTTATACTGTAGCAGAGACTATCGCAGACCTCTCCATAGCATGGTGAGACATCACACTCTCTCTTTCCTTCATACTTTTTAAAAAAATATTTGAATTGTTTGTTAGGATTCCATATTTAAAATAAGGTCCTTTGCGCCATGTGTTCAGCACTACATTTGTACCTCATGACATCAGTCACATCTTCTCCAACGTTGTCAGTAAAGGCCTTTTTTTTCCCGAACCTGCAGGTTTCCGTTGTACTACGAGTTAAAAATGTGTGTGGTGATCTGGTTGGTGTCGCCGTACACCAGAGGAGCCGGTCTGATCTTCAGGAAGTTCCTGCACCCGCTGCTGGCTTCAAGAGAGAGGGTACACATTAAATCAACGCCCAGGCTGTTTTAAAGGAAAACTGTCCTTGAAAATGCCAAGGACACTAATAATGAATGGAAACTTGGCATGTTGTTAGCATGTTGTCCGCTCCCTACTGGACATTTACTTTAACTTCTTTACTTCTGACACTGGAAAAGCTGGAAAATAAACACGCTTAGGTCATGGCTTTAGAAACAGACATAGTAAAGGTTCATTTTTTCCAGGTAGTTAAAAAAAAAAAAGAAGAAGGAAAAGAAAACTAGTGGTGTGTGTGAATTTTGATGCTAATGGTATTCGCGGTGTGTGTGTTTCAGGAGATAGATGATTACATCGTTCAGGCCAAAGAGAAGAGTTATGAGACCATGGTGAACTTTGGAAGGCAAAGCCTCAGCGTGGCTGCTTCAGTTGCTGTCACTGCTGCTGTCAAGGTAGCGCACACACACACACACACGCACACGCACACACGCACACACACACACAAAGAGAGAGAGAACTAAAACGTGAATAAACACAGATTTGTTTTTTTTGCTGTCATGGTAACAGATACACAACACTCAGGCATTCATCTTGGTCTCACAAAGGAGTCTTTCACAGTTTCTCAGTTTACTGATCCACTCGAGCCAAGCATTAAAACAGTCAGTACTAATGTCCTTAACTCCTGCTTGTGCCAGCGTTAACGCTTTACTCCTAAGCAGTCCTGTCCTACTGAGCCAGACCTATAGAGCTGTAAGCCTGCATCTTTTCTACTGAATAACAAATAGCTTAAAGGCACAGTACAGGCACTCTTTGGGAGTGACAAGGATGGACAGGATTAGGAACGAGTACATCAGAGAGACAGCCCATGTTGGACAAAGTTAGGGAGGCCAGATTAAGATGGTTTGGACATGTTCAGAGGAGGGAGAGTGAGTATATTGGTAGGAGA
>CM075012.1:3473864-3485362 GCA_037576675.1 Pangasius sanitwongsei
GCAGAAGATAGGGATAGGTGGAGAGTGATGATTCGCTGTGGCGACCCCTGAAGGGAAAAGCTGAAAGAAGAAGAAGACAAGCACAAGCAACCTCATTAAGAAATCCAGATCCTATGAATATGCAAATTAGAATGGCATGTGTTAATAATACTTACACCACAGCGTGGATGAATGCTCCGATCTGATTGTTCAGAAGATGTTTTATATATATATATATATATATATATATATATAATTATATTACAGCATGGTCAGTCATGTGTTGTTCCTTACTTGACTGCTTTAAGATTTAGTGCTTTCACACGTGCCATTTTTCTTGTTGCCAGCACACGATTTACATGTGTGGGACATTACAAGGGAAATTTACATTACAAGGGAAAAACTTCTATCAAGCACTTTTGTATCTCCTGATCAATCAGGTCGCAACTTTTTGGGACGTTCACCAGTGAGTGATGTGACGTCCAACTTTAACTGTGGCTACATACAGTCAAGTCAGTCAAACAGCTCGAATTTGATTCTCTTGATTTTCTGCCTCCAAAGCTACAGCGAAGGCAAACAACCTCCTCATCACCCAAGTTACACTAAGCGTTATTTCATCTGCATTGCTGATTATAATACATCAAATCTAGAGAGCAAGCTAGGCTAGCACATTAATTATTTTTCATACTGGCATAAAAAAAAAAGCAAGTGAAAAAGCACCCAAATGATCTGTAATACAAATATAATTTTCATAAATATAAGTTTCATATATTCAACTTCATGTTCTAAATAATGTGACTCTTGACCAAAACACAAGGCTTATCACACAGACATCGTTAATCTGGGAAGCAGGTTAGGGCATAACAACATCTTTCTTTTTTACCTCTATTTCTTAGGCTTTGCTGCTAAAAATAATGTCTTGCTTCTGCATGCAGTGGAATCTTATTCCTGAAGATAGTGGGCATATCTGCTGTGCTTTGCTTCTGGATATTTCACTGTCATTCCCTCTCTCTCCGTTTCTCTCCCTTCTTCCTCTCTCTGTACACTAGACTAACCTCTTTGTACCTGGGTAACGGTGGTGGAGTTGCAGGTAATACCGTGATTTGTTTATGCTCTGCTCACTTGCTGCTACTTGCACACAAACACACAAACCCTGCTCAATAATTATTGGCACCTTGGTCTATTTAAAATAAAGAAGTAATTGTGAAAATTATCTTTGTGATTAGTTGGCTTAATGTCACCCTGAAAATCTGAGAGAAATCTAACCTTTAACTGATGTCAAATTATTGATGTCAAATTATTCCAAGATTTTTCTTTCCCTTTTTGTAAAAAAGAAAAAAAAGAGAGACAGTTGCGTGCTGTGACCATTAATAAGTAAGGACGAGGATAGTTAAATTATATGTATACATATTTTACCAAGAGAAAGTGTGGAAAGAGGAATTATTTCTTTCCAGGGTGACGTGATCTACCTATAAAAGTGTTTAAAATGTTGTTTAGCAGTTTGTTAAAAGCTAATTATTAAAAAGCCCATACCCTTTTTTCAAACAAAAATACATGTCACAATTATTGGCACACCTAGAAATTCTTATGAACAAGAATTTGATGAAAAAGAAAGAATTGAGAAAGGAATTTCTTTCTTTACTTCTTGATCTGCTGCTCGTGCTGTGTCACAGAGCAGCTGAACACTCGGAGAAAGCGCTATCTACCCTCTTCTGAATACATCAGCTCACATACGCCTATGATGCCATCTCTTGGACTCCCGTCACCAGGATATCACCAGGACTCGACTTGCAATCTCCCGATGATGATGGGCTGAATTTTTTAAAATGCGCCTAGGAATTCTTATTTGGCTGGATATGAGGTGACACTCATGCCGTAATTTCTTTAGTAATTGATCAGTTGAATTGAGAATAAAGTGTGTTGACCATCAAGGGTGCCAATAATTCTGGAGCTAACCATGTACAGTATACTCTAATGGAACTAACTGATCAGGACTGAATTCTCCAAAAGCATTGTAGAGTGAGCATCACATTAAAAACTCTACCAACAAAAATGAACTTTACAACACTTTTTGGAAACTGTGCCAAAAGCACACTGCATTTTATAACAGACCAGTGCTGTTAGCCTCACCTTGTATTTCATGTGTTTATAATTTTTATAATTTAAGTTGTGTTTTGGCTGTTATTTGTTAGATGAAGACACTTTATAGATAGCTTTGAAATGAAGGTCAGATCGACATGCGGAGGAGTTCTGTAGGGTGCTGTAACGTGTAAGTTCACTAAATTACAACAGATAACCCCAGTGGAAGTCCAGTGTGGACAAATCAGACAAAGCAGATTGTGTGTCTGGGCTGTTAGTTTAAAATTCACAGTTGCCCAGCCGAGAAGTAGGCTCAAAAAACTAAATAAAAATGTATTGACTTTCACAAAACAAAATAAGGACATAACATCATAGCTTATAGTTGAAACGGTCACTAATGACTTGCTGACGTTTTGTTGAGGTTCCAAACACAATGTAATACGTTAAAAATCATGTTAGTTGTTAGAATCCGATAAAAATCACATACATGTTTGCTTCCCTTAGCCTGTATTAACACACTTAACTAGCCAAAAATAGTTGTTGTATTACGTTAGCTACCACATTGTAGACTCGCCAATTAGGTTTCCAGTCAACCACAACATGGGACCAGGCAGTATACTGGAGATTTTGCTTGCCCATTGTGCACTCATACTTCTTCTTTCTGTTCATAGTTGAATAACTGGTACTCTTCACAAAGAGTTAGGAAGTTACTGTTTTACTTCCTGAAAACAAAATTAAACACGAAATAACTAGAACGAGATACAGTTCGGTCTAATGGCAGTTATTAGTAGATATAAGAGTCTCTCTATTGATATTACACATGCCATCAGGAATCAGTTAAATTGTAGCACGTATCTAATTAAAACTAATCCATCTTGGGCTAAGAAACAAATATAGGAATCAAGACATCTGTTGTAAACATACACACTTGCTCCTTGCAGCAGTGCCACAGTCTGTAGAAAGAGATATCCCTCATTAGCTACAGCAGAAGGAAGAGGTTACAGTGACTGTTCAGTGACAGGACATTGAAGGACATGATCATGAATTCTGCTAAAATACTAAGACTGGGAGATGCAATCCTCTCTTATAGAACTCAAACAATAAAAAATTTCTTCGTGAGTACTTGGACATGAGCATGGTGATTGATTTGGCAACATGATTTGGTTTTTACAGGGACAGGGTGCCATCAGTGAGCGTCTAAGGAGTTTTAGTATTCCTGACCTCACCCAGGTTCCTTCCAGCCAATCAGCATTCGCAAAACCTTCGCAGCTGGCCATTCAGAGTGCAGACCCCAGCATCCAGGGCTCTGGTAGGCAACTGACACACAAACCTTCATTTCTCTTTTGTCAGAAGCACTGATTACCTAAGAATAAGATATTTAAAAATAATACATTTATGTCCATGTATAAGAATTCAGAAGGTAGTAAAAACACGTTTCCAGATAACACAGGGTTGTTGCTTTGGGTCAAGACTTTTCTGGACAAAAGCACCTTGCACAACTTTATGACACCCACTTTTATAGGAAGATTGAGGACACCATCAGTCCCAGGTTACAGTTTTTCATGAAGTCAACATTTAAGCAGTATGTATCCTGGGATCCATTATGGAATCTAACTGTAGATAATCTTGCTTAGCCATTTTTATATTATCTCTAAAGGATTCCCTTGGACATCCTATCGTATCTGATTTGTTGTGTCTCAGAAGTAATTTCACAGTTTCTCCCTAGTGTTGATATTTTCTGCACATCCCTGAATGTGTCAAGGAGCAATAGCAACATCAAGAGTTTTTTTTTTTTTTTTTTTTTTTTACACAGACATACCTAGTGAAGTATGTATTGAATAATAAGTATTCAATGCATAACCAGAAAAGAACCTACTCACTGATATTTTCAGAAGATTATGCAAGTGTGTGAAAACTTAGCCAAACCAAACTGCTCCACTTTTGATTATTACACTTAAATGACAAGTATCGGCATGGGTACTACAACAGGACTCTCGTATATGATCCTGTTTGTCAGATCTATTAAGAACAAGGTTCTTGAACAATTTAGCGGACACGTATACACACTCTCAGTGTGTTTCTCAGATACAAACTTTATGAGAGTGTGCTAACAGTATAGTTCTGCCTTCTCCAACTTCCACAGAGCCCTGGAATATAAATAGAGCATCACATACCCTGGCACTGGCATTGCCTTTTTCAGTAAAGTCAGAATATTCTATGAATACTACCATCCACTATAAACCTACAGACTGTCATTCCTGTTTACTCTGCACATCCTGCAAAAATTTCTATTCCTTACTCACAGCCTTTTTTATAGAACTTTCCCCAGAGAAATAAGGATCTGGTGTGAATATTTTTATTACTGGATTTCCTAAGAAGTTCATGGATGATGCTGTGGCCCTGTTGCAAGATAAGGGAAGATGCACTTTGATAAAACGTGATTAAACTGCCTGAAATGGTATTTAAAAGCTTCAAGGACACAATATTCTCTCAAATAATAACTGTGGTGCTGCTGCATGCAGAAAATCCAGCTCTTTAAATGTCATGCTTTAGACAGCTACTAATTTTAATAGCAACTGGTTTTACCTCCTACACTTTGAGAAGCTCGTTTACACTGCTGATTGCTTCAGACATTTCCTGTGTACCTCTACGCATCAGGACACGACATTCCAGAAATATTCCTCGCCCACCATAGATTAGTCACGCACTCAAAGATTGGTCATAAGGATAAACTTTGACGTGAACTTTCTCATTAAGGGAACATGGCTTAAGAGGAGAACCTGACTCCCTGCAGTGATTTAGCTAAATCTAGCTTGCGATCAGACTGCCAAAAGCCAGCTTCACACTGTACGTTTTTTTTCTGTGTCATACAAAAATTTCACATCGTAAAAGAATTCTTTGTTTGGCACCAACAGCCCAATTGATACAGACGATGATAAATGTCTGGCTTTGTCATAAAGTTCTGGTGAGAATCTCAGCATTTTTAGTGCTGCTCATCTAGAATATGCTGCATTTATAGAGCTAAAATGTCTAATTAGAGTGATTTTTGATTTTTTTTTTCCCCCAATTAGATTAGATCTAGATTGTAAATCTGCCAAATTAGTGATTATGTGTGCAGTGACATTATTTCAGCTCTCTAGTACTATTAAATTTGTTCTATAAATAAATTTAAGTGCTGTGGTCCATCTTAAATCCTACTCTTCTGTTAATGCCTGTTTAGAGTACAAACAGGCAGGACATGGGGAGGAAGTAGATGGAACGCTTTCAGAGGACGAGTCATCGCTGCCAAAGGGTCTGCGCAGAACTCAGAGTGTGAAGATGAGTCGTGCCAAAGTTGTACGCAAAGAGGTGTGTGTGCGCACAGGAAACAACTTGTTAGTATTGCAAGACCAGTTTGTAACTTTTAAAAAAAAATGTGCAATATAATCCTTGTGTGTGTGTGTGTGTGTGTGTGTGTGTGTGTGTGTGTGTGTGTGTGTGTGTACAGTCTCGTTACGGCTCCCTGAAAATTAAAACCAGAAGGAGGCCAGTGATTGCTGCCAACACGTTTGAACAGCCATGATCAACAGGAAACACAGCAGAAACCGGCTTGGATCATCCACTTTGGCAAACCACAAAACCTTTGCATGAACAGGCCTAGTCCTTTTTAAAAACACACTCCTGAGGATCCTCTTTATGAACAGGCCAGGTCATTATGTGTCACCCAACAAACCTTCCATGAAAAGACCTCATCGTCCTGTAATGCACCAGCAAAGTAGGAACACTTAGTCATTCCGTAACACCCACTAAACAACCACTAAACCGCCTAGGTATAAACAAGCCGAGTCATCCCACAGCACACGCCTGATGAGCTGTGATATGAACAGCTGATCATCCTGCAACACACACCACAAAAACCTCTGTATGAAGAGGTCAATCAATCCATAATGTGTGGAAGGAGCCTCAATACAAATAGGACAGATTATGCAATAACACACCACAAAAGCATTTGTAGCAGCAGGCCTGGCAATTCTAACACACCACTGAGGACTGTGCTACCGATGATTTAACGGATACGGTCAATCCAAAAGACATCTAAAGAGCCTCTGTGAACAGTCCTGATCATTCCACAGTACACTAATGGGAAGCATCTATATGCTCATCATGTAACACACTTCCGAGTAGCCCCGTATGAACAAGCCTGGTCATTCTGTAATACCTTACATGGAGCATCTGTATGAACATACCTGATCATCCCTCAACACACACCACAGAAACCTCTATATTAACAAGTCTAGTGGCTCTGTAATACACTGAAGAAGCTTCAACATATGAACAGGACAAACCTAAGGGTCAGAACTGTGTTGCCGAGATGGTCATTTCAAAAGACCCCTCAAGAGCCTCTATGAACAGCCCTGATCATTACAAAATACAGTAATGGAAAGCATCTATATGGACAAACCCTGTCATCACGTAATACAAATCCGTAGAGCCAAAGTTTGTCATTCCCTAACACATACCCGAGGATCCTCTACATGAACAGGGTTCATCATTCTGTAACACACATGCAGTGAGCTTATATATGAATGGGCTTTGCCATTCCGTAACAAACCGGAGGACCTTTTATATGAATGGGCTTCATCACTCTGTAACACACACCCAAAGATCCCCTATATGAATGGGCTTCGTCATTCCATATCACACCTGAGGATCATCTATATTAAAGGGCTTTGTCATTCCGTAAACACACACCTGAGGATCATCTATATTAAAGGGCTTTGTCATTCCGTAAACACACCACTGAGGATGATCATATATATGAACGGTCTTCATCATTCTGTAACCCACATCCGAGGAGCTTATATATGAATGGGCTTCGTTGTTCTGTAACAAACCCAAGGACCTTCAATATGAATGGGCTCCATCATTACATATCACACACCTGAGGATCCTCTATGTGAATGGGCTTGGTCATTACGTAACAAACACACCTGAGGAGTCTTGATAAACACTTGGTTGTCCCTTAATACACTCTAAGAAATTAAACATCAGCACATCATTTTAGCCTGGGAAACCTATCGCAAATGTTTTTTCATTATATCTCTTAGTTGTTTTGCCTTTTTTTCCCCCCTTTATAAAAAAATAAAATAAAAATAAGGCTGCTATACAGGACTGCGTGATTCAATGCTAAGTAAAGAAAGCAGATAAATACTGGCCTAATACTAAAATGCTGGACTGGTATAAGATGACATTTCACATAAACACTCCATGAACATGTGTGACGTTGACTGACAATTTTCTTAATTTATGCAGTTATGTCTCTTAGGATCATTGTTTCCCATCTTAAGCACTTTTTTACCTACAAGAATAAAATGGGAAATGTGGCATCCTCATAGCAACAGCTTTTAAACAGCTTCTACATTTATTAAAGTGTGTATCAGATCAGCATCAGACACTGGCAGATAGGGATATTATTTATTTACTATATTTAGACTAAGAACCAAAATACTTAAAATAGCATACCTGTATCTTACATTCATTTCCACTATGCACTGAGATGGCAGGCAAAATGACAAACATCTACAAGTTAATCATCTTCATTCATGTTTCATAAATACTGCTCTTTATTTTATTTCAACAGTTAGCTAGTGTCTAGCAGGGAGAGCAGTAATTACAGTGTTTAGACTGTTTTGTTGCAATACCAAAAAGTGGCCTTTAATTCCTTAGTGGGGATTTTAAGGAGTTTCAGGTCTACTGCGTTAACATTCCTTATGCAGCGTGAGCTAATATTCAGCACTTCTCCAACACTGACCTACCCTTTTCTCTCAAATGTGTGTAAGTGGAAGTCGTAATGCTCTGCAGCTTGTTTACAATTTATTCTTTGTGCATTTTTTTTTTGTCTTGTAATAGTGCTTTGTTTAAGGAATTCTTTTGTTTTTATTTCAAAAGTCATGTATTCCTGTGTTTGATTCAAAACCAGTCTACCTTCGAAGGCACCATTTTAGGGAGCGCTTGTGCTCCAAACCTGAAGGCTGTATCCCATAATTCTGTTCACAAACATTTGGAAACTATAGCAGAACCAACCATTTTTCAAGTACAACATTGGGATAATTCTAATATGCCTAGTGATCCTCGAGCACGTTGATGTTAACCGAATGTACAGACTAAAGTCAAGCACATTGCTTGTGCTCTGTGGCCTTGTTTAGAATTTAACTGAATTGTGTTGCATTTATGTATCGAGACGTGACGTTCCCTTTAAATGTAACTCCGTGGACTCAGATTCAGTCTAGTCCTGGATTTCACTGCACATTGAAATCCCATTTAAAATCTGGATTAGACTTCGTGTCCTGAAAAAAGATGACCTAATTATTTAATTTTAAATTCATGGACAGATTCAAAACTATACTCTCAAATTCTTTGTGTGTTTTATTTGTGGAGAAGACCAAAAAACCGTATGTTAATGTGTTTTATATTGTGTTTACCACAACAGTATTGAACTGTTTTGTTTTCTCGCTTAATGTGTGTAAATATGTAAGCGGAAATTTCAGTCCCATGTTCGTCTATTTAGCATCCATTCTGTAAATGTTAGAAAGTCAAACATTCAAATTTGGCCTAGATCCATAGATCTGCAATGTTAGACTGAGACGCTTTGTAAAAGTCATGCCTTATTGATTGCTTTTGTTGTGCGAGTTAAAGCAGAGTGGTTAATGAGAGCAAACACTAACATGATATGCACTCTCTGATGAGAGAAAGTTCAGCAGCTGGCTTGAAGGCCGCGGTTAATCCTGGATCTACACTGGCACATCCAGTCTGAGCGAGCCTGAATGTCTCTGGATAGTTTGTTAAATAAAGTTTCAATGCTTTGATTTTATAACTGTCGTGTTCTTGTGTCAACATTAAAATGAGATTAATCATACAACATCTGCAATTCCATATATGGCATATAAAATTTTACTAATTACCTCAAATCAGCCAGGCTGGGAAAGGAACAATGTGATTGGTGCACAAAACCTTTCTTTCTTTAGTTTTGCACTGAAGGCTGTTCCGCCCAAAATCTTTTTCATACATGTGTTAGGGTCGGGGAAAATCCACTGGATTCTGAAAGACAAAGATTTATTAAAAAATCCCATTTTTACCAAATGTTTTTCTGCCTATAATGCATTCTGATACTTCAACTTCGAGTGAAATATATTTCACTAAAACAATGTGGAAATGTTATTCTTTACTTTCTAATCTTGTCCTGGATTTCTTCCTGCAAAGATCACGTGAGGCCCCTTAAACACAGCAGCAAAAGGCAGTCAGTTTGCCTAAAGTTGTCTAAATACTTGCTAGCTCAGTGTGATGTTCTCATAATTATTTGCTCAGGCTTTTTGATAGTTACATGCCATGACAAAATGAACGTAAACCTAGTCAATTCAGTCTGTAATCAGATGGCGGCTGTCAAAATGTCTGCAAAACTCCTTTACTTAGATCAAATCATCATCAAAACAAAGAAGATCGCTTACACACTGTACAGACGACAACGGACAAAGTTTTTAAATGTTTAAGCCATGTGATGAGAATATACAAATGTAGCAAACACAGCACTGAATTAGTCAGTGATTATTCCTGTAGAAAATCGGACAGAGATCGGGACTTGAGTAATGACTTGCTGATGCGGTTTAGGACACAGCCTCTTATGAGCGTAAGATAAAACTTCACAGTGTAGCTGAACACGGTATCATTTTGAAACGGCCATCTTGGACAACTGTAATGACTTTTTTTCTTTACTGCAATTTGATTTCATGTTGCACAACATGACAGGAGACCGGGTTGTTTAAATTCACTCACAACTCAAACACAGAGTGGAGATGTACTAAAATGCAGGAGGTGATATGGATGAGAACATGGTTCTAGTTTTAATTTCTTTGAAAATTGTAGGAAAGATTCTAAAAATGTTCACCACAGCGCTGTTGAACACTCCATGCTGATTGGTCAGAAGGTGCTGTTTGATTTTCTATAACAGCAGCTCTGACAGTAATGCAACTGTAAATCACAGGTTTCTATTAATGCGCTCATTCTAAGGCCTTATCGTTTCTATAGTAACAGCTCATTCACAGAGACCTGTATAGCGGACAGCACATAATCGAAGACTAATAATTAATAAACATTAAAAAAGTTCAACAAAGACAAATATACAATTGTTGATAATGTGACGTTTATTTATGATGTTTATTTAGCATTTTTTACGGAAGGAGTCTCCAGTGTCAGCGCTTTGTAACAGTCAGAGATAAAGCTGTGCTTTTTTAAGTGTAATGAGACAGGAAGGTCTTCAGGATACTTTGTGGCTTCTCGTTGACATGACAAGCTGTAGTTTTTTTTTTGTCTTAACTTCAAGAGAGAGAAATAAAGAGGCGCTGATGAAGGAACGACTGTTTATAGCTGCTATAACGTAAGTACAAACAGGAAGTAACTCCTTTCATGGACGTTGCACAACATTAAATGTAACTACACATGGATAAAAAGTATGATGTGTCCTTCAGGAATTAAGAAAAATGTAATCACTGCCAAACTGCTGTTGTATAAGATGTGCTGCTATTGGAAAATCACCTTCGGGGTGGTAACTGTAACTGTAACTGTAATGGGCTGCTTCACACCACCCTGTCGCTGATTATTTTCCTATAACAGCAAGTCCCAAAGTATTTTTAGGAAAGATTTTGGATGAGATATACTTCTATTAATTGTTAGCTCCATTAGCAGAGCAGCTTCAGTACTATTAAAACTACATAACCAGAAATGACATGACTGATCAAATACATATGATACAATGCCAATCATGTAGGCCTATTGTTAAATATTTAGCCCTTCCTTTAAATGCAACATGGATACAAACGGGACTTGTTGCTCAAGTATGAGCACTATGAAAGAAAGGTTTGAATATGTTACAGTTTATAAAGTTTCAGACACACACTCTGTGGCTGGAGAATGGAAAATATTTCAGTAAAGTAGATCATAACTGTATTGAATAGATGGGAGTGAGCGGTCAGATATGAAGCTTGCAGGACAAAGAAGGACCACATTCACTAACATGAGAACGTGATCGTGTGAGTGATTTACCACAATCATTCATTCAGCGTCAGTCACTGCTTTATTCTGATGAGGATCCATGAGGTTTAAATATATCACAAACAGGTACAAACAAAAATAATAATGGGTAGGATTGTTCAGAATTCCTTCAGGAGTGAGCAGCAGTGAGATTAACCCTTGTGCTTCTCTCTGTTCACTACTTAGCAATTGATGTACTGTTCATGGGTCATGACAGATAATATTTAAAATTAAAATTACCAACCTTGAATACTATTTTTTTTTTTTTTGGGGGGGGGGGGGGGACAGAAAAAAAAAAAATAAAATTAAAATGCCGGGGGTTGATCCAAAAAATGTGTGTAAAACGGTGTTTTAGAAAAAAAATGGAAGACATGGAT
>CM075012.1:3485372-3504426 GCA_037576675.1 Pangasius sanitwongsei
TTTTTTTTTTTTTTTTTTTTTTTTTTTTTTTTTTTTTTTTTTTTTTTAAATATATTTATAAAAAAAAAAATAAAAATCTTTTTTTTTTTTTTTTTTTTTTTTGGGGGGGGGGGGGGGCCACAGTAAAGACACACAACCACTTCTCATGCCTGGGGATGCTCCAGAAGATGTGTGTAATCAGGTGTATGAGCAAAGACATGGAAGACATGGATAAGACATGTTAGGAATGTAACAGAGTGAATTCACCTAATTTTTGTAAAAAAAAAAAAAAAAAGCAGTTGGTCAGTTGATATTTCACCACTTTTTACAGTCTGATTTATTCTGACCCGAACATAACCTGAGACAAGCAAATGAGCCAATTGCGAAGTTTCATGCTTGGGGAGAAAAAGAAAAAAAAAACCTTTAATATGGTTACACTTCAAGTAAAAATTTGGCAGAAAAATTTTGAGAAAACAGAATTTAAAAAATAACAATTAGAAAGTAACACAGTCCTGTTCAGCGCCTCTACAATGTGTCTGTGCAATAGCTGTGTTGCTTGACTACTGGACTTGGCATGCTCTGAATTCACCACTAGATGGAGCCTTTTTGTTTGTTTATTTTTTTCCTCTCTTGCCTCAAGAACTTCTTCCTAACAAGATTGAAATGTGATGAGCTGTGTCCTGATGTAGCCCTGAAAAATGCCACTGCACTCATTAGTGTTTTTTCTCTTCAGATGAATCAGAGCAAAGAAACATCCAAACAGTACGCGCGTGCTCGCTTATGACTTTTACACATCATATTTATACATATTTATACAAATGGGCCTGAAATTTATTTCATCAGTTTCAACAGTTTATTTCAATGTTAGCAAAAAGCTAACAGTTTTGCATATTTTTTTTTTAAGTAAGATGCCATTAGTCAACACCTGTATACAATGTAAATGTTCTCACTGCCTGGAAGCAGTAGTAACAATAATGCATAATCAATCAGATGTGTTCAATTACATGCGTTTCACCCTGTTTAACAATTTAACAACAGAGGGAAGAAAAGCTCTCTCTCATTTAAATCCCTTGCCATAATTCATTATGTGAGTAATGTGTGAACGCATGTGAAAAACGTGTAGGCGCATTTCAGCTGCACCTGGGACATGACATCATGTGAACAATAGAAGATCACATGCGGAAATAAAATTGTTCAAGTGAGAAAATCACATAAAAAAAAAAAAAAAAAAAGAAAGCCACATGTGAAAATGAATTAATTGTGAAAAATTACAAGTAAACCCACATGGACTATATGTGGAAATTCCACTACATTTTTTTTTTAAAAAAATGAGTGAAATACAGGTGAAAATGTTTTTTTGTTTTTTTTTAAATCAAATAAAAAGTGGAAATTTACATGTGAATCTTGTAATTATTCACATGTGACGTTTGTGTGATTTTTAAGGTCAAATTTTGTATTACTGTTTCATAACTGATTAATAAACAGTGCATTTAACCTTTTGAACCCTACTGTAGATGCACCGCCCTGTTTACAGTCTTGTGTGTTTTCCACGTGTTTGACCTTTGCTTAGGGTTACGACAATTTAATATTCACACCTTCAGGCCATGAAAAAAGCAAGGTTTACCTTCATACACACGCTCGCACATGCTCTAGGACTGCTGAAGTTCTGAACGATGAGTAACGAGGACATATGACTCACTCTACAACACTGATAATTTACTCATCTTTGTTGTTTTGATGCGTTCCATTATGGGCGCTAATGTGCGGCTTTACCAAGTGACGCACGTAGCAGCTGGAGATGTACAAAGGTTCAAATAAAAAAGGGATATATAATTGCAAAGGTTATTTAAAAAAGAACATATCGATCAATCATGTCAGTGCCTTGGGCTTATAGGAATAAGCAGCAGCAGTTGTTGTTGAATGTGTGTGTGTGTGTGTGTGTGTGTGTGTGTGCGTGTGTGTGTGGTCCAACAGCAGTCGTTTTATTGTGTTCCCCGTCAAAAGGACACGGTTCAGTCCATCATCGCATGACTTTGAAGACGTCCTGTGTCTCAGACAGCATCAGAGGAGAGGAGAGGAAGGGAAAGAGAGACGGAATGAAAGAAACGAGGCTTATCTGTGCAGAGGTCGAAGGTCAAAGTGTGGCAGGATCTCCGGAGCAAGCACAGAAAGAGGCAGCGCTGAGAGAGAAGGCCAATCTGTTCTGTCCTGCTGATTTGAAACGCATTACGGGTGGTTACTTAAGACCTACAAAATATCCGATGTGGTGGTGTGAGGAAAAAGCGGAGTTACTTTTACCATCCCAAAGTTGCTTTTCTTACAACAGCACATCCTGAAGTGTTTTATTCGTCTTATTCCACAGCAATTTGCCAAGAATTACTCGTTTTAACTTATGAAAGGACAACACATAATGCTTTTTAGCTGTTTACAGTTACATTTAATGTTATGAAATGTCTGTGAGACAAGTTAGTTCCTGTTGGCACTTGCACTAAAATCAGCTATAAAGTCAGTCCTTAACCAGCCTCTCTTTTTTCCCCTCTCTCTTGAAGTTAATAAGACAAAAAAAAAATGCAGCTTGTTATCAGTGTTACCAAGAAAGTTACCGGAAAGTTGAACCTCCTTTGTCCTGAAGGCATTCCCGTAGCAGAAAACTTACTGTTACAAAGCACTGACACTGGCTTCTCCTTCCTTAAAAATGAAATAAAGTGAGTGTGTCAGAGAGCTAATACACTTAAGGATTAGTTAGAGGACTTATTTCTGCATTGTGATCCAAGACACAATACAAGAGCAATATTGAAACAACGACTAACAAATGATAGATAGTGCAGCCTTAAGCTGTATATATACTTAGAAACCTTAAATAAACAGCATTGTGGTTTGGGAGATGTGTATGTGGGTTTGTGTGTGTGTGTGTGTGTGTGTGTGTATATGTGTGTATATGTGTGTATGTGTGTGTTGCCCTCAGACTCCCTTAATATTATCCATTCAACTTGCCTTTGTCACACTCTACCATCTCTTTCATTTGTCCTCCTAAGGAATGTGTTCAGACTTCTCCCTCACTCTTTCTCTCCCTCATTTTTTTTTTTCCTTTTTCAGTCACTCACTCTTGGTTGACCTTAACCGCCTCATTCATTCCTTCTGCCTTTGAATCTCTTCCTCCATCTCTCCTGCTGCGCAACTCACACGATGTTCTTCAGTCTGGCCTTAATAATCCATCCTTTAATACCCAAAGGTCCGGACCCCCAACACATACCCACGATCGGGTTCCTGAGGCCTCCTTTTCATTTTTTTTTTTCCATTTCATACCTCTGTCCCCCTTTTTCCAGGGGTTTTTGGACTACTCTATCCAGAATAAGTCAGCAATGGGGGGCATTGGAGGAAGCATTGATTGACACAAAGAAGAACATAATGCCTTGATTCCGCACCCCAAACGTTAATGCACAGAAAGTGAAAGCTCATTCTTTCACAAACAGCTTAAAGAAGTGTAAAAATGGGACAAAAATGGGACATGGCTGTGATTGTACCAAAGGAGGCTTGCAAAGGAAATAAAGGAGAACATAATAACATGCCTAGCTTCTGTCCCTGTAACACACAGCCAGAGAAAGCTCTTCTTTTGCAGCCAGGATGAGTAAGAGAAAGCTATGTGAGTGTTTGTGCCAATAAATGTGACACAGGTGCCACTGTACCAAAACGAGTCACCACATAACCCCCACACACAAAAAAAGACCACAGAGATGGACTTAGAATGACCTGCCTCACTTCTGCACCTAAACATGAATCCATAGCAAGAAGGGGAAAAAGAATTTTTAGACAGGGTACTTGTACTTTGCTCCCTGACAGACTGTTTTGTGGCTAAAAATGAAACCTGGCTAGTTACCAAATGTCAGCACAAGACACTGTTTTACAAAAATATTGTGATGGCCAAAAAAGTAACTCAATGTCCTACCTCATTGCATAACCAGTGGTTCTTCACACAGAACCAGAAGAATCCAGATAGCAAATAAGTCATGGCCAAGTGCTAGCCCACATTCACCACTTTAATCTAGCACAAAAACTAGCTGTCAGAACACAGCCGCAACTCAACCCTGATGAACCCATATCTCAGACAGGATATGGACCAAAGAACTTAGCCAGGCGACATGTGACCAAAAATTGAAATCTGCACATGTCTTGTTTTGTTGGATTGGCCAAATCTGGCCAAAGGTGGGAAACCATAAACAAGGCTACTGTCAGGGTTTGGATGCAAGGTTTTGAACAAAGCCAATAAATCCAAAAGGGCAAAACAAAATCAAAGTCAGTAGATTAGCAAAGTATCAGAAGATCAGCAGACAGATATTACTATGCTATGCTATGTCAGGAAACAAAAAAGTGTACACATACAAAACCCTCAGGACTTTGCAAAGATTCAGTGAAAGTCCCTGTTATTTATGGGGTGTGTGATGACTGAGAAAAGGTGGTTATGATCAGAAGTCTGGGGAACTACAATAAGCTAGCAGATCATCTGACACATGATGTGACTGGGTTTGTAGTTTGACTGAGCATTCTGGAAAAATGGAGTGAATGTTGGTAACCACATTTTCCAGGAGCTGCCATAACTGGGGGAAAGCCATTAATGATTCAGTGGGCCCAGACCTAGATAGGGTCTCTGGAGCTGTCAGAGTCGGCTGGGATGGCGTTCCCAGTGGGGCAGTTTCTCAAGGTGTCACTTCTATCACTGTGCTAAAGTCATATTTAGCGCAGAAAAATATTCTTTTATCCAGGGCAGTGAGACATGGTGGTAACATAAGAAAAAACATTGTGCCATTTTTTAAAATAAAAACTTTGCAATATATCAAAGAAAAACAACATTTTCTTGATTAGACACTCAAAATGATTACAACTAGGGAAAGCTCATTCTTTTTCACAGAGCCAGAAGTAGTGTGTACTCTGCATCTAGGCCAAACAACAATTGGCTAGGGTTAGGTGAGTACTTGTGCCTAAAAATAAGACATAGCTAGATATACCAAAAGATGCATTGCATTGTAATAATACTGTGTTTTTGGCAGAGGAGAGCATCTATTGAAGATAATTGTTCAGTCAGGAAGGGCTCATGTGAACATATATTTAGGCTAGGTGTGGGTTTTGGAGATAAACAGCAATCAGATGAAAAAAATGAAGTTGAGAGATTTGTGTTTTCTTTGTGGCTCTGAGAGTTTGTGTATGTCTGCAAAGATCTGGAAAGAAGAGTAGAAAATAAAATCCACATATAAATTGAAAGATGACATTTTTCATTGTTAAATCACAGACATTTACAAACAAACACCCATCTTGGTGGTTGCCCAGCCTGAGGTATTAGATTGGAATTGCTTACTATCTGACTCCATGTGGAACCCTTTTTGTGAAGCTTAATTGTGCTGTTGAACCATTAAAGAACCTTGAAGAACACTTTTTTAAAAGAATGTAAGCAGAAGCTGATCAATGACCTTATTAAGTATCTCCATAGTTTGTATATGATTTCTAAGGAAGAGAAGGATGTGGTTAGAGAGAACAATCTGATAGTCCTCTGGACCACGTAAACTCAATCATTAGTACCACACTGACTACACTTAAGGGTGGTTTTGCATATAAACAGAGACTGATCATCTCTGTTTATATACATCATTATGTCCTGGATAGAAGAGCAGAGAACTCAAGAAATGCATAAGAGCACCCTTCTTTCACTTGAAAAACTGAGCTAAAGATTGGATAGGAAGAGCAGGCATATCATGGTTGTAGTAGAACTTAGGCCACAGGATCAGGGGCAGGCAGTGGTTTGCTGAGTGTTGAAGGCCTTCGATCTATCTGTGCACCTCTTTGGATGTAGTTCTACCAGAAAAATGATAGTGGCTTTCCTTGGAATAAGTGCCAGGATCTATTTAGAGATGCCACAAATAGAAGAGATTTTGGAGTTCCTCCAAAGTCTGGAGTTTCATAGTCAGGACACGAGACCTGAAAAGCAGACACTAAGTGGGTTTGGATGAGAAAAAGCATACCAAAGACTAGTTACTGATTTGGGTCTGTACGAGTTTATAGGTATTCTACTGGGATTTAGAAACGCTGCAGCATTAACCAATGAAGACTACATTGCAAGACCAGAAGTTGAAAAAGTGGAAGTTGTGTACATAGACAACATGCTAGATGAGAATGTTGCAGCATTTTTTTGGCAGTTCCTTGGTATGGCTGGATGGTATCAATGCTTTTCTGGTATTAATGCCCCAACCTTCTCTCCTTTGTTGTGCAGGCCATTGATAGTTAAACTGGCACATAAATGTTTGTTACCTGTGACACAGAACCAGAAGAAGGTCAGTAATTACACTTTCAGTTACATGTAGTATCTGACTGTATTTGTTCTTGGAGGTGGTTTGGGCTGCCGAGATGTGGAGGCTGAATTAGGAGAAACATAAGTTAATCACATTACCTGGGTTTTCAAACAGCCTATGGCATCATTACTTGTAACTAGGTGGACTGTCAAGTGCAAGGAATTGATTTGGTAGTTTATATAGTCAGAATAAATTTGTGATTTGGAGTTTGTGGATTTTTAGGTTCATGAGGTGAGCAGTGCCACAGGCACTCTTCTGAGAAGGCTTTCCACTAGATGTTGGAGCGTGGCTATGGGGATTTGTATTCATTCAGCTACAAGAGCATTAGTGAGGTCAGGCACTGATTTTGGGTGAGGAGGTCTGGGGTGCAGTCGGTGTTCCAGTTCATCGCAAAGGTGTTCAGTGGGGTTGAGGTCAGGGCTCTGTGCAGGACACTCGAGTTCTTCCACTCCAACCTCAACACACCATGTCTTCATGGAGCTCGCTTTGTGCACAGGGGCATTGTCATGCTGGAACAGGTTTGAGCCCCCAGGACTTGCATGTTTTCCAAGCATTTTTGTTAAAATTGTGTGTGTGTGTGTGTGTGTGTGTGTACACAATCACAGTGTCTTTAGCTCACTGCCCACCAATACGGTCCAAAGGTCTCTGAAACTGTACATTTTGTGCTAATGAGGTCCAAATATCCACCAGTCAGTGCCCTTTGTCCCAATGACCTAACCAAAAACGAGGGGATGCCACGCACACACACACACCTGCCCACTAGCCCTGCTAATGATGCCATGCTAGCACAGAACATGGTAATTAGCAAAGAATTCAATATGCATGGAGCTGATTGGGCTCGGCTGCTCAATTGGGTCAAAGAGCTCAGATTGCTTGACAGGATTGAGAAAAAAATCGCCAAGTTTCTTGCTGAATCTGTCAGAAAATGGGGCTGTCAGGCGTGATTAGGGTGCCCTCTTAGTGTCCTGGTGATCAAAAGGTCCCAAACACACACGCAAACACACACACACACACACACACACACACAGGGGCCGGCGAGTGAACTGTATCATTCATAAAATCAAAGCATGGCTCTGATCTAATGAAGCAGCAGGCCAGAAAGACTTGGGTCTTGTGTGTTCATGTGTGAGCATGATTTGAGAGACATTGACAGCACTAGTTTCATAATGAGGGAGCTTTTCTTTACAGCATTAATATTATTCCCTGTCTCATCTTTATGTCGTCTACTGTTTACCTAGTGGAATACCCCAATATCAGTCACTGAGGTGCTTGACATCTTTTTGTTTCTTTGATGAAGGAAATCCATTTTCAAGTAGATTACACTGCCAACATTTGCTGTCTCTACTACTTCTACACTATGTGGCCAAAGGTTTGTGGACACCTGACCATAAGTTCTTCCCCAAACTGTTGCCACAACGTTTGAAGCTCACAATTGTCTAGAATGTGTTTGTATGCTGTAGATTTAAGAATTTCCCTTCACTGGGAGAAAGAGGCCCAAACCCGTTCCAGCATGGCAATGCCCCTGGTGAACAAGAAAATAAGCTGTTACTATTTTGTTTTGAAGGGCTAACAGCAAAATCTAACCGCTATCACATATTTGAGATTGTCGGGGTTTTTTTCTCCTATTAAATGCCATTGTAACTGCTCTAGCAATAACACTGTCCCATTGACACATCAGCATATCAGTGGGAAGAATAAAAATCAACCAACAACGTAGCACCAGAACTGATAATTATATGCATCACAAATATTTTAAAATAAACATATTTAATGTGTTTCAGGGTAGAGGTTTCGTTTAAGTCAAGGCAGCTGGACTTCTGATACACTTTCTTCTACACTCTTCCTGGCTAGACATTTGGATCTATGCAGAAATACCACAGATATGTGTGTGTGTGTGTGTGTCTCACCACAGTGAAGGTCATACGTTTTCTTAAGTTTCTTTTCTGGAATTTCCCCAACACACTAAACGTTCTCTCTCAGACATGAACAACCTAATGGCTTTATTTGCATTTCACTGTCTTTAAAGACATTTTGACATTTATCCAGTAAACTTTATTAATTCTGCTGACTGCCATGAGACATTCTATCAGATTTAAATGACTGCAAACCTTAATTTAGATAAAACATTGTCTATGTGGTGTCTACCACTAGGCTACGCTGTAGCTATCCAAAAAAATAAATAAAGCCTGGTACAGTAACGTGGCCTTTACCGGGGCATGATGTGTATATTGAGGGTTTTTTTTATGGCAAAAATTAATCTCAGCTCTACAGATTTTAATTCATAGAGTGATGGCCTCTCGAAATCCCATTAGGCAACCGTCACCCTGGAAACTGTTCAAAATAACACCAGAACTGTTATGCAAAAATGACACGTCCACTGACGTCAAGTGTGTAATGCAGAACAATGCAGACCAGAGAGGTCAGGAGGGAGAGTAATGTGTGTTAGTGAGCACGGTACGCTCCCGAACAAACAAGCCATACTCGCTCATTAGTGCCCGTGTAATCAGCGGCGCTGGGAAAGAAAAGGGGGTCACGCTGTTGGTGCACAGGTCAGCTGACCCTGTTTGTGTCCTTCCTCACAGTCCCACACACGTATGTTCTAATGGAGGCAATTAGAGCAATGTGCTAATGACTGGGCCTGGGAACATACACACACACACACACACACATACACACACACAGGATTGAGTGCCTAAACAAATAGAAATATGTGTGCCAAGGAGGTGTCTGTCTATATCCCATCCTGTCTGAGAGTAAGGCTATGAAATTGAATCTAGGTGTGTGTGTGTGTGTGTGTGTGTATATGTGTATTTATCCTTGTTGTGTTAGTCAGCGATTCCATTCAGTATCTAAAGAAAGTGATGAAAGATGGCTTCTTTCATAAAACAGGATTCTCAGTCTGGTTCAGAGGAAGTGACTGCCAAAACACAAAATATTGTTGACACCATAAACCTGTCGGGTATGGGAAAAAAAAAATGAATATATGTCAAAAGAGATTCATGAGGGTTAAATTAGGACAAGAAAATGTTTTAAGCAAAGAATAAAACATGACAGGCCGTGCTGTTATAGGAAAACAATCCACGATGGGGTAATATGATGCTTCCCAATGTAAAGTGAAGTTACTGACTCTACCCTGACACTGGAGACTCCTTCCATAAATGTTAAACAGAAGACACATTTATATTTTCCTTCATTAAATAACATTTTTTATTAATCTGTTTATCATTAGGAGTAGATTCTGTAGATTGTCCGCTACACAAGTCCACTTGTAGCTGTTACTATAGAAACAATAATGTATTAGAGCGAGCGCATAAATCATTTGAATTACAGCCAGAACTACTGATAGAGCTTCTATTACAGAAAATCAATCCACCTTTAGATTTGAGAATATGGATAATGGGTAATAAAACATATAAAACCATAATTCCATCAATAAATAATTGTATTAATAACAGGTATTAGGGTGTAAAGATCACTAGAATCACTACGGTCCATGTGAAATAGAAATTGTCCTCTGTGGATTTGGAAATGTTCGATTCTTTCATGGGCATCTGTTGTTTCTATTTTATAATGTGTATTTTTATTAAGAGATGGATTTAATATTGTTATGGCCTCAACCATGTAAAACAGTTTATTAACAGGGTATTTTGATAGATTTCAGTTTATATGAGATTTTTTTGAAACGGCAAAAAAAAAAAATTCCTTAACTTTAAATTATGGATAAATTATGGATTAAAATTATGCATTTATGCTTGATGACTGATCAGTGGTGCATTTCACCTTTCATACCCTACTGCATGAGAAATGCCTACAAAACTGTAGAAGCTAGAACCTTTAATGGTTTCTTGGATAACTCTGAGGGAACACTTAAAGGCTCTGTGAGTGTCTGCTTATCAGAAAGCAGAATCTTTTTAGGAAGCTAAGGAGCCTTGAAGGACCAAGTGCACTTTAACAACAACAACGACAACAACAACAACTCCTTTTCAGTAACCTCTTTAGGGTTGTGTTGGATCTGGAGCCTATCCTGGAAGCCCTGGGCATGAAGCATGGTGAGATACACCCTGAATAGGACACCAGTCCAGTGCAGAACACCATGCACACTCACACTCATTCATCCCTAGCAGCAATTCTAGCGTACCCAATCCACCTACCAGGATGTTTCTGTGAGGTAGGAGGAAACCAGAGAACCAGAGGACACGTACGTGGACACAAGGGAACCTGCACAGAAACCGCCACCACCACGCTGCCCAGTAATAATAATAATAATAATAATAATAATAATAATAATAAGTATTATTATTATTAGGTAAAGGGGGAATGTTTGAACTGTGTTTTTCGAAACACAGACTTTTCAACCTAATATCTGTAAAGGGTTGGGGGGGTGGACAAAGAAGGAGAGAGAAGAGTGAAAGAACAAGAGGGAGAGACAGAACAAGAGAGAGTAAGAAAGATTCGAGACTAACATTTGACATACTACATGCTTAGGTGAAAGAATTCTTCAAGAGCTCTTTGAACTGTTCAGGGTTCTCGCTTCCTGAAAGGATTCCACCCTTACATTTAAGGGTCCCTACAGATGGATAAAAGAATGAATCCTTAATTTTTCTTTTTAATTAGCGACATAGACACCCACACAATGTGCTGATACTAAATGTACACACTGAAGATTACTTAGTGGAGTGGTGATGCTGTAAATATGGGAGGATTTATGCTATGGACACGTTTGTGTGAATGCAGTAACAAACTGATATGAAAAACATGAGGTGTGACTCTTGGCTGATGTTCTCAGAATCATTATGAAATAAAATAAAAAAAAAAAAAAAATGAACATTAGTTACATTATCTAAAGTCCATGGCTAGACATATTTGTTTAGCATCTCTATCAGGAATTAAGAGAGTGTGTTTATTTATGTCGAGTGCTATCTCGCTAACTGATAAGTAGCTGATTAGATAGCTAGCAGGGTATTTGTTAGCTACCAAACTGTCAACAATAGCACCAAGCTTTTCTACCTGCTGTGACAGTAGAAAAGTTCAATTCTGAGAGGAACTTTATGTTAGAAATTTTAAGACATTTAAAAATAATATTGTATCGAGTGTGTAAACTGTTCACTGTGCGTTTTTAGTAGACAGCGCTCTTTTTCTCACTCTCCTCCTCAGCATTTTCAATCCTATCCTCTTAATACTTGTGCTTGTCTATGAGCCTTGTCATTTAGAAACTCTGATGATCACCTGAAAGAATCTGAGAGCAAAAGAGTGGTGCAGGAAAAGAGAGAGAGGAAAATGCACCGTCTAATCTTTTAATCATTATCATCCCTGAAGGAGGCTTGGCAGAGAGCTCATGGCTCAGGAAAAACCTATAATGAGTGTTAATTAGATCTGAGAAGAAATGGATAAAAAAAAAAGTATAAAAAGAGAGGAACTCTCTTTCACAGTGTACCTGCACATATATATATAAATGTATATTAAAATTTGATATGAAATTGATGGAATTTAAACTGACAGACATTGCGACTGCCACTGGTGAAGTCACAATAATCTTTACAACTGACCAATCAGCAGCTTTGTTTTAAATTCACAGTGTAGGGCCCTCACAGCCTCTTCATTACTTTCTAAACAGTTTTGAAAAAAAAAAAACATTTTTAGATTCAAGGTTTTAGATTTTCATATTAAAATACATTGATGAAATTGATGTATCACCTGCCTCTGGTGATAACAGTAAGGACCCTACAGTGTGTAAAAAGCTGCTGATTATGACAGATAAAATTTAAACTAACAGAAAAATGTATATATAAGGATTCTGAAATTAATCTTCTCAGGGTTCCTTCATTTTTTGCACTCTATTTTCTTAAGACATTTTATATTTTAATAGTACCCAATCCAGAAAACTCAACAGCCATGATTACGTTAAAACGTACATGTTTGATTACAGAAAAGTACATGAATAAATATAAAAAATTTGATGTTATAGGCATTTTCTTTCCAGTTTTTAATTAACAATTTCATGTCACCTTCATCTACTACACCCAGCTATCATAGAGCAAAAATAATAAATAATGTTTAGTCAGTAAATGGCTGGGGTTATTATGCCTCTTAAGATCCTCTGATTAGCTGTAGAGCCAAAAGGCTCCAAAATGCATCTAAATCGTCATTCAGTAAATCACTAACAAAGACGGGAGACAAAAACTGATCTATATATCAACCAGAAGTGTGAGTGTGTACCAGGTAGCAAGACAGACTGTTTTATTTATTTATTTTTTAAATAAATTTGCATGATAGTTTGCTGACTGAAATAAACAGTCCACACTGGTAAACCTATATTTAATCACTAACCCGATGTCTCTAGGTTCACAGGAAATAAACACATCTTTCTTGCTCAAAGAACAGAGTTGCAGCGACGGTCTAAAGACAGTTGGTGGAGGTCGAGTTTAAGATTAGCATCTAGACCTGAATCCATGTTTGTTTGGGAAAAAGCCAACGTTTCCTAAGTCAGTCAGATTTCATGAATAAACCATGAAGTTCTGCCCACCCGTAAATGCCATTTTATTCAGAAATATTGTATGTCATTTGGTTCAAGAAAATGTATTTGAATTTCCATTGTCTATCAACACCTAACACTGGGTACTATGGTTGGTTTTTGAAAAAAAAAAAAAAAAAAAAAGCAAAAGTTTGGTGTGAGAGTTACTTAATAGTTAGGAGTTTCATCTTTTTGTTTTTCCAGAGACTTAGCCCGACATCTTATTCTCATTCTCATGCTTTAAAAATTTCCAAAAGCACTCAACACCAAGCGGAATTAACATCTACTGGAAATGAAGTTGTGTTCCGCATTCATTCCTGTTCATTTTTTTCACCAATTTTATTTGTGAATGAATGAATGTAACCATTCCTTTAACCACTAGATAAATATCATCCATTTCTCAATCTTTCTCTATCTCTGTGATAGGTAGCTTTGCAGGCTAGAACAGCTGATTATCATCTTTCTCAAACTGAACACATTCTGATTAGACCCAGTTCAACCCCCCTGTGTGACCTCTGACTCCTTCCTAATTACATACAACTAAGATAGCGATGATGGCACACATCCAGAAGCGTTTTTAAACGTCTCTCGGCTCTCGTTCCAGACGCTGCCTGAAGGAAATGCGCACTTCAACTAAACACTTTAGTCAGGTCACAGGATGTAACAGTAATCGACATGACAGACTAATTCAATGATATGGATGTTAAAGGTAAAGAGAGAACTGACGTTTAAGTCAAAACTTGCATTGGGCTGAACCTGAAATCATGAAATTAAATTAGAAAGCTCATCTCATTTCATTTACACAAAACAAACCTAATGGCATATTATAACACGTTTGTATCAAATCATGTTTATCATCAAGTTCATATGCTCTTGTTGTAAAAACATTGTCACTTCTACAGTAAAAACGTATTCACAGGGACTTGGATGGATGACGCTCCACATAATCTAAGACTAATAATAAATGGCTTAAAAAAATCTGTAAATTATCTGTAAGGAGACACATTTATTCAACAGCTATTGGAGTTTCCTGAACAGTCAGAAATTTTTCCACAGGACAGAGGAATTTGTCCTTTCCAGTTTCTCGGTAACATGACAAGCTGAAAGAAAATAGAAGAAAAAAAAGAAGAAAATACTGTTTATAGCTGCTATAACATAAGTGATAACAGGAGTTAACTTGTTTCACAGATATAAATTGATAAAAAATTTACACAAAATGTGTAATTGTAGACATATTGCTGTGGTATAAGAGGAATAAAACACTTCAGGATGTGCTGTTATAGGAAAATAAAAATCAAATAATGGATAGCAACAGTAACTCTGCTCTGATCATTGAGTTTTTCCTATAACATATTAAAAATAGTTATGAATCCATCATCTGAGGAATAAATAATGTACTGGCAATTGAAATTAACTGAACAGGAACTCCCATATCTGATTATGTTTGGATCTGGTTTGGAATCTAGCAGTGGGAAAAGTGTACAACAGCTCTGTGCTCTGTTTATATCCTGCCACTCCTATAAATCCCTTGGAATAAAAGCATTTTCTGAACAAAGGAACACCCATCCAAAGTGAAAGTCTATGATTATGAATTTAGTTCATGATGCCATCTGATCTAAAATTTCACTCTCAGCATATTGTAGAAAATAATGGTTTTGTCTATGTCTGCAATACATGGCATTAGAAAATCAAATGCTTCAAAGGCTGTTTCACTGAAATTAAATACGGTTAGTCATTTCACAATTACAGAGACTTCTTAAATCTCTGTTTATGGACTCGGCTTGCCAAAGAGACTTGAATTGCGTACACCCACATGCAGGGACACACAGACTCGCTGAGAAATGTTTTAATCTGTTTTCAAAATGGCATAATAGTTTTGTCTTACACAACAGAGTCAGTGTTTAGCTGAAAGCTCGGTCATGTATGAACTACTGCATGGTGAAATTCATTGTGTGTGTGTGTGTGTTAAAGGCAGGCTCTATGTACAACTTGTATGCATTTTTCAATACAAGCAGGTAATGTTGTTTGTGTGTGTGTGTGTGTGTGGTGTGTGGTGTGTGTTCAAATGAGCCCCAGCATGCTTGCTCACATCTGTGAGAGGATTCCTGAACACTTATAATACCCCAGGGTGGTTCTTTCCATGTGCTTTGGGCACAATTTCGTGTTTCACCACAAATATTGCCTCACATCACTCCTCTCGTCGCTAAGCACACACAACAGAGGTATGAATTAAATCCATTGTATTGATGCAGACATAACAGCATTTAATGGCAGTTAATGGTAATTTAATAATGCTGAATCAGCTAGGGTAGAAGAGACACAGGGAGAGAGAAACACTGGCTTGTGCTCCGTTCACCTTTAACAGCCTTTTTCGGGTGGGTGAGTTTTACGCAACCCACATTTCTATTTGCAGTTATCCATTTTGAAGACACTGTTCAATCTATGTGTAAAGATGAACTGTTAAAAGTTAAGTTTTGCTCAATGGCCTAACATAATTTCAACAAACTATTGGTCACAAATAGATAAAGCATAATATAATTATAATATTATAGACCTGTGTCGCCCATAGCCTGTACCCATAGCCTATACCTACAGCCCCTAGTAGGGCTAACACATACTTCCTCTGAGACATGTTAGCCACCACATGATTTCAACCTGCTACATCAACATTACTGGAGAACTAAACATGCTTGGTGGAGAGCACTAATTTCCCTTTCAGGATACATTATCTAAGACTTGGAATTAGCTAGGGTTGGTCTGCTTGACAAGGGAAAGCGGAAAGCTGGGGTTACCACGCTTCCATATAATACACTCAAATTACATTCGGAAGTGTCACATCCTGTGCAATTCAGGCAGACAGAGAGGAACTATAGGCCACTATAAGGCCACTAGGAACAAATCAAATACTACAAACTTGTTTTATACATAATTAGGTGGTGCTGCTCTTTTCTTCATTTCTTTACCACCCCATGTCTACAAACCTGGACTGACACTGATAATACAATGTTTTATCAGAAGACAATTCGTTTCTTATTGCCTCACTGGAATAACACAAGTGGGAATAATATAATTACAAACCATAAGGCAACAATGTCTTTAGAAATCATTACTAGAATGTAAGGGTGTAACGATGCATGCATTGTGTTAATGAGCGATTCACACACTATTTATTATGGATCTAATGCAATTGCACTGTTTAAACACCAGAGGTCTCAAAATCAAACCAGAGTCAAAAGACAGACAGAGCATGCTAGTCACAGGATTGCAATCTTTTGTGCAGAGCCTGCTCCATTACTGGGAATCATCACAACAGTTAAAAAGAGCTCCTCAGTAGCTTTCAAACAACACCAGCCCCGTGCCGTTGCAATCCACAGTGCCTGAGAAAGAGATAGCTGAAATCGGGCATTTTAACCGAATTTGGAGCTCTATTTTTATTTCATTCTCACTGGGTCAGAGACTTCGTTTGTTCAAACAAATTTTGGGGAGAATTTATAAATTTGTTTATTTATTTATAAGATATAGTGAACCTATAGTACATTTTGTTTATAATATTAAACCTCCGTTCATAGCACTGTTTAATTTATTTTGTTTTATAGAGACAAAAATGCACATTGTTTTGCATTGTTTATGATTCAGAAATAAAAAAGGAGTCTTTTCACTTTTTCTAAAAACTAAAATTTTGTTCAAAATATTCTGAGAATTGAATTGAATCTAATCGTGAAGCCGATATCATGAATCAAACCGAATTGTGAACGTAGTGTCTCATTACACCCCTACTAGAATGTACATTTTGACAGAATACAAATTAAATTGCAAGCTTCTCCTTATTGGTTTCCAGGCATATAGGCTGTAGGGTGTCCTAGATCCCAGTCATTCATGCACTCTACTGTTATACTCTGTTGGCTAGTCACCATAACATTTTCTATATAGCAGAAACACCTAATAGCCAGCATTTGCAGAAAATATCTAGAGGAAAAAAGGTAGGAATAAAGTCCTTGGCTGAAATGTACAAGGGAAGATAAGTTCACTGTAGGTAAGCTCACCACATGAGCAAGTGTACGTGCCATAGAGCAGAGCATTTCTCCAGCCCATTGACTTGTGCAAGATACCAAGAAGCATGCCTCAGGAGAGAAGCATACTGATAGCATGAAACAACAGATTACTTCAGGAAGGCTTGCCCGATTTCTCCTCCCTGCGGCATCACTTGAACCTGACATGGTAATGACACACTTCTGTCAAGTATTTTAATTGTAGGTTCAGAAAACGATACAACACAAAAGGTTATATAAAAGGTTATGAGAGGGTACGAGGTTATTTAAGGTTATCAAAATGGTGTATTGTGCATAGTTTTTGTCCTTAGACTTGAGGAAGAAGCTTCCAGTGATTTTCATGATCAAGCATATACAACTTTATGTTGTTTTATGTTTATAAGTCGAGATGGCATTTAAAAAAAACTTTAAAAACGACTAAGCTTTAGTTGTTTTTTTTTTTTTAACTGAAGCACTTCAAAGTCAAACTCTTTCGCATTAAAATCATTTACACTGTGTATATGTTCCACTATCTGATATGCTTACTCCAAAATCTGATCCATCATTTTTGCTGATATCGGCCCTATACAGATTCTGGGTATCAGATCGGTGCTATCTCTAGTTTAAGGCTATAAATAAGACATCAGTGATTTTTTTTTTTTGGCACTGGAACTTCACTTTACCACTTTTGACTAGTGCAGTGAACAATGATCAGATGAGACACATCTATTTTGAAACTGACATGAGGAAAATAAACACATACTTCTGTGTCCATTCATGTTTAAACATTGTTTTTTTCCCGTCAACTTTAAAAAGTTGTCAGTTCGCTCATAAAACCAGAAATAATGTTCTCTGCAGTATTTTTTTCAAGGATTTGATTCGGTCCAGTGAAAGGTGGATTTTCTTTAAAATGCAAATGAACCATACAGTGGTATCATATCCTGCATCTTGAGCTACATAGAGAAACTGAGACTTTACAGTAAACTCTGTATTCCCAGAGTTGAAAAGAACAGATGGACGTGAGTCCAGGTAACTGCCACGCACACATTCCTCACCAGCTCTCGGACAGGCTGTCAGTGGACATCGAATAAATCTTTAAGGTGTACAGCTTTCTCTTGTATTCTGCTGAAAGGAGAGAATCCCAGAAGGACTTCTCTTACTGTAGTGAGCTGAAGTTCTGTGAAATCATGTGCCATGTATCAACCAGATGGATCTCTGACTTCTCAATCTGTTACTGAAGCTCAACATCTGACGAGGTTTAACTCACGTTTTTATAAAATCTAGTCAGGGCACTTGACCACATTGATAAATGACCACCAATGCTGACCTTACCTTTTAAAAGTATTCTTTAAGACTAATCAATGATTCTATGCATGGGTGCCATATTGGGTTAAACATTTGGAGAGAAGGCAAAAAGAAAAATAGACAGGAAACTGAAGGTGTGGAACAACTTTCTTGTGACTTGTTCGCAACTGAGTTTACTGCAATGGATAATCCACTTGCCCAAATTTGTTTTAAAATTAACCAACACCTCTCCGCCTAAATGTACATGTCTATCATTGGATTATGACATCACTTTAAAACCCATGGATTAGATATTATGCGTTCGCTAATTAGCAGACACTGTTAATGCATGCTTCTTAATGTAATGTCATAATCCAATGAAAGATGCTTAAATTTAGGGGGAGGGGTGTGGATGTGTGAACAAGAAATATGGGAAAATGTTTTAAAATGATGACCAATACTTTTTTGTTATGATATTAAATTTATTTCGGTGACATAACTGAACATTGTATGGCTCATCTCTCCTCCTCACATTGCCAAGGCTGAGTTTACAAAATTTCTCAACCCACATTGAGAAATTGTTTAATTTCTCAGGACAACTGAATCACACCTTCAGTGATTTCACCTTGACATGGATAAACTGTTCATGAGAGGCAACACCTAGAAGGTCTGGAGAAGGTCAGAGATGGTGAGAGATCATGGTGAACAAAACATATGCCTGTGTTTCAGGAAGCAAACCTCCTTCATTAGAAGCACACTATCATTAATTAAATTTCATTTGTATGTTGCTTTTTACAATAGACTTTGTCACAAAGCAGCTTTACAGAAATCCAGATGTGCATATACAGTCAGGTCCATAAATATTGGGACATCGACACAATTCTAACATTTTTGGCTCTATACACCACCACAAT
>CM075012.1:3507555-3532170 GCA_037576675.1 Pangasius sanitwongsei
TCCATTGTGGTGGTGTATAGAGCCAAAAATGTTAGAATTGTGTCGATGTCCCAATATTTATGGACCTGACTGTAGGTCCCTCATGCACTAGCCAGAGATGACAGTGGCAAGAAAAACTCCCTGCGATGACTTGAGTAAGAAATGTTGAACAGAACCAGCTTCAAAAGGGAACACATCCTCATCTGGGTGACAGCGGGTAGTGTGCTTGTAAATCATTACAGTACACAGGTGTAAAAGAGTGTAAAACAATTGTAAGTGTGTTGAAAGGAAGTTCAGAAGGTGCTCTTATCCACAAAGAGCCGGTGTGGCTGAAGGTTTTTAACTTCATCCAGTTAGGAGCCACTTCCACTTGTTTAATCAATTTGGCTTAGTCTTTTTGATAAGTTGTATCAAGCATGGCTCCTCCTCGGCTGGAATGAAAACCTACAGCCACACTGGCTCTAAGCTGATAAGATTGGACACCCCTAATTTAATAGATATGTGCAGAAGGCAATCCCCAAGATGGCTCTTGTTATCTCTTGTTTTCATTTTACAGTGGTGGTAACCATAGTTAACTAAGGAATAATAATAATAATAATAAGAAGAAGAAGAAGAAGAAGAAGAAGAAACAGAGTTCTGTTACCACCCTGAATTTTATTATTTCCAATAACAGTGTCCCAAAGTGTTTTACTCCTCTTATTCCACAACAACATGCCAACAATTCCAATTATCATTTATTAAAGAACAACACATTACACGTTTAATCTATTTATAGTGCTGACACTGGAGACTCCTTCCATAAGTGTTAAATAAAAGTCCTTCACCATATGTTAATCTGTTTATGTGGAGTATCCGATATACAAGTCTCTGTATAAACAATAACGTATTAGAACAAGTGCATTAACATAAGTCTGGAAAATCTGTCTTGCATCCAGCTCTACACTCAAGAGCTGCTGTTATAGAAAATTATTCAACACCGTCAGATTCAAGAACTCAACAACACTGTGGTATGAAGCAAGGTAAGTTCTAAACTGTATGGTGAAAGATACAGTAGCCCTTGCATGAGGATTAGGAAACACAAGCAGCACTAATTCAACATCTCTCTTTCACTCACTTTCAGTAACCACTTTATCCTGCTCAGGATTGTGGTGGATCCAGAGCCTTTCCTGGGAACGCTGGGCGTGAGGCGGGAATACGCCCAGGATGTGATGCCAGTCCATCGCAGAGCACCATGCCCATATATTCACACACTCCTTCACACCTAGTGGCAATTTATCTTCCTCCACCTACTGCCATGTTTTTTTTGGTGGGTGGGAGGAAACCAGAGATCCCAGAGGAAACCCACCTGGACACGAGGAGAACATACTCGCAAACTCCCCACAGGCAGTAACCTGAACTCTGTGAGGAAGCAACACTACCCTCTGTGTTATCTGTGCCACCCTAATTTGATAACTAATTTAATCTAAACTATATTCATTCACAGGATGCTCTAAATGCTATCTGTTAGCTTTTGGTTGGCCTGCAAATCTGTTGATTTAATCTATGCAAAACCAATTAAGCTTAAACAATTAAACACTCACACCCACCCTCACACACACATCAAGTAAGTGATCCATTAGTGTGAAAGTGTCTTTGCTAGGACAAGCCAATTAAGCCTCAGTAAATGTTTATCTACAGTATTAGCTCACCTCACCTCTCCGGAGAAATAATAACTTTAATAGGCAAATACACACACACACACACACACACAAAAAAAAAAAAAAAACAGCTCTGCCACCAGTGTGTGTATATGTATTGAGGACATGTATTGAGGACATTTGGTCCTCACAATCCCCCATAAAAATAGTGTTTTCGAGCTTTTCTTTGAAAGGCTAAAAGCTAAAATATTTCCACTTGGTTACTAAGGTAAATGTTTGGGTTAGGCTTAGGTGTAGCATAGCATTAATTATCTACAGTAATCATTATGTCAGTGGAAGGTCCTCACAAAGATTGAAATGAGCGTGTGTGTATGTGTGTGTGTGGTGGGGGGGTGGGGGGTGGGGGGGTGTCAGCAGCCTTACTGTGCACTGTGTGCTTAAGACAAGTACTGTATTAGTTGGCTATACAGAAACATGTTGGCATTTGAGATAAAGATAAACCCAAGATAAAGGTTGATGACAGATTAGTGCCACAATCTGCCTTTTAGTTTGAGCTATGTGAATTTCACAGGAGACTTAATGGAGAAAAATGGAAGAGGAAAGGTGGAATATCCAGAACATATATATATATATATATATATATATATATATATATATATATATAAAGTTACCACTATATGAATGAATTTATTCATTAATGCAGGCATAGCAGGAAGAGGCAGAGGGTGAGAAAGGCCCTGAGGCAGGTAGAAGTGTGGCGTAATTGTTTGTAATTAGTGTAATTAAAGTCTGTGAGTCGAGGGGTTAGATGGGTAGGTAGACAGAGGTAAAGGCACAAGTACAAATAGAGACATGGGTACATATAAAAACAAAAGTGTAGGCAGAAATGCAGGTAGAGCTGGAGCCCGAGTTATAGATTTGAGGAAGGACAGATAGAGGGAAGATACAGAGTAATGGACAAGTAGAGATGGAGAAACAGGTTCAGATAAAAGTACAGGTAAAACTAGAGAAACAGGTGGTATAGGTAGAGCGGGAAGAAAAATAATACATGTACAATTATAGATGCAGATAGACACATAGATTAGACACATAAGTCCAGGAAAAGACAGTGGTACAGGTAAAGACACAGGCGAAGGTAAAGACAGTGGTACAGGTAATGACACAGGCGAAGGTAAAGACAGTGGTACAGGTAATGACACAGGCAAAGGTAAAGACAGTGGTACAGGTAAAGACAGTGGTACAGGTAAAGACACAGGCGAAGGTAAAGACAGTGGTACAGGTAATGACACAGGCAAAGGTAAAGACAGTGGTACAGGTAAAGACAGTGGTAGACATAAGTAGAGGTAAAGAGGCAGGTACATCAATCAGAGTTTGACTTTTGATGATTTCATGGATGAGTTTGCAAGCAGAAAAGATGTGGTCCATCTACTTAGGGGAAAGAGGAAAGAAGAAATGGGCTAAATCGGTGCACCAAGCACCATTGGGGTACCAGGAATGCATTGATAGGTTATGTCAAGTTTGAGGATGTTATAAGCAGGTTTTAATTAATGGACTTAATAATTAAAATGGACTTTTAATGGGATGGTGGTAAGATCTTTGGTCAGATTTGGGTTGAGATTCAGAACTTGATGCTGTGGTTGAGGTACGGCTCAAACAGGATGAGACATGGGTATGGATTTCACCACACGTCGTGACACAGATACAGGTAGAGACCAAAGTACAGGTTGGAATATAAGTAGAATTATGCAAGTACTAATCTTTGTGAATAATCACCACCCAAAAGACTTCTAAGTACATTTTTCCTTTGAAAAAGGTGCTGACTTTTAGCAATGATGTTCACAGACGGAGAAAAGATCTAGTGCTGGTGTTGTTTCAGGGAATCTGAATCACACAGTGCATGCTGATGCAAGAATCCCTGATTTTGATGACTTTGGGATGCCTGTTGTTAAGACTTGGTATGAAACAGGGGTCAGAGCTTATGGGGTGAAAGGTGAAGAGGTGAGGGTATTAAGAGGCAAGATTGATGAGGTGATTGTGCTGACTAGCATGAGATTCGACTATGGGATTCAACACATTCGTTTGACTTGAGCTGGGTCAGGAGACAGACCTTTAAACAAGTGCTTTAGACAAAACAAGAACCACAACAATGATTCAGTCACTGAAACCGACATTTGATTCACAGTGATCTGTGACCATTCAATGGGCTTTGAGCATAAAATCCTGCTGACTTTAACAAGTCATTTGTGTCTCAGAAATGCAATGCAATAAATCAGCCATGCTTTGAACTTATCCAGATATTCTTGCTTTCCGCAGACATACACAAGCACTTGCAGGATTTAAAGCACAATCATTCTCACAGGCAAGCACAAACACTTATTATGTGTCTTATATGGGTGTGCTCAGTTTCTCTTCTCTTTCCCCAACACATCCGCACACGCCCCTCACTGTGAGTTCTCACCCTGGTATGTTCGGTATATAGACGACACCCGCTAATCAGACTTTCTTAAACAGTGAGTCACTGATTAAATGATAATGTTGAGATTTAAGTGTGAAATATCAGGAGATAAAAGAAGCAGCATATATACACACACACATACACACACACACACACACACACACATTTTCAATTTTTCACATAATTTATTAGATAACATTTTAATGACCATTTCTGTCACTCTTTTTCTGTGTCTGAATATTAAACTGCTATTCAGATGTTTTAATATTACAGGTTAAATAATACTGGAATGCATTTTATAATATTAAATATTTTAACACACAGCCTGCACACACATTCACACACACACATACACCAGCCATGTTCATTTACACATAATTGTCAAGAGTGAGGTGGAAGTGAATTTTCCTGGCCTGTGTGTGGGAGAAAGAAAAAGACCCCTGCTGGTCATTGTTTGTTTGAATGATTGACAGGTGTGTATCACAGCATGTTAACACGGCCAGTAAGGCAGACACACACACACACACACACACACACACACACACCACTTGAACCAAACACACCCTGCCCAGTCCCCGTGGTGAAGATGTCAATCATTCTGAATTGTACCACTCAGGGTCTGCACTCCTTCACTGTTTCCCTTACTCCACCCCCAATTTATAAGACCCCGCCTCCTGTGTGTCCCCTGCTGAGCGTGATTGACAGCTTGACTGTGAGAATGGACAGCACTCTGGGAAACCTCCCTCCTCCCCTGGCACGGTCTTGGCCCGGTCTTGCCCTGGCGCTACGCTTGGCTCCCAGTGGATAACGCTAAGCTAATTAGCCACCGGTGGTCATGTTTCGCCATAAATCATACAGACTGATGCTGACAGTGAGCATGAAAACCGAACCTGCCACACACCAAACGGTTAGCTTCTCTCGCTTTTTCTCTCTGTTCGCAGGAAGGGAGACAGATGGAGGGAAAGCGTGAGATGTGTTGAATGAGTACGTGTACAGCAGGACTCCCTCGGCCCCTTGGGTGTTTTCTCTTTGAGAGTGGAATGTCTCGCCTTGCTGATTGTTCTCCAGGCCCTTTGAGCAGATCTCTGAAAGGACCGACGGAGTCAGCAGACCTTTTTGAAGGCTGCCGCTCTGAGGCTCCCGAGACGTCTCTGACGATGGAAGGGAAGCTTTTCACAGCGGTTTTTAATTACTGACACGCAGCAATCCAAACATGAACGGTTAGCAAGATCTCAATTAATGCCAACTGTTCATCTGCCAACTGTTCAGCCAACTAACCGCTTCTGATCAGACCACTCTACTAAGTGGTTTTAAGTTTTAGTCACCATCTGAACAGTATGATTAAGTCTAATGGGCCCAAATCAAGTCATGTTTCTAACTATAGGGGACTTTCAATTGATTTTCAATTGAAATGCTGACTGTGCTCAGCCATGCGTTTGGCTCATAAAGGAATATCCAATCCCATTAAACTTGAACAAAGTTGTTGGTCCATGCATTACACAGAATACTCCAATAATCCACTAGGAAGTGAGCAGGAAAATCACTTTAATCACAAAGAAGAGATGGGAGTCATTTGTCAGCGCTTGTTGCCTTGTCCAATCATCTGAATTTGAGCAATTTGTGTGCACACACTTAAAGACATCATAACACGCTTCACTGAAACTGATCGATGAGTAAGCAGCTCTTGGATCAAATGCTGGATTCTATGAGGTTTAATTCAAGGACTTTTTTATTTTTTCTCTGTACATGTGGTATTGGCTTCCCTGCTAAATAGGAAAAAGTGGTTGAACTCAGAACTTAGTTGACTGACACTTTTGGAATGTACTATCAGAAAATGTTTTACGTAATCAGATTACCAGTTTCGTCCAATCATATTCAAACAAAAAGGTTAATCGTTAGGAAACAACACAATATATTAGGCAGATCCATATGATACCATTTAATTCAATTATAAAACAAATAGATTTGTTCGTAAAATCTGATCGGTCGTGTTCAAAGCTATAGTAAAATCCTTGATATATGCACAGCTGTGTCCGCAATAATTAGATTTTGTATAAAGCTCCAGGTCATAAATGAATAAATCAA
Source organism: Pangasius sanitwongsei (assembly GCA_037576675.1). Classification (NCBI taxonomy): domain Eukaryota; kingdom Metazoa; phylum Chordata; class Actinopteri; order Siluriformes; family Pangasiidae; genus Pangasius; species Pangasius sanitwongsei. The sequence goes on from CM075012.1 coordinate 3,513,712, forward strand.
TTAAATTAATATCTGTTAGTGATAAAAGCACCGTAACACATGCTGTCTCATGGCTTATTGCTTTAATATACGGTGTCAGCAAAATTAGAAAAAAATGAAATCTACACAAATAGCTAAAATTGCTAAAAGGTTTAATTATGTACTTTTTAATTAAAACATTCATTTTGTTAACAAAAAATGAAATAAAACAATTTTGAAACAAAACAAATGTTAGTAGTGGATTTTGTCTAGTACCAAAATTTTATTTATTTTCTATAACAGCACTGTGGAACTCTCAAATCTGATTGATCAGAAGGTGTTGATTATTTTTCTATGTAACAGCTTTGACAATAGTTCAGCTAAAAATGATAGGTTTATATTAATGCACTCATTCTAATGTGTTATCGTTTCTATAGTAGCAGCTTATTCGTAGAGACTTGTAGGGTGGCTTCTTTAAGGGTAATAATAATTAAAATGAAATCAGAACAACAAAAAACATTGTTTAAAAGTTTTCTGTAACATTTATTTAACGTTTATGGATGTGTCCTCACTTAACATTTATGGAAGCGTCTTGGAGATCTTTGTCAAAGTCAGAGGTAAAGCTGTTTGCGTAAGTTTATCACCACAGGAAAGAGGAGCTTTTCCTTTGTGGTTTCATTGTAACATGGCAACATGGTATGCTTTTTTTTGTCTTATTAACTTCAACAAAGAGAACAAAAAGAGAGGCTGGTGAGAACAGGAACTAACTTGTCTTGCAGACATTCCACAACATTAAACATAGCCATAAACAGAAAAGAAAACATGATTTGTAATTCATTATTAAATTAAAATTTGTAATCATTGGCAAATTGCTGTGGTATAAGAAGAATAAAGCACTTCAATATATGCGGTTATTGAAAAATAATTAACTTCAGGGTGGTAACAGTAACTCCGCTTCACATCAGGCAGCATCACACGATACTGTCATTGATTATTTTCTGTAACTAACACTATTTACTGTGTTAATGAACGTCAAAGGTTCAACTTATCATTAATACACAATAAGCAATGTTAACATAATGACAAACTAAGTTAACCTGTATTCATGTGTGTTTGTTTAAATGTTAATGAAATGTACCTTCACTGAATGTTTATTCAACCATGACTAAAAATAATCCAAACAAATTAAAATTAAATTAACAAAACATTTTTAATTGAGCATGTTCTTAAATGCTGAGCATACTGGCCTCCGGGAACTCTTTCTGAATTTTGCTACACACATGTTCATTAAGCTGTTGTTCATGTTGCGCATTGATTGTATCTTCATTGTAGGTGTTAATTATTTGCCTTATTAATTTATTTTAATAAAACAACAATTAATGCAATTGTTAATGGTTTGTTGGTGTTACTGATGGTCTATTAATGCCAAAGAATTAATAGAATTAAATAATGTGAGTTAAGTGAACATTAATGTAGAGTGTTAATTAATAAATAAAGAGTAGTAAATTAACTGTGACTCTGGTGTGGCTCTTCGATTGAATGCCGCTCTGCAGCAGCCATCCATCTCAGTGGCAGGAGGCAGGTGTGTGTAATGTGTGTTTGAATGTGAAACGACGGCAGATAAATCCAGTTAGGCTTTGATTAGATTACAGTAGGGCAGGATGAATGGGATCAGCTAGAGGGCTGACAGAGAGAGAGGGAGATCCTCAGAGTTGGGGTTCTAAATGAAATGGCCTCAGTCCATTCACCGCCTCCAAAAACTTCCTTCCTCTCCTCTTTCATATTGATAGTGCTCCCAAAGGGGGGGTGCCTTGTGGGAAAGGGGGCAGGGAGGGTATGAGTGTATTAGTGGGTGGGTGTCCTACTATCTGTTTATATCTGTAGCTTTATTTTTCTCTTTTTTTCCAGGCATTATCCATGCTTTCCATAATTATGGACTTCCTAATTATAAGGTTAACAGCTCCGTTAACTTTTTGAGCACTCTAGATGAGTGTTTCGCAACCCTGGCCCTGGAGTACCTTCACATTTCAGTTTTTTTTCTGCTAACAAATCACCAGATTCAACTAAATCAGCTAATTAACAAGTCTAAACTAGGTTAAACCAGGTGAGTTAGAGGACATAAAACAACAAAATGTGTTTGGGTACTCCAGGACTGAGAAACAATGCTATAGATGTTTATACTACAGCAAACATCTGACACAGAGAATTACACTGTAACAGACTGAGTTACTCAGATGTTGTCACACACATTGGCATTTTTGTTTGCCCTCAAAGGGCTGTAAGCTTGAGCTTATTATTAGTGCATCTATTCTATAGATTAAGATAATTTACATCTACAATATTGGCTCTTAAAGGAAAACATTTCTGGTAAAAGATATGTTCACAGACTAATCAACTCCTTGCAGTATGTAAGGAAGAAACCACTTGGGAGTATGCTGTTATAGGAAAATAATCAGTGGCAGGGTGAGGAGATGAGGCGATGAGGCTCGATGCAAACTGAAGTTACTCTTACCACCCCAAAGTTGATTATTTTCCAATAACAGCATATCATATAGTGTTTTATTCCTCTTATACCACAGCAAATTACCAACACTAGCAATTTTGTATTTATTAAAGAACAACATCTCATACATTTCATTCATTTATAGTTGAATTTTTAACATTGTGGAACATCCATGAAACAAATCAGTTCCTGTGATCACTTACATTATAACAGATGCTCTGTTGTACCCAATCGTGGTGCTGAAGGTGTGTTTTGGCACTCATCACAACCAAACCTCATCATCCTCAGCAGGAAATGGCTGTCAGAGACGCTGAGTGATTGACGTTCGGAGTGTTTTCTGATGACTTCCTTTGCTCAGATAGAGAGTTTACTTCCTCCTCACCTACTCCTTTTTCATGTATTCAGTTAGCTACACTTACACAAACACACAATGTTTGCTGATGATTTGCATCATATCCAATCATATCTGTTACTAGCAACTCTAGCAACTGTGTTTAAAATTTATTGGTGGATTTGGAACACAGTGTTAAAAAATGACTACATACAGAGAATTTATTGCACATTCAAATCTTAGGAAAGGTAAAGTCCTGGCTTTAGAGAACACAGTGAGAGAGAGAGAGAGAGAGAGAGAGAGAGAGAGAGAGAGCGCTCAAAAGTATTAAATCTGGATTGCCATTTAATTTACAACCCTCTGTAACACATTCCAGACAGAGAGAGAATGTGTGTGTGTGTGTGTGTGTGTGTGCGTGTAATCCTACAAAATGATATATTCTTGGTTTCCTCCCCCTGTAGCTTAGGGTGAATGTTTCAGACAGACCTTTAGAGCCTCACTTCCGACTGCATGTGATTAACATCCACACATACCCATGTTCAGGTTTGTGTGTGTGTGTCACTCTCCAGTCAGACTGTGGTATGTGTTCCAGGCACTCACCTGTTTCTGGTCAACGCCCTTTCACACTCACTCTCTCGCTCTCTCTCTCTCTCACACACACACACACACACACACACACACACACACACACACACACACACACACACACACACTGAAGAGTAACCTCAGTGATCCAGGTGTGAACATATTCAAAGTTATGGCAAACAGGAAGTACACACCGTCATTGAATCTGCTTCTGTTTTTTTTCCTGTTATTTAATAGCTCTTTCACCCTAAGGCTGAGCGACAGAGAGATGGATTTGGGCTTTGGGACGAGACACCTTTTGAAAGTGCACTTTTGAGGGCCTTTTTAAGGCTTTTGTCCTCCTCTATCCTCTCCTCTGTCCCTCTTTCTCACCATGCTTTTTGTCGGGAGGTGCATTTGACCCCTTAATCACTGCCTGAGGTGAGCTCCACACGCCACTAATGGATCGCTTACACACATCCACACACACACAGTTTGTTGATGTGTGTAAGTAAACAGGGAGCTTCTTCAGATTGCCATTGTGGCATGAGAGAATGGAGTATGCTGCTGTCACAAAGCAAACCATTACTACCGCACACACACACACACACACATGCGCACCCACACACATTCTAACAAACTACAAAGTGATCACTTTGTTATATAATGCATAACATTAACAAAAATAACATGGTTTAAAAAAAAGGAATGGTAATACGTTACAATATACACATCCACATAAATAAGCGAAAGATCTTTCTCCTTCTTAACACATCTATCACTCTATTATTTCATATGAGCTGCACAATGGATTGGTTTCCTGTATTGCACATGCTAGTATTGCACCACTATAAAATATTAACTTGGTAACACCACAAATCGTTCCCACACATGTTTGCAATAAAACAACCAGAAGTCATTCATTTTGAGTGACAGTTGCCAATTTACAGTGACAGCATAGATACCGACTACTGGAAAAGTGGGTGGGGTTCAGGTAGCGTAGCTCAACTTTTACGTGAGAAGTGAAGTGATGCAGTGACTCCCAGTTGTGTGTGTTTTTTGTTTTTCCCAGAAGCAACATTCAATGAATTTGTACACCATGTGAAAAGTGCTATATAAACACAACAGTGAGAGTTTTATCTCTTTAAATATTTTATCATATTTTATATCTACAATATCTACATATTTTATATCTACAATACAATCTCAATTCAATTTTGACTCAAAATTGCCTCACTATCAAAGCTTGTTTCCCCGAACACATACACTGTACTTGCAAGATCTCTGCTAAAGCAGCCACTATTTGAGATATATCCATCCCTGTACAGTAGAGCTGCACAATATATCGAAATTATCAAAATATCGCAAATGTAAATATCGCGATATGCATATCGCCAGGGCTTGCGATAACTGAATGATTTTAATTTAAGCTACGAAAAGTCAAAGTTTTAGGGCGACGCAGATAACAGAGAATGCGTCCTTTTCCTCAAAAGAACATGAAACATGTACGTTGCTTATGTCTGCTTATGTTGCTTATGTTTTTTTTTTTCCCTCTTTTAAATTCAGATTTATTTTTTTTATTGTAAAGCACTTTGGATCAGCTACGGTTGTGTTAAACTTGTGCTCTATAAATAAAATTTGCCTTGCCTATGTCATTTTCAGTTTTTAAATGTATAAATACATACAAATATAATTTAAATAGATTTTACACACTTATAGCATTATCATGACCACATATTGCATAATTTAACAAGTTATATTATAAGTTACATGTTACAACAATATCGTGCAGCGCTACTGTATAGTATTTATGATGGATTCTTGGATTTACAATACAAGAAGCCCAACATAATTAAACAGGAAGTGAACACACTCTGTGGGAACACATTCAGCTGTCATGGAGAAATTTAATGTGAAATCCACACTTCAGACTTTGTATTCTATCTTACGTATATCTATCTTACGAAATAAAGTGTTCCCTAATTTAATTGTTTTACATTTTAATGTATTCATTCATCATTCATTGATCTTTAGTAACTGCTTTCCCAGGAAGGCAAGATCGGGACTACACCCTGGCTGGAATGCCAGTCAATCGCCGGACAATGTACGCGCACACACACACACACACACATTCACACAATCATTCATACCTGGGGACAATATAGAGTCTCCAATCTTCTGCAAAATTTACTCATATAAACCTCGACTAAATTACCCTGAAACTGAGATAAACTTGGGCTATTTAAGCTTTGATAATGCTAAAACTAGTGACATAACCTCATAATACAATGAGAAGCAACATTTGGAGACCATGAAGCTAATAATTCATAATAATTCATAATTAAGTAAATAATTCAAATTAACTTCATTTTTGGTATTGGCCTCTTTAGAATCTTCTGAATTTACATATGGTAAATATTTTTAATTGGTGAGTAAAAATACTGCTGTAGATTATATATGGTGTATGTTAGAATAGCACACACCCCTTTTGAACATTAAGCATGAATTTTCATCCTTTCTTACTGGAGAAATTGACTTTGTTCAATCTATGTCAATTATGTTACTGAACTATAGCATAATTAATTACAATGGTTGTTATTGTTGGATCCACAATTCTGCATCCATTTCTGCATCCACCAGCATTATAACATTGCTCTTATTTGATACTTATTATTGAAAATGTGATATTCTGGCTTGGGAATGAAAATAATTTGAGCTTAAAATGATTTAGTTTTATACATGAACGGTTTTGTTTCATAACATTTTTGTGACACCATACAGCATATTGCGTTTAAATGGTACATATACGCTCAAACTCAGTGTTAACTCCTTAAACTTCCAAAACCTTTCAGGGGTCCAGACTTGTATTCCTTACTCTGATAACTACATACCTTTCCTATTAGTTACCAAAAATTCATGTTAGTTACAATGAATCATATGAATAATATGTGACCAAATAATACACTAGGACCGTTTTCATTGCTTAACAATGTTAGTCACCACACTTTTTTTTTAAAAAACTTGTATTAGTAAAGAATAATGGAATCTCATTAATGATTAGTTAATGATTGACTAATGAATAGTTATTGTGTAATAACTATTGTTATTGATGTAATTGGTATTGCTAACTATTCTAGTTTTGTAATTATTTTAAATAATGTATTAATATTTAGGTATCAGGTTAAAACCTTTATTTTTATTATATTATATTTAAAAAAAAAAAAAAAAAAAAAAGGTTTAAAGCTCAAGCCAAGCAAATCCCTGCTGACCTTTCAAATATTTGTTTTTAAAATCATTCACTCTAATACTTTATTTCTATAGTAACACTGTAGACAGGGACATGTACAGTGGACACTTCACAGATTTAAAACTTGTGTAGTTGTTGATATGGTGAAGTTTTCTAAGAGGAGAATGAATTTAACATTCATGGAAAGAGTCTCCAGTGTCAGTGCTTTGTAAAAGTTAAAGGCAATGCTGTAACTTTAAGCATTCTGACACGGGAAAGTCGTAATGACCCACATGTCGGCTGTTGTGGTTTCTCAGTAACATCACATGCTGCTTTTTTTGTCTTATTAACTTCAAGACAGAGAAAAAAAAAAGAGAGGCTGGTGAGGGAATGACTCTTCATTTACATTTATAGCATTTGGCAGACGCCCTTATCCAGAGCAACTTACATTTATCTTATTTATACAACTGAGCAGTTGAGGGTTAAGGGCCTTGCTTAAGGGCCCAGCAGTGGCAGCTTGGCGGTGCTGGGGATCAAACTCATGACCTTCCGATCAGTAGCCCAGCGTCCTAACCACTGAGCTACCACATCCCTCTTCATAACTGCTATAACACGCTATGATGTTTCATGGACTTTCCACAACATTAAATGTAACTATAAATGGATAAACTATAAATGATGCTTTGTTGTTACGTTAAAATCGCTAACGTTGACAAATTGCTGTGGTGTAAAAAGAATAAAGGGTATGGTGGTAACAGTAACTGTGATTCCCATCCTTGATTATTTTCCTATAACAGCATGCCCCAAGTGTTTTATCCCATGCATAATAAATTAACAAATATTTTGAAATAATCTTTTAGTACTAAACTATGTATTATTTGCTCATAAATAGTTTACTTCCAGACCTTAAATTAAAGTGTTAGAGAATCTTGAGAAATAATATTTAGCAAAATTACATTCATTTCTAATTAAATAAAAAGGTTACTCAACCTTTCAATCCTACTGTATGATAAATAATTGGGAAATTTGGACAATTTGTATGATGTTACTCACGTTATTGCTAGGAATCAAGCTATTATGTATAATATACCTCATGTATAACGTATATGTTTTAATTAATTTAAACACATTGAATTGCTGTATTGTTTTAAGGGTTTTTCTTTTTTTTCTCCTCAGAGGAAGCGAAGGCCTCAGGGGTCAGCGTCTGAGGTCATGAGGCGTCACCAGAACAGAACCTGATACCCGCCGGGCGACACAGCCCTCTGACAGATAAGGAAATGAGACGGGTGACTGGGTGCTGCTAAAGCCTCTTGAAACACACACACACACCTACATGAGCTCACATATGCACACACCTAAGAACCTCCACAATACCCCAAGGGGGTCAGTATGTTCCCCCTCGAAACGCTATGTCCTTCTCTCATCTAAGTGACCCCTCCACCCCACTCCAGCACACACACACACACACACACACACACACACACACACACACACACACACTGAGTGATGATAGGCAGTGCTTAGGAGGAGGGAAAGACCAGCATTATCAAAGCAGGACGTCCATGAGACGAGTGCGTGAGTGTGTGCGTGTTGGAGTGGTGGTCCAGTTTTGATGAGAGATGGTCTGAAGCAAGTCTTGCTTCCAGGTCAGTGAGGACTTCCTCTATAATCTTTTCCATATTATCCCTAAATCAGTGCGTATGGCTCTGTCCTAAATGCCCAAAGTCATTCTAAATAACATGCTTACTAGAATATAAGCCTTTCTAAGAAATGTCCCAAACATAAGAAGGATTCATATCAACAAAACTTCTCTTTAGTTTTTAATTCTAACCGTCCATACTATGCTACGGTGGCAAAAACATAACAACTGAATAACTGTGTATGTAAATACAATGTAAAGTACACTGAAAAAAAAGCTATTTGAATTTAATTAATTCAAATGCATATAATGGTTAGACATGATTGATCTGGGTTACATTAACACAATTTGTTTTCATACATCCAACATAATTTGATCATGTATTTTCAAAGCCCTGAATAAAATCAAACCCTGCACTCTCACCCGACCTCAGGGTCGGACCCGAGTCCCCTATACAACCGCACATGCTTTAATCACGTTAATTTAATGTTATATTTATTTCTTCTGGTCAGCACCAACATCCTCACAAGATTTTATAACGTAATTGGATCACATTAATACTACATGAACTGATCACACTTACTCTACATAATTAAATCTACTAATTAAAATCTACTAATTAGAAAGTCATTTAAATTACATTTAGTATAAGCAATTAAATCACATTTTGATGAGAAACTTAATATTCTTATGTAAACTATACATAATATGTTCTTTTCAATCTGACCAGCCACTTATTCCTTTTTTTTTTTCCAGTGTAAACATAACACATAGCTAGATGACAATTTATGTATCTTGCTATCTTTATAACTGCTAATTAGTCAGCATACTTTTGTGTAGCTACTATGTTACATGTATTGGATTTTACACTTTTATGCAAAACAACTTACAAACTTTAAGCTATGACGATTTCAATTTTAAATTGGATACAATTTCACAAACATAAGATGTCTATAGACTTTTATAGCTACTCTTGGTAATTTTATGGTTTTTTTTTTTATGTAAAGCATTTTTTTCCAGCATTCTCAATGACTTGACATTGTTTTTGTTAGAACAACTTCAATAAGAACCATTTGGCTTTAAGCCAAAATCTAAAGGACTAACCGGACTTCAACCTTGTCTTCACCTCAAACAGGAAGTGTGTATTGCTCTGCTGATGGATGTGTGTGTCCCTCTGTTCTTTCAGCCAGGTGAACACTTTCGCTCTGACCCCGCTGCTGCTTCTACGAGCTGTGATCTGCAATTGATGAGTGATGAGGGGTTAGAGGGAGAGGGATAGGGTGACTGCTTACAACTGTGTGTGTGTGTGTGTGTGTGTGTGTGTGTGTGTAAACCACAAGACACATTGTATGGTTTTCCCCAATCTTTCCATATCAGTGCGTTTATGTATGAGTCAATGAGTTCAGCTGGTGTACTGGTGGCACACAGTAGTACACACATTACACACATTTAATTAACCTATTACAGATTTATATTCATACCACTTCACTGTTGAATTCTCAAATCTGATTGGTCAGAAGGATAGATTTACTATAACAGCAGCTCTAACAATAGTCTAGGCTGTAATTCAAATTAGAGGCTTGCATTAATGCACTCATACTTTATCGTTTCCATATTGACAGCTAATTCAGCTGTGTTACAGCTAGCTGCTATACCATAAGTGATAAGAGGAACTTGTCTTGCAGAGTTTCCATAACATTAAATGTAAATATATAAGGTTAAAAAAAAAAAAAAAAAAAAAAGCAAAACATATTATGCTTTAATAAATTCAAATTTGCAATCACTGGCAAATGGTATAGGACAAATAAAACACTTCAGGACATTCTGCTGTAGGTAAATACTAAACTGCTAAGTGATAAAACCACACACTACCCCATCATGGATTATTTTCCCCCATGGCCCAAAGTGTTTTATTCCTTACTTAATAAAGGTGTCTGAGCTTTAGCTGTGAGTTTTCTCATCAACCTTAAAGGAAACTATAGGATCTGCCCATCCACCAAACAGTGGCGTGATTAATAGTCTAAAAAATGGAGAAACAGGCCTGAACATTTTCAGCGGGCATTTTCGGGATATTCCAAGACTGCTGAAGTAAAACGATCCTTCAGGTGCATGTGATTTCACACACTGATCAAAGTGACCCTGATGCAGCATGAAGCATCAGAAACACAACGTTACCCCCTGCAGCGAATTTATATAGAGCAGTCAATGGAAAGTGGGACTGCTTTGATGGGACTGCTTAATTAAAATAAATTTTAGACACTATTTCTTGCTCATGTGCTTTTTCCGTATGATGTGGTCTGAGTTCTGTCAACTCTGAGACAGTGGGTTAAAAAATATGGGATGATTCTTTGATTAGACAGCTGTCAAGTCTATACAGACACAGAAAACCACCAAAGAAAAAATTAAGGAATAAGAGTAGAAAAGTAGAAAAATAAACCTGCTGATTGATGTTTACATATCAAGTCCTAAAATTTTGCCTGCAACTCTTGGTGGGTGTGTGTGTGTGTGTGTGTGTGTGTGTGGGTTGGGGGCGTCTCTGTAAGTGTTTGGCGGCGTAGCATGCCCACACATGCAGCCAGAGGTGGGAGCTTCCTCTGGTATCCTGAGTCTCGGCTATTAAAATTAATAACGGGATTTGCCAAACACCTTAGATGGGGAATGCCTCTCAGAATTCTCTGCCTTCTTTTTTTCAGTTTTCTTTTTTTTTTCCTTTCTCTTTCTTAGCTGTCTCAATCTTTTTTTCTCTCTCTTTTAGTCTAGTGTTCTCACTTCACTAGTACACTTTTTTCAATAGGAGAAGACAGAAGAAGGGTGATGCGAAGAGAAGAAGAGGAACTGAGAATAAAATAGAGAAGAGAAGAGAAGAGGTCAAAAGGTCATCCTAATGGATTAGTCAAGACCACTAAGCCAGGATTCAAACTAGCCTTCCTAAGCCTCTGTTTACACTCCGGACATCTTATTCTTTCCTCGGAACAAGTGCTTTCAAAGAAGCAACACACACATGGCCCAGAGGCCGTGTTTCCGAGCTGATCCAAGATAACACTGAAAAATCCTAAAACCTAGTTCATCTTTCAGTGAACTGATGCAAGTCTTGAAACCAAGTCCACGAATGATCTCTTTAAACAATATTCATAGAAATTCATTCTAACAATTGAGAAACACTTTGTTGGATTTTCTATCAATATAGCTGTAAGAAACAATGCCCAGATAAGAGATAACATTATCAAGACATCAGCAGGTTCTAAGATGATTAGACTTAAAAGATGATTATGATGATTACGTTCAAAACAAAACATTCTGAATAAATGAAAATTCTCAGAAAGGCAACAACTAACACTAGGGAACTGTCTGTGTTAACATTTCTACAACTAAGATGTTGCAACAACATTGCAGGAACATTTAGAAGTACAACATAAATATGTACTTGGGACAGCACAAAAACTTGACAGCCCTACAAAAATGACATTTAGAAAATGCCTGATAAACTAAAGTTGCCAGATTTATCGAACCTTAACCGATGGCTGGTGTGTTTCTAGCAGGATATGACTGTGTAATGTGCTGTCATGTTTTTCTTGCATTAAATTGCAGGTTGTTAGATGGATGTGGTGTTTTTAGCATTCGGTTTGTCAGCTCCTGTATTGTTGGATGAATCTGCCATGTGGTTAGTGGTTTTACTGCTTTTGCTAACTGATGGTTGTTATTGAGGTATGTAAAGAAGGTTATGTGATGCTGGTGGTCTAGTGTGTGTGTGTGTGTGAGAGAGAGAGAGAGAGAGAGAGTGAGTGAGAAATACGTAGAAAGGAAAAAGATTGAGAATAACACAACAGCTCTTATTTGACCGTGCTTTACTTCACTTTACCTTTACTGTTCACCACAACATGATAAATGCTTATTATTCATAAACTCATAACATGACATTGGTGATAATCATTGGAGCTTATTTTAATTAATAAATGATAAAGTCTGGAATACAGTAACTGATTGACCCTTCATAAAGCAAAGAATTGGTGTATTTAAATAACAAAACAGTTTGGTAGAATAACATGATATTATAATTATCGAATTGGAAGATAAGACTTATTAGCCCATATCCCAGTAAATACATTACACTTACAATATTACACTTAATTATTTATCACCTTTCACTTTTCCCCATGATTATCACAATAGAAACAAGACAACATGGTGGAATTGGCATAGGATTTCTATATATGTTGTATAACTTAGGTATTTTTTTTTATAGACCTATAGCATGCATATTAAATATACATTAATAATGTTACCAAGGAACAAACAAGTTCATACAATTTCAACCTCAAATCACTTATAATGTGTTAAATCTACAACTTAAAAGAGTCTTAGTTCTTTCCTAGCCTTTGTATAGTCGAATTACTCCTTGTTTAAAAAGTGAAGACATCAAAATCTTTTCTGTGAGAAACATCTGCAGTGTGTGTGTGTGTATGCGCGCGTGTCAGCCATCATGGCGCAGCTGAGGTAGCCGTTACAACGACCGTTACATTTTAAAATCCCAGTCAGCGCGAGACGCTTGCTCTAATGAGCGCGAGACACATTTTAAATAGCATGTAGACGTTATTTAGCATAATTCGCTAATAAGAGAATCCCTGAATAAAGGAACAGAAAGAGTTTTGTTTTTAAATAAAATTAAAAAAAAAAAAAAAAAAAAAAAGAAGGGTTAAAGGTATTTAGTGAACAAAAACAGGTGGGGAATGAGGAAATTACCTCTCAGGGGAAAGAAAATGTTATAAAGTTTGTGAAGTGACGACGGGAAGTAAAGGAGAGAGCAGCCTACAAGAGGACTGAGGAAAGCTGATTGTTAGGCTATTAAATGAATTAAATGTCAAATATTTAACGTCACTGCCAACGTCACACCTTTTTAAAATAATAATAATATTGATATTCGATTTAGAAATTAGGCTATACAAGAGATTTACCCTACACGCAGTGAGCCTTAAATATAACATAACTTTAGGCTTAAATCTGCTGAAACTATCAGGCTACACAGTCAGAAGTTTTATTAACGTTTTATTATTTTATTAAGTATATTTCTAGCTTATTTATTTAGTCCTAAATCAGTTTTAGCAGTCTGAACACTATAGCAACCCTTTACAGTGCCCTGTGAAGAAAATAAAATTAACGGGGAAAAAAGCACCAAATGAGAAGACTGCTTCCTTCGTGCTTAAATAAATAAATAAATAAATAAATAAATACCATATCATTAATAGCCTATTATGTTATTTAAAAAAAAATAAAAATAATATAATGAATAAATAACATATACCTGCACTGCTGTAACGGCATGCATAATTAATATTAATAAGTAAATAATATTAAACAATAGAAATAAAGAATATGGTTCAAATAGCCAACCCTAAAAGCATATTTATTTATTTATTTATTTATTTTCCGATTGGTAGCCTACATCTGATTGATTAAATGTTTTGGAAAATTAAATGCCGGGAATCTATGCATTTTTTTTTTCACGGATTCGCACGCGCGCACACACACACACACACACACACACAGAGAGAGAGAGAGAGAGAGAGAGAGAGAGAGAGAGAGAACGCTTGTGATTGGCTACCTGTATATTCTCTCTCTCTCTCTCTGCTCTATAACCTATTCCCATCCCTGATGATTTATCAATGAGCTTTCAGGGTTTAGGGGAAAACTTTCCTCCATCAGTCGATATTCAGTAAAGGATGAGGAGATAGACGAGAGAGTGCACACCTTTCAGCAGGAAGATAAAACACGCATATTGCTTACTTTTTTTTATTTTATTATTATTATTATTTTACTTTTTTTGCAAGACTGGAATGTTTTTGTTTGTTTTTTATGGGGACATTTAGGTAAGTACTCTAACCCTTTTTATTCACTTTATAGGCTGCTTTGTCACTGTTTAAGCCTGCTTTAGTTCAGCATTTGATCTGCAAACTGTACAGAAATCTCAGCACTCTGAAGTCCAGCTCACGGTATAAAACTGCGACAAAAGCCTCAGCGCTCTTCTCTCCTCAATTACACAAAACTGTAGCATTTTTTAATGTAACAGCCATCTGACATGCTCTTAACTAGCCATGTATAATAACTAAAGCCTTTTCTTGGATATTGTTCTGATTTGTTAGAGTGTAATATTGCTAGCTGGTCTATATAGCTATTAAATGAAATATCTACAATATGCATAGAGTAGGTTTTTTTGTGTGCATCAGCATTTCAGATAGCCGTCATTTCTTTTATTCCTAATATTATTTATTTACAAAAAAACTAAAAGAACGTTTCACCTGAATTGCGTTAATTTATTTGAATGAATGAATTTCCTAATGATGTGATCTATTTGCCAAAGTCTACTCTATTAACTGTGAATAATAGTTTGTTTACTTTGCATATTGTCAGGATTTTTACAAAAACACTATCACCCTCTCATGCCTCCAAAAAAAAAAAAAAAAAAAAAAAAAAGCATTTTAGTAAACAGATCAAATGATCACGTATAAGGAGATATCCCAAACAAAAGCAAGATGAGAGAGGTGAAAAAGTGAGAAGGTTTGCGCAATGGGAACTGGCATTACGCATGTGCACAGTGGATAGGATTGTGAATAGGATTGTTCATGCTCAAGTCGCAGAGAAGTTATTTAGCATGTGCACTGTCCTCCTGTTACAACTGTTACAACTGTACACAGGCTACTCTATAAAGTCGGATGAAAGACATGCCAGTGCATGTAACTTGTAAAACTATTTGGCATACCTGTCAGTTTCGTGTTGCGCGTTTGGAGCAGACGGAAAGTGCCAGGCATGGTTATTTCCTTCTCTGAAAACTAACATGAAACTTTTTTTTTTTTTTTTTTTTTTTTACATCCTAGCTATCTGATGAACGGAATCCACCTTCTATAAAGAGCCTGGACGCTTTGTTGTTGTTGTTGTTGTTGTTGTTTTGTTTATTAACTCGACTGAAATTGACCAGGAAGACGTGATTTTTTTTTTTTGGCTCGGTTCTTATGGTTGGAGATGATGTTTGGGAGTGAAAGCGGCTTGGTGTCGGCGCTGCTCGCGCTTCTCCGCTCCGTGGTTCCGGCGCTGCTGCTGCTCGCGCTGTCGCGGCGGCTGTGGGCGCTCAGGTGGAGCGCGGCCCGGGACACGGCGTGCGCGCTCCCGCTGCCGGAGGGCTCCATGGGCTGGCCGCTGATCGGAGAGACCTTCCACTGGCTATTTCAGGTAAGAGTGTGAGGGAAATAAAGCTAATGTCCTAAAAATGTACAGGAGGCTTGGAGTCCTAGGCAGTGCTGAATTAACAGCTAGCTCTAAATGAACTCTTATGATGTCCGGATGAACTTGTAATTTACCTATATGATAATAGCGCACAATTTAGTGCAAATGATGCAAATAATGGATGTTCTGGATTATTCTTAAAACACCACCTAGACTATTAAATTTTCTTGTTTTGGCTCAATTGGATGGTATAGTGAGTGTTATTAATAGAGCACCAGCCTCAGTATCGGTGCCCTTGACACTTGTGGTCTTGAGATTCTCATTTGTACATGTCCTAAAATGTCTATGTAGTGCACTATATAGTAGTCCTACATATAATATTATTAAAAAAAAAAACAAACAAACAAAAAAAAAAAACAGTGTTACAATAACACCTAAAGTGTTAAACTGATCTATTGGGCCACTGATTAAGTGTTAATTCAACAGTGGCGATGGTGTTATTCCAGCACACAATTTAGTGTGGTTTTGGACAGAACCCAAATTATACAAGTGTTCATAACCTCCCTTGTTTCTTTTCTTTCTCTCCTTCCTTCCTTCCTTCTCTCTCTCTCTCTCTCTCTCTCTCTCTCTCTCTCTCTCTCTCTCTCTCTCTCTCTCTCTCTCTCTCTCTCTCTCTGAGAGTGCACTGTATCAATCTCACACATGCAGATTTGTAAGGATTTACACAACTCCGTTTGTGAGAAATGTTACAAAGTTTAGGACTGGGTTTGGGATAAGGTTAGCATTTGCACCTTTTCTGATGACTTCACCTGAGAAAAACTGAACGGGATTGAAAGACATTGCCCATACTTGTTCATATTTCTATGAATTTCCCATGAGATCAGGTAGGTCTCAATACCGTGCAAGTTATTAATAGGCAGAATAAAGTCACTAAATGTGTGTATACGATACAATGTTACAAGTGCACTGGATAAGTAAGTGGTCATGCTATTACAGGGAAATAATCAGTGATGGGGTGGTGTGATGCAGACCCCATTGTTACCCCATGTTTCCACCCTACATTCAAATATATTAAAATAACAGCACATCCTAAATTGTTTTATTCCTCCTCATACCACAGTGAATTGCCAACAATTACAGTGTATTGTTTAAGGGCACCAAATGCTCTCAGAGTGCTTTTATCCATTTATAGCTGCATTTAATATTGTGGAACATCTGTGAGACAAGTTGTCACCTGCGTTACAGCAGCTGTAAACAGTCATTCCCTCACCAGCCTCTCACCAGTTAAAAAGGAAAAAACTCAGCTTGTTGTGTTAGAGAAACTGCAAAACACAAAACTCCTCTGTCCTGAATACCTTCTCGTGTACGAAAACTTACTGAGTGTTACAACCTGCTTACGCTGAACATTCCTTCCACGAATGTTAGACTTAGATAGTGTACTGGGTTCATATTTTTGCACTCATTTTATCATGTGAATTGCAGCTGGCACCACTGTCAGATTTGCTGTTATAGAAAAGTTATCAACACCTTCTGACCAATCAGGTTTGAGAATTCAACAGAGCTGTGGTATAGTTCGTAATACTCCACCTACTACCTACTAAGACATCTTATTTAAGTGGTGTCTAAGTGGCACAGTTTTGGATCAGATGTAATAGACTAGCCATCAAACCACAGCACCTCAACATGTTCCCAAATGGCAGACTTGCTCAAGGTTGTAAGGTGTCCCATTTCTCTATATGAATCTCAAAAAAAGGTGCTCACGAGCACCATATTTGTACTTTCAATGCACCCTTTGGCAAAAGCCTGCATCACTGTGGGCTTAGCTGCAGTTTCTGACCTAAAACTCTTAGAACTTATTAGCAAGAACCACTTATAGCAGATACGTCAAGACAGAGATAAAAGATATTAAAATGAAGATTCTTAGTGTCTTTCATCAATAACGTGTCAATGGAGCAGGGTTTTGGTTAGAGTTACAAATTATGTAAAACAAACATTGATTAAAACAAGTAGTACTGACTACCTAAAGAGCTTATTTCGATATGATACGATACATCATTTGTAGTAGTCTGTGTGATCTGAAATTTCTGTTTCTGAATGGAAAATTAGTGAGTGGATAATGGCACTGTGTGTATGGTTACTTTGATGAGGCGTGCAGATTTATGGCTCACCATTCATTGATACTGGCAGAGAAGTTACAAAGAGTGCCATCTGGGACATTCTCTTGTGTCCAAAATAATATGCTCCCTATTCTCTGCCAATGCAGAATTGAATTACGGGTATACTGATGCCCACTTGAGGCATATTTGAACACTAACCTGCTGTTGGATTTTTGTGTGTGCATGTGATATTTTACAGAATACTTTGAACAAAATTTTAAATAAATAAATAAATAAATAAATAAATAAATAAATAAAAAATGCAATATATTGTAAGTAGGGGGCAATTTTGGAGATGGTGTTTATGATATCATACAGCTTTATGATAATCATGCCTACTTATGCAGTTGCTTATGGAGATTGCTCTTTAACAGAATTAGCACCTTTGACACTTTTAATTATTCATTTGATATGCTGAAAAATAAAGGAGGTTTACATTCTGCTAATACTGATCAAGTCTTTTGAGGTTACATCTAAAGGATTTATTTATTGTTCTAAAATACTGCATATGTTTTCAGCTATGAGATCCACTTCATCATCCCTTGGTCATGATCCCATCAGAGAGTGCTGTTTGGATTATTATTGGAGCATTATTATATTATTATATTATATATTATATATTATTATAGTAGCATCAGTTTAGCTCCCTAGCATTTTGCTGAATTTATTTTACACATCACACTGCTTTACATTACTGCTGACTGTCCATTACTCACTACTAATCTAGAAACTTTCTCCTTTAAAATTCTTCTGGGCCCGTATTCACAAAGCTTCTTAAGCCTAAAAGTTGCTCCTAGTGACGAAATTCTAAGAAAATTCTTAGAATTATGACATTTTCTTAGAATTTCCCCTTAAATTTAGGACTAA
>CM075012.1:3532270-3549888 GCA_037576675.1 Pangasius sanitwongsei
GTCTAGGACTCCCAGCTAGGACTTTTTAGGCTAAGATAGGAGCTCTCTGAGAGAATTCTGAGAAGCTTTGTGAATACAGGCCCTGTAGTTTAACACTACTGAAAGAAACTCTCAGAATTTTACTTGTTTACTTTATGTTGTGCTGTATGAGGCCATTCATTTTTATTGTGATAGTTAAAGCACATCTCTGGCATAAAAATATTATCCTTCAGTTTGCTGCTCTGTTAATACATGTATGAAATTATTTCGCTGCATGTGCAGACCTGAAAGTAAAATACAGAATTCCCCCTCAGTACCAGGCACAGAACCCTGCCAAGGCAAATGCGTAGCTCAATTTCAAAAGGCTCCCGTTTTTGAAATGTAGTGGATAACTAGGGAGTAGTTAGGGAACAGGGAGCCCTTAGAGATTTAGCTTGGGTCTGTCTGGTGAGACTTAACACACAGACAGAACATCAAAACTGACCTAAAATAAGCTTCTTATTTCAGTAAATCTTATTTCATTATTTTAAATCTTTCTCTCTTGTCATGTTGTCAAAAGTATTTGAAATACCATTTACATTTTGAAACATTAAAATAGTCCTCTCTATTTTCTTCTTACCACCATCTCTGCCTCTCTCTTTCTGTCTCTCTCTCCCACCTGCCCTTCATTTCACAGGGTTCCAGCTTTCACATCTCCAGGCGAGAGAAACACGGTAATGTCTTTAAGACCCACCTCCTGGGGAAACCCGTGATCCGCGTGACTGGCGCTGAAAGCATCCGTAAGATCCTGCTCGGCGAGCACACACTGGTGAGCACACAGTGGCCACACAGCACGCGCATCATCCTTGGACCGAACACGCTCGTCAACTCCGTTGGTGAGCTGCACAAGAAGAAAAGAAAAGTAAGCAAGAACTCCACACAGTGAATATGAGATGTTTGATAGCAGTATTTTAACCACAAGCACAAACTGACCAGAGAACTTGAGCAAGGGTTCTCAAGCTTCTTTTTTTATAGCCAGAGAGCCTTTTAAATGTAAAATAAATTTCACTGACCCCCTTAGCACAATTTTTTTTTAACATAACCTAATTATTCAAATATTAGGCTCATTAGTTAAATGTATTCAACATTTCATATACAACATTATTTACTGGAGTCACTGAGCATGTTCTTCCCAAATTTGCCATCAACAGAACACATTAGGTCCAAGTTGACATTATTTTTATAGGCCTACGTGAGTTATTGACGCTTGGATTAAACGTATTCAATTCAAGTGACCAGATAAACTGTCTAATAACTATAAGAAGTCAATAATAAATATAACTTAATGGGTGTATATAAATAATGGGTGATTGTGATTTCGACCACTATATTAATAATAATAATAATAATAATAATAATAATAATAATAATAATAATATATGGGCCAACATGGAAGATCTCGGACCCAACTTACTTGAACTGGAGTGAAAAGCTAAATCGGTAATGACCAAACATGAAATGAGTTCGTTTGATAATATCAGTTGATGATACAGCCTAAATGTTTACATGGCGAAGACTGTGCCCAAGTTACAACTGTATTTGGTTATTTATTACGTTGTTGTGTGATGTGGCATACATTAATGCTGTAATCATTCTGTTCACTACTCAACAGTGTTTCCCAGGCCATCTTAAGAATTAATGGCAGTTCTCAAATTTATTTTGAAATAAATATTTCATAGCTTAACTGCATTATTTATGGAAATACACAATCAAAAAGTCTTTCCTATTCTTGATGACCCTACTGATGGCAGATGTGTGTGTAGGTGTATGTAAAGTGTAAATCCTGTTATATTAATTACTTACCTATGCATGTCTCATTGTTCCTGGCTATCTTTGTAAATTTAACATCTAAACATATGTAACAATTCATTTTAAAGTGTCCAATATACACTATATAGCCAAAAGTATGTGGACACCTGACCATCACACCTATATGTGGTTGGAAGTTGGAAGCACACAATTGTATAGAATGTCTTTGTATGCTGTAACATTACAATTTTCTTTCACTGGAACTAAGAGGCCCAAACCTGTTCCAGCATGACAATGCCCCTGTGCACAACGTGAGCTCCATGAAGACATGGTGTGTTAAGGTTGGAGTGGAAGAACTCGAGTGTCCTGCACAAAGCCCTGACCTCAATCCCACTGAACACCTTTGGGATGAACTGGAACACTGACTGCACCCCAGACCTCCTCACTAACATCAGTACCTGACCTCACTAATGCTCTTGTGGCTAAATGAGCACAAATCCCCACAGCCACGCCCCAAAATCTAATGGAAAGCCTTCCCAGAAGAGTGGAGGCAGAAGGGGTACAAGTCCGTGTTAATGTCCATGGTTTTGGAACAGGCACATATGGGTGTGATGGTCAGGTTTCCACATACTTTTGGTCATAATATATCTTCCATTGGTCTTAGCTATTAGAAATACTGTACAAGGAATATTTGGAAATCCTGCTAATGCCAGGTTTATAATATGCATAATCAGTGTAAATAAGTGATGCCGGGAACAAGACAGCAGTTAAAATTGCCTTTTGATAAACACCAGCTATTTTAAACATTTTAGTATAAAAGGTCAAAATGATCTGACTGGACATGTGTGTAATATAAATAGGATTTTTAAATATGAGTGTTTTCCATTAGAGAAAGAATTTATTTGTGCCAGGTCACATAACTTATGTTGCTGTATTTTTAGAAATAATAAACCATTCAGACAAACACAACGTGAAGTTTAAACTGATTTGCACGTACCTTTTTTAAAAAAAAATTCATTTTGTCTCCTTCTTAGATCCTGGCGAGAGTGTTCAGCCATGCAGCACTGGAGACCTATCTGATGCGCCTTCAGGATGTGGTGAAGGGTGAAATCAGTAAGTGGTGTGCTGAAGCTGGCCCTGTGGAAGTTTACTCTGCTGCGAGGTCACTCACGTTCCGCATCGCTGTGCATGTCCTGCTTGGCCTGGAGCTCGATGAGCAGCGCATCACTCACCTCTCCAAGACCTTTGAGCAGCTCATGAACAACCTGTTCTCTCTGCCTGTGGACGCACCTCTCAGTGGCCTGCGCAAAGTGAGAAAACACATCTCTATAAATCACATCGCTTCATTTCTAATTCTCATGTCCAATGTTTTTGTTTTAGAGACAAGCTGTAGAAATGCATATAGACCAAACTGAGCAATTTGTTTATTTACCCCTTTATGTTCTGTTCAGCTTTAAATGAACCTAATTACATTTTTAAACCAAAAGGGATAAAATTCAGTTCAATAGACATTGTCACAAAGCAACTTTATAGAAATCTGGATATAGATTTAGTTCTCTAATAACTAAGGCAGAAGCAACAGTGGCAAGAAAAAATCTTTGAGACAACAAACAAACCTTGAGAGGAACCAGACCCAAAAGGGAGCTCATCCTCTTCTAGGTGACACCAGATGCGATTATAAACTATTACTCTACTTGAAAGGATGTTTAGTATGAGCAGATTATGAATAGGAGTCCAGGGATGAGCATATGACAGGCTTTATAGAACAGGCAAGAGATCTTGGGTATAAATTTACAGTATGTAGGTGAAATTATCCACTGAAGCAAGGGTAAGACTTGGGCATGAATTGCTTTTTTGAAGTGCAATTAAAGACATAATGGTAAACATGTTGGACTATCCTCAGCAGCAGAAAGTGAGTCACAAGTAAAGAAGCTCCAAGTAGAACTAGCACACTGTATAATTTACTGAAGAAACATTTTGTACAACTTTCCCACTTATAAGTTTCCTTTCAAATTCTCCTCTTAGGGGAAAAAAGCACGAGACATTCTGCATGCAGAGATGGAGAACATCATCAAGGAGAAACTGAAGAAGCAGAACACGGATGAGTACTGTGATGCTTTTGACTACATACTGAGCGCTGCAAAGGAAAACGATTACAACCTGACCATGCAAGAGCTCAAGGTACAGCATTCATTGAAAAAAATGCTATGACTTGACTCAAAGACCCAGTGACACACATGTTCATGCATCTCCACTTACAACACACTGTGTTGCATCATGCTTTTAGGTTTTTGAGGGAAAAATTGCCTGGCTCCTTGTTGCCACCATCATTCAAAATTTAGTAGTATAGGCTTTGGGCTACTGGTCTGAAGAGTGGGAGTTCAATTCCCAGCACTGTTCAGTTACCACTATTGGGTCTTTAAGCAAGATCCACTTCTAAGTCGCTTTGGTTAAAAGCATCAACCAAATGAGTTCCGTCTGGGAGAGATATGATTTCGTTTATGGTGCGCATATGGTGCGGACTGGGATCCTGTGGCAAATTTTCACTTTCATACAGGCATTCAGAAAAGATTGTGGAGCAAAGAGAAAAGGCATGCATCCAATATGACCACTGCATAATAGTGTTACTCCATTTTAGTTATTTTTTACAGAAAGTAGAGATCATGGCTTGCTCTCTACATTCTTGAAATTTAAATTACTTATTTGCTCATATTTGTGATGATTGGACCAACTGATAACAGTCCTGTAAAAGTGCTTGATGGTCTAAAGGAACAACAGAAGCAATGCTGCAATGGCTTCAGTAGTGTAGCACACTGTACCCAAATATTGTTTGCACGTCCAAGCAGTGAGGCTGAAAAATACATTATATTTACTTTATATCTTTTTGGTAAATTTAAATGACGACACAACTGCAAACGTCCACTTTAAGGAATCTGTGTGGACTAAGCATTACATCTCTACAATATGGTTTGTTCCCTTACTACTCTATCTCAATAACTCACATATTAGCAGCAATACAACATTGGAAATATAGCCCCAAAATCTTTTACCATTTTTGGGGATTTTCTTGATGGCAGGTGTATGAGCAGTAAGATAAATAAGAGATGGAGTGAACAGGATGGCCTTATCACCTTTGGTTAATAAAGGAAAAAAAATTGTTGGAAATATTATTTTTGGCCTTATTTTACTGGCTAATTTGCAATTGATCATTTTGTCTGAATTAAACTGATTAAATTCTTGATCATACAGGAAACAGCAGTGGAATTGATTTTCGCCGCACACTCCACCACAGCGAGCGCGTCCACATCGCTCATACTTCAGCTGATGCGCCATTCTGAAGTCACAGAGCGTGCAAGAGCCGAACTGGAGGCTGAAAGTTTAATCGTGGATGCTCCCAGCTCTTGTTGTTTATGCTGCAATGAAAACAGCAATACATGCTCAAACAGTGAGGCTGAAAAGTGCACAAATGACATGACACGCCCCCGTCTTAAATCCAAACCTCCGCTCGATATAACAACCTGCCCTGACAGACAAGGTCATCGATCGTGGATCAACGTCCCGTATTTGAGTCTGGAGAAACTCAATCAGCTGTGCTACTTAGACTGTGTGGTGAAGGAGCTGCTTAGATTTCTACCACCAGTGTCTGGGGGATACAGGACAGTGCTGCAGACGTTTGAGCTGAACGTGAGTAGACAAAAGTAGTCCAGATTTTGAAAAGAAGTGATTATATACATGTAAATAAAATTAAAATAATTCTCTAAAAAACATTTGGCTTAGCAGTTAATAAAAGACTAACATTTCCAGCCTTAATATATAAGGAGTTCATATAACATGATGCATCAGGCTCCAAAAAGACACATTTTTTCATGTTTAAGGTCAAAGCAAGATAATTTGTGGGAAATTATGTTGGCTTGAACTGATATTAATGCAATGCAGGCTTCAGATGCATCCATGACAGTGATTTCTGGCATTATTCCTCATTCATAATGTCTGTTTAGAAACTATAATTTGGTCACTTCAGTTTCAAAGCCATAAAATATCTGTCATAGCTAATAAAGCTTCTTTCCCTCATAACATGTGTACCATCCACAATGTACTTCCATGATGTCAGATGTCATATGATGTCTATTCAAGATTTGTAATTTCTTTATTAGTTCACTTTGTGTTTTAATTCTAAAGTCTAAGATTACAGAATCCTGAAAGTTGAAGCATTCATATAAAGCATCTATTTAATATTGTCTTGAATACTGATTATTCAATGTTCAGCGTTTTCTCTCCTCACATAGAGCATATATTCAGTAGTCTTAGACTTCGTGCTGTAATATTTGTTGTTGTAAATCAGCTGATGTTACAGCCAATTTTGCCTTCCTCTTTCCTCTTAACTACAGGGTTACCAAATCCCAAAAGGCTGGAGCGTCATGTACAGCATCCGTGACACGCATGAGACTTCAGCCGCCTACACAAGCCCAGAGCTGTTTGACCCCGAGCGCTTCTCCACTGATCGGGACGAGAGCAAGAACAGTCGGTTCAGCTATGTGCCATTCGGTGGTGGAGTTCGCAGGTGCATCGGCCGCGAGCTTGCCTTGCTCGTGCTCAAAACACTCAGCGTGGAGCTGTTGGCCACAGCCGAGTGGACGCTGGCCACAGAGACTTATCCCAGCATGCAAACAGTGCCCATAGTTCACCCAGTCAACGGACTGCATGTGCATTTCAACTACAGGAATTATGCGGGTGGGAGAAACCGCAGGGAGTCCACACACATATAAAAAAAAAAACAAAAAACAAAAAAAACATATTTATCAGTTACATTTATTAGTCCACTTCATGATTTTTGAACTGCACTGGAGTTTCTTTTTCATGTCCATTAACAATATCAGCCCACAAAGGGTGGCTGAAGTACATTTCAAAAAGAATTGATCTTAAAAGAGTCATTAAAAAGTCCAGGCAGTAACATTGAGGATGTCTGCTGCTAGCAAATCAATAAATGCCTAACCTATCTAGGCCCAGTTTTGTAGAAAGGAAAAATAGATAAACAAATGAACAGAGAACAAAGACAGATGCAGAGTCATGATCACTGAGAGAGAAAAGACTGGATATTAATATAAGGGAGTTTCTTATACAGAACCCATACCTGGGGATGTTGTAATAAGAGGAAAGCTCCAAATGGTTCAGTGTGCCCTGAGCTAAATAAGGGCCCTGGAATATGCATCTAAAGGCAACGACTGGTGAACTGCTTTTCTCAAGATGCTTAGGATTTGTAACTCCCCTAGTGCTACATACAGTTTGTCAAGAATGCACGGTCATTTGGTTGGACAGTCTTAAGTACTATTTATGTGGGATAAGATTTCCGGACAGTCTGTTAAAGTATTGCTGAAGGAGGACGTCTGTAATAATTGTGATCAATTTGCAGGGAATAAGCAATCCTGTCTTTTCTATATACAGTCCCCTCTGAAAATATTGGAACGGCAAGGCCAATTCTTTTGTTTTTGCTTTATACAAGACATTTGGGTTTGAGATCAAAAGACGAATATGAGACGAGATCAGAATTTCAGCTTTAATTTCTTGATATTTACTAGATGTGTTAATCAACCACCCAACTTTTAGGCGAGCAAAAGTATTGGAACAGAGAGTCTTAAAGTAAATAGCACTTAATATTTGGTTGCATATCCATTGCTTGCAATAACTGCATCAAGCCTGCGACTCACTGACATCACCAAACTGTTGCATTCTTCTTTTGTGACGCTTCTCCAGGCTTGTACTGCAGCTTCTTTCACTTGTCATTTGTTTTGGTGGGTTTCTCCCTTCAGTCTCATCTTCAGGAGGTGAAATGCATGCTCAGTTGGGTTAAGGTCTGGTGATTGATTTGGTCAGTCTAAAACCTTACACTTTTTTCTCCCCTGATGAAGTCCTTTGTTGTGTTGGCAGTGTGTTTTGGGTCATTGTCTTGCTGCATGATGACGTTCCATAGATTGGATGCATTTCTCTGTAAATTGGCAGACAGAATGTTTCTGTAAACTTCTGAATTCATAGTTCTGCTACCATCATGAGGTACATCATCAAGAAAGATTAGTGAGCCTGTTCTAGAAGTAGCCATGCAAGCCCAAGCCATGACACTACCTCCACCAGGATAGACTGATGAGCTCGTATGTTTTGGATCATGAGCAGATCCCTTCTTTCCCCATACTTTGGTAGAGGTTAATCTTGGTTCCAGAACTTTTGTGGCTCTTCTCTGTGTTTCTTTTCTAATTCTCATATTCATCTTTTGATCTCAAACCCAAATGTCTCCAGTGTATAGCAAAAACAAAAGAATTGGCCTTGCCGTTCCAATACTTTCGGAGGGAAATGTATGCATACTCATCATGCCAAACATTCCATACTTAATATATACACCTCATTTTAACACAAACTGTTTTGAATTTTATTATAACCACTTGTTTTAGGGCTTGATCGTTACTAGGTCACATGACCATAATACGTATGTAGGCTGTGCTTGGAATGTACTAACTTGCCTAAAATCCCTAGAAGCATCACTTCTCTGACATGACCATTTAAATATCATTTATATATTATTGTTCTTCATTTATTTTTACTCGTCATATTTTAGAACGTAATAGATGGAGTTATCTTTCTAGATGCATTCACACACAGTTGACATAATGGATTCAGATGGGACTAAAATTCCAATTATTACACACCAGTAATAATTACATTACCCCGCCTCCTCATGTAAAACTAATCCAGTCCGAATTGGGCTTTAAAGGTACTTCTGAATAACTTTTCTTTTTAATTAACCAAGCGCTTGTTAGAGGAAAACTAACCACTCTTTTCATTACACATATTGTTTTTACTCTCATGTGTATGTGATATATAAACAAAATATTTTGTTTTGTTTGGTAAATGAAGTAGGAATTTAAATAAGCTCTATTTATGATGCATTTTTAAGTAGAGGAAATACCAAAAAAAAAAAAAAAAAAGAATCTGTAGTTACTAGGCTTACTACACTAACATGGAATAGCTGTCTGTCTTTGTTGGCTTCCAGATGTTTACGGTAGTACGTAGAAATGTGGTATCATTTCACACTGTGTTAACATGCTATTAATTAACTACATTTATTCCAGATGTGTACGATAGTACATTGATGTATGGCATCTTTTCTCACCGCGTTAATATGCACAGAAATGTGGCATCACTTCACACAGAGTTAACACGCTATTAATTATGTTTATTCTGATTGCAAACTGTGAATAAGGGTCCTTGTAGAAGGATCAGTCTAAAACAGGGAAGGAGAAACCGGCAGCACTTTTACAAGGTTTTTTTTTTTTTTTTTTTGTATATTTGCAATAATAATTGTATGTGAGTTATTTCTAATGTTTGTGCATGTCTCTATAGACACTTGCTCAGTATTCTTTATTATCTTCTATATCAGGCTCTAAATATGCCTATGGCTGACTGGCATTCAGTGTTTCTCCCACTAAGTAAAACTCATTAATAAAAATGCGTTGGGTTTATTTATGCTAAAGCAGTGCTTTTATTCAAATTACCATTATTCAATATGCATAAAGTTGCTGGACTTTTCGGGGCATTATCAATATCTACACTTAATTTACTATGGCTGCATAAATCACAAATAACTAATATTTAAATAAAATGCTCTTGCTTGTTAAAATAATTACCTTCTCTTTTTTTTTTGGCATTTTAAAAGTCAGTTGAATGTTTTTAAAAGTCAGTTGAATTCACGTCTAGAATGTTTCGTATAGTTTTGTCAACACAAACGGCGAAAGTTAATTTCCTGTGGGACACACAGCAACTGAAGGTTTTTGGACACTTTTCTGGCCCCAACCTTCAGAATACTGAAAGTTGCAATTTGATTGGCTCTCCACATTTCAGCGTATACACACTTGTGAGCGCTGCCTTGCAGCAGGAAAACAGTTTAAAAGTTGTTCAAACACATAATGGCGAATGTATAAGAATAAGAAGTATATACGTATAACTATATAAGTATATTGGGGAAATGTCAATCAAATTGATTCTTTCTAATAAAATAGGCGGTTCTTGACCACATTCACAGAGACAAAATGTACCAGACTGTAGTGAAGCTAGAGATATGTTTTGCAAGACTTGCCAAAAGCAAGAAAGTGGGTCACCGCACTGATGCACACATGTACAGACATAAAGCTGAGAAAAGAATTTGTCAGACACCGACCCACTTATGCACACACTTTAAGAACACAGCTTGAGGGCACAGAGCCATTTATTAGAACTGTATGGGGGGGAAAAAAGTATACTGAGCTGCAGAGAGATCAGAAATAATACAGGGGTAAGAGAAAGAGGAAAAATAAAGTGGAAAAGGTTTAGAGGTTTGATCAGAGATTAATAAAAAAAGACTGTAAAGTAGAGAGTGAAAAAGTGAAGGATACAAGGACGAAAGATGGAGTAGAGAGCAGACAGAGATAATAGGGGACAGGGAAAGAAAGAACAACTGATGTTAATGGATAGATAGAAAGCAGAAGTAGCAATGGAGGGAAAAGAACAGAGATGCTGTGTGTGTGCACACTTTATTTAAAGAATAAAACACTTGAGGTCATGCTGTTATAGAAAAATAACCAACAACAAGGTGGTGTGATGTGGCCCGACAAGAAGCAGTGCTAGTGTTACCACACTGAAGTTGATTATTTTCCAATAACAGCATATGTTTTATTCTCTTATACCACAGCAATTTGCCAACAATTACAATTTTTTACGTATTGACAAAAATAGAAAGCAATTTTCATCTGTTTATGGTTACATTTAATATTATATAATGTTAAATGTAATGCAAATGTAACGCAAGATGGTTCTCGCTATCAGTTATAGCAGCCCTAAAAAGTCGCTCGCCCACACTAGCCTCTCTGTCTTCTCTTGAAGTTAATAAGACAAAAAAAAACCTTTGGGATGTTACTGAGAAAATGGAAAATCTTAAAGACTGTCCTGCGAAAAAGGAAAAACCTTACCTCACCGACACTTTCCTAAATGTGAAAAGCTTCAGTAGAGCAACATTTATATGATTTTTGTTGTTAAATAATGCTTTAAAAAAAAAAAAAAAAAAATCTTTTTTTTTTTTTTTTTTTTTTAAAACAAACAACACGAGTGTCCGCTACTATTTATTTTTCGCATGCTCTCCCTCTGTCAGCAAAAACATTCCAGTAAGAGGATTGGCGACTCTAAATTGCCGCTGGGGATGAATGTGTTAGTGGTGCCTTGTGATGGACTGGTGTCCCATCCAACATGTAATCCTGCTTTAGATCCATCATGACCCTAAACAGGATACTTACAGGATACAAGTGCTTATTAAAGATGAATGAGAAACGTGAACACAGAGGGAACAAGGCTGTTTGCTATTTTGTTACATGTATTACTCTATTATTGCTGTTGTTCCAAGTTAATGTAAGACCGTGTCCCTCATGGTTTATTGATGGCTTTATGACTAGCAGGCGTAGCACTCTTCTGTGGTCTTCTTGTAAATCGCTTTGTATAAAAGTGTCTGCAAAATGAGTAAATGCAAATGATATGCCATAATATGCCTAAACATCATAAGCAATAAAGACAGGATATAAAAAAATAGATACACAATACAGAGATTTAATACAAATCTTAAACATGGTAAATTCTCTACAAAGATCTCAAAGATCAGGTAGTGTGTGCGTGTCTAAGGTAAGTCATGACCTCTTTTGGCAGCATCATTGTGTGTGTGTGTGTGTGTGTGTGCGCGCGCGTCTCTGTGTGCAGGAGTGCAGGAATGCAGAAACAGCAGCTGGTGTCTGCACTGTAATTACAACCTCGCACCAATGTTTCCTGCTCTAAACACACACACACACACACACACAAAGTATGGTTCAAGAAATGAGGGCAAAGTTGAGGGCACTCTTGAGCTCTGTCCTCTCTCTCTCTCTCTCTCTCACACACACACACACACACACACACACACACACACACACACACACACTTTGTGCTGTT
Source organism: Pangasius sanitwongsei (assembly GCA_037576675.1). Lineage (NCBI taxonomy): Eukaryota > Metazoa > Chordata > Actinopteri > Siluriformes > Pangasiidae > Pangasius > Pangasius sanitwongsei. The sequence continues at coordinate 3,544,031 of CM075012.1, forward strand.
AGCATGGGCAAGTTATTACTTTAAAGTGACTTTTAAACACATCCCCATTTCTTTTTCATCTTTTAGTTTCATTTTGCTCACTATTCATTTAATCTAGTTAATGTTTTTAAGACTCTCTCTTCTCTTCACTTGGGTATATCCTCAAGTACACATTCAAACAATGAATCTAGTGCACCATTAAGCTCCTCCTTAGCAGTTGATGCATTGCTCCATTACAAGTTCAGGCACCACTAACACAGTTTGTGCCTGATTACAGAATAACAGTTTAACTGCAAAGTAGGGAGGATCTGACAGAAATCCAAGAAGTTTCTTTAAGGGGGATCAGTCGCAAATTCGACAAGACAGAAGTAGATACTACAAAGATTTTCTGAAATAACGATTGCAACTACGTTAATATCCTAAAAGTAAAGATAGATAAATAGAACCTTGTAATTCTAAGGCCTCAAACTGAAGACATTATTTTGTAATCAGGAATACAAGACACAAATGTGATAAAGCAGCAAAATCAGTGACTGAGTCAAGAGATAGAGTAGAAATCAGAGGAACATAGCGTATGCATGAGCACTTTTGGGAGACACCTACAACACCCAGAAAAGTTGGTTAGTTGGGATAGTAAGTCTAGCCTGACAGCTGGCAAATTAAGTTTGCTGATATTCTTTTAATATATGCATGTAAGTAAATGTTAGTTTGTGGCATATAGCATGAAAGCTTATGACATTAAATGCAGAAGTAGGGTTGTGTCCTGTATAGCATGCACTACAGTGCATTCATAAGAAATAATCTGTGTGCAATAAAATGCTTATATTCATGACTAAAGATTTTAGACTTTACTTGAACTTGCAGCTGAGACATGCTGTATGAGACGTGACTCAGACTTGCAAAAAGTAACTTGTGAATATCTCTGGTGGCAGGGGTTGAAACCAACATCAGAGCCAGAGACAGGAAAAACATAAGGTTGGGCCCTGGCTGTCAAAATCCACGAAGCTACCAGGATGTGTGTCTGGGTATGTAGGGCAACCAGCAAGCATTAAGTCTTTGGCATATGGAAGATCTGGAGAGGCAGTAATGTCCAGGAGGACCCAGATAGACCACATCAGAAAAAGTGAGAGGGGCAAAATCAGCAGGTGGGCTCAGGGGGTAGAGCCTGTTAGCAGGAGAACCAGGACAAGCAGTGAGATCTGCTGGAGGACCAGGTGGTACAGTCATATCCAGTGGACAGCCTGAAAGCAAGTGAATGCAGAAGAAACTTCTGGGACTTCAGAGTATATTTCAATAAGTAACCTCACTTCCCTATCGAGTCACTGGTAAGCCTGAACAGCATGTACTTAACCATCTCTCTTGCATCTGGCAGAGATGCAGTACATACTTTTACTTGACATTAGAAAAAGAAAGAATAGAAATAGGACTGCATCCAGCTTGGAGAATGCCCAACTCATGGCCTCCATCTTCCACCATCATATAATAATACTTCAGGTAAGGTTTCAACTCTATTTCAGAAGAGTTACCGGTATCTTTGTGTGTTGTTACTTTAAAAATTACTGTTTACAATCATTCTGGAAATATTAACTTGATCAAATGGAACCAAAGTCATTCCAAGGAACCTGAAATTCTACCAGCTTCCAAACAGGAAATCAGAGTATGTGCATGAAACACTTCTTTCACACTTCTTTAGTGTGTGCGTGACAATGAAACACGGAAAAATTTCATTTTAAACTTGCATCCAAAAACTGTCGCTAATTATCAAGTATGTCATGTTCTTGTTCCAGAACTCTAATTCACCACCTGCACATACTGATCCACCTTTCAACACTATCACTTAGTACTGTTCAAATTTAGTACAAATTGTAGAAGAGTACTTTAAAATCCCATTACCCAGCTAGAAGGTGGTTCCCTTTTGAGTCCAATTACTCTCAAGGTTTCATCCTCATGTCATCTTGGGGAGTTTTTCCTTGCCAAAGTCACCACTGGCTTGCTCATAAGGTATCTAAATCTATATCCAGATTCCTGTAAATCTGTTGTGTGACAATGTCCACTGTCAAAAGTGCTATAGAAATCGAATATACAGTCCCTCTGAAAGCATTAGAATGGCAAGGCCAAATCTTTTTTTTTTTTTTTTTTTTTTGGCTGTACACTGAGGACAAAGATGAATATGTGAAAAAGATCAGAATTTCAGCTTTCATTTCCTGATATTTACATCTATATGTGTGAAAAAACATAGAACACACAAATACAACACTCTGTCCTATACACTATAGCTTTAATATTGGCAACGGCCTGTCTGTGCCAATAGATGGGGAAAACACCAACCAGCAATGGCATGTCTCATAGAGCTTTCAAAGATCTTCATATTCTTAAGATTACTTAATAGTATGCAGGGAGATCATAAGGTGATTATGCCTTGGAGGTAAATTCCGTACCTGACCTGATAAACAAAAAGCAGAGATGAATTTACTGGAATGAGGGTGGAGACGTGGTGTAGGTGGGATGCTTCTGAGTGGGGTGTGTGAGCTATGCAAACACACTCCTCATGACCTTTCGTTATTGACTTCTTTAAGAGAAAACTTGCTTTGTGGAGAAAACTCATGAAGGAAACACAGTAAAACTGCCAAGAAGCATGACTTGCAGCACCCTAAGAACTGGGTATATAACATCACGATTAGTTTTTACATTCTTTTATTAACAGTATTTTTACAGATATGGACTCTATACTATACTATATACTATTCAGACACATTGGCTTGAACAAGAATAAAAATACCTTTATAAATGAACCATCAGAGACATCAGAGAGAGTGTGTCTCTCTCTGTGCCGCCTAAGGTCAAATGCATATTTTGATGACGTTTTTCATCTGGCTGACACAAATCCAGAAGACGTTGAGAGCGTTTCAGGGTTCAGTGCTAAGCTGACTGGCAGTCTTTAATAAAACAGAACACATTTACTCCTCTTAATTACCCCCTTCCCTGATTCAAGCACACAGACACAGCACAATTATCAAATTATAATCTCCATAACTGGCATCAATGTTTTACTAAGCACTTCATGTGTCAGACGCGGCACTGTGTTGCTTAGAAAATTTCCGTGGAAGTTCAACTGTAGGTCAAGGTGTTCCAAGCCAACAGTCTTTCTCACCTCAGGGTGACATACCTGCATTCATGACTAACTACTAGCTTTACACAAACACTAATCATATCCTCTCCCACACGCCACACAACACATGAATACACAGAAACCGATTGCGGCATGTGGGCATATTTTTCCCAGCTGCTTTCTAAACAGAGGCAAGGAAACAATCATGAGAGATCTCTCGATAATGGAAAATTCAGTTGTGTATAATATTGCCTCAAATCCATCCATAATGTGCCCAATATCCTTTAAATAATTATAGAGATTTCCTCAGGACCTTTGCAATAGTAACCAGGCTCTAATGCTTGCTTTGAAAAATATAGTCTATATATTTACAACCAATGAGAGACAGCAAACACAGTATCAGGCTCACAACTGGACTATCTCTGTGACCTTACAATTACCTTTGTTCAGTAGAGATCAAAGTATTTACTGTAAGGCTGAGGAAGAGCAGGAAGGTGATGCAATGCTAGTGGTGTATTTCAGAATGTGAAGCGCACTACTAGCCAAATGTTAGCCACTACTATTGCTAGTAGTGGAATTACAATGGAAAATAAATTAGAAGTACCTTGACTAACTGTATAGCCTTTGGTACAAAAAAGAAGAAGAGAAAAGAAAAAAAAAACAAAAAACTCACTGATCCCAGAGATTTATTATAAAGCGAGAACAAAAGAGGACTAGGAACCAACCTCTGAGGTTGTGAGATGATGAAACTAAATTGCTCAAGGATCAGGCTAGGTGATACAGTCTAGGTGAGACTCAGTGCTAGTGGTTGATTTATCTAAGGAGTATGTGAAGTGCCCTCCTGGCCAAATAGTAGCCACTACTTTCACTAGCAGTGGAGTTGAGAAGTACCTTGATTAACTGTATAGTCTACACTATGACAGATCTGATCACTGAACTCAGAGATTTTATATAAAGGAAGAATAAGAGTGGACCAATAGCCAACCCCAGTGGGACTCCAGTAGTAAGGCTGCGAGATGATGACGATGAAACTATCCATCTAATTTAGTATTAGTCCCCCAGTGTTTGGTAAGAAATTGCCACAGCCGAGTGTGTAGGTGCCACAGGGTTGAGAGCTTGCCTAATTCAAGAGAGTGATTTTGGCAGGTCTGCAAATAGGATGCCATTTTGGTGCTTAAGTAGAGCCAAAATCATATTTCAAAGATGGATCTGTGTTTTGGGTGCAGTTCGTGTAGCAAAACGGACAAATGAAGTAATGCTAGGGTGGTTATTTTGTTTGGAAAAAGACCTGAAACTTCACCTCTTTCCTAGCTGACTTCTCTATAAATTCCCATCCCTATAAATTTCAGCACCCATCACCTCCCCATCTCCTCCTCCTGAGAATATGAATGTAACATTCAACGACACTGCAATGTTCCAGGCGGGAAAAAAAATCGCTAGCATGTAGAATCCTGTTCACTATCACTAGTGTTCCCGATTTGTGTACTTGGAGGACAAATTGTTTCTGGTCAGAATTTTGGTTCCCATAATTCAATTCACAGTCTCTCAGAGTTACAAGAAGCTAACTACTCTGTTCATTTGAAAAGGAAAATTACAATTACGTGTTTTTTGTAATAAAATATTAAGATAAGTCTCCTGAGTAGATATTTATATTAGCTGAAAGCTGACAAACTAAGCAAAGCACTAGGCTCGTCCTCGACATGTAGTTTTACGTGAATCACACAGGAAGGGTAAATTATTCTGCTGAATTGCATTCCCGTTGTAAGTTATTTGCTTACAGTTTAAAACAACCGTTTTGTGAAAAATGCACAATGCTAAATTAGTAGCTATACTTCTTGTTAATATTAACCATGTATCTCCAACTATTTCTATAAAACACAACATACACTGTTAAAGATACAAGTTTGTTTATAACTGATTAAGATGAGGCCATGCTTTGTCTCAGCCTTATTTATCAACTATAAACAGATATTTTACGAGTTTTATTAAAATATAGGCTACTAGTGCAAGCCAAAACAAAAACTGCAATTTGATTTGGTGAAAAACAGAACAAAAATAAAAGGCTCATAAACAATAGAATGTTAGGCCATATGGCATATTGTTATATTTGTTATGTTAAATAGCTCTATTCATTTTTTTTTTTGTAAATATAGCACATTATCTTTATTTTCCTCCACTTTTTTATTGCACTCCTTACCTCTATACCAGTGTGTGAATCTGCTCTGTTGACTAAAGCTGGGGAAAACGAAAACAGTAATTAGAGAACATGAAAACAGGCCTGCTGTTTCCCAGCACATTTAAAGTGTCAGGTTTCTATTTCCCGCGATTTACCTGAGCGTCACACACCTGCGTCACACTGACGTCACCGGCACGCCGAAATCAAATCGCCGTGTTTCAGCTCCATCTGGCGGCCACATGCGGTAGCACAGGAGTGTGAAGTGACACTTAATGCCATTTATTTTAATTAATTTTTATCATATGCACCGAGAAACAAAGGGCTGAAAAAAATTTATATATATATATATATATATATATATATATATATACACACAGTACTGTGCAAAAGTTTTAGGCACATGCAAAGAAATGCTGTAGAGCAAAGATGCCTTCAAAAATAATGAATAAATAATAATGAAATTAAATGTTTCTACATTAAAAAAAATACTATAAAGAGCAGTAAACAGTAATAAATGGTAGTCTCAGGTACAATGTGTGCAGTTTTATAAGGAAATGAGCTGTAAGTGTTACTGAGCATCTTGCAGAAGCAGCC
>CM075012.1:3549988-3566705 GCA_037576675.1 Pangasius sanitwongsei
TTTTATTTCAAATCCATTGTGGTGGTGTATAAAGGCAAAATCACAAAAACTGTCATTGTCCAAATACTTCTGGACCTAACTGTAGATGGTGAGCCATCTACTGGACGAAACCTGGACTGGAATGCTTTGGATTTTCATGCCTGAACTTTTGAATTTTTTTTCCCCTCATAGTGTAAGACAGACAGAGCATTAGAAGAACTTTGAATATTGATTTTTTTACTTTTCTTCTGGTAATTTATACTTTTGTTAGAACAGAGACTGAGTTTATTTGATAAGAGTCAGATCTCTGCATTCTCAGTTCATTTGAAATGTTTGATTTGATATTATTGGTTTAGTTTTATTGATTTTTTTTTATGGTGCTTATCTAAACATTTCCGTGCCAAGGAGAAAAACTTTGAATGGTTCTAAGCAAGAGTAATTTAATTTAGATGTAACCTATAGGGAAAAGATCAGATTTTATTAACATTATAGTTGACCATAAATAGGAACTAAACTAAGTATTGACCAAAAAATAGCACTTAAATAGGAAAACCTAGTGTTTAAAGAAAGGGCTATTACAAATAAGATATTAGGTTATTGTATTTCGTTTCAGTTTAATTCCATTGATTTTTCCATGTCCTTATTTCAAACGGATGATTATTATTTGTTTGATTTTACTTCTGAATCACAGTGGTTATTGTAAAATTTTCTTTCCTTTCCCGAACATTTCCATATAAGCAGGTTTTTGTTTTCCAGACTGAGAGTGTGCATGTGTTTCTGCCTCCTACGGTATCTAGATCTTCTGAGAGCTCTAGGTAGATGTCCCAGTGAGGTGTCACTCATCTGGTTCGTTTGCCCTGAGTATTTCTTTAGTCACACATAAGTGTTATAAATATCTTTGTTAAACCCCTTGAATTAAATCTGAAAGTCTACATTTCAGTGCCATCTTGACTGTTCATTTCAAATCAATTGCGGTGGTGTACAGAGGCCAAATTACGAAAATTATGTCACTGTCCAAATACCTATGGACCTGTCTGTAAGTCTCCTGAGTAATTTTACATTTTTTTTCACAGCTTTTTATATTAGCTGAAAGCTGACAAGGTAAGCAAAGCACTAGGCTTGTCCTCCGCATGTAGTTTTACGTGAATCACACAGGAAGGGCAAATTATTCTGTTGAATTGCATTCCCGTTATAAGTATATGCTTACAGTTTAAAACAACTGTTTTGTGAAAAATGCACAATGCTAAATTAGTAGCTATACTTTTTGGCAATATTAACCGTCTATCTCCAACATGAAACTAAGAAACCAAACTTAAGACTCCAGCAGGGTTTGTTTGTTTTTTTTTATTATTGTTGAAGAAATTATTTCTAACTGATTCAGATCAGGCTGTGCTTCGTCTCAGAGTTATTTATCAGCTGTTTTATAGTGGGTTGCAAACAGACTTTTTAGGTGCATTTAGCTATTTAAGTCCACTGTTTCTTATGAATTTAATCATTTTTCCATTAAATTTCTTTATATTAAATACTTGTAATTGTCAAGTCATTACATCCAGCAGCAACCATTTCTCTATGTAGTTCTTTCCTTTCATGTACATATTTGAGACATATTAACAACACATGTTCAACCATTTCCTTTACTTGGCATATTTCACACAGTCCTATTTTGTGCGTACCTATGAGGTAAAATGTAGAATTAAGATTTGGTTGACCCATCCTTAAATGAGTAAATATGATCTGTTCTTCTCTATTTAAGATCTCTACTTCTCTACTTGATCTGTTCTTCTCTACTTACTGTACTTCTCTACTTTTGCATGATTTTGTTTTGTCTTATACTATTTTGTATATTAAAAACTGTCGCACTGTCTTACAATGATTCCAATAGTCCAGCCATGTATTGTTACCAGCTTCCAAAATGATGCTTTTCCCTTCTGACCTACTTAGTGGGACTGTTAAAGTAGGATTGTCCAATTTAAGTGATTCGTTGGTCATTTTATCTGAATTTTCATTTGTCGGCACTCCCACATGCGCTGGTATCCATACAAGATGACCAAGATGGGCAGTCGTGGCCTAATGGTTAGCGCGTCAGACTTGTAACCTGAAGGTGAACCCGAAGGTGGTGGGTTCGAGGCTCAGGCCAGCAGGGATTGTAGGTGGGGGGAGTGAATGACCAGCGCTCTCTTCCACCCTCAATACCACGACTGAGGTGAGACCCTTGAGCAAGGCACCGAACCCCCAACTGCTCCCTGGGCGCCGCAGCAAAAAAGGGATGGGTTAAATGCAGAGCACAAATTCTGAGTATGGGTCACCATACTTGGCCACAAGTCACTTCACTTCACAACAGTTCCCACCAGTGTTAGTCTGTATAGTATAATCATAATTTCTGTAATGATGTCCTGTCAACTTGAGGGATATGTGTGAAGGCTAAGAAGCGATGCCATAGAGTCTGAACATATCACAACTCTATTTGGCATTCTTTTTGAGCCATGAGTGTACACTGGAACAAAGGCATAATGTACAGTTCTAACTCTTAATATCACTTCCATTTTCCCCTTTTTGAATACTATCATATATTTGTAGGTCAACTACAGGTTGACAGAATAACCAAGGAGGTATTGGGGATATTGTAATTATTGGTGCAAAAATTGTATTACATAGTGACATTTCTGCCATCATTTCCTTTGCTTTCCATGCAAATCCTGATCTAATAAGGTTAGTTGTTTCCCAGCTTTCTTCAACTGCAGATTTTCCAGGATGATCAATTTAATCCAATAAACCATAGCTAATTTCTTCCTTCTTATATCCAACGGTGCTTCTTCCAACTCCACCTGTATTGCTGCAGTTGGAGTTGTTTTAACAGTACCCATAATACATCTTAGTGCTTGAGCTTGTAGTGATTCAGCTTGATCGATATTCAATACATCTATAATCTAATACAGATCGAAAGAGCACACAGTTTATGCCCATCACTGATTGATTGTCTGCTCCCCATTCCAGTTCTGCTACACACCTCATAAATTTAATACTTTTTACTAAATACTTTTATTTACTAAATACTAAATACTTTTTATTAAATACTCTAAATTTAATACTTTTTTTACACTTCTGTTCAACATGATTATCATGAACATTCCATGGAAGTTTGGTATCATACCAAACTAGATATCTGAATTTGGTCACCCTTTCCAGTATTTTTTTTATATATATACAAATACAGTTCATATTTTCTGCAACATTTTTGTAGTAAAAACTTCCAGGAGCAGTATGTTTAACCCACATTAGTACTCTCTTTAGTTCCCACATTTCAAAAGTGACATTTAAATTTGTCTGACCACTTAGTTTTTGATGATACAAATCTTGATTCTGTTCTAAAAATTCTTTCCTTTTTTTCTTATATTCTTCATTTAAATTATTTGTAATGTGTGCCTTTTGAAATGTGCACACCAGTAGATCTGTTTTCTTCTTCAGTAACCACCACTTTCCCACCTATTAATATTGAAATATTATTAGATTAATACAGTCCAATTATTCTCTTTAAAACACCCCACACTTCTCCTAGCTGCGTTTCCCTTCCTGTTGTAGAACAAAATGTTTGCGAATATTTCCTTTTAGTTTGTTTAAAAACTTTCCTGGCCTGCGCCACCTTAGCCACCTTTCTCCTACCCTTGGCCTTCGATTCAGGAATGGATTCTTCCATCTCATCATCCACATTAAAATGTCTCACTCTCTCAGTACAAATTTTGTTAAATTTAATCCAGTAAGCTTTATGAAACCTCTGTTGTTTCTCTGTGGCTCTCCTATGAATTTCCATTCCTATAGCACATATTATTGGAAAATGATCACACTAACCCTAGGACTTCCCACTGACATTTAAATCCCATTGACTCTTGTACTAAAGTGAGATCTGAGCAAGACATTGATAAACCCCTATTTAGTCTGTTTCCCTTACCACCATTTATACATACTAACGCATGTTCCTCCATATATTCTTCAACTATTCCAGTACTGTCTGTAGAACATCTCCAAAGAACACTGTGTGCATTAAAATCTCCACACCATATATTTCCTCTGTCATTATTTATTTTATTTAATAGGTCTAATGATAATTTGTTGCATGGATTATAAAAAAAAATTAACCACTCTTACAATGCCTAAAGATGTCCCACCAAGACCGAGTCACACTGTGATTCTGTAGTTATCTCTCTCTCTAAATGCTACACCATCTTTCACAAAAATTGTACATCCTCCACTATTATTCATTCCATTTCTGTTCTTCCTCACCACTGTGAAGGACAAAATTCAACTGCGGTTGAAGTGAGGTTTCCTGAGTGCATATAACATTGGGGAACACTGTTAATTCAGATATAAATTTTTAAAACTTTTGACTGTTTGCTATTGAACTTCGAGCATTCCACTGTATTTTTTGTAAATATATTGTAAATTTCATTTAATTATTTTACTTCTTTGGCTGCCCCAAAGGATCACGACTCATTGCAAATCCTTCAGTTTGTCCAAGAATTACTGAATCTGTTCAACTGATATTTCAGTAATACCCAAGCAGCTGCTGATATTATGATTTTCACCTTTTCAGTTCTTTTAGTTGTTTGTGCTGAGCAATTAATAACTTCAGCAATGAATGCCACAAAATTAATCTTACTAACCACCAGCGTGTCTACACCCACATTTCAATTCCACTGAAACACACCCTGTCTACCCTGCCTACCTCTACCTGTGCCAATTATTACCTAATCTTCTTATGGTAAAACAACATTACTGCCCATTTTAAGGAATGATATGTTAATAATGGGAAAGGAGTTCTGACTTATCAGCATCATCCACATCATTCTCACTCTCAACACCTGAGGTAAAAGTCACTCACAGCATTTGACTTGGTCATCATTTCTTCACTTGACTGATCTCTGTCTGTGCTAACATTGGTGGGGAAACAGTCACTCAGACTGTTCTACTCCGTTGGCTAAATTTCTTCTATTGTTTTTTATTAAGCCATTTAATCATTTAAAAATGTTCCCTGTCATCTGTACAGGGCACATAAGCACTTCTCTCTGTTTTGATGATAATGTGATGGTGCAGGAGAGTTGGTTGGTATCTGATTACAAAATGGATTAATTGTGTTTCATTGCAGCGTGTAACTCACTTAGCAAGTCACACTTAGCTAACAAAGCTTTAAGATGTGATCTATGCAGACAAATGCCCAGGCAAGGTTGGGTTGTCACTTTAGAGGAGCTCTGAAATGTTCTGTGAATTATTATTATTATTATTATTATTATTATTATTATTATATTTTTCTGGAGGTTAGGAATTTATACCATAGACTTATATCACAAACTACAATACTGATAACAAGAAACATTTTGATACAAATTGCATACCAATTTTTTTCTATGGCCAAAAACTATATTATTTTATCTTTCAAACAAGCATTTTAACTACATTTAACGCAGACCACACAATGTGCATTGCTGGTTGTTCCAAAAAAAATCAATTAATTAATTTTAAATCTATTAACTTGCCCGTTCAAGTCCAGTTTCAATCCAAATACAAAACTGGATACAAATATTTTGAAGACTAAACAGATACAGATGGCATTGCATTAAACCCCTACTATTAACCATTAAAATGTCATTCATTAATAAATTAAACTTTGTAGTAGCTGGCAAATTGCTGTGATATAAGCGTAATGACACACTTCAGACCATGCTGTTACACTTCATTGTGTGTCGTGCACATCACACCACCCTGGCATGGACTATTTCTGTGTAACCGCATTACCTGTTGTGCGTTATTCCCTACTAATTACAAATGCTAATTATTAATTTGTATTAGTTTTGTCTTGTAATATTTCAGAATTCTGACAAGACTTCTACATAGGAAGCATCTGTCTATGCCTGTCTGTCATCCTCAATTCCCCTAAGCACATTAATAAAATTGATAAATCTAAGTTTGTTAACTCCTCAAGTCAAGGCAGTTCCATTTATGCAACCGTTCCATTTCATTTACATTTACTTGGGTTTCAAATCTGTAAACACATATATGAAAATAAGAAAAATAATCCAAAATTTGACAGTAATATCTCTTCAGCTGCTTATCAAAGGTATGCTGATAAAAGGAATGAATTACTCACTCATGCCTAGATCTGATTTAGGATTCTTATGACCCAACAAATGTATATGTTTCAATGCATTATGTAAGGAATAAAACATGACAGGCTGTGCTGTTATAGAAACACATGGAATATATACACAAACTGATGAAAAGACTGAGACTGGCATGCCAAAATTATTGTTAATATGAACGTTACTTAACATTTTTTAGGTCTCTTAAATATTGCTTCATAATCTGTTCCACATAAACCTTTTAAGCATTTATGTATTCTTATGCCAGTCGTTGTAAGACATTATATTTGCTAAGTGCACTTGTAATGTATTATGCATAGAGGACTCAGTAATCTGATGAAAACATTTTTTCTTTTCGTTCAGTATCCTGTCTTCTACTCACATAATGTCCTATGTCTTGTGTGTCATGTTATTTGCACTAACACCTGTTATATGTTTACAACTGAGGTTAGCTAAACTGTTTTTATACTGCATACACATTTATATGAAGGTATGTACGATGGCAATAATATTAAACTGAATGAATAGGAGAAAATTATTAGTTTATTATATTTTTATTTGTTTATTTGTAAATCACATTGCAATAACACTTGCCCTTGCGACCAATTTTGATTGACAGAATGATAAAGTATGTGTTGTTTAAGCAGTTAGTTCATGAATATACACATACGTTAATACAATATGTTCTGGATAATGCATTCATTTGAATTTCAGAAAGTAGTTACTAAACATAATTGTAACATTTATAACAAAGTTATAACAATTGTAACCAAGTGAATAATAAACGTAACTGTAACATTTGAATTAACATCACAAACACAGAAATAATCCAATCATCAAAATGTTATAAAAATCCTAACTACACTTTTTATTTATTTATTTATTAGACATACAGATAAAATGTTTATTAAAAAGCATTTAAACCCCCGTAATCACTTTTCGTAACACTGATTCTCTATTTAGGTAATAGTAAGTAAGAAGATGGCTCAACAGTCATCAATCAGAAATAACTGACGCGCCAGTTCTTGATTCACCGGAGCAATACCATTAGTGATGGAACTGCGAGTGATGGAGTTGTCCTCTTCACAAATGGCAATATTTCTGCAGTGATATTTTGCCAGTCGTCCATTATTTAACATTAAACATGTGCTTCAGACTAATCAAAGCCTGCTCTTTAGTGATTCCATTCCACGCATCTGGATACACAGCTGGCTCTGCTTTATACCTTTTAGCAAATTGCTTATTGAATGCCACTAGCACATACTTCCAGTAATCAGAGGCCTCTATAGACATGTCAGGCACAATATGCCAGTCTGGATAGTATTTCTGGTAGTCTTTGTATGGATGAGGTTGGAAATTTGTTTCATGGTTTTGAAACGTCCCTTTGCCATGTACACTAGAGGTACAAATCTCTTCAGAAAGAATATTAGTCACCACATTACTGTAGGCACCAAGTCCTTGTGGTCTATGCACAGCTGCATGGTGTAGCTGATGTTTCTTTCCTCCTGCCTCACATGGTGTTTTGCAAAAGGGACACTGCACTCCACAACCAAACACCCTCTTGAAAAGCTCAATGTGGGGTTTTATTGACACCTTTTTCAGTGTCTCAGTGATATCAGTTAACCCCAAGATCTCCTTTTCTATTTGCTGTTTCAGGTCATCAATACATTCATAGAGACTTTTGCTAAATGGATCACAACAGCTTGTGTTCTGAAACAGGACCCTCTCCACAGTGTTCATGGATATTGAGATGACATGGCTCATAGCTTTGCACAGGTTCTGGATCAAAATTGTGGTACCTTCTGCATTATTGGGCAAAGGAGACCCATTGGCTTCAAGCTTACAAGTGTTCACTGCTTCAGTGATCTTTTTAACTATTATTTCCAGCTTCTTCTTTTTTAGTTTTTGCAGAGATATGTCTATGGAAAAGCATTTAACAATGTGATTGTATATCCAATCTTTGACATAATTCTCATAATGCAAAATGTACTGTGCAAAGTCACTGAAGTTCGATTTTTCCAGTAGTTCCTTCAGGATGGTGTACTGAAATAGTGCTCGTGAACTATACTCTGTAGTTTTATTCTCCAAAACGGCATCAACAATGTCAGGTCCAATAGACTGGTTGATGTACTCAGTCACTGCTGGCTTAAGACAGAGCTGAGTGAAGTCTTGTGCTTTCCTTTGACACTGGTCCCTCTCTCTGTACAAATCAATGAAATCAGAGAGATACTGACTCTTAAATTTCTGTAAATGTTTTAACGGATCATGCTCAGTGACATACTTCCTGTCCATCTCAAGAAATTTCCGAGAGGCAATGCCACAAATGTGCAATTTCAGGTCAAATTCAAAATTGGTGTTGAATTTAGCACGTGCATTTTTGAGTTGTACATCAATTGCATCAAGCAGAGCTTTTGTAAATGTCTCTTGATAATTACTGTTGGATTGTGTAAACTCTTCAATCATCCTATTGCAACTGGCAATTGCATCATCTGCAGTAAGCTGTAGCTCCTGCTTTGCACTACGGTGCGCATATAATAATAAACCTTTTAATTTTCCCCATTTCACATGATTTTTTCTGGCTTTGAAATCTACTTGCCCACATTGTGTCACATTCTCAACATTTAGTAAATCCTCCATGATTTTCCGATTTCCTAAACTTCTTTTCAACTGATTAAAAACATCAGAAGCAACATCTCTTTCTTTTAGACCAGTCATGTTTTCCACCTCTTTTCCCCACATTCTCTCAAAATCAGCTTTGAGATCCTTGTCTGACACCTCATCTTTACGATGTTTGAAGCTCTGCAGTAATTTGAGGACTTGGCACTCAATCATAAAAGCTTGCTTTCTATGAATTTCTTCTACTTTCTCCTTGTTTTGTCTTATATTAAGAGCAGCATCTAATTTCTTCCTTACTTCATGCGTCATGTCAGTCTCCAGAGATTTAATGCTATTGGTAAAATCAGCTTTGTACCTTTCCACCAAGTTCACATAACGGTCTTTCGTTTTGTAGTAGTCTTTCAATTTCTCAGTAATTGCTTTTGTTTGAAGCATGATCTCTTTATCTGAATTTTTTTGAAGTCCATCAACAACCTCATGAATACAACTGGCATCAGTGTTAGATATTTGAACTTCTGCAGTACGAAGCAAAGAGAAGATATGTCTTCTGAAAGACCACTCCCAGTCTGAAAACTCTTTGCAAAGGTTGTCATAGGCAAGGGCCACAAGACTGTTTCTGAAACTAAAGATGAAGTTCTCAAACTTCACTGCCTTCCACAAGCTACTCATCCATTGCAGGAACTCTGGGATCTGGGAGGGTTGTCCATCCTTTCTTGCTTTAAGCATCTCCAAGAGGTTTTTCTTCAAATCAAACACAGCCACACTGTAGGCTGCATTAACTGGTGCCATTGGTGGTGTGCCATACCATAGGCCTGGTATATACCAGTTATTCTTTTCAATGTCATAATCCAAGGCATCCGTAAATTTCTCCACATTAGGCTGCTTTTCCATCTCAGCTGCAATCTCTGTCATCTCATTTAATTGGTCCAGGAGCTTTTTTCGGTCTGTCATGTTTTTGTCATGTGCAGATACACCTGCAACATTTTGGTGGACAAAGTGGCAGACTGTTTTTTTACCAACTTCCTTCATCCGTAAAAAAGCATGAACTGCTATCTGCAAGATGTCCTTCATCTCTGTCGAATTCTCCATTGCTATATTGATGATGGTTACATCACTAAGACCAATCACAAACGTGGCCAATTCATTATCATGCTCATAATTGTCCCCCAGTTGTGCCAGTGCTGGTGATTTCAAACCCTCTGTATCAATCAGAAGGATAAAGTCACATAGTAACTCTTCTTTCAAGTCTTTACCCACAGGAAGAAAAATCATGTATGCTCCACGTGTGCATCGTCCACTGCTCACTGCAAACTGAACTCCAAACATAGTGTTGAGCAGCGTTGATTTACCAGTACTCTGAACCCCTAACACTGTCAGAACCAGCAAACGGCTCTTCTCCCCAGCCATCCTGTGAAGCTCCATGAGAACATCACTCACCCATTTCTCTGGGATATTTGATGCAGCTCCATCAAGTAGCTCAAGAGGAAACCCAGCCAGAAGCATTTTGGCAGCCAGAGTAGGGAGATTGAGAATTTTGTTAGATATTTTAGTTGAACCAAATGAAGCAGCCTCATAGATTTGTCCCATTTCTCTCATGTAATGCTCTATGCCAAGAGAGCAATTAAGAAGCTCCTGGTCTAATCGGGCTATAGCATCTCTGTCTTTCTGATGTTCACACCGTGTATATTCGTGCTGTAGGTTTGACATGTGTTTGCGTGATCGCATGTCCAGCTTTAGTCCCAGCCATCTGAGAAAAAGGGCTCGCTCAATGTCATCAGAGGTCGACAATGCCTTTATTAAGATTTCCATTGTTTCTGTCATCTTATACTGGCTTTGTTTGTTCCGAATTTCATCTTTTTCATTTTGAAGTTGGATCTTATATTCTTCCAAACTCAGTTCCCCTGAATGTTGTAATCGGCATTGCTCTTTTTCTATCTGAGCCAGTCTTTTCCAGTTTTCACCTTGCAGTGGAAGCTGTGTCTTTTTATATTCCACTATAGGACAAACGCCAATATTTTTCATAATTTTCTCTGCTTTTTCCTCTGCTGACACACAGGCTTTGCATTCACTTTCATCAATGCCAAGACCTAATTCTTGAGCAGTTCTCTTCATAGCCTCGATTTCGTATGATCTGTCATGCTCTCTTAGCACCCTTTTAATGGCAGCACTGATCATCTTTGAGAAAGCAGCCAAATTCATATTTTGTCTTTTCAGAATAATGTGATCTCTTTCCAATTGCAGAGTATCAACTGCTGCTTTAATTGATGACTTGATATTCTGGTTCATATTTCCCTGAGAGTTGACCACAAGAAAGATTTTGGACTTAATTTCTTGTAAAGAGGCCAACAGCCTTTGCTCATTATTTTCAACACTGTCTAAGAACACAAAGACAGCTGTTGACACTTGCATAAGGAAACTGAATTGTGTTTCAAAAGTGCAAATATCTCCTCTTAAATTAGCAATAGCCACTGGCTCAGGAAAGACATCAATGCTATTGTTTCCACTTGGCAGATTCCAGCAGATTTCAACCATGCCATTAGCAATTACCCTGGGAGCAAATCCTCCAATCATTTCTCGATGAGAAAAAAACTCATGGTGCTCCTGTGACTTGTTGAGCACTTGGTTCAAAACCTGTGACTTGGACAAGCTGCAGTTGCTTAGCCTCACAAATGATATCAAGGGAATTTTCGCATGAACAACACTGTCTTCAACAAAGCCTTTAGATTCTGACATTGAATGGGGACACCATTCTTTCAGGATACCTCGAAGAGCCCATAACATAAGGATGCATTGATTATGTACTCCTTGAGGTAACACAAATGGCACGGCAAACTGGCACATTGACATTTTCAGCGCCATTTCTTGCTGAAGGAAACTGTCAGCACAGACAAAGAGGGCAGTGTGGAGGTCTAGAAGGTTTGGGGTAGCATCACAGCCCTGCTCAGTAAACAAATCATCTGTTTTATTATCTTCACCAGGCACACATATTAAAGATCTTGAATTTGAATTAACCATCAGTAATTTGCATAGGAAAGCCCATGGTATTGCTTGCAGTGAGTGAACCTCTTCATCTGATAAACTAGCACTGTTGATCTCCAGCAAAGACCTCAGAGTCAGCTTGTTTGGGTAGTATTGTTCAAGTCCCAATGTTTTCAGAAATGCAAGAAAACCGTCTGAAAGTAGAGATAATTGATATTACAATTAATTTAGAAACTATCCTGTCCTCAGAACTGCTAAGTTACTTTGTCAAGTCATTCAAATATGCTACCAAGTTTATGATAAACATACTAATGTATATTTATTTAGCGAGATGTACTGTTTACTTTTACAAATTGAAGAGAAATACACTAGGTGGCAAGTATTCTATATTCCATTTATTTTAGTTTTAGATGTAGTAATATAGGTATTATTAGTATTTCAGTATTCTAAGTATTCAGGTCTACTTATTTATTGTACACGTTATGTATGTTTCATGAATAATGTGAATAATATAGTGGAATTAAAAGTAAATTTAATTCCACTTTTACTTAACTATCATTTTAACTTGATTTTACTTGGCAGCCAATACTTAATAACCTAATCCAACCATCCATTTTCCATACTGCTTACAATACACAAGGTCACAGGGGGAGCCTGGAGCCTATCCCAGGGAACTCAGGGCATAAGGCAAGGGACACCCTGGACGGGGTGCCAACCCATCACAGGGCATAGTTAGTTCCCCTTCAGGAACTCGAGCTGCGTCGAAACGCTTTGGGAACGCCCCTGGCGCTCTGACGTTCTGAAGCACGTGTGAAATCAGTCCAATGGTGAAGTGAGACATCACGAGCGGGGCAACGTGAGCAACCAGGAAGCATAAAGGCGCACCCGGCAAACACACGTTAGCTTCTGCTCTTCAGCGCGCGCGTCTGTGTATGTGTGTGTATCCAATGTCTAAGCGTAAATCAAAGTCTGTGGTGAGCGGACGGCGTTTCAAATCATGTGTTCCTCCCTGCTCACGCTATCTCTCTGGTGGGAATACACGCGATTTGTGTCTCGTCTGTTTGGGAGCAGAGCATGCACGGTTAGCTCTCAAGGGGGCTAACTGTCACAATTGTGAGCTTCTTCCGCTCCGTGTGTTCCACTCCCGCCTGGCCGTCTTCGATGAAAGCGGCCAGGTTCGCTATCCTGCTTGGTCCGGTCCCGCTGTTGTCGAGGCACAGTGGAAATTGTTATCGTGGGGATCGCAAGTGGATTTAGCAGAGGGATCCGAGACAGGCTCATCCTTATCTCGGTCCTCACCTGTTAGATCCATGGCTCCCTCTCAGGGATTGGAAGCCTGCCCCGTGTCGACACGGAGGAGACTGTGGACTCGCCACCACAGTCCCTCACGTATGAGGAGCTTGTAGCCAAGCTCAACATCGATTGGCCGGCTGAGAAGCACTAGTGGGCCCCGAGCAGGCTCTGGTATTGGAACAAGAAGTAGACACTCTCTTGAGGAAGGAGGCCATAGAACATGTTCCTCCTCTCAAGAGAGAGTCCAGGTTCTACAGCCGCTACTTCATCGTGCCGATCGATCACGGAACTGCGCCTACTGAATCGTGCTATCAAACGGTTTCGGTTCAAGATGCTCACTATCAAACAGATCGTGTCTCAGATCAGGTCTGAGGACTAGTTTGTCACGATAGATCTCAAGGACACATACTTCCATGTATCCATCCTTCCTCAACACAGGAAGTTCCTGAGGTTTGCTGTCAGGGGCGAAGCATACCAGTATCAGGTTCTTCCATTCGGCCTGTCACTCTCACCCCGCACTTTCACCAAGTGTGTGGATGCTGCCCTGGCTCCATTGCGACTCCAGGTCATCCGCATACTGAATTACATCGACGATTGGTTGATTCTAGCTCAGTCAGAGCAGATGGCGGCTCGGGATCGAGATGTCATCCTCACCCATATGAAAGAGCTGGGGTTACGGCTAAATGTCAGGAAAAGTGTGCTTTCTCCACTACAAAGGACCACTTATCTGGGCGTGGTGTGGGATTCGACAACAATGCAGGCACAGTTGTCTCCTGCTCGTATTGAAGCGATTCTCACAGCCGTGAGGGGAGCGAGAGAAGGCCGGTCACTGACTGTCAAACAGTTTCAGAGACTGTTGGGTCTGATGGCAGCTGCGTCCAACATGATACCTTTTGTCCTGCTGTACATGAGACCCCTGCAGTTGTGGCTCAGGGCCAAGGGGTTTTCCCCGAGGGGGAACCCACTTTGCATGATCAAGGTCACGCAGCGCTGCTTATGTGCCTTAGACATGTGGAAGAAACCTTGGTTCCTGTCACAAGGCCTGGTGCTGGGGGCTCCTTGTCGTCGTGTAACGCTAACGACGGACACCTCCCTCATGGGCTGGGGAGCGGTCATGAATGGCCGCTCTGCCCAGGGTCTGTGGGAAGGCCATCATCTCACGTGGCACATAAACTGCCTGGAGATGCTGGCCGTGTTTCGAGCTCTAAAACACTTCCTTCCAGACCTAAGGGGACATCATGTGCTTGTCCGCACAGACAACACATAGGTGGTCTCCTACATCAACCGACAGCGGGGGGTCTGCGCTCGTGCCCCTATACAGGCTGGCGCACCAGATCGTCCTGTGCGCTCAGGGAAAGCTCCTCTCACTCAGAGCAGTCTACATCCCTGGGCACCTCAATCAGGGAGCATACATCCTGTCGAGAAAGGGGCTGAGGCCCGGGGAATGGAGGCTCCACCCCGAGGTGGTGGAGCTCCTCTGGAGGGAGTTCAGCCAGGCGGAAGTGGATCTATTCGCGTTGCAGGAAACAACACACTGTCCGCTCTGGTTCTCCCTCATGCATCCAGCTCTGCTTGGGCTGGATGCCATGGTGCAGACTTGGCCGAGGCTTCGTCTGTATGCTTTTCCCCCGATCGCTCTGCTCCCGGAGTTCTGGAGAGAGTACGCCGGGACAGGGTCCGTCTTCTGCTAGTAGCCCCGTTCTTGCCGGCCCGAGTATGGTTCTCAGACCTTCTGTCCCTCCTCGACGGCTCTCCACTGGAGATTCCGATCAGGAGGGACCTCCTCTCTCAGGCGGGGGGCGTCATCCTTCACCCCCACCCAGAGTTATGGAAGCTGTGGGCATGGCCCCTGAGGGGGCACAGCTCCTAGCATCCGGTCTCTCAACCGAGGTTGTTGAGACCATACTCCTGTCCAGAGCTCCCGCCACGAGGAAACTGTATGCCTTGAAGTGGAAACTTTTCACTTCTTGGTGCGGACAGTGAATGCAAGACCCGGTCAACTGCCCAGTTGGTACAGTTCTGGAGTTTCTGCAGGAGCGCTTCTCTGCAGGGTTATCTCCCTCCACTCTGAAGGTTTACGTGGCGGCCATAGTTGCTTACCATGCCCTTCTAGGTGATCAGTCATTGGGAAAACACCCGTTCGTTACACGTTTCCTCCGTGGCACCCGTGCAAGCCTTTTGTCCTCCTCCCTTCCAGGAAGGAGGCCAGGAAAGACTCAATCTGCTTTGTCCAGTGCGAGCACTGGACACTTATGTCCACAGAGCTGCCCAGTGGCGTAAGGCAGATCATTTATTCGTTTGCTTCGGTCCGCCTAAGAAAGGGGTTCCAGAGACCAAGCAAACCATGAGTAGGTGGGTGGTCGAGACCATCACACTGGCCTACGAGTCCTCTGGCCTCCAGTCACCCATGGGGGTCAGAGCGCACTTGACTAGGGGTATGGCGGCCTCCAAGGCCTTGTCAGTATGCATGGCCCATAGCCCATGGACATTTGTGCTGCAGCAGGCTGGTCCTCTCCACAAACATTTGTCCGTTTCTACAATTTGGACCTGACATCTACCCCAGGGTCCCAAGTTCTCTCGTCTTGATGTGCTCGCCAGATACACGCCAGACAGGGACTTGCTCGTATGGCGCAGTGGGTATTCTCATTCCCAAAGCGTTTCTACACAGCTCGAGTTCCTAAAGGGGAACGTCTCGAGGTTACGCATGTAACCATGGTTCCCTGAAGGGAACAAGACGCTGCGTCTCTCTGCCATACTCCCTGCATCCCTGTAGGCGCTCGCTTGCTAACATGTGTTTGCCAGGTGCGCCTTTATGCTTCCTGGTTGCTCACGTCACCCCGCTCGTGACGTCTCGCTTCTCCATTGGACTGATTTCACACGTGCTTCAGAACGTGGTCTAGCCAGGGCATTCCAAAAGCATTTTGACGCTCGAGACGTTAACAATAGATAGAAAAAACTTTTAAGCCATAATTGGCACATTTCCAGTTGGGGCAATGGTAGATTGTTTTTTGTTTTTTTGTTTTTATTTGAAAAATTGCAAAGTGTTCGCTTTGTGATTAGGACACACACACACACTAATCTCAAACCCAAATGTCTACAGTGTATAGCAAAAACAAAAGAATTGCCCAAGTTCAGGGACAGCATTATATTGGTTTGAGAATAACTCAAACCAGTATAATACTATCTTAATTAGATTGATAATTAGATTGATGCTTTCAACTATTTTTATTTATTTACTTCCATGCCTTATATTTCATTAGTTAACTTCTCCAAAATTAAATGTAGAAGAAGTTTCACTTTTTCCCCATTTCATGCATTATTGTGACTGCCTCAATTTTTACTCACCTTTGAGCTGCCTTAACTCCATCTGTGCTGATCCTGAGCCACAGTCTTTAACTAAAGGAAACATGTGTAGTTAGGCACATGTAGTTGTCTTGCGGTTGCAAAGTATTATTTATCAAAGCAAAGTTTGAATGAACATTCAATACTCAAAATGCAAGTGTATAGTTCATACTTTCATCTGTGTCAACAGATGTTTTTTCACTCTAAGTTTGAGAAAAAAACAGAACATGATTTGATGCATTAAATGTTATGTAAAAGTGTACAATACACTGCCCGGCCAAAAAAAAAAAAGTCGCTGTATAGATTTTAATAGGCAAATACATAAGAGTCTATGAATGGATCATTATTAGAGTGATTATAATGTTTCTAGCATGTTA
>CM075012.1:3576508-3592381 GCA_037576675.1 Pangasius sanitwongsei
ATTGTTTTATATCAAATCCATTGTGGTGGTGTATAAAGGCAAAATCACAAAAACTCTGTCATTGTCCAAATACTTCCTGACCTGACTGTATGTGTTGGGTGCAGTTTGTGTAGCAAAAGGGATCAATAAGGTAATGCTGAGGTGGTAAAAGAATAATGTTATTTTGTGTGGAAACATACCTGAAACTACACCTCTCTACTAGCTGACTTCTCTATAAATTCCCATCCCTATAAATTTCAGCACCCATCACCTCCCCATCTTCTCCTCCTAAGAATATGCATGTAACATTCAAATGACACTATAATGTTCCAGGTGTAAAAAAATCACTAGCTTTTAGTGTTCACTTTCTGTTCACTATCACTAGTGGTCCTAAGTTGTGTACTAAAGGACAAAGTGTTTCTCGTCAGAATTTTGGTTCCCATAATTCAATTCATAGTCTCTCTATAATGTCGTGGGTGCCTTCTCGGGCAAATCTGTGGCCACCTGCACAGTCCTTTATAGCGCCTCAGTCCCATGCAGGTAATCAGTGCTGACTCATGGCACCTGCTCACAGTGCTACTTAAACCCCAGGGTTTTGTCAGTCTGCATGTGGACATAGTCTGCGCCAGGTATTGGAGCCGTCAGGTAATCTCTGAGAGGTAATTTTGTTATCTTTCCAAATCTTCAGCCCAATACTTTTAGCGCAGGATTTAGAGAAGATTTATTGAGGTTCAGGACTAGAGTCAGGTGCCTTATTTATTATATTAAAGCTCTAACAAGGGGCCATTTACCCTGGTTCAGCAAGAAACTTTCCTCACTGAACCATTAGTTAAGCCCTGACGAGAGGATGCCACTCCCTTGTCTCCACGGTGTTTATATTTGGCCTGATATTCGGCCAGCATGGAGATTGTTCTCTGTTCTGCTGCACAAACTGAGAGCATGGGTTAGGGCTTCTCAGGGGCTCACCACTTCCTTTATACACTCTTTCCTCACAGTTGCTTATCCTAGCAAGTAGTGTAGTGGTAAGTGCACTGGTGCACAGCACTGTAGCTCCCTGGTTTGTTCCCTGCTGCTGCTATTGTTATTTGAGGTTGTGTCTTGACCAGTAAGTGCTCCTTCTTGCCCATTCCGGATTTGTATTCCGGTTCTTTATTTCTTTCCATCTTATATCCATTTGGATAGCTGGCCCTGCTCAGTACTATTTTCTGCCTTGTAAAGAGCCCATCCCTATAACAGTGTGTCTGCACCAGAAGGTGAGCCAGTGAATCTGGGGCGAATAGGGCAGATCGTGGCCAGGCCACAGTGCTGGGGAAACATATGCAGGTCCTGGCTACCCTATTCACTGAGGTCCAGGGAATCACAGAATGGGTAGAGCAGATTTAGGCCCTGCTGCAGCCCCAGGCTGATTCTTCTTCAGGCACTGTCCTGGTGGAAAGCCCTGATCCAGTCCTCTAGAGCCAGCTTCCCCTGCAGTTGCTGAGACATGCTTGCCCTCTCTGCAGCCTTATGCTGGGCAACCATGAGGGTGCAACCCATTTATTCTACAATGCTCTCTCTTTTTTGGGATGCAGCCCTCCCAATTCCCCTTGGAGAGGGCCAAGATAGCATATTTGATTGCCTTATTAACTGGTAAAACTCTGGTCTGGGCTACAGTGATCTGGCACCACCGCCTGCCAGACCACCCCACGGTCGATTCGTTCATTGTGCTATGGGCGGTTGGGCCAGTGCCAGGCCTCCCGCCCATACAAACCTTTAAAAGACAGGGGCCCTCCCAGACAGAGTGGTCTGGGTTGGCCCTGAATGCGGCCCCTCACACTTCTGGCCTCTTTCTATCGGCCACCCTTCTTTGGGGCAAGGGCAAACAGGTGAGCCTCCAGGTTTTTATTGATTCAGGGGCCACAGGCAGTTTCACTGATGAAGTAATCACTGTAATCACTGATTACTTGGCCTGCAGCCTGTAATTGCCCTGGAGGTCCTTTTACACCGATTGCATGCTTCTGCCCTGGATGGGCGACCACTGGCCTCCAGGCCCGTAACCACCAAGACGGTGCTGCTCACCCTGTGCACAGGGCCCCATACTGAAAGAGAGGCCCTATAAATCATTAGGGTTCCTGGGTTTCCCCTGGTTGCGTCAGCACAGCCCCCAGATTGATTGGTCCACCAGTTTAATCTCAGTATGGGGCTGCCAATGTCCCCAACCTGAGGGGCACATACAGCTCCTCCTCCATCTTAAATGAACCAGTGGACCTGTCAGGGGTGCCAGAGGATTACTGGGACCTCCAAGAGGTGTTTTCCTTTCCACCTTTGACTCAAAGGCCCTTTGACTGCGCTATTAACCTGCTCCCTAGTGCAGCCTTCACAGGGGCAGGTTATTTTACCCTTTCCTGCCCAGAGCATAAAGCTATGGATGAATTTATACAAGAGGCTTTATCTCTGGGATTTATTCACCCATCCACCTCACCGGCAGGCTCAGGCTTCTTCTTTGTTAAGAAACAGGAGCCTGCACCCCTGTATAGATTACCACAGCCTAAACGCGGTGACCCAAAAGGAACAACACCCCCTGACCTTGAAGAACTTGGCCTTTGACCGACTACAACAGGTCAAGGTCTTTTCTAAACTAGACTGCCCCCCTTATACCCCCTGCAGTCTTCCAGCACTTCATAAATGAGGCTCTCCACAAGACATTGAACTACTATGCGTTCGTCTACGTTGATGACATCTTAATCTTTAGCAACTTGCTAAAGGAGCATGTGGTACACGTCCACCGGGTCCTTCAGCTCCTCCTTCAAAATCACCTATACGTCAAGCTCGAGAAGTTGCAGTTTCACATCACCATTATCTCTTTCTTGGGCTTTTTCATATCTTGTGGGGGGTTAAGTATAGACCTGGTTAAGACTAAAGTGGTCAAGGAGTGGCCTCAGCCTGCCTCAGCCCACTTCAGTTCGGGGGGTCCAGCCATTCTCGGGCTTTACGATTTTCTTCTGGCGCTTCGTGAAGAATTTCAGTACCCTGGCCACCCCACTTTCAGCCCTGACCAAGAAAATCCAGGGTAGGTTTACATAGACAGCAGAGGCGCAGGAGGCATTCAAGGCCCTAAAGTTGAGACTGAGTTCAGCTCCTGTGCTTTGGATGCCTGACCCTCATGCCCAGTTCATAGTGGAGGTCGATGCTTCCAACATCGGGGTGGGCGCTGTCCTATCCCAATGGTCAGCGCCTAAAAAGGAGCTGCACCCCTGTGCATATATCTCTCACCGGCTAACTGCGCCCCACAGTGTAGTTAGCCGGTTCTTGTATATCCAGCAGGCCAAGCGGCTGAACTCGCGGCAGGCCAGGTGGTCCCTGTTCTTCGCCCAGTTCGACTTCATCCTGTCCTTTAAACCCATGATGAAGAACATCAAGCCGGATGCGCGTTCGCACCAGTAGGATCACCCCGTCACAGGATCCAACACCCCAGCCCATAATTTTGTCTTCCAAAATAGTCGCCTCTCTGTGTTAGGGTTTAGAAGAAGCGAACCGCCAAGCACCTTGGCAGGAACCAGATCCAGGTGGTGGCCCACCAGGCTGGCTTTATGTCCCACCGCAGCTCCTCTCCTGGGCCCACACCTCACCCTTTGTCGGGTACCCCAGTGCCATTAGAACCTTAGAGTTCTTGCGGCGTCAGTTCTGGTGGCCTGCAATGGATAGACATCTGAACCTATGTCGTAGCCTGTCAGACCTGTGCCCAAAATACGCCCAAACCCATCCACAAGGTCTACTTCACCCCCTCCCCATACCATCTTGTCCATGGTCACACCACTCCCTGGTCTTTATCACTGGCCTTCCGGTGTTGCAGGGGATGGGGGTGATACTTGTAGTGGTGCACAGCACCCTAGCTCCTTGGTTATCACATGTTTAATATTAAACATGTGCTTCAGACTAATAAAAGTCTGCTCTTTACAGATTCCATTCCACACATCTGGATACACAGCTGGCAATGCTTTATACCATGCAGCAAATTGCTTATTGAATGACGCCAGCACATACTTCCAGTAATCAGAGGCTTCTATAGACGTCAGGTGCAAATGCTAGTCTGGGTAGTATTTCTGGTAGTCTTTGTACGGATGAGGTTGGAAATTTGTTTCATTATTTCAAAATTTCTTTCTTTCCTCATGCTTGAAAAGCTCATCTTGGGGTTTCACTGACACATTTTTCAGGGTCTCAGTGATCTCAGTTTACCCTGACATCTCCTTTGCTATTTCCTTGTTCACGTCATCAATGAGACTTTTGCTAAATTGATCACAACAGCTTGTGTTCTGAAACAGGACCCTGTCCACAGTGTTCATGGATATTGGGATGACATGGCTTATTGCTTTGCAAAGATCCTGGATCGAAACTGTGGTACCTTCTGCATTATTGGGCAAAGGAGAGCCATTGTCATCAAGCTTAGATTTTTCCACTTCTTTAGTGATCTTTTTAATTATGGTGCCAAACTTCTTCTTTTTAAATTTTTGCAGAGATATGTCTTTGGAAAAGCATTTAACAATGTGATTGTATATCCAGTGTTTGACATAATTCTCATAATGTAAAATCTACTCTCCAAAGTCACTGAAGTTTGATTTTTCTAGTAGTTCCTTCTGAATGGTGTACTGAAATAGTGCTTGTGAACTATAATCAGTAGTCTTATTCTCCAAAACTGCATCAACAATGTCAGGTCTGAGGGACTGGTCGATATACTCAGTGACCGCTGGCTTAAGACAGAGCTGAGTGAAGTCTCGTGCTTTCCTCTGGCACTGGTCCCTCTCTTTGTACAAATCAATAAAATCAGAGAGATACTGACTCTTAAATTTCTGTATATGTTTTAATGGATGTTGTTGAGTGAGATACTTCCTGTGCATCTCAAGGAATTTCCTAGAAGCAAATGCCACAAAAGTGCAATTTAAGGTCAAATTCAAATTTGGTATTGAATTTGGAACTTGCATTTTTTAGGTGTACATCAATTTCATCTAGCACATCTTTTGTAAATGTTTATTGGTAATCACTTTTAGATTGTGTAAACTGTTCAATCATCCTAGTGCAATTGGTAATTATATCAACTGCAATAACCTCTACATCATGCTGCGCACTCTGTAACTTGAAAACAGCTGTAAATTTTTTCCAATCTTTTCCCATGTTTACATGCTTTATTTTGGCCTTGAAATCTTTTTGCCAATATTTTGTCAAAATCTCAACTTTCTTCTTTGCTTTACTCTCTCCTTGTTTCTCCTCATGTCAAGAGCTGCATCTAATCTTTTTTTCACTTCATCCCTAATTTCAGTCTCCAGAGATTTAATGCTTTTCCCAAAAGCAGTGTTGTATTTTTCCACCAAATACATATTAAGGTCTTTCCTTTTGTAGTAATGTTTAAATGCCTCGGTAATTGCTTTTGTTTGAAGCATGATTTCTTTATCTGAATTTTCTTTAAGTGGTTCAACAACCTCATGAATAAAACTGCATTAGCATTAGATATTTGAACTTCTGCAGTACTAAGCAAAGAGTAGATATGCCTTGTGAAAGACCACTCCCAGTCTGAAAACTCTTTGCAAAGGTTGTCATACACATAGGCCACAAGACTGTTTCTGAAACTAAAGATGAAGTTCTCAAACTTCACTGCCTTCCACAAGCTACTCATTCATTGCAGGAACTCTGCATACCCAAGAGTGTTTTCTTAAAATCAAGAAGAGCCACACTGTAGCCTGCATTAATTGGTGCCATTGGTGGTGTGCCATACCATAGGCCTGGTATATACCAGTTATTCTTTTCCACATCATAATCCAAGACATCAGTGAATTTCTTCACATTAGGCTGCTTCTCCATCTCAGCTGCAATCACTGTCATCTCATTTAATTGGTCCAAGAATTGAACTGCTATCTGCAAGATATCCTTCATCTCTGTGGAATTTTCCATTGCTATATTGATGATGGTTACATCACTAAGGCCAATCACAAACGTGGCCAATTC
This sequence comes from Pangasius sanitwongsei, assembly GCA_037576675.1. Classification (NCBI taxonomy): domain Eukaryota; kingdom Metazoa; phylum Chordata; class Actinopteri; order Siluriformes; family Pangasiidae; genus Pangasius; species Pangasius sanitwongsei. Next base: position 3,582,464 of record CM075012.1, read on the forward strand.
ATTGTCATGTTCATAACTCTCTTCAAATTGTGCTAATGCTGGTGATTTCAACCCATCTGTATCAATCAGAAGTACAAAGTCATAAAGTAATTCCTCCTTCAAGTGCTTACCCACAGAAAGAACAATCATGTACGCTCCATGTGTGCATCATCCACTGCTCACTGCAAACTGAACTCCAAACAGTGTTGAGCAGTGTTGATTTACCTGTACTCTGAACCCCTAACACTGTCAGAACCAGTAAATAGCTCTTCTGCCCAACCATCCTGTGAAGCTCCATGAGAACATCACTCACCCATTTCTCTGGGATATTTGATGCATCTCCATCAATTAGCTCAAGAGGAAATCCAGCCAGAAGCATTTTAGCAGCCAGATTAGGGAGATTGAGAATTTTGTTAGACATTTTAGTTGAATCAAATGAAGCAGCCTCATAGATTTGTCCCATTTCTCTCATGTAATGCTCTATGCCAAGAGAGCAATGAAGAAGTTCCTGGTCTAATCGGGCTATAGCATCTCTGTCTTTCTGTTGTTCACACTGTGTATATTTGTGCCATAGATTTGACATGTGTTTGCGTGATCGCATATCCAGCTTTACTCCCAGTCATCTGAGAAAAAAGGCTCGCTCAGTGTCATCAGAGGTCGACAATGCCTTTATTAAAATGTCCATTGGTTCTGTCATCTAATACTGGCTTTGTTTGTTCTGAATTTCATCTTTTTCATTTTGAAGTTGGACCTTATACTCCTCCAAACTCAACTCCCCTTAATTTTGTAATCGGAATTGCTCTTTTTCTATCTGAGCCAATATTTTCCAGTTTTCACCTTGAAGTGGCGGCCATGTTTTTTTTATATTCTACCACTCGACGAACTCCAATACGTTTCATGAGTTCCTCTGCTGTTTCCTCTGCTGATCCACAGGCTCTGTTTTCACTTTCATCAGTTCCCAGACCTAATTCTTGAACAATTCTCTTCATAGCCTCGATTTCATATGATCTGTCATGCTCACTTAGCACTTTTTAATGGCCAAATTCATGTTTTGGATTTTCAGAATAATGTGATCTCTTTCCAATTGCAGAGTATCAACTGCTGCTTTAATTGGTGATTTCACATTCTGGTTCATATTTCTCTGAGAGTTGACCACAAGAAAGATTTTGGACTTAATTTCTTGTAAAGAGGCAAAAAGTGTCTGCTCATTTTTGTCCACACTGTCTAAGAACACAAAGACAGCTGTTGACACTTGCATAAGGAAACTGAATTGTGTTTCAAAAGTGCACAAATTAGCAATAGCCACTGGCTTAGGAAAGACATTGATGCTATTGTTTCCACATGGGAGATTCCAGCATATTTCAAGCATTGGAGATTAACCTGGGAGCAGATACTCCGATCATTTCTCGATGAGAAAAAAATCATGATGTTGCTGTGACTTGTTGAGCACTTGGTTCAAAACCTATGACTTGGACAAGCTGCAGTTGCTTAGCCTCACAAATGATATCAAGGGAATTTTCGCATGAAGAACACTGTCTTCAACAAACCCTTTAGATTCTGACATTGAATGGGGCCAATCTTTCAGGATACCTCGAAGTTTCCATAACATAAGAGTGCATTGATTACGTATTCTTTAGACATTTTAGTGCCATTTCTTGCTGGAGATATCTATCTGCGCAGACGAAGAGGGCAGTGTGGAGATCTAAAACATTGGGACTACTATCACAGTCCTGCTCAGCAAACAAATCATCTGTTTTATTATTTTCTCCAGTTGCACATAGTAAAGATCTTGAATTTGAATCATCCATCACTAACTTTCGTAAGAAATCCTATAGCACTGCTTGCAGTGAGTGAACATTGGATACACTGGCACAGTTGATCTCCAGCAAAGACCTCAGGGTCAGCTTGTATGGGTAGTATTTTTCAAGTCCCAGTGTTTTAAGGAATGAAAGAAGTGCATCTGAAAGTAGAGATTTTATTTTAATATCAGTGTTAATATCGGTGCTAGTTAAGAAAATATGCCCCAAACAAATATGTGTAGACTGCTTATCGTAAACATTTCTGTGTCATTCTATTCTAAAATCATCTATTGTAAACCTACAAAGCTTGGAAACTGACAAAAGTATCTGATTTTGAATTTTGTATATTTCAATTATTTACATCACATTAAAAAAATTATTTTTTTTTGTGTTGTATTGAATACATTTACATTTTTGCCAATGGTTTTTCTTTGTTTTGAACATGCTAGGGTTAATATTTGACCTTTTCTTTGTTTTACACTTACAGTTTAAAAAAAATGTGCATGCAAATCTCAAAATTAAAATTTCAAAAATTTATGTACAGGTTTTGTTTAAATTAGGTCAAAGGTGAACCTTCCAGGATTCAAAGGGGAAAAGGTTTTTATCCTACTCAAACAATTAGTTAACTAGCTTTCTACAGTGATGTTAAACATGGAATGCTTAGTGTATGTCCAGCATATAGCTAGTTAGGCCATGCTAACATTAACTTGCTGGTAACATTTAACCGCTTAATAGTAATTTAGCTATTTTAGTATAGCATGAAAACTTTGGATGCACTTGTCTCATTAAGGTTCATATCTTCCATTTTGATTCCACTTAACTGTACTAAATGTCTCTTCCATTTTATTTTATGTGATGTATGCAATTGAAAAACATGAAATTCTTTTTTCAGATGCTTTTTTAGCTTCCAAGCTCCTTATTATAAACCACACATAGAGAGTTTTTAGCTTTTAGATCACAATCCTTGTATTCCGTGTCTTCAATATGCAGTAGACTTTCACCAGTGAAATAAATTGCATACAAATAAACTAAATTAGTTTTCTTGTGTACATTGTGTAATTTCAAAGTGGTGTGCAGAGTGGTGCATGACATATATAAAAGGGTCCAGCTGAGTTTATTTTATACACTTATTTTATACAGATGCAACAACATAAACATGTAGAAATACATGTTATGTAGTTGTTGTATTTAAATTCCTTCTGCTGTAATTTCCAATATGGTAACCTGTCTAACACCTTGTTGTGTGCATATAAACACAATGATGAGACTGTCAACAAAGTCATAAAGTAACAATGACATGTTTGCTCAAAATACTTTCATGTCATGTTACTTTTTCTCCTTTTCTCTACTTTCCAAGGATATGCTGGACTGCATGTAGCTTTTGGAATTATCCTGTCCAACTTTTGACTATGGTCAGAGTTTTTTCTGATACATTCACCATGCTGAGTGTATCTATTTCAATCTACGAGCGCTGAGCCTGTGACTTGCTAGCTTAGCGAGTTCTCTTGTTGTTAGATTAGATTGTTAGCTTACACTCTGAGATGTCCGAGATAGCTAGAGTTATGTTATTGCTGCTAGCAACTTGCACAGGTCACAGGATAGAAATGTTTGTGTCCAATTGTTTTCCTCTCATCCTCTGAAGCTGTTGGCACTAACAGGGCCTAAGTGTGCCTGTCCTTCTGACCTGGGGCTAATGATTCCAGTGGACTATGCTGCATTTAGCACAAACCAAAATGGATTTATGCTCATGAATCCTGTCCCAAAATCTCCTGGAGCCCAAGATTGGCTACTAGTTGTGTTCCTAGTGCCTTGGAATTAACCATTTGTGTGAGGCTCAGAGGCGGTCTGCACCAAATGGCAAGCTATATCCAAGCTTAGACCCTGGTTCTAAGTCTGCCCTAACACAACCTAGCCAGACTGAAAATTATAAATGTTCAGGCCCATGAAGGACTTGCATGTAAAGAAAAAAGCCAGAGAAACACCTTGAGATTTTCTCCATATGTATAAATGACTTGACATCAGACATGACTCAGGTAAAATCACTAATTTTATGGCCCTCCTGATAGCCTCTTGGCAAGCAACCAAGATGCACAATGTTGGCATGTCTAAGCCCTGCATCCAGGAGGCAGAGGATGTACCGACAACTGAGTCTTGTTACTCCAGAAACTGTGGTGTCCAGAAGAAGAAGGCCAAGAGTGCTCTTCCACCTACCAGTTGCCATCAAATTATATGTAGCTCAATGCAAGGATTACATATACATTTATGTGGCAGGCTGGTGGGTGCTAACAGGATTGGCCTGAACCACAGAGTCTTCTGCATCTCATCACTGGTAGTTTCACCAGACAAAGCATTAGGCTCAGAGGTATGGCTGCTCCAGTGTTAAGTGCAGATGTAATGACATCTTGATGATGAGAGCTTATGATATTACTGCACAATGGGCAAGTATGAATAATTCTTTGGTGATTTTTCTGATAGCATTGGAGCAGCTACTCCAAACAGTAGAAGCCAGCTCCTACAGTACAGAAGTTTCCTTCAGTTTCATTTCTAATGGCCCTGCCAGAGAAATGGGAAAATTGTCCTCCAGTCTGGCCTGTCTGCTGCAACAAATGTGGCTAACAGTCCAAACTGCTGGAAACATGCTAAGCAGCACTAAGTACCTGAGCTGCTCTTTTGGCCCGCAGCCAAAGAAGTGCTAGCATGTAGATTTTAGGCTTCTGAATCATGAAGCCAGTAAAACAGTGCAGATCAACCATGTGACACCAATAGATCACCTAGGAATGAACCAACACTCCAACACCCTTGTAAGACCCCAGGATTCATCAGAGCCATATGTATATGAAACCACACAGCCCAAGACCTAACAAAAGCCTGAGTGCCCCAGATCCACCCCATAGGTTGGACCATAAGTTGCAATCCCCACCTTGAAAAAAAAACTGCATGGAGCCCACCAATCAAGAGTGATGGCTGCTGGGGGAATGCTTCACAGCTGAGAACATTTCCCATTGGACAGCAACTACATAAGATAAGTGGGTTCTGATGACCATGTCACAGAGGTACAAAATCCTGTTCTGCTGTTGGCACCCAATTTCAGACCTAAAAAGACTTGCTGTTCTGACCCAAAAAGTTAAAGTACATTCAAGGGAATGGTTTGCACCCAGAAGTGGTGCAGCAGAAACTGAAATTTCTGGTAAAAAAGGAGCAGGTGGACCTCTTTGCTGATGCCAAGTCAACTTATGGTTGATCATTGTTCTCCCTAGTGGAGCCCTCTGGGAAAAGACACACTAGCTCACAACTGGAATTGTGGCCTATTGTATGCATTTCTACATTTGCTTGTTGATCTGCTGACACTGCATAGAATTCAGCAATTATATACATGAGCCTGTAATGGCCAGCGGTTCCAACTGCTGCTCTTGCAAGTGGTTAGGACATGCTGACAGCTTCCTGCCCAGGAAGAATAAACGTCACAGATGAATGGAGAGGTGACCGACCTCAAAGCATTCTACAAAGGTCAATCTGCAGAATGTTTCCTATGTTTCCTACTGCACACCTCACTGTGCTATTTGAACTGCATGGCATCTATTCATTCATTGGCCCAATTATTCATCTGTCACAGTACAAAGACATGGGGTGCCCCCTTATCTAAACAGAGATTGGCCCACTGGGTGACAGAGATCATCACTATAGCCTATGAACAGTCTGGATGCCCAGCCCATACCATGACGTGCCAATCCACGAGGAGTCTGTCACCTTCATGGGCACTACTAAGACACATGCCACTCCGGGAGGTCTGCAGCTGTCTGGACATCACTGTGTAACTTCTCCAAGTTCTCCAAGGTCAACACTGCCCCTTCTCGTGCTGTGAATGCAGCTATCATCACCTAACACTTTCCCATTCCATAGGTCAGACCGTTCCTTATGACATTGTGGCAAGGGGTATCCGGGTGTTAGACACCACCCCTGGCAGTTAGAAGGAGTGAAATAGAGCATTAATTACAGATTTATCTGGTGTTTTATGAACACCAAATAACCACCAGGGTTCCCTTTCATTCAGAGCTGCATCTGACCCAATAGGCATTTGGCAAGTAGGTTCCTAGAGATAACGTGGCATGACATGAATGTATTTATAGAAAATACTACATCACTGTCACTTTACAACTGTATTGAAGGTCTTTGCATGCTTACACACACAAGATATCCAGATATCCAGACATTGTGGTGGTCACCTGGTGGTTATCTGGTGTTTTGTTGACTGTGCCACAGGGTGTGTGTCTAGTGCAGCAATGCAGTCACAGCCAGCGCTCACACTTTCTGCTCTCAGCTGTTGTCGCTGGCTAGCCCAAACACCATCTAGAGGCAAAAAAGGGAAGTCGAGTGTGTAAGTCTTCTCTTGCCAGTACATAGCCTCTCCACCGCCAAGAGTCCTGCCAAGGGTCCTCAACATCTGGTGGCAAGATAAGATACCAGACACCAAGGTTCTTTGCCTAGCATGCCTAACTTCTTCGCACTGCTGCGACAGTCCCGCTTCACTGTGCTGGACACATTACAAGAACATTTGATGACAGACTCCCCAAATTCAACCCTGCTGCCATTTCCATACTGCAGCAGAACCTTCCATACAAGGATCTGCCTCATCAGCACCCACCCCAACCCCGACTGAAGATGGTCATCTTCATCATGAAGGACTACATACTATCATAAACTACTAGTTTATGGCTACCATTATTCTGTGTGAAAATGGCTTTAACTGATTAAGTCAATGTTAGTTAGTTAACACATAAATTGAATAAACATGTATTTATGTAAAACTGTGAAATGTATTATTATTATTATTATTATTATTATTATTATTATTATTAACAGCTAGTAGGGTGACCAATTTGATTAACCAAATTCAGTAACTGTAGAATTAATTAAATCAATAATTACTTTAGTTAGAGAAAAAGAAATATACTGTAAAATTCAGTTGGTTTACATATTTTCTTTACTAACAGAATGTAAGTCAGTAAAGAAAATATACTGTATAATTCAATTGGCTTTTCCTGCTTCATTTCCTTTTAATTATCTAATCAAATCACTCTATCTCTGGATATTTGTAACTGTCTGCAATAACAGCCCATCTATGTCACTGTTAATATCCAATAATACATGAACACCAAAAGGGGGCCCCATTATTTTTAAAATAGATATGCAAAAAAGCACACTTTACTTTCATTTGGTGGAAAGGTTTATGTATCAGGCACTCACAGGGGCCCCTTGTGGTGTGAAAACTATAGAAATTGCAATTTACATAACTAACTTAGGTCATTATTATTGACAACTTTGCTTAAAAATTTTGTGTTAAGCATTAATACATTGCACCAAATTATTTTTATTATTGTATGTTTGCAAATTTTGTTAACAATGTCTTTGTAATTTTATTTTTGTAATTTATTTGTAACTGATTTTTCCCCCTTAATTTTTTAATATATATTTTAATTCCATTTTTTAAATTTATATAATATACTTGCTTGAAGATTTTGTTTCTTGCTTAGGGCTAACAAATTATTTAATTAAAACTCACAATGTTAGGATAATTTACAACTTGTTACAACTTGACCAAATCATTTAAAAATGTATTTGGGCAAGCAAATTGATTTCCCATTCAAATGTATTGTTTTTTTAATATTAATAACTTCAGATAAAAACTATACCAAAGCATTTTGAATCACTTTATTAATACTTAAAACCCCCAACAGCAACAGGATATTTCAGTTTCACTAACTATAAAGTTCATCTCATTTCAGATCAAAATGTTCATCAATACATTGGTGGAATTAATTTCTACCCGAAAGGGCAAATTGTCATCTACTGAGTCAGAGTATACTATCTTATCTGCTCACTCTTTCAAACAACAGCACTTTACAATGATTGATTTTTTTTAAAGTTGCAAAAGAACAAAAGAATGCTGCCAGAAGTTACCTGACCAGATTCTACCTCATGGAATTTTACAGATAACTTTTTCATTTTCAAAACCTTCTTTAAATAATGAAATATAATGATTGTACAAATACACCACTACATTCATTCATCTTCAGTAAGTGCTTGATCCTCATCAGAGTTAAAGCAGATCCAGAGCTTTCTTATACACTAGGCAAGAATTCACCCTGGATCAAACCAGGGAACCTGGAGCTGTGAGGTGACAATACTACCTGGTGCAGCAACAAGCCACCCATGCATATTTTTACACATAATAAATTACAATTACTGAATCTATGTTACAATTAGAATACCTCTTACAATAGCTCTTAACATTTGTAGTATTTTTTATTTTTCGGGCTTTTTTTTTTTTTTTTCATTTCTATCTCATGAACATTGACAGATTTTGTTTTTTATTCATTGGAAACGTTTTTGGAAAATCAGGGCATAATGACATACAAACCTCTTGGCTCTGTTTCATGTGTTGTTTTTCCCAATTTATTATATGTGTTTTTAAATTTGATCAAACAAAATGTCATGAAACTATGAAATAGAAAGTGTGAACTCCTCTGTCATGAAGACTTTCATGTGGCAGAAAATCTACAAACTGTTACAAAGTGCTAACACTGGAGACTTCTTTTATAAACTTTAAACAAACATCTGCTTACAGAAAACATACATCAACGCCATATCAATGATTACACATTTTTCTTTGTTAAGAAACAGTACATTTTAATCCATTTATTATTAGCCTTGGATTAAATTAGGCCACACAAGTCCCTGAGATCTAGCTTTTACTAAAGAAACAATAGCACATTAAATAGAACAAGCATGTTGTTATAAACCTGAATTTGCAGAGCTGCTGCTTTAGAAAATTAACCCACACATTCTGACCAATCAGATAGACTTTGTCAGCGATGTAGTATAATGTTTAATATTCCATTTGAAGCTATTGCATAATATAAGTGAAGTTAAACTTTTGATTTAAGTACAGTCTTATCACCAACTAAATGTACATGTTTCAATCAGGGTTGCATAGAATAATTTGAAAAAAGTATTGATGACACTGCCTTTGAATACACTGTCCTAAATGAGTAGCATACTCAGTTAAAATATCTTTTAAAAAGTAACATATTCAAAACATACTTGAATACATTTAGTAAAGCCATGTGTGAAACACCAATTAAGTCCCACTGTTTTTCTGTTTTATTGGCATGAGTGGTTCTGGGCCAGGTACATGGGGATGTGTCATGGGGATCTGTCCAATCTTGGACACTAAAATTATAAGTATCTTATATTACTAAAACCATTTCTGTGACTGCTGACGTAATAAATGTGAGTGGAATGGAACACGCTAAATTCCTCTGGTATATCTGATATATTGCACATTACATTGTTTAATTTAATTTAAATTTACCTGAGCTTCAAAACATTAAGACAAATAAGAAAATAAATCTACCATATCACACTAGTGTCTCTTCATGTGTTCCTGATCAAAGATAAGAAAAAATATGCTGATAAAAGTAACATCACAAATACCATCTTGGGCGAACTTCATTTTCAAAAGACGTTCTGCATGTTTTGTCATGATTTTATCACCATACTATATCACTGTCGTTATTATATCGCCTTATTCAATTCAGTTCAATCTTATTTGTATAGCACTTTTTGCAATGGACATTGTCACAAAGCAGCTTTACAGAAATAAACATATTCAGGATAAAAATGTAAATGTATGAATTTATCCCCAATGAGCAAGACAGAGGCGACAGTGGCAAGGAGAAACTCTCTGAGACGATATGAGGAAGAAGACGATATGATATAGTGCAATTATAAATAAAACCCTTCTATAACTGTGTACTATATGGACAAATAGTGCAATTGTGTAACCAGGAAATTGATTACAGTTTTCACATGAAGTCTGTCCACTGATTTACACCTGAATACAAAGCAGCTTGCGGCAACTGCAGCCCCAAAGCCATCACAAAAAACTGTTTAAACACTTTATCCTGGTCCAGGTTGTGATGGATCCAGAGCAATACACTGGATTGGATACCAGTCCATCACAGGGCACCATACACATGCACAAACACACACACACACACATACATATATATACACATACACAGTATATATATATATATATATATATATATATATATATATATCTATATATATCTATATA
>CM075012.1:3609572-3620325 GCA_037576675.1 Pangasius sanitwongsei
GTGTGCACACTTGTGCAACCAGGTTGTTGTATGTTTTTTTCTTTTTTTCCCTAAAACATTTCTATTTGTTATTCATTCAAATTTTGTTCACAATATTCTGAAAAGCCAGTATTGTGAATCGAATCGAATAATGACTGGAGTGTATTATTACACCTGTAGTGTGCACATTTGTGCAACCAGGTTATTATGAGTTTTTTCTTTTTCTTTTTTACCTAAAACATTTCTAGTTGATTTTCACTTGATTTTTTTTGCCTGCTATAAATGTGAAAATGTGAAAATGATACAACATGATTTATGTTGGTTTTATTTTATTTACAACAGAAAAATCTGCCATTTCAACAGGGGTGTATAGACTTTTTATATCCACTGTCTTTGAATCTATTTAGTGCTCAAAATATTCATGTTTTTGTATTTGGATTTAAAGTGGAAGTATCTGAAAGTTGGGGGGTCTGAATGTTTTGTTCTGAATGAAAATATTTCTTAAATAATTTTCTTGTTGTAATATACAAAAAAACTAGCCATATTTTAGACAAGAGTAGACAAAACCACACTCTTTGTTGATTGGATGTCTGATTGAGCATGCTCCCAGTCAGAATGAGAGAACAAGTGGAGGACATTACCTAGCTAGCTTGCTACAATGTCAGCATGGACATACAAACAACACCTAGCTCTGTTCCTTAGCCCCAACCAGCCTCTCCGAACACAGAAAAGCTTTAGTCAGTCTCAGTCATTACTTAGCCTGCCTGCAGCAAGAACTCGCAGGCAACTGTGCCTGAGGCCCTTGCCAATGACAAGCAAGCTCAGGTTTGCCTTAAGCAATTCCTCAAGAAACAGCAAAATGGTTTTGGGTAAACTTCTTTCAACCTACCCCAGCTTTTTTGATGCCATGCCAGTGGTGCTGACTGCGTTTAAACACACGGTGACATTTGGGGTCTCAACCACTATATGCAAGAACCTAACCAGAGGAACTTAACCAGAAAATTTTGTGCAGCGTGGAACAAGCTACTTCCAACTCTACTGAGTGAAGGCAAGATGAAATCTTTTTTTTTTTTTTTTTTTTTACATTTTAATAGGCTTTAATAGCTGGTTGTATTTGGTTAGTTGCTTATATTTTTGGGTTAAAGGTTGTGTTACAGATGTAACCTAGCCTAGCCTAACCTATAAAATGATGCAACTCTTAAGCAGTAGGCTGCAATGTGTATAGGCCGTAGTGTTATGTGTGTTTTTCGCAATTGGGTAACATCATTGCCCCCTTTCTGAATTTCATATGTCATCTCATGGGTTCCCAGCTGGAACCAGTTATATCTGTTAGTCCTGGTTAAGGTTGAGGTGGATCTGGAGCCAATCCCAGGAACAGTAGGCAGTAATGCACCCTGGATGGGACACCAATCCGTCTCAGGACACCACAAATACACATTCATGCACTCATTCACACACTAATTCATGCCAAGGGGTGATTTAGCACAGCCAAGCTACTGGCATTTTTTTTAGGAGGTGGGGCAGTTCTTATAACCAAACAAATATATATGTTCTAATGCATTATGTTAGGAAAAAACACATCACAGGCTATGCTGTTAAAGGAACACAGGGAATATATTTATTAACAGTTATACAGATGAAAAAGCTGAGGTGAATATTAAGAGGAGACATGCCAACCAAACTATTGTTATGAACATATTATGTAACGTTTTTAGGTCTTCTAACACTCCTGCTTGACAGTCTCGTCCACAAAAAATCTTCTAAGCATTTATGCTTATGCTATTCATTATAAGGCATTATGTTTGGCATATAACATTTATAGTGTACAGTATTATGTATGGAGAACTTGTAGAAATCTAATGAAATCTTTTGTTTCACTATGTACTGTGTACTTTCCAATGCTGCTATGTATCTAATATCCTTTGTCTTGTGGGTCAGTGCTTATATAGTATATGTTATGTTACAGTATATGTTTACACCTGAAGCTAGCTAAACTACATTTCATTATACTGTATATCCATGTACAGTATATGTATGATGACAATAAAGTTGATCTGAATCAAATTTAACGAATATAAGTGATTATTCATTTTATGTTTTTATTAGTTTATTTTAATAAAAATTTAATAACACTTTCCCTCACAACCAATTTTGCTTTACAGATAAATTTATGCATTTGTTTATGCAGTTAATTCATGAATATACCCATACTGTATGATCATACAGTATATTCTGAATAATGCATTCATTTGAATTCCAGAAAATAATTAATGAACATGACTGTGATGTTTTAACAAAGTTGCAATGAATGTAACAACACAATTGTAACATTTGAATGAACACTGCAAATACAGAAATAATCAAACCATCAAAAAAATTCTAAATTCACTTTTCATTTTTTTATAATGTTGTATAATGTTTATAAGAAACCATTTAACTCCCTGAAAATCACTTTTATTTAACTGATTATATATTTAGATGATAGTAAGTAAGGATTAGCCTTTTTTCATTATAACAAAAAGAGAGACATAAGAAAAAGAAAAAGACAGACGTAACTAGCGCTCAAGATATCACCTGAGCAATAACATGAGTGATGGAATTATGAATTGATTTTTTCATCGCTGAGTTGTTGAGTTGTTTAGGCGGATTTTCTATTGGAAATGCCAATAGATTTACAGTGACATTTTGGAATTTTTTTCTCATTTAATATTGAAGTTATTCTTCAAACTAATAAGAGCCTGCTCTTTAGTGATTTTCTTCCATTCATCTGGATACATAGCCGGCTCTGCTTTGTAACTTTCAGCAAATTGCTTATTGAATGTCACAAGCACATACTTCCAGTAATCTGAGGCCTTCACAGATATGTCAGGTGCAATATGCCATTCTGGGTAGTACTTCTTGGAGTCTTTGCAGGGATGAGGTTCGAAGTTTGTTTCTTGACTTTCAAACGTTCCTTTCCCATGTACACTAGATGTACAGATCTCTTCACAGAGAGTATTAGTCTTTGCATTTAGGAAACCGCAAAGTCCTTTTGGCCTGTGCACGGCTACATGGTGTTGTTGATGTTTCTTTCCTCCTGCCTCACATGGTGTTTTGCAAAAGGGACATTTCTTCCCACATCCTAACACCCTCTTAAAGAGCTCGTTTTGGGGCTTCACAGACACATTGTTGAGTGTCTCTTTGATATCAGTTGACCTGGAGAATTCCTCTGTTAGCTGTCGTTTCATGTCATCTATACATTCATAGAGACTTTTGGTGAAGGGAGCACAACAGCTTGTATTCTGAAAGAGGACCCCTTCCACTGTGTTCATGGATACTGAGACGACACGGCTCATAGATTTGCAAAAGTTCTGGATCAACCTTGTTGTACCTTCTGCATTATTGGGCAAAGGAGACCCATTGTCATCAAGCTTAGAAGCTTCCATTTCTTTCATGATCTTCTTCATTATGATGTCCAACTTCTTCATTTTTAAACTTTGCAGAGATATCTCTTTGGAAAGGCATTTAACTACATGATTGTATATCCAATCTTTCATAAAACTGTCATACTGCAGAATGTAATTTTTAAAATCATCAAAGTTTGATTCTTCCAGTAGCTCCTTTTGAATTGTGTATTGAAACAGCACTCGAGAGCCATACTCAGTTGGGTTGTTTAGCAGAACTGCATCAACAATGTCAGGTCCGAGGGACTGGTTAATGTACTCAGTCACTGCTGGCTTGAGACAGAACTGAGTGAAGTCTTGTGCTTTCCTGTGGCACTGGTCCTTCTGCCTGTACAAATCAGTGAAATCAGAGAGATACTGACTCTTAAATTTCTGCAAATGTTTAAAGGGATCTTGCTTAGTGAGGAATTTCCTGTGCATCTGAAGGAATTTCCTAGAGGCAATGCCACAAATGTGCAGTTTAAGGTCAAGTTCAAATTTTGTATTTATTTTTGAACCTGCATGTTGGAGCTGTTCATCAATTTCCTCTAGCACATCTTTTGTAAATGTGTTTTGGTAATCACATTTTTCTTGTGCATGCTGCTGAATGATTTTATCGCAGTACTTGATTACACCATTTGCAATAATCTCTAAATCTTGCTTTGCGCTACGCTGTGTGAAGAAACTTTTTATTTTATTTTCCAATTTTACATGTTTCTCTTTGACCTGGAATTCCTCTCGGCCATACTGTGTCAAATCATGAACATTGTGAAAGGCTTCATTGATATTGCGATTGACTAAACTTGCTCGCAGTTGCCTCAAAACATCAGAAGGAACATCCTTTTCTTTTAGACCAGTGATGTTTGCCACCTCTCTTTTCCACATTCTCTCAAAATCAGCTGTGAGGTCCTCATCAGAAACTTCATCTTTTCGATTTTTGTAAATTTGCAGGTGTTTTAGGACTTGGCACTCAATCATTGCAGTTTGCTTTCTGTGAATGTCTTCTACTATCTTCTTGTTACTCCTCATCTCAAGAGCAGCATCTAATGTTTTTCTCACTTCATCCTTCATTTCATTCTCCAGAAATCTAATGTTATTAGCAAAATCAGCTTTGTACTTTTCCACCAAGTATACATGGTGGTCTTTCTTTTTGTAGTAGTCTTTTAGTTTTTCATCAATTATCTCTTTTTGAGAGGTAATCTCTTTGTGTGCTTTATCTATAAGAGTCTCAACAACCTCATTTGTACCATTTTTTTCATTGTTAGATATTTGAACTATTTCAGTTGTAAGCCAAGATTGAATATGTCTTCTGAAAGACCACTCCCAGTCTGAAAACTCTTTGCAAAGGTTGTCGTACGCATGGGCCACAAGACTGTTTCTGAAACTAAAGATGAAGTTCTCAAACTTCACCGCCCTCCACAAGCTACTCATCCATTGCAGAAACTCTGGGATCTGAAAGGGTTCTTTGTCCTTTCTTGCTTTAAGGATACCCAAGAGGGTTTTCTTAAAATCAAACACAGCCACACTGTAGCCTGCATTAACTTGTGCCATTGGTGGTGTGCCATGCCATAGGCCTGGTATATACCAGTTATTCTTTTCCACATCATAATCCAAGACATCAGTGAACTTCTTCACACTGGGCTTCTTTTCCATCGCAGCTGCAATCATTGTCATCTCATTTAGTTGGTCCAAAAGCTGTTTTCGTTCAGTCAGGTTTTTGTTATATGCTGATACACCAGCAACATTTTGGTGAACGAAATGACAAACTGTTTTTTTACCAAGCTCTGTCATCCGCAAAAAGGCATGAACTGCTATCTGCAAGACGTCCTTCATCTCTGTCGAATTCTCCATTGCTATATTGATGATGGTTACATCACTAAGACCAATCGCAAATGTGGCCAATTCATTGTCATGCTCATAACTGTCTTCCAGTTGTGCCAGCGCTGGTGATTTCAAACCCTCTGTATCAATCAGAAGGATAAAGTCACAAAGTAACTCTTCCTTCAAGTCTTTACCCACAGGAAGGAAAATCATGTATGCTCCACGGGTGCATCGTCCACTACCCACTGCAAACTGAACTCCAAACATGGTGTTGAGCAGTGTTGATTTACCAGTACTCTGAACCCCTAACACTGTCAGAACCAGCAAACGGCTCTTCTCCCCAACCATCCTGTGAAGCGCCATGAGAACATCACTCACCCACTTCTCTGGGATATTTGATGCATCTCCATCAAGTAGTTCAAGAGGAAACCCAGCCAGAAGCATTTTGGCAGCTAGAGTAGGGAGATTGAGAATTTTGTCAGACATTTTAGTTGAACCAAATGAAGCAGCCTCATAGATTTGCCCCATTTCTCTCATGTAATGCTCTATGCCAAGAGAACAATCAAGAAGCTCCTGGTCTAATTGGGCTAAGGCATCTCTGTCTTTCTTATGTTCACACTCTCTGTATTTGCGTCGAAGGTTTGACATGTGTTTGCGTGATTGCATGTCCATCTTTAGTCCCATCCATTTCAGAAAGAAGGCTCGCTCAGTGTTATCATAGGTTGCCATAGCTTTTATGAAGACATCCATTGCTCTTGTCATTTTGCACTGGCTTTGTTTTTTACAAATTTCATCTTTTTCTTTTTGAAGTTGAACCTTATATGCCTCCAAGCTCATTTCTCCTGAATTTTTTAATCTACATTGCTCTTTTTCTATTTTAGCCAGTGATTTCCAATTTTCACCTTGTAGTGGCAACTGTGTCTTTTTATAGTCCGTTATTTGACGAACTCCAATAGTTTTCATGACTTTCTCTGCCATTTCTTCTGCTGATATCAAGGCTTTGTTTTCACTTTCATCCACGCCAAGACCTAATTGCTGAGCAATGTTCTTCATGGACTCAATGTTACATGATGTGTGACACTCACGTAACAGAACAGTCTTAATGGCAGAATTGATCGTCTTTGCAAAAGTAGCCAAATTCACTTTTTGGCTTTTCTTAATTATGTGGTCTCTTTCCAGTTGCAGAGTATCAATTAGTGTTTCAATAGATGATTTCACATTCTGGTTCATATTTCTCTGAGAGTTGACCACAAGAAAGATTTTGGACTTCATTCCTCGTAAAGAGGCGAACAGCCTTTGCTCATTTTCGTTAACACTGTCCAGGAACACAAAGACAGCTGTTGACACCTGAGTAAGAAAACTGAATTGGGTTTCAAATGTGCAAACAGCTCCTCTTAAATTAGCAATAGCCACTGCCTCAGGAAAGACATCGATGCTATTTTTTCCACATGGCAGATTCCAGCATATTTCAACCATTCCATTAGCGATTACCCTGGGAGCAGATCCTCCGATCATTTCTCGATGAGAAAAGAAGTCATGGTGCTGCTCTGAATTGTTAAGCGCTTGGTTCAAAACCTGTGACTTAGACAAACTGCTGTTACTTAACCTCACAAATGATATCAAGGGAATTTCTGCATGAACAACACTGTCTTCAACAAACCCTTTAGATTCTGACATTGAATGGGGACGCCATTCTTTCAGGATACCTCGAAGCGCCCATAACATTAGATTATACTGATTATGTACTCCTTTAGGCAACACAAATGGCACTGCAAATTGACACACTGACATTTTCAGTGCCATTTCTTGCTGGAGAAAACTATCTGCACAGAAAAAGAGGGCAGTGTGAAGATCTAGAAGGTTAAAGCTACAATCATTGTCCTCTTCACTAAACAAGTCATCTCCATCCTTTTCACAAAATGCAGATAGTAAAGATCTTGATTTCGAATTAACCATCAGTAACTTTCTGAGGAAGGCCCATGTTATTGCTTCCAGTGAGTCAATCTCTTCATCAGACACAGTGGCACTGTTGATTTCCAGTAAAGACCTCAGGGTCAGCTTGTTTGGGTAGTACTTTTCAAGTCCCAGTGTTTTCAAAAATGAATGAAGGCCATCTGAAAATAAAAACAAAATTTATTTTAATACTAATGATATGTGGTGATAAATTATAAATGGTCACAAATATACATAAAACACATAATATTCTGTAACATTAGGTAACATTTATATTTATTGCTTTTGGCAAATGCCTTTATCCACAGCGACTTACAGAAGTGCTTACTAATCTCTATCAAAGATATATATGTCCCATGCCACCCCCTGATGTTGCATGAGCAGCGGTTTGAAAAGATGCAGTTGGCTGGCTTTGCATGCCTTGGAGGAAGCACGTGATAACCTTTGAACTCCCTGGTTGGTAGCTGCTGTGTGATAGAGGAGAGCTGCCTAATGGGTGAGGATTGGCCTCCTCTTTTCAGCTAAATTGCGCATAGTGATCAGCCTAAGAAAGAGAGAGCTTCTGTCTTTTACAGTCCATCCCCTTTGCCCGTTGGACCCTGGTGAAGGCTGGTGAAGTCCTTTTGATGGTTTACGGGGTGACGTATAGCCATCTTACATACTTTAGTTTGCTGTAAAGTACTTTAATAAAATTGTGCACCCTATTTGTGGATGCATGGTACCTACAATGTCTTCTGTGAATCTATGGTTGGTCACTCAAGGACTGAAAGTGCTGGAACCGTGTTGTAAATGTTAGGATTTTTCTTCTTGTTATTATTATTTTTATTATTTTTTTTCTACCTTAGAATGAATTGTGCAGACCAAACCGTAAGTCACAGAGACATGAAACTTGGTTAATAGGTATTACTCCCTCCCAATATTCAGGCAAGTGAGATGGGCCCGATCGGCCCAGTGGTGATGCTAGAGTACAAGAGTTTATGTTTTGGTCCATGTGCCATAAACCATGAGCCAAACAAAATTCTTTTTGCCTTGCATTCCTTGGGTTCTCCCAAACAAAAAAGCCCAAGAACCATATAGCTCTGCCCAGTTAGATTTTTATGTTAGTTTGCATATCTGTATGTGCTAATTTGTAAGTGGATTGTGCAATGTGCTAATCTGTAAGTGGATTTTTGATGATGACCTAATTAATTACAAAACATGGCCACCATCTGCAATCAGATGTCAGCAGGCATTTGTCAGGTATAACATTGAGCTATCATCATGAAATGTGAATAATAGTTTCAGGTTCATTTTTTGCATATGTCTTGGAAAATAAGATGTAAAAAGAAATTTTGTTTCTGAAACTGTAGAAAATTGCCTTTTGAAACATTCAGCCACACCCACTCAAATTTATGATAATTTGCATAATCATAAAATGAACCAAACTGGAAATACATGTTCAGTACATGTACACATCTGAGGACTTCTGCAAAGGTTGGGGTGTGGTCATACATAAGGAAGGAGTTTAGGTTCAAATTTCTCAAGAATTATAAGGCTGATCAAGCTGAAATTTAGTATGGTGCAGCTATGTGCTAATCTGTAAGTGGATGTTTCATGATCCCTAATTACTGAAAAAGCAGGGCTGCCACTGGCCAATCAAGTTTCAGCAGGCATTTGTCAAGGTTCCTATTAAGCCATTAATTTGAACTTGAGCCATTAACTTGAACTATCATAGAACTTGAATGGCAGTTTCATGGAGGGACCTCATATTCAGAGGGGTTGAGGTTAAATTCAAATAGCCATTTCTCAGGAACCAACAGTCCAGTTGAGCCGAAATGCATTGGTGTGATGCACTGATCTGCTAATCTGTAACTGGATTTTTAATCATCACTGAACTAAACAACTAGCATTGAGCTATCATCACAAAACTTGATCAGTATCTTCATATATTGTCTCTAAATGGCTCTGTGTATCTTGGCAATAACTGGCCAGTTGGGGTGCTATTTGTGAGGAGTGCTTTGACCCCAAGCATCACCAAATGTGGCTATATTCTTATTCTTATTCTTATTCTTATTATTGGCATAGAAACTACAATTAATTCTGATTTCCCTCTGTTATGCCATAATGTTATTAACTTCAACTCACCTCTAAGCTGGCTTGAGCACTTCTGTGATGATCCTGATCCTGAACCAAAGTCTTTTGCTATGCACAAAATAAAAAAATAAAAAAGATAAATAAAAATAAATAAATACATAAATAAATAAGTTGTATTTAATTATAAACACATAGCAACTTATTTAAATTTGCAGATTGTTAGCAGTAAAATCTAGGTTGAAACTGCAAATGCAATCACACACACACACACACACACACACATGCATGAATATTTAAATGAATATACCATGTTGTCAAAAATACTAATATATATTTCTTACTTTTAGTAACATCTGCGTTAGAAGCCATGTTTCTTCAGCATTAGTTTGTCATTTTTTAAGACACTGATACAAATGTTCAGTTATACCTGAGGAGAAAAGGAATGAACATGATTTGATGTTGTAAATATTATTAACTGTATGTAAAGTCATGGTATGGAGGATGTAGAGCAAAAATGGTCTGTAAGTAAGAATGGCAAGAAAGTACAATGTTTTTGGGGTTTCTTTCAGCTTTTCTGCCAAATTCTTCTGGCTGATTTGAGTTGGACAGGACTATACACTGTAACAGGATTGTATATGCTAGAGGTGATGTCAGGCCTACAAAATTACCAATCAGAATTAACCATCTGCTTATGTCAGCCTCCACTGACCCCTAGCACTGAAACTAAAGTGACTTCCTTCTGCTTACTCAGCCTCTTTGAAGACCATGAGCGAAACTGCACCCAGATAGCATCTTGTATACATGTCTTAATGATGAGCACGTTTTATATGTTTTAATGATGAGCACATCAAGGCCATATTGCTTTTCAAATGAGAATTAACAGATTGAGTGAACTACAGTTGAGATAATAGCGATCTATACCTACTGTAAAATGGAAGACAAGCATTATTCTTGTCTGATTAATCTATTTTTTACAGTAATCCTTCTGTTTACACATGTGAACATTATTAAGCCATGATTCTTTCATTTCTGACAATGTTTTTAGAAGTTATATGATAAAATCTCACATTAAAAACAAACAAAGTTATTTTTATCTTGCAGCTTCACCTGTGAAACTTGTCCAACATTATTTTTGCACTTTCCACAAGTTATTTGCCACTGTAAATATGTGCAATAACACAAATATACATCCCACTGCATTTTTGACTCTCATATTGTGTAAAGATTAAAGGTATTTTGGAGGTTCCGGTATCACTCCTACTCTCTTATCTGGTACTTGTTAAGAGATCTCATGTGAATAACATTGCACTAACACATATATATAGTCAATTTCTCTATTTTTAAAACATTTGTATCTTGAAAATGGAACAGTACTGCAAAAGATTTGTAGCTTCTAAAGGAAGAAAATATTTGAAGTTCAGAAAGTATTTTCATTGCTTACCACAGTCAATTGCAGATTGTTAGGATGAGTTCTCATGCTGATGTCTGTGTTATTTCTGTTGTTA
>CM075012.1:3631346-3655484 GCA_037576675.1 Pangasius sanitwongsei
TCTTGTTCGTTTCATTTGAAATCCATTGTGGTGGTGTATAGAGCCAAAAATGTTAGAATTGTGTCGATGTCCCAATACTTATGGACCTGACTGTAATTAACAGCCCTCCCTAAGTTGAAGTGTGTGTTAAAGCAGGGAAAACACTCAAATGAGTAGGACAGAGGGTTCTTCAGGACCAGGGCTGGGAGCAGGTGACTTGCACTTTAGCAGCTTTAAACAGTCGTTTAAACACAGCAGCTTTAAACAGTTAATAAATTAATGAAACAAATGCAGCTTGTCATGTTACCGAGAAGCCCTCTGTCCTGAAGACTGTTCCATGTCATAAAAATAAAGTTACAGCTGTACCTCTAACTGGTACCAAGCCCTGATAATGGAGACTCATTCCATAGATGCTAAATAAACCTCTCACACCTGTGATGATAAACCTGTGATTTGCCTTGCAGCAGATAAATAACTCCTGACCAATCAGAATCAAGAATTCAACAGCACTGTGGTGTACTAACATATATCAGTCTATTCTTCAATGTGTTTAAACATGTTAATATTTTTAATATTTTTATTTATGGGCTTAGTAGTAGGACTGACATATTCCAGGCAATACTATACTTCAGCTTTGACTATACCGGGCATCTGTTAATATAAGAGCAGTATTTTGTCAGTATTGCAGGAATGTCTACACTCTGTTTATAATAAAATGCAGTATTATCTCCTCACCAGGTTGAACAGGTACCACCACTGAGAGAAGACAGCACAGGCCGGCAAGGATAAGAAAACTGGCTAATGATTTTCGTCTCCCTGACCTGAGACAGAGGAGAGTGAGGATGAGAGAGAGACGGGGAGAGAGAGAGAATTAAAAAAAAAAAATCAGTAAGATAATTTTAAAAGCACATTACAGTGTGTTGCAGTGTTCATATAGAAAATAGTGTAGCTATCTGGTGATAATGTTGTGCAATATTTTAAAAATATTAAATACAAAAAAACATTCTACATTAATAGGTCGTGTCTAGTCAAAATCACAAATGCAGCATGTGTGTGTGTGTGTGTGTGTACCAGGTCTTATTGATGAAGTATATGCACAGTGGGTAGGCTGGCAGCTCCACCAGGCCGTACATGGCTACAGTGAGGTACAGACTGCCTTTATCATCACTTGCATTCATTGTCAATCCATAATACACCAGACTGCAGGCATACCTGCAACAAACACACACACACGCACACATCACGTACACATACAGACATTATCATCCACAGATAAACACAGCTAACTCTTAAAAGTCGCAAAGCCATCGTCCCGTGATTGAGGATGACGTTGATATTCATTGTTTGAATTTTACAACAACATATAAAGACTTTGATGAAAGTTTATAAAACAACTAGAATCCAGAATCAGCTTTTGACATTTAAAATTTTATAGATTTTAGATTTACAGTTTTCCAATTTAGTCATCAAGACATTGGCCAAATTTGGTGTATTTCTGTATTTTGCTTCTACAAAGCTCATGTAGCTGACATGTTAGGGAAGTTTAATGCTACCAGTTTAGCATTGTGCAAGCTGCATGCCTAAATTATTTCACACTTAACTCAAAAAAGATTTGGCCCATGACCACCATTTGCACATAAACCATTTCATAAAACAGCAGAACACATCTGTATTAAAAAATAATAATCTAATCTGAATTGTATTACGATCTGCAATCTCCAAGTTCAAACTTTTAGGTCCCGTCTTCTAGTTTATTTCTCCAATAAAAACGGTATATGATTCAATCTAAATATGAATCTGGAATGATTACCTGCCACCCTGGAAGCCCCGCCCCCTTCCCCTCATCTCACATTAGTAATATTTTGGTTTTGATTTTCTCGACTGCATGATAAACTGACGCGGTGCCCTTGGATAACTGACTACATTTGGTGTAAATGGGAACAGCGTGTACACTGTATTCACTAAACTATCACTTTAAACACTCCCTTTGCTGTTTGTGGCACAAGGAGCCAATCAGGTGCCACCTTATAAACACAATGGAGTGATGTATTAGATCATAGGATGTATGTTTAGTAAAGCATTTTAATTGTTTCATCAGTCTCAGTGCACACACTCGTACTCACCAGACGTACATGAGGACGACAGTCCTGCAGCGCAGCACGCGGTGTCTGACCAGCTGCAGCAGTCCTGCGCTGGGCGTCTCTGTGCCCGTCGTGCCCGGAGTTTTCCTCAGCTTCAGAGTCACACTTCCCTTTCCATTCCGGCAAGCAAAATCCTGCAGCACTTTCTCCGCCTGCACCGTCCGGCCCTGAGAGTACAGCCAGCGTGGAGACTCAGGCAGCATGCTATGAGTTACACACACACACACACACACACACACACACACACACACACATACACACAGGCACAAACAGCAACATTTTATTTTATTATTTCTTTTTTCAATTATTATTTTAATGTTTTGTAATATTCCAAGTTATCTAATTTAATTTACCTTTATGTTTCATCATTTATTATGCTTTATCATTTACTGGGAGAATATATTTTTAGGAGAACACACACACACGCGCACACACTGGTACAATCCCAGAGTTAAACAAGACTTTTTTCTTATTATTTTGTTTATTAGTTTATATTTTTTGTAATATTCAAATTTATCTATTTGAATTAACTATTTTTATTAACTAAAAGTAGTAACTTAAAGCATTTTAATATATATATATATAGTTATTTATTTATTTCATATAAATACATAGTTATTTAATGTTTTGTAATGTCTAAGGTATCTATTTTAATTGACCTATATTAGAAAACAGGAAGACTTCCCAAGCTCTCGGGTTTGCTATTTACAAATTCAGGAAACTTTAAAACATTTTAAAATGCAGCAACACAAAGCTAAAGAGAGCAAATTGCGTAGAAAACATCTGGTGAATTTGTGGGGGTGAAAATAAATAAATCTGGCACAAAAGGAAGTTGCCCACCCCCAAACTCAAATTTCTTTTCCACATTCCTGTGTCTTTCCTATTTTCGTGACTTCTCTGTGAGTCCTCAGTTATTTAAAACTACATTTTAAACAGCAAGGGACCGTTTTTCCAAAAATAACGTGATATGTATTTTGAGGAATGCGCTGCCTCTTGAAATAATGTTATCTAGCATCATGTTAACGGTTTAATTATTTTAATTTTCTTCATCATGGCACACTGTGCTAGCGGTTTATAGCCGTCAAAGCCGTAATTCAGATATTCACACGTACATGCAGAAGAGGAAAAGCAGCACACCGGGGCAGTTAGCCGCCATAGCCAGGTTTCTCCAGGACCTGACATAGTAGCCAAGAAGAGCGAACAGAGCAATGCCCACTGCAAAGGTCATGTTGGCTATCGTGCCTGTAACACACACACGTACACACACACACACACACACACACACAAGCAAAGCCTTGCGTAACTATTCATTCCCTTAAACTTTTCCACTTTTTGTAGTGTTACAACCTGGAACTGAAATTGGCTTTACTGGTCATGTACCATTCAATTTATTTAAAATCTTTTTGCAAACTATATTAACTTCTT
The DNA here is from genome assembly GCA_037576675.1 of Pangasius sanitwongsei. Classification (NCBI taxonomy): domain Eukaryota; kingdom Metazoa; phylum Chordata; class Actinopteri; order Siluriformes; family Pangasiidae; genus Pangasius; species Pangasius sanitwongsei. Next base: position 3,634,892 of record CM075012.1, read on the forward strand.
CTCCCTGCTTCAATACCATGTGCTATTTTATGAAGAGTCATGACATATAATCCTACAAAACAACACTACAAAACAGGAGAAAAGCTCAAGGGAGTGAATACGTACACAAGGTACTAGTGAGTATTATGGCTCACTAGTACTACACAGTGTGGTTAGGCATCCTGAAGCCATCTGCTTGTGTTCACTGAAAAGCATCTATAGCTGTATGTACAGATTGTTGCTGTGTGAGATTTTGTTACACCTCCAGATGGCGCTACCTGTCAGAGCCCAGTAGGCTTTACCCACGTATTCCTGTGAGAGGATGAAGCAGATGAGTGCCATCCCTCCGTTCATCAACCCCACCATCAGCCGCGACAGAGCAAAGAGCTCGTAACTGGGGGCCAGCGCACTGCCATAGGCAAAGACTATTTCAAGGAACAGAGCTGAAAGAGAGAGAGAGAGAGAGAGAGAGAGAGAGAAAGAGATGGATGGAAAAACACACTGTCTGCAGTCAATGATAAAATCAGAACATGAAAACATGCACCAGGCATCTGAAGGTCAAACTCTGTCAGTGTAGTAATATATAGACACAACAATGTGGTGAATATCTCATGACGCATTCTGAATGTTGGCTTACTTTTTTGGGGGAAAAACAATGACTACATATTGAAATCTGTTGTACTTTTCTGTTGTTACCTGAGGTTATTGTTTATATAAATTAAGGTGAGGACCACACAGTTATTATTTATTAAAAATAAAAACACAGAATTGAAAAAGGGTGTACTTTCTTTTTCTCATGACTGTATGTTAGGAATAAAACATTTGGGGACATGCTGTTGTAGGACAATAATCAACGAGCAGTGTGATGCAGCCTGACTCTACTCTGTATTTTTTTTAAAAAATGATATATTATATATAGAGCTGTTTCTAAAGACTTCTCCTGACATCCATTGCTAAGTGTCCAACAGAGAAGCATTAGTACTGATGAGGAAGATGGGTTTCCTGCCGATTTTATCAGACAGCGGTCCGAACAGCACGTTCCCCACGAGCACGCCCACAAAAAACAGCGATCCTGCCAGGCTCACTTTGTACGCCTCCTGCCTGACCAGGTGCCACTGCAGAACACACACAAAACACACACTGAGCCAGTGGTACATGTACAATATCTCAATATCACATTAAGACTAACTGTTAAAAGTCAGAATACATAATTATATGCAAAGGCAAAAACGTTGCTCAATATAATGACCAAAGGTTTTAGCACAGCTTATATCACAGTGCTGTTGAATTCTCAAATCTGATTGGTCAGAAGGTGTTGATTCATTTTCTATAACAGCAGCTCTGACAGTAGTGCAGGTGCGATTTGCATGTTCCTGTTAATGCACTTGTACTAATAAGCTTTTGTTTCTATAGTAACAAAGTACAACAGAGGACACATTTATTTAACATTTTTGGGAAGGAGTCTCCAGTGTGAGTGCTTTGTAACAGTCAGAAGTAAAGCTGTAACTTCAAGTTTTCCGTCACAGGAAAGTCTTGACGGCAGAGGGGGTGGGGCTGGTGATGGAACGGCTGATTAAAGCTATTATAATGTAAATGATAACTATAAATGGATAAAAATCACAATGCGCCGTTCCCAAATGAATAAAAAAGTGCTTAGCATTGTCAAATCGCTGTGGTATAAGAGGAATAAAACACTTCAGTGTGTGAAGTTACTAGACAATAATCAACTTGTTGATTCTTTTCCTATGACAGCACATCCCAAGTATTTTATTCCTTACTTTTGACAATCTACATATTAAATAAGAAATTTTTAAAAATACAGTAAAAATGACTATAAACTGTTTCAGCTGTTCACGCCATGTTAACGTTTTGAACAGAATTATGTAAACAGAAGTACGGGACTGAATTGAGTGCATCTCTCAGGATGCTGTCCAGCACAGCCAGCCTCCTCACTAATGCAGTCCACAATAATATCACTTTACACTGCACAACTCTTTATCATCTTCTTCCTGCATGAACCTGCGATCTCTCACCTCCGTCACGATGGAGCTGACGTCCTTCTTGAACGTCACGGTTTGTGTGAAATCTCCTCCGCTCTGCGTGACGACCTCGAGCTGGTACTCGGGAACAGCACCGATGAGAACGATGAACATGCACTGACACGCCATGTAGATCTGTAACATGAACAAGAGCACGTTCTTCCATCATTCATTGTATGTAGTAGTATCTAAAAGGGTCAGACAGCATGGGGCAGGTCACTACGGTCAGCTCCAGAATTAATGGCACCCTTGGTAAAGATGGGAAAGGATAGGAACATGAGAAATAAAATAAGAGAAAAATGCCTTTGTGGTTAATTAGTTTAACTCATACTATGAAACTATGAAAGAACCCTAACCTTTAATTGAAGTAAACTCATTCTAAGAAAATAAACAAAACAAAACCACATCTGTCACAATTAGTGGCACCCCTGCATTTAGCACTTTGTGAAACCTCTATCAACATAACAGCATTCTTCTCCTATACACAGCCTTCTCCTATATCACTTGATGGAATTGGAGAATACAAAGCAAAGAATCTGAGACACTCCTCAATACACAATCTTTCCAGATCCTCGGTCCGCTCTTGTGTCTCCTCTTCAGCTCCAGTAGTTTATAATAGGGTTTAGATCAAGGGGCTGGGATAGCCATGTCAAAAGCTTGATCTTGTTGATTTTTGAGTAAATTTAATGTATGGATATTTGGATCGCTGTCCTGCCATGCAACCACTGCGCAGCTGTGATTTCTTGGCAGAAGCAGCCAGATTTTCATTTAAAATCGCCTGGTACTTCATGTGGACTTCACTTAATGCACAACACTGCAGACCGTCAGCTGTACCCAACAGTCAGGATTAGCTTTTTTTTCCCTGTACAACCATCATTCTTTGTATTCAGTGATTATACTATTAATACCTGTATGATGTACTAAAAATGGCAAAAAAAAAAAAATTGACCATCTGACTGTTTTTTTTTTTTCAACTACCCCCTGCTGTGTCCTGGTGTTTGGGGTGGGGTTACACATCAGGTGGGAGTGTCATGTGTAATCCCTCCCACTGCTGTTATTTGCTGTTCTTTAATGGCCAATGCACCAAGCAAAAACAGTTACATCAAGACACAGGAGCACAAGTTTTTGATTTTTGGATTTTTATAATTAGTGGTTGTGGTGATGTGACAGAACAGTACTTTCCTTTTAGTCCAAAATATCAGTGTTTGATTTGAGATTTTTGTAGTTTTTCTTTAAAATAGTTGACCTTTGCTGTTAAACAAGTAGACTGGAGCAGATTTTAAAGGATCTCACATACCTGGAGTGATACTGGTATAGCATAACATTACGGAACGGACTTGTAACCCGAAGGTGGTGGGTTCAAGTCTCAGGTCCAGCAGGGATTGTAGGTGGGGGGAGTGAATGACCAGCGCTCTCTTCCACCCTCAATACCACAACTGAGGTGAGACCCTTGAGCAAGGCACCGAACCCCCAACTGCTCCCCGGGCGCCGCACCAAAAAGGCTGCCCACTGCTCCGGGTGTGTGTTCACGGTGTGTGTGGGCGTGTTCACTACTGTGTGTGTGCACTTGGATGGGTTAAATGCAGAGCACAAATTCCGAGTATGGGTCGCTTAGAGGAAAATAATCAACGACAGGGCAGTGTGACGAAGTGCAGTTACTGCTCTTCACCCTCTTGGGATAGTGGAAGTATGGTCTCGGGATTTGTGTGAAGCTGATGGGGAGCTGGCTTTGGAGCTTATTTGGAAGAATGCATTTGCTTCTTCTTTACTTTTGCTCACCAGTTCAAATGACCAGTTATATAACTCATTTACATTTGTGGCATTTGGCACACGCCCTTATCCAGAGCGACTCACAACTGTCTCATTTATACGACTGAGCAGTTGAGGGTTAAGGGCCTTGCTCAAGGCCCAGCAGTGGCAGCTTGGTGGCGCTGGGATTTCGATCAGGAGTCCAACGTCTTAACCACTGAGTAACCACACTCCACACTGCGCATTCCAGATAAAACTTTACTGCTGATCATTTATTCCAAATGTTCCTCAAATGCTACTGATACCTTCGTCCTTGTAATGTGGCAGCATCCATCAGTCAAACATCTCCGGGAAATCGCTGCAGTCCTGTTGTCCTCTCCTTTAGAAAGAGATGTTCGTATATCCCCAGAGACGACTCACCTTTCAATCTAAACCTTCTCCGCAAGAATATACTACAGGCTTGCTCAACTGATACACCATATCAGTTTGCCAGGGATTTTTTTTTATTATTATGTATGTGTATATCTAGTTCGTTATTTCACTGTGGGATGAGGCACTAAGGAAAAACATTTCACTACATTACATCACATGTATGTAATATGTATGTGACAAATAAAGAGCCTCGAACCTTGAACCTGATGTTAAAAAGGCAGTTCTCAAATTTCACACTGAGACAATCTCTGAATTCGGTCTTCTTTACGTTTCCTCATCACGCAAGAGCTACCACTGTGCACCACTAATTTTGGTCTAAGGTTCATGATATTAGTGTGTTCATCTCTCAGATTTTTTTTCCCTTTTCCATTTGTTATTGATTATGTTAAAAACCTGAATATGATTTCAAATCCAAGTTGAAAACTTATTTGCTTTCTCTGGCTTTTAATGCATCATAGAGAGTAATCTGATCTCAGTTTATCTTATTGTGTGTACTGTGTGCGCGGCTGTTTGTTCTGTTTTCTAGTTTATCTATGTACAGCACTTTAGTCAACTCTATATTGTTTTAAATTGTGTTATATCACTGATTATTTTCAGTGATGTCACTGATTATTTTCCTATAACAGCACGAGCCCAAGTGGTTTACTCCTTATGTAATAAAAACTTCTGACCAATCAGATTCGAGAATTCGACAGCAGTGTGGTATAATGGTATTTATATCATGATATACTGTTATATCGATGTATGTTCAGTAGATCGGGGGTAAGAGAACAGGTATAGGAGAAGAATTTGCAGAACTTCTCGTTATAAAATCTGAAGCCTGAAAACTTACTGACTGCAGCTTTAATCTGAAACAGTGCCATTTTTTTTTTTACATGCACATCTCACCTTGTGCCAGAGAGGAGATCTGACTGTGGAGGATTTCACCTCGTCATGCACATTATAAGCAATAATGAACCCTACACTGTGCATTAATAAACCCAAGACTTGCTTTGGCTCCAGCTTGTATACATATACACACGTGTTCAGAAGCATTGCTAAACATGATGCTAGCTAGCTTTAACATTACCTGCAGCACTATCAACACAGCAACCATGCGTTTCTGGTGTCCGCCAAACTCCCCGACAAGTTGAAAAGCTTCTTCCAAATCCATTTCTGAGAAATAATTCGCGACATAACATGTCACATGGGTTTAAAAACTAAACATCTACTTAAAACAAATAAAAACAGCCAGGCTTCCTGATGCTGGAATCACCGAGGCAGAAATTTCTACGCCTGAATACCAAACGCATTCAATTATTAAACTAGGGCACTTTGTAGGGGCGCAGACTCTTACCAGTTCACTCACTAAGAAGGGCGCTCGTAGAGGAAGTGAACAACTTTTTATAAACAGGCATCTGAGCCACTCGCGTTAGACGTGGAACTGCATCACGTGACTCAGTACCTGAATTTGATTGGTGCAGCCTTTGTAATTGAAATCTCGCTCCAGATTTATTAACCCTTTGTTTATTGGATTTTTTCCCCTCCCATCCCAAAAAAAAAACAAAAAATAATAATAATACAAATATCTTTATCAGGGTCCAAGCAAGTCATATGCCCTGAGCATTTTACATTTTATATATGAGGACATTATTGAACAAAAGCACATTTATTATTGTCATACCATCACTCTTGAGAATCTTAACATCTTTAAAGTCAAACATTTATTAAAAAAAAAAAAAAAAAAAAGTCCTTAATCAGCGGTCGTTCTTAATTTTTAAAAATTGAAGATGACAATACGAACACAAATACCCATTTTAACCAAGTGATAAACAAATGAATGGTACACAACACCTTGAACTTATTACTCAACATTAAAAATAGTGAGGATAAAGACATACAAACAAAGAGAATATTAAATTCATGTCAAAACAAAGACAGATTAAAACACAGATACAATATAAGTATAATAAGTACTGAAATGTCTCTACAGGAAAGTGAGTAAAGAAACTGAAATGGAGTCATCACTGATTTTGGGTCCTGAGTGGTAATCTGGATCGCGGTGGCGTCACCGAGGTCTCGTTTTCAGCTACCTTTGAGCGGTTCAGGGACTTGCTGCTGAGGTTTTCTTTTTTGGACTTTTTCTGTAGTAAAGGAAAGAAGAGCAACACTGTTATAAAACTGCCATTAAAAACTGTTCATGTGGCTTAAGGTACTATAGAAGTGAGTCAAGTTCTAAAATGCAAGAGAACTTTGGCTGTGTCCCAAACGTCATCCTGATTTATGACAGTGTGGTTATACTAAGGATTTGTGTCGACTAGTCGACTAATACATTAACTAGTCGCTGATGTGGGGATGTTAACTTGTCAAAGTGGTGGGAAAGAAAGCAGCTAAATGTACTTTGTTCATACGGAAAATACACTATATGGCCAAAAGTTTCTCAACACCTGACCATCACACCCATGTGTCACATATTTTCCCCAAACTGTTGTCACAAATCTGGAAGCACACAATTGTATAGAATGTCTTTGTATGCTGTAGCATTACAATTTCCCTTCACTGGAACTAAGAGGCTCAAACCAGTTCCAGCATGACGATGCCCCTATGCACAAAGCGAGCTCCATGAACACATGGTGTGTTGAGGTTGGAGTGGAAGAACTCGAGTGTCCTGCACAGAGTCCTGACCTCAACCCCACTGAACACCTTTGGGATGAACTGGAACACCGACTGCACCCCAGACCTCCTCACCCAACATCAGCGCCTGATCTCACTAATGCTCTTGTAGCTGAATGAACACTAATCCCCACAAACACGCCCCAAAATCTAGTGGAAAGCTTTCCCAGAAGAGTGGAGGTTAATATAACAACAAATGGGGAATAAATCTGGAATGGGACGTTCAACAAGCACATATGGGTGTGATGTCAGGTGGCATATAGTGTATTTTGTTGTCTGAAAATATTTCAGACTAAATGAAGCCAATTCTACAGTTAAGTGCACATTGTTTATGACTATGCTGGGAAAATCAACGATTTCAGCTGAGCCACGCCTGCCTTCAGTACATTTTAGTAATTGGCACTTCTTTAAATAGTGTAATATGAAGACCTGCCAAACTCAAATTAGCCGACATCCAGTTAAATATCAAGAGTTCAAAACCCTTGTGCAACCGTCTATCATTCCAGATTGAGGTGCTGATTGGCTCATGTGCCATTTTATTGGTGGGGAGGGGAAGGGAAGAAGCCTACTCTATTTGCGTATGTCTGAACGATAACTTCACCTTAAAGAAGGGAACCCTTCCCTCCTCGTAGCACATCAGATTCTCATCCGATATAGACTGCTGCGTCGAGTTACTGTCACTGGAGCTGCAAACATCATCCTCCAGAGAGTCCTACACATAGATATATATTTACTATTCCTTTAAAACATTCCACAGGCAACATTCAGCCTCATACAAAACATTCCCAGAATGTGGCTATTTGTTTTATTTCCATGCATCATGTATAAAAATATGGTGTGAGGATTGTACCTGGTCTACAGGTTTCTCCTCCTCCTCCTCTCCCTCGATGAGGACTTCACACTGACCGAGCGCGCTCATTAGCTGCTCCTGCTGAGCCCTAAACTCCTCCTCCAGCTCTGTTCTGCTCCTCAGTGGCACCAGTACACGTGGGTATATGTACTCCTTACGCTTCGGCGTTGTGCCTACACACAGACACACACAATATTTTGTCATCAAATATACATTTGCTACTATAAAGGCTACAAATATCTGCACAACTAACAGAAAAGCCATGGAGCTGGTATCCCATATAAATCAGAAATTTAATAAAAACATTTGTTCGTTTTTGTTGTAAAAATACTGTTAGTGGTTTTAATAAAAAAAAATATATAATCTCATGATTGTTTTATGAGCTGGGACAGTTTGGGCCACCAATTTCGAAACTGTCTGGTTTGTTTGCAAAGATTAATAAAATCACTTTAAAAAAATAAATAAATAAAAAAAATAGAAAAATGTTAAACGTTTAGGGTGCTTTCCCACCTGTTAACCTGTTTGCCAAGTCTGAATCAGAGAAAACTTTTCATTTGATTAAAAACGTTTTTGTAAAGCTCATTCATTGGTCAGAAATAATTGGCGATGGAAAAAGGTGAACAGAACGTTACCAAGTGTGCACAGAAATCACAAAAATTACAAAAAAAAAAAAAAAAAATCACAGATTATAGACTTTCAGTCTATTAAAAAATGAGGACTATTCCCTCCTGAAACATCTCCTGAAACATCTCCTGAAACATCTCCTGAAACATCTCCTGAAACATCTCCTGAAACATCTCCTGGTGTCTCACCGGTAGGCAGATCCTGTTGGAGCTCATTACAGAGGAAGCTGTTGACTGTAGTTAGGGCCTGTGTGGTGAGAGTCGACAGCTCTTCTCTGTGCTGCTGCAGGATGGCCTGGTCTTCACCCGTCTGCACCTCCACGCCCTTCAGGAGCCCTTCCATTTCCTGCTGCACTGGAGCGAGGCGAGTTCGGCATTCCTCCATTGCGGCCTGACCGCGCTCCTCTACACGCTGCGTGTACATGAAGGATCAGAGGTTACATCTGCACACTCAATTAACCATTTATGTTGTTCTTTCTTTTTCCAGAAAAACTTGGAAGGGATTTAAAACCAATACTGCTGCTACCCAGTGGTTCAATCAAACATACTGTTGTTTAAACAGAAATATACTGCAGGAGACTAATTTAAAATGGATAATTATTATGTAATCGTAGTTTTACACTTTCTTTTTCTTTTTAAATCATCTTCCTGACTATCTTTGTTTCACTGGTTTATGTAAAGTCACTCAGTGAAGTACACTTGCATTTGCATCTCAGTGATTTGAATTGAGTTTACGTAAACATTAGATAAACAGCGAACACTCCTGTGTCTTCACATCATGTTAATGTACCTCTTTAAATTTCATGATTATGTCATAGGCACAAAAAAAAAGTGTCCCAGTGCAAAGCAGATTTACTCTCACCACCCTAATGGCAATTATTCCTCTTGTTATACCACTAAAATTTGCCAACAATTACAATTTACTTATTTAAGAATGAAACATTTATCCTTTTCAAGTTACACTGGATGTTATGCAATGTCCATGAAATAAGTCAATCTCTCACCAGCCTCTCCTTTTCCCTTTTGCATCTTCTCATTTTACAGAGAAACCTTAAACCCTGCCATCCTGAACATTTTCCTATGTCGGGAAAACAAAGTTTTTACCTTTACCTTTAACCGTTACAACACGCCAGCACTGGAGACTACTTCCATAAATGTTAAACTTCCCCTTACAGCAAACTTCACCAGTTCAACAATTACACAACTTTTTTAATCGGTTTATGTGGTGTGTCTACCATGAAGGTTTCTGTGGTTCTGTGGAGGTTAGTACTATAGAAAGGATGACGTATTAGAAAAAAGATATTAATATAAACCTGTCAGAGCTGCTATTATAAAAAAAAATGAATCACCTTCTGACCAACTGGAATCGAGAATTCAACAGTACTTTGGTATAAATAGCGTTATAGCCTGAACTCTTTAGTCAGATGATACCCAACCCCTCATTTTTACATGAAAGCTTTTTATTGTATTTTTGTGGTCTTTCAAAAGGTTAACATCTTTGCAGATTAAACATATACAAGTATCAACCAGTATGAGCATTACATTTAGATTAGTTGGGATTCCAGTGACGAATGGGGGTGGGGGCATGGGGGGGTATTCACTTCCTATCAGCCCTTCAGTGACGACACATGTCTTACCTTCAGAAGCTCGTGCACTGCGGCCTTGTTCTCCTCTGCGAGGGTCAGCTGTTCCTCAGCACGTCTCTCGGTCAGGTCTCTGGCTGCATGACACCACTGAAGGCTCGAGTCAGCCAACGACTCCAGAGAGCTCTGCAGGAGGCGGCAGTAACCGGCACCTTCCTCCAGCGCTGCGCGTCCCTCCTCCGCCACTCCACTCATCTCCTTCATCACGCCTTCTGTACATGAACTTAGACGAGCGCTGACTGACGAGCTCTCCTGTTCAGCCTCAATGCATTTGCTAAGTAAAAAAAGAAATTCCTTAAAACCTTTTACACATTTTCCTAAATTATAAGTAAATAAAAGTTATGAATAAAAGGATGTTTAAATGGTAGAGAAACAGCATGTTGAAGAGGTCATGAGGCACCTTCGGTTGAATTTTACTGCACTAATTAGCATAAATATAGAGTTAATGCATTCTAGCACTTTAGTCATGTGGCAGGGATGATTAAAAGAATTGGGATTTTACAGTGACCTTTAACCCCAACATTCCCTCCTCACCTCTGTATTGTGTTTTTCAGAGTCTCCATCGGAGGTCCCTGTGCATCTGAAGCCTCCTGAAGCCCCTGGAAGTCAGACTGCGTGTCCAGGGCCAGGAGGTTCATCTGATCCTGGACACACTGAAGGAGCTGCGCTACACGCTGCAACACAGAGAGAGAACCCGGCAATCACAATCAGTACTGGACAAATCAGTACACACACACTATTTTAATATAGCACATTGCGCTTCTTATACATTTAGTTTTATTTGGCTTGTGCTGCTTAGTGCATGTTGTGTATATTACAGATGTGTTTATTGTGTCTTTAATGCATTTATCTTTAATCAGTCTGACCTCACAGCACTTCTGTTAACACACTTTTTTTTTTTTAAATGTGCTTTTTGTACAAAACACACAAGGCCCTGATGTTATAGAAAAACAATCAAGGATAGGGAGGGTGATATGATTAAGTAGAATTACTGTTACCACCCCAAAGTTAATTACTTTCCTGTAACAGCACATGCCAAGGTATTTCACTCCTCTAATACCACAACGATTTGCACTTATTCATTAAGGAATGATGTCATACTTTTGATCCATTTGTAGCTACATTTAATGTTATGGTTACAGTGTGCATGTTGCGTGAGCCACTTTTTATCATCAGTGAATCGGTTACAGGCTGGAAAACCATTCTCTAAACTTAAGTTTTTTATTTAGTAAACTTGTGCTGAAATAACTAGTTTTTTTTTTTTCATTCTTTCATTCTTTTAACAAGTGTGGTGGGCTGAACAGATTAGCTGAGGATAACTGAACAGACGTACTGTGTTGTGTTGGCGGCTGGCCTGGTTGATCTGCTCTTTCAGCTTGCTGTGTTCATCCTGGAGGGAAGTGAAGCCCTGAACAGCTGTTTCCCGCATGTTCGCCAGCGCCTCCACGTGGCCACTGAAAAATGCAGTCATCTCTGCCTTCATCCCCTCCATCTGAGAGAAGAAAATCACCACCACGGTGACACACATTAGATAACAGACTCTAGATATTACACTCTACCCTGCTAGTAAATTCAAGAAAAATGTAAAATTACAGGCTAGAACAGAACAGTGCAAAAATCTGGTGAATTGCAAACATTCATGGACTCCTCATGTGATGAACAGGATTACAGAACGGACAAGAAAACACGATTTGATTTCATCAACAATTAGAAGACCACTTCCCAAAACAGTGAATAATTTGAAGTGATTGGCATACAACTGTGTGTGTTGACTATGTAATGAAAAAAAAACACCGCAGGTTGTGCTTTAATATAAAAATAAATCAAAGGGGTGGTGTGATGCGGCCCAATGCAAAGCAGAGTTACTGTTACCACCCTGAAGTTGATTATTTTCCAGTAACAGTATGTCCTTAAATATTGTGGAACGTCCACAAAACAAGGTAGTTCCTGTTATCACCTACATTATAGCAGCTAAACAGTCATTCCCTCACCAGGTGAATTGCCTCACCAGCCCTCTTTTTTCGTTCTCTCAAAGAAAATTTAGGGGGAAAAAAAAAGAAAAATGCAGGTCAAAATGTGACCGAAAAACTGTCACGCACAAACTCCTCTGTCCTGAAGACTTTCCCGTGGTGGAAAACCTATTGACCAACATACTGACACTACTATTACAAATACTGACACTGGAGACTCCTTCCACAAGTGTTAAATTACTGTATCTTTCATCAAATCAACGATTTAAATAACATTTTAGAATCCATTTATTACTTGGATTAGATTGTGTGGAACGGTTCTGTAAAACGGTCCCGTTTTGAGCGGTTGCTGTATAAACGACAATATATTAGAAGTACAGCATTAATATAAACCTGTGATTTGCCTCATCTTGGCACTACTGTCAAAGCTGCTGTTAAACAAAATTAATCAACACCTACTGACCTATCAGAATCGAGAATTCGACAGGACTGTGGCATCATGTAACATTGTCTAACTGCCGGCATATTCCTAATTTAAATCACCTAAATTACAGAGGATTTGTTTCAGTACAGCTTTCATCCCATTTCTCAATGAATCACAGAGGAACCCAAGTTTTGAACACACACCTGCCCGGCCAGCGCATTATATCTCTGCAGTGTCTGTTTCAAGCCTTCATTCACGGCCATAATTGATCCGATAGCGGGCATCGCTTTCGCAATTAGAACGTCTTGTAGATGAAGTTTATGCTCTTCCTGTGGGGAAAAGAAAAGTCCAAATTAGTACAAAAACACAACCTAAATCCAGTGAAAACCTTCCGTTATAACAATTACAAACAGAACAGCTGTCTTACAGTCTTTGGGATTTGAACCCACAACCCAAATCCTGACAGATGCTGAAGTAAATGTGCTTATATTCCAGGCACATCCTGTGAAATCCTCTCACCAGCATTTGAAGCATGGCATCTCGGCTCCCGTTTGTGAGCTCTTCCTGCTGCAGCAGCTTGGCCTTACAGCCGTCCACTCCTTCCTCCACCGCCTCCCGGACAGCGGTGTAGGAACGCAGCACGGAGCCCACAGCCTCCTCAAACACACGGCCCGTTCCCCCCAGCAGCACCGCTAAACACACACAGACATAGCCACAGCAAGATCACAACCTGTTCTTAGTGATTCTTCAACCTATAGAGTGCCAATCCTGATCCAACAGGCTTTATTTAGAAGCATCAGACCTGTTTAAAATAAAACTCTACTTTGAAGAAAGCGTTTTGTTAATTGCGCCATTTTGTATAATTCAATATGCCGCATGAAGGCGTCCTTGAAAAGTTAGGGATTTACTCCAACATATACACTTGGAAATTCAGTTTTAGGCCAATTTATACACTAAATACACACTGAATTTACACTAAAAAGAGTCCTTATAGATTACAAATAATGAGTTAAAGTAACAGCAGCTGTCTAGTCTCTATTCAACCCCAGGAGTGTGATATACTCACCCATGGCATTGCGGTAGTGATCTAGCATGGCAGCGTGTTTGAGGCCGTGTTCCTGCAGAGCGCTTTGCATGCTGCTGCAGGTCTGCTCCATGTGCTGGGCGAAGTTACTCTGAGCTACGGTGTTGTGCTGCTCCACGGCCTGCACCCGCTGCAGCTTAGCGTGGAGGCCTACCACGTCCGCCGTGCTCACCTCTGCCGTACTCAGCAGCTAACATTCATAACATTCATCGTTACATGCAACGTCTTGTATAACAAAACTCCTTTATTTGCTAGGTTTGTTACAGTTTGACGTGTTCACAGCATCACACCTGTCCTGCATTGTTGTACAGCTGGCTCTCAGAGGTCTGCAGCTGAGTGGTGATGAACTCCTCCTGTGTGAGCCTCTGCCTGGTCTCCTTCAGGTCCTTGTGAGCCTCATCCAGTTGCTGGCTCTTGTCCTGCAGGTCCTCGTTGCACAGGTCCAGCTTCTGTTTACTGTCTGTGAACAGCTCCATCACCTAGATTAGAGATTTAGACACTTTATTCTCTTTTTCTGAAGAAAATCACTTTTCAACTGCTTCACAGCCAATTCTGACTTCAGGATGGCCGCTACTGCAGTTGTTAAAAGTCCCTGTGAATTCAAAACTAGTGTCTTCGAGCTTTTTGTACAAGTCTGTTGGCATTGTAAACACAAATATGCCAAACCATTAAAATTTGAATTCTATTTTACTACAAAAGTTTATCATTTCCAGTAAAACACTCTAGAACATAAACATGGGGTATTCATGTAGAGTTGTTTGTGCAGGGAGAAAATTGTTTAAATGTTTTCAGCTAATCGATTTTTTCATTTTGTCAAACAGCAAGGAAAATTATCCACAGCCTCAGAGTAAATTTTCTGATGGTGTTTAAAATGTCTTGAAATTCCAGACCTTTAAGACACTCGCACAAAAGCAGAAGTTTGAAATACTCACCCTCTTGAGTTCCTCCTCCACCACTGCAATTCTGTCTGTGTACTCTGTGATCTGTTCTTCCTGACTCACCAGTTTACTGTTCATACTCCTACAAAATACACACACAATCAACACTCAGCTGATATTCAGTGCTAGTTTTACCAGCAGGGAAAGTCTGGATTGCATACAAAATGAGGCTTTATAAGATTTATATTTGACTAGAATTCAAATTCCTTCTGGAGGGGAAGGGAAAAAAAAAAACAAAAAAAACAAAAAAAAAAAACACACAACTTGTAGCCTGCTAGAAGTTAAATGTATGAGACCGCACTCTAAATAATTACACACTTGCTATTTAGTTGGGGTTCAAATGAGAAAAACAAACATGGAGGAGTGAATGCTGAATGAAAAATGAGTTAGCCTTAACTCAGCAGCTGAATATTAGGAAATTTACACCATGACTCCCATATTCCAAGCATCCTTATGCACACTTGCTTCATTGTACACCGTACATTAAAAGATTCTAGGAGTACTGGTACTTGGTCTAATGTTCTAGTAAGAATGCTAATCATAATTTGGGACAAATGCATCGACAGAGGTCCTGATCCGGTGCTTTTCAGAAAGCCGGAAAACTGAACTCACTCATAGTTCTCAGCTGAGAGATACACGCCATGCTTCTCACGGGTGGCAGCCAAATCCCGCTTCAGACGCTCAATCTCCTCGGTGTATTCCTGGATTTATATATATTAAAAAATAAATAAATAAAAAAATAAAAAAAGCTTAATTATGCCTGATGACATTTTTAAGCATGTTGAGAGAAAATGAAACCTTTCATGTTGGATTCAACCGTAAATGCTACATTTTCAGTAGGTTTATTTAATATCTATTGTGTAAGCGCTCACACTAAAACCTTCTAAACAGAAGATAAACACATGCAATTATCTATTGTCCTGCTCCATTTTAGAGAAAAGCACACATTTATGATAGGACTTGCCTTGATTAGGGTTCTCTTGGTGAGTTTCTGGTTCACTTCAGGCTTGTTCATGATGTTCTTTGCCCTGTTCGCATAATCCAGTGTACTGAGAGTCTCCTGCATTCAGTGACCAAGAAAACATTTAGGATCAGTTACAAGCAAGCGCTCTGGCATTCAGGTTCGCTGAAATGCTTAGAGCAGCTTTGACTTAAACATGGTGGGTTAGAAACTTACAAAATCACCACCTACCTCAAACATTATTTATTTACCTTAAAATATCCAGTATAACTAAGCCTTAATTGAAAATTTTCAGCAATAAAAACATTCATGGAAGCCATTAAAGTGACTGTTTCAGTTCAGTAGTCAGGGAACTGATCAGGGAGTCGGCCATTTTAAGGACTGTCTCAATCGCAAAATCCTTCCAGTTCACTGGAACGTTCGCTCCCCAAAATATCCCACAATGCACCACAAAAACAAGGGGGCATCGATGCTCACGATGTTCCCTCACTGGAAATGACATCACATTTTCTGAAGCCTCTCAGCTTAGGAAAAAAAATAAATTTATTTAAAAAAAAAAAAAACACGATGGACGAACTCAACCAACTCGTCTACAGATGTAAATAGCTTGCTTTGTTGTCGCTCTCAAACGATTATTTACGTTGGCGGTTTTTGACGTTCTATATACACGGTTTGTTTGAGTCTAATGACTTTTTAGGTGTTTAATGATTTAAAAAATAATCCATTAGCTAGCCTACATTTACATTTACAGCATTTGGCAGACGCCCTTATCCAGAGCGACTTACATTTATCTCATTTATACAACTGAGCGGTTGAGGGCCTTGCTCAAGGGCCCAGCAGTGGTAGCTTTGCGATGCTGAGGATTGAACTCATGACCTTCCGATCAGTAATCCAACGCCTACGATCCTGCTTGAAGTACCACGATAGAAACACGTATGATTAGGCTGGCAAATTTATGACGTATGATGTCAGAAAGATCTCAGTCCTGCCGGTTGTTGATAAATGCCAGTGGTGACGACTACATACTCTCGTTGTGTAACATGTCGCTGGAAATTGAGTCATCAGAGTACAAAATATACTACTGATTCACGAGCTAGGGAGCTGTTTGAGACGCACCCATTGATTTTCTATTCTTTATACCACAGTGCTGCTGAATTCTAAACTCTGATTGGTCAGGAGGTATTGATTAATTTCCTATAACTGCAATAGCATAGTGCGGCTGCAAATGACAAGTTCATATTAATATGCTCACTAATATTTTAGTGAAAGTGAACAATTGTTTATAGCTGTTATAAAAACAAATGATAACAGGATCTTGTTCTGTGAACATAACACAACACAGACCACAACCATAAACTGATAAAAAGTATGACGTGCTGTTCTTTAATTAAAGAAAAAAAAAAAGAAAAAAAAAGTTGCGCTGACCAATTTCTGCAGTGCAAGAGGAATAGAACACTTTGGTACATGCTGTATAGGAAAATTATCAACTTCAGGATGGTAACAGTAGCTACACCCTGCAGTGGGCCACTTCACACCACCCTGTCGTTAATTATTTTCCTATAACTGCTCGTCCCCGAGTGCTTTATTCCTTATATAACAGTAGAACTATTATTCTACAACAATTTTAGCTATACTAAAATAAAGGAAGTGAAAGGAAGCACCAGGAAGTGAAACTCACCTCTAAGTTGATGGAAGCTGGAGACACAGTGGCGATGATGGAGGTCTTGGTGCGTCCACCCAGTGAGTCCTGGAGGATACGGGTGAGTTTGGACTCGCGGTAGGGCACATGGGGACCGCGTTCTACCAGCGCCGTGATCACACGGCCCAGCGTCAGCAGTGACTGGTTAATGTTTCCCGCCTCGCGTGCGCGCTTGTCCACTGCTCCAGAGCGCCCGATGTTCTCGCTGCCCGCGAGATCCACCTACACAGAGAGAGATACTTCATTAATATGATTTACTTCAATGAGATACAAATATTATACTAATACAGACTGCAAGACATTTGTCCTCTAGCATACACTAATGCAAGTGTGCTTTACCCTTGGAATAAACATTGTCAATGAATATCCAAAATCATCAATGATACAAAGCACGCCTTACCAGGTTCAGCTTTCCAATCTTCACCAGCTCCTCTCCATCCAGAGTGATCTCCTTCATGTGAATGGTGACGGAGAAAACGGAGTGGGAACGACTGGAGGGAAAGGTAAAAAGTGATTACTCTCCTATTGTTCCCCATCCATGCACCCAATGCCTCCTTTTAACAAAATGGTCTCCGTAATAAACTCGCAGGAAACCAAAGCCTCCCAGAATTTCCCCATTTTCTCCATAATTTCAAAAGCGAATCATGGAAATTTATACGGGTGCATCTTGTTTTCCTACCTGGAGTATGCGTTCATCAGTGTGGATGCAGTCTTCCTCTTGGCTGCTCCTCTCTCGAGGATCTGATAGACCTCGTTCTTGTTATGTACCGTTATCTCCTCCAGTCCCTTAACAATAACACCTCTCTGATAAAGAGAGGGAGGGGAAAAAAAATAAAATAAAAAACGCAGTCAGACATGAGAAGAATAGCATCTAGACTTAAACTTGAACTTAAAAAAACCCAACACATTCCGTGATCTCTTCAACAACCGTCTTCAAACAATCATGGTACTGTTACAGACCTTGTTCCTGGGGTCGTCAAACAGCTGCAGCCTCTCGGTGACATCCGGTGAGGGGCTGAGCAGGTCGAACAGCTCTTCATTATAGATCTCCAGCAGGGAAACCTTCACTGAGAACTCTGTTCCGTTACTGGTCAGCTTCTCAAAGATCTGGTGAAGAGTACGAGGGATGATACCAGCCAGAGGATCCTGGAAGAGAAAGGCATAATGCATCATCATCACCACCACCACCACCACCATCATCACTAGACTGAAGTTAGTCCATGGTCACCGTTTCTTATTTTACCTCCTCCCAGGTGAATTCCTCATTAGGTGACCTTTCACCCTCCATTGTGAAGGTCTTCCCTGTGCCTGTCTGCCCGTATCTTAAGAAGAAACAAGAAAAAAAAAAATGGGATCAGATTCAAAACAGTGCTTAAACATCAATTTTCTGACAGATATCATGGTTTGAAGGTTCACTCACGCGAAAATGGTGCAGTTATATCCCATGATGACTTCGTCCAGTATGGGGCACACCACGCTCCTGTACACATCTATCTGCTTTGCAGACGGACCAAACACCTGCATATGAACGAGACAGGGTGAAATTTAAACCTACCATATTACATTATACCTTTGCAATGCGCATTACAACTTTCCTTCTCCAACACACCGGATATATTTAGCAGGGGTGTTACATGGTTTCATTTTATTTGCCATAACTCGATAGCTGTTTTACATATAATTTACTCAGAGACAAAAATGAGAACAAACAGTTCAACCAAAAATGATCAGTTTTCCCCCAAAACCAAACAGTTCATTAGACATGTATGGTGAACATTTGCTTTTTCACACCGAAAAAGAGACCTTTTTAGGGACTTTCTTTAATCAGACCAAAAAACAAACTAGTTTATTAAATAATACCTAAACGTGATATGCAGTTATGGTAGAATAAAAACAGTAACATCTCCATGTTAGAGATTTTATTTAAAATAATCGTGAGGCTGGATAGAAGGTGTGATGGGCATCAAACGAACATCGAGAAGCAGGACGCGGCTTGATCTCAGTAACGTTCAGTGTTTAATAAATGCCAGACATTCAGCGAGGATTTAAAACATTTTGAAAAAGATAAATACATTTTTAAAAAAATGTTAAAACATGCAATGACCTTTAATGCTGGTAACGTTAGAAGATGGATAATCTGTGCATTTTATGCCTTTTTTTTCGACAACTGGAGCTTTCTTATCCTGAATATGAGGCAAATATGAAATGCTGAGCAACTTTACTGCAGTCACTAACTCTTCCTCTTGCTCTCCACTGGGAAAAAAACACATTAACTCAGATGATGCTTTGTTAAGTCTCGAATAATTAAAAACTCATTAACAGCACAAACAGCATGATTAAAAAGATAAAGGTGCTGAGTGGACTCTCACTCTTGGTGTTATAGCAACTTTGGGACTAAACCTCGCTCCGCGGACTCGCGTGACTTTGAATCGGATTGCGTGTAACGTGCATATAAACAGAGCTCGTCTACACAGTGTTCAGTTTAGGATACATATAAAACAGCTCATTGGGAATCTACAATCAGGCTGAATTCATTCAGATTTCAAAAACTTTGCATGTAGTATGTTACAACCACCAGTTCTGCCAGTGACACGCAAAAGGTGTCCATGACTTACTCTCCCATTCTCAGATTATTAAAAGGACATTAACACAATCGAAAAGGCATTTCATTCAGGTTGGCCTCAGTCGGTTTACTCTGTTCCGATCTAGGTGTATACATGCACTTTAAGCGTTCAGTCTGATTATTAACGGATCATTAGGATGCATGTAAAAGCTGCTAATATTCATGAATGAATGAATAAATAAATAAATAAAGGTTGAAATCTGGTTCAAAACACGCACCATATCAAAGGTGTACGTTTTCCTGGAGGTTTTGTCTGTGACGTTCCCAGTACGGACCATCAGCTCTTTCCTGTTTGAGTCACACTCCACCACTCCATGGGAGTTAGACTTCCGCTCCACTGCATTGAAAGGCCTGGAAAACATTCATGATAAGTATCTGTTATAAACACGGGCTATAGATTTTCACACAAAAAAAAAAAATTCACAACATATATCCACAAGAAACACCCATAACAAACATCCACAACAAACCATTACAATAAACATCTACAACAAACCATCATAATGAATATCCATTATAAACATGAATAGATATTCACAGTAAACATGCACAATAAAGATCCACAATAAACTTTATAATCATAGACAAGAGAACAAAGAATAGGATTCGTATATAATAATATATAAATAGTGAATACATTTACATATAAATAATCTCAACAAATATCCACAACAAATATTACATTACATTATAAACATGGACAATAGAAACATTATCCATAATCATCATCCTCAGTGTTTAATAGCAATCATCATCCTCAGTGTTTAATAGCAATCATCATCCTCAGTGTTTAATAGCAATCATCATCCTCAGTGTTTAATAGCAATCATCATCCTCAGTGTTTAATAGCAATCATCATCCTCAGTGTTTAATAGCAATCATCATCCTCAGTGTTTAATAGCAATCATCATCCTCAGTGTTTAATAG